>CM042185.1:41759381-41771848 GCA_023539305.1 Ilex asprella
AATGGGGTGAGCATCCTTACATGGAACCTCTCACCAATCATTACATTATTTTCCCAAGCATCCTTATCGGGAACCTCTTGGGAAGGGGTGAGCATCCTTACAAGGAACCTCTCACTATAACGGGCATATTTTTCAAGCATCCTTACCGGGAACCTCTTGAGAAGGGGTGAGCATCCTTACAAGGAACCTCTCACTAATGTGTGCTACCAACAAACCAACCAAGCATACAATTCCACAATTATCCCAATTTTTACAAGCATTTTTCTAAAATCCCAAAATATATCATACAACCATTTCACAACCAACCAAGAGAAGTACATGAGATCGCAATAGCATCATTTTATGATTTGATATTTAACACTAAGGTTTTTAAAATCAAGAATTAAGGACAATTTAGAGAAAAGTTCATCTCTCTTTGAAATCTAGGGTTTTTAATCAAGAAAAAGGATTCACGGGTAAATCCAACAATAATATTGTTTAAATCATGGTAATAAAATGAAGAATCAATGATCTATAGCATAGATATAAGATGTAGAGTGGAAAGAGTACATATAAGTAAACCTTAGCCTCAATGTAAGTGAGTGGGAGAAAACCCCTACCTTGAGTCTTGAAGATCTAGGGTTTGGATTCTTGGATCTACCCTTAATCTCTTGTTTTTCCCTTCCTTTCTTCCTCTTTTCTATTCCTTTCTTTCTCTCTTAGGGTTTCTAATGTTGGAGTGGCTGAAATGGGGCCAAAATGGACGACCTTAGGTATTTATAAGGCTAGCCTTGGACCACGGTCGCGACTTAAAACATTCAGGTTTTTATCGGGTGTACCGGTACCCGGTACCGGTACCATATAGTACCGGTATTACAAACCTTCTGGAATCGACGTACCGGTACCCAGTACCGGTACCAAAAACCTTCTGTAATCGAGGTACCGGTATCCGGTACCGGTACCACTCAGCAGACAGAGTCTTCCTCTGTCTTCCAAGTTTCCAAATGCACTCCCTATTACCTTTCCCAAGGTTCTTCGACCTTCCGGATTCAGTGGAAGCATTATTTTGACCTAGAAACATTTAGAAATTTATCTAATAACTAATTCCAATCCCCAACGTCTTTGAACTTAACTCCCCAAATTCATTTGTCTCCCAATCTTTCTTTTCTAATGTTTTAACCTATGTGATTCATTCTTACATCATTATACATATCCTCCTTTTCACAAAATATTTTATTACATATATCTATACATTATATAAAAGAAAATACGGGGTGTTACACTTATTTAATTTTTGTGACATGAATACGTTCTTAGTAGAAAACTTCGACTAACAAATGGAATTAATAATAAATCAATTATAAAGAAAATAAGCCTAAAAACTTGTTTATGAGGGTTTGATGATATTGTGATCATGGAAGGTCTTATGCTATTTACTAGTGTATATCGGCCATGATTCATATTACCATTCTCAAATAATGAAGAATAAAGTTTCAGCCCACTTATATTGGGATAGTTTTGACAAAATGTGCATATATAGTGTCTTTAAAATTTACCAGACCCAAGTATTTGCTTATTTCAAAAATATATTATTGTTATTACTATTTTGTTTAACTTTATTTGTCAATATTATTGCTACTATTTTGTTTAACTTTCCTTGTCAATATGGTCCAAGAGGAAGAATGTTGATGCTTATTTGGTGGGACCCATATGTGGACCACAATTAACAAGGTGCAGACTTAAGTTTATGGATAAGAATATCTTAATTAAAAGAACTAATCTATGTGAGTTTGGTTAGTGAGAAAATGACATTCTAGATATGGGGAAACAGTTTTTTACATAGGCAGTTTCTCTACAGTTTTTTTGATGGAAGAGAACAGTTTTTGATTATTTAAAATTAAAGACAGTTGGTAATCAAAGATAAGATATATAAATTGTTTGAGAGACCCCATCTCTTAAACACGCTTATAAAAATCTACTGATATTGATCCCATGCGATGCATGACCAATTCTAAAATTGAAATATATCAATCTATTCTAACTGTTAAAGTAAAATTAAGTGAAACCCAAAAGATAAGAGAAGATGTCTTATAAGGATAGATGTAAATCATTAACACAAAAAAAAAAAAAATTATAAGTCTCCAAAATAATATCTTTAAAATAAAATGACCCAAAATTTTGATATCCATAAAAAATATAATTCATACTATACTCAATTAATATTGTTCCTGTTGCCCTTTAAACACCTGTCATGTTTGAACTCGAGACTCATTAAAATTTAAGGATTTAGATAGTAAATCAATCCATCATATATTTGATCTTTTTTTTTCATTTATTTTTACTTCCACTTAAGACCATCATTTGGGGAATGAATATAACCAATGTTATTTTTTATTGGTCAAATGAATAAAGGATTGATTTTTTTTAGGAATATGATGATCTTTAACTACTAATCTGAGGAAAAAAAGTGGTTATGTCACTATAAGATTGATGAAATTGGCAATTGGCTGCAATTTTTATCTTGACCAAAACTAACCAGCAAAGGACAACCATCCTCACATAAAAAAAAAATTAATCTTAAGGCCGTAAACCAAAACCCCAAAATATTACTAGACTAGTGAATGATTATTATAAAAATAAGTACTTCAATCATAGCTAATTAAAAGATGGCCATTAGAATAATAACCAAGATGTGCGGAAAATATAATTAAATTGCAACATACCACTGACATCCTACGTATCCAGCCACTATGAAATTTCAGTCTCTTATTCATGTTGAAATCTTATATACACCGAAGTTGCTCACCCTGAACTAAGATAGGGACCTTCGGTAAGCGGTATCAATTATCAAACAAAGATTGTGTCAGATCATTGTTTCAATAAACCCATAGAATAGGCAAACATTTTTACTTTGTGGGTAATTATTTCAATAAACCGGTAGGATGGGCAAAAAAAAAAAAAGGATACATACTCTACATCCAAGAAAAAAAAACAATGATTTTTCTATAATTTTCAGTTCTAAAATAATTGAAGTAGAAAATGAAATTCAAGGAATAATTCAAGAGGGCAAGAGTAAAATCAATAGAATAGAGTTCTTGGCGAAGCAGTAGAATTTGCATGATGTCGATGTACTCTATTGTCTGAGCTGCTATATGGTTTGTTGCATAGCAGCTTTCGCTGTTTAAGGGGGGGGGGGAGGTGAATCTCTTTGCTAGAGTAGTAGCAGATGATGTCTTCTTTAGTAATGCCATAGACCTATACATTTCTGCATGAGATTTCCTGCGATAGATTGAGAATAACGATCCTGATGATAAACGACTTGAAAACAGACAAGAAAGGGTCAGGAAAGAAGCCGGGTTAACAACCGACTTATCCCCTCTGAAGCTTAAGTCAGTATTAGTTTGGAGGCTTGAGCATAGTGTATATCTTTTTGTGAGTCCAATTTGCGTACCTTTGTCTATCTTTCAGAAATGTATCTATACGTGGATTAGTAATGAGTGCGTGTCAGGGAGTCCCATCTCGACATTAAATGGTCTACACTCCTACTCATGCATGATGAGTGTTTTCTACTCATATTCCCATGTCATCAATGCTCGAGGAATAGGACAAGTTCTCTGGGCCACGTCAAGATCCTACGGCTATTCCTGAGCACTCAAGCGCCTCTGATTAGCGTCTGACAGCTACTCTCAAGTGTTCGGTGCTCAGGGAACAATACCTAGGGTTTTGTGCTCGACGCCATAACCATTAATGCTTACACTCATGACCGCTGGTTTGGGTCTTTGAGGGCGCAGGGGCTTGTTAATGGCCCTGTCTTGGTTACTTGTATCGCCATAAATGAGTGGTCAAAGCGTCTTAAATACTGGTGTCAGTATACGTACTCGGCTCATTCGAGCCATAACTCCTCGGCTCCAGTTGTCGACGTCTCATGAGCTTCATAACGGCTACTCTTTGCACATGTCGAATTGGGGGCTGATGAACAGCCTAGAGTCCCCCCAACTATCCCCAACCCCCATTTCCCTTGCGGTGTGGGACAGGGGGTGTGAGGGGAGTGGTGGCTTGCTGGACATGCCTATTTAATAGGGGCGGTTACTTGCACGTCTAGCGCCGATCTTTTCAAATTTCCTAATGATGACTTGCCTTTTCGATTCACGCTCCCATAGCAGAGTATAAATAGAAGATCCTTAAGCCATTTCAGAACTTTGGATCTTCGAACCTTCTTCTAGCACTTAGCCTCCGAGCTCTCACTCTCGATCCACCAAGCATCTGTTCCTTTTCCTGAGTGCCCTTTCTGAAGATCTTCTCTCTGTAAGTACCTCTCCCCAATTCTTATTTATCTGTTCATCTTCCTTCTACATTTCTCCAAGAACACATAAATGGCAAAGATTCGTAGGACAGTAGTTAGGGAGTGTGCCCGAGCAAGTGACAATCGTAGGCTGAGGAGGACCAAAGTGAAGGATAGTAATATCCAAGATTTTAAGGCCAAATATAACATTGCTAAATCTGTCCTTGCCAGGCCTTTTGACCCTCACTACCATAGTAGAGAGATGGGGGGTGTAGACATGATGCCTTTTTGGATCAAGGTCATCATAGAAGGGGGGCTTACCTTTTCTCTTCATCCCGTCCTGCTGAAGATGCTGATGCAATTGAAGCTCTTCCCCCTTTAATGCAGTGTCAATTTCTTCCAATTAGTCATGGGCGTAGTCGTCCTAAATGCTCGGCTCGGGATGGACTTTGGGGTAGATGAGATCCTGTTCTTCTACTACCTCCAATCTCGGGACCCCTCCATGTACCTGGTAACCTATATACCGGAATCGGAAAAGGGGTACATGGATGATATGATCATGCTCAGCGGCAGTAGGGAGAAGGGAAACAGGCCCAAGTATAACGGATTGTTCTACCCCAAAGTGCTGAGGGATCTAGGTGTGTACGCACGTATCCCGAACTTGTTTGGCATTTTGTCATTATTTCTGATCTTGGTGTTTCATCTTTGTAGAAGGATACATGCATGATTCGACCCAAACTCTGAGATCCTAAGTCAAGTTTGAGGATCTGCTAAAGGTCTGGTCCCACAACCCGATCGCCCGAGCTGCTCACACACTACTTGGCTATCTACCCACCTATACCCGCTTCTCTTAAATTCCTCCACCTTTTGATCTCTCCATCTGGTAAGAATATTCCTCAGAGGAGGAAGACCTCGAAGTTGACCCTAACCGAGATGCCAAATGCACTCCCTCCCCTAACGAGATGTTCAACGCTCCTCCTCTTACTGCTGCCGCTATGGAAGCCTCCTTGGCGCAAGGAGAGCAAGGCTCGCAAGAGTTGCCGAGACTTCAAGAGCAACCCCAATAGTCCCACTGTCGTCTTCGCCACGTCGACTGCCTCCTCCACCACTGTCACGTCCCCAGCCATCGAGGGACCCTGTGGTTCCGTCGGGGACCAATCTCCTGGCCACCAAGTACCTCCCCTAGGGGGTTGGCAAAGGGATAGTTAAGGCTGAGATCTCGAGGCTTCTAAAGAATAGGGGTGTTCAAATTTTCGATTGGCCGCAATTTCCTACCCTACCTGACCCTACCCTACCCTACCCTACTGAACGACTAGTTGCAAAAATCGGGTAGAAATGCGAAAGAATTTTTGGTCTTCTGATTTAAATCGGGTAGAAATGCGGAATACCCATCAATTTTCGCATTACTACCCTACCCTACCTGCAAAAAATACATATGTAACTTTTTAATATTTTTTAAGTAATTATAAGAGTATTTGTGTGGTATAATTTATATTATAGCATTGTTATTGTTGTGGATGTTTGAGTTGCTAAAATATGAACTTATTTTTTGTGTAAGTTACATGATTTGTGGCGAAATGGTGATCTATTGGAATAGTTATGATTTTAATGTGTTTCAATTGTTATTGTATTTGTGTAATAATTGTGATGGATTGATGATGTTCATGTTTTCTTGTGTTTTATTGTAAATGTTGTTGTAGTTGTTTTAGGTTTTAGTGTTATTGATTTATTGTGTTGTTAAATTTGGTACATGTTATTTAATTGAATTGTTAAAATGATTCAAAAATTAATAACTACAAAAGTGTTTAGCCGACTTCCTACCCGATTAATCGAGTAAGAAATCGGGTAGGAACACCACACTTGATCGGGTAAGGTAGGCCAAGAAAAATTTTTTTCGCAAAGTATCGGGTAGGAAGATGGAAGACTATATTTACTAACCGTAGGGTAGGGTGAACACCCCTACTAAAGAACGTCGACAGAAGCGCCGACATGATGTACCGATCCCGCCTTTGGCCCTTTGACTAGGAAAGGGTGCCCAGTGCTGGATTCTGACTCCATCCTAGAATCTCCCGACGTCACTCTCGCCATCATTGGGAGTTTTCAACTTGATGCCGATCTGGCAACCTACCAAGGCTATGGGGATAATAGGTTTCTACAAACTGTTGTTTATAACAACATGATGGTAAGTGCGATAGTTGGCTCCGATTTTGATTAGCCTTGCCCTTCTTTGGCTTTCCCTGATTTGGGTTCATCTATTTTCAAGCTTGTCAGCAGCTAGGGGTCATTATCAACCATTTTTTGGAGTACAAGTAAGCAGCGAGGAACGCCAAGTAGGCTCAAGCACATCCTTGGTTTAGAGAAGACGTTTGCCGATCAGACTTGTCACATCACTAAGCTCATTCGCCAGTGTGACATTGTTGCTGCTTACTTAGAGAAGACGCAGACAGGTGAGACTACAGCTATCAAGAAGGTGGAGGAGTATGAACTCTGGGTCTCCTTTATCGAGGTCAAGCTGTAGGACGCCGAGTTCGTAATCAATGAGTTGACATCCAAAGTTGACTCGTTGACGTCGGACAAGGAGGAGGAAGCAGAGAGGATCCAGCGAGACTGCTAGAGGGTGTGGCTGGACACCCAGGATCTGATGGTTCCTACTTTTGAGGAAGCCAAGCAAAAGGCTTGCAAGCAAGGCTAGGATGCTGCTCTACATGCTGCCCACATTGACTCAAGCTCAACGTTATTCCAAATGCACAGCGTCCTTGGGGATCCTGATGAAGGAATCCTCCCCAAGGAGGAGCCGTAGCCCGAGGTCGACCAAGAAGGTTCAGCCGAAGGGGTGGAAGGGGCCGAGGGGGCAGAATGAACCCATCACACTTAGTGATGGTTCTAATTCGCCTTCTCCTCCTGCTCTTCCTTTTCTTTCCCTTGTCGACCAAAGCTGTGATCTTCCTCCCCCCACCCCTCATTCCCATGGGGGGTACATGATACCGAGCTCGATAAGATATTGGGTGTTGGGGAGGAGCCACTAAGGAGGCATGGTGGACTCGAAGGAGAGGAAGTCGGTGATGACGAGCATACTAATTCTCAAGGGCCTAGGGGCCTTAGTCGTTTTGTAGTTCCCCTTTCTATTTTTGTGATTTCCTTTCTTTTGTATGCTCTTGGGGGACACAAAGCCCCTTTCTGTTGAATGAAATCATGCTTTGATCCTTTACTGCTGAACTATTTCTCGTATGCTTCTTGGGGCCGTACCCCTAAAGTTCGAGCGCTTGGCTCGTTAATCATTTGAGGGCGTCGCTCCAAGGATGGAGTGTTACACCCCTCGGGGTCGTACCTCTAACGACAGAGCACTTGGCTCGTGTTAATCATTCGAGGACGTTGCTTTAGAGGTAGATTCTTACACCCCTCAGGGCTATACCCCTAACGATCGAGCGCTTGGCTCGTGTTAATCATTTGAGGGCGTTGCCCCAAGGGTGGAGTCTTACACCCCTCGGGCTGTACCCCTAATGACTAAGCGTTTGGATTATGTTAATCATTCGATGGCGTTGCTCTAAGAGTGGAGTCTTACACCCCTCGGTGTCGTACCCCTAACGATCGAGCGCTTAGCTCGTGTTAATCTTGTATCAAGATGCAAAGCTCCAGATTCAACTTAGTAGAAATATTTCTTCAGATTCGATACATTCTAAGGTCATCTTGTAGTCTATAGGCCCCATGTCCCCCACGACGATCACTTTGTAAGGGCCTTTCCATCGGTGGGTACCCGAGTATTGTGCACAACTTTGCACAGCACTAGGTCCCCTACTTGGAGGTTGCTCGTTCTGAATTTCTTTTGGTGCTGTCTTGACAGCTCTCCTTGGTATTTTACGAGCCTGATAGATTTCAACTCCTTCCTTTCTTCAGCCAAATCAAGATCCCTGGCAAGCTTCTGATTGTTGTATCAATTTTTGAAGGTTTGGCTTCGTATCGTCGAGAGCCCAACTTCCAAGGGGAGGACAACCTCAACCCCAAGGTGCACGACGTTTCTCCTGTGGATGTCCTCGGGGTGGTCCTGTATGCCCATAACACGTTTTATAATTCCTCAATCCACTTTCCCTTCGCCTTTTCCAGTCTCTTCTTAATCCCAGCTAACTGTAAAAACCCAGATAAATTTAAACTTTTAAGAATAAAAGACAAAACGGTAAATTATTATGACAATTTAGGTTATAAACTTGAACTTTTCTAGAGCTCGGATGAAGAAATAGACTTCACCGTTGGATTTGTCTCGCAAAATCTAGTTACAATGTCAAATTTCATTGAATTCTGAGATAGTCGGATTTTTTTGCATTTTACGAGGCGGTCGGGCCCCGGAAGACCCAAATACAAAATTTTTGGGAAAAATATGAGATTTTTAAAATAAATAAAGTTAAGACAAATTAAAAATATTTTGAACTTGAACTGGAGCAAAATTTAATTATTTCGGGATGAAAACGGACCCGGAATAAAAAGGGACGTGTGGCGCAATAAGGGCCAAGTGTTCTAAAATTATAAATAGGGGGAAAATCAGATTTTTTCCCATTTTGTTCAGCTGGTTTCTGCTGATAGAGAGGAGAGGGAAATGAGAAGAAATCTCAAACTTCTCTCAACAATCTACGGAACTAGAGAACTCGGATCCACACGGGCCAAGAAACAAAGTCGATCTCCTCGATGAGAGCTACGCGTACACACCAAAAAGGAGGGTTTTCACCGAAGGTGAAAAAACCAAAAATTTGGGGGAAGCTTGGGATTGAGCTTGGGTGAATTCTTGGGACTCCTACGGTTGCTTTCTCACACTACAAGAGGTAGGGAATTTTCGTACTTGGGTGGTATTCACAACCTAGAATGTTAAATGAAATGGGCAGGTTTATATAGATATTTATGACTTGCCTATGAAATTAATTTTGAGGAAATGGGTATTGAAAGTAGGTAGAATATCTTCTATCTTGAAATGAGTATGTAGAAATTGCTAAATGTGATTCCTTGAATTGTGTGAAAGTGTGGGCATGTTATGTATTTATAAAATGCCTTGATTTGAAAGCATGTTATTTGCTTAATATGAGATACATGCTTGTGAACCGAGTTTAGATGTAATGTTGATAAATGCGAAATTATTTATTGACATTGGAAGTTAAGAAAACTATATGCTTAATGATATAATTTGTCATGGATTGTATGAATTGGGCATGAAATGATTCATATGACATACATTGCATATTTAACATCGATGTAGAGTTGCAATGAGACATTGCATTACATATGCACGGGGAACATTCCATAAAATGGGTAGTTGTGCATGGAAGTCATACACCACATGGGTGGATGACGTGTGGGCTCGAGTAAGCTAAGTCAATAACTTGGCCAAGTCGCACGGTTTGTATGGTTGAGGTTCGGGGTTAGCAAGAAGGGCTAGAAGATCCCTCGGGTGTAAGTCCCGGTAATTGGATACGCACTACGGTTGGTATTAGTCCATAAATTGTGGCGGTGTACACGGGACCATTGGTGGAAGTCCATAAATTCCGTGTCAGTTGGGTACTGTTGGTGTAAGTCCATAAATACTTATCCCAAACAAGACCCCGGATTGAAAATGTCATTTGATGTGTAACATAAATGACACATCGATACACATGGGATATTGCATGTGTAGGAGAGTCGGGAAAGGCTTGGGATCAAGGATGACGGGCAATTGCATGATTGCAACTTGCATGTGTCGAAGGGCCGAAAAAGGCCCGAGTTGGTCATAGGGAGTGAGTCTCATCTCATCCTATATCATTGCATTGTAAATTTCTAACATTGATGGCATATATGTGTTTGGAATATGTGAATGGTGGAATGATTGCATGTGAACATTTCATGTGCATTTGGGTTGGGGAGTGGCCTATTTAGGAGGTTCTCTATTGAGCGTAGCTCACCTTTTATGGAAAAATATTTCAGGTGCGGGGTTCCAGCCGGTGGATGATTCTCACTCTGAGCCTCAAGGATGAAGAAGCCAGAATGTGGCTCATTTTGACAAAAATTTTAAATTAAATGAATATTTACTTTTAGTATGTAATTAAATGAGATTGCATTTAAATGTTGCAACAGACTTTGTATGAACCTTGTGAAATGCCCAATTAAATGTTATGTAGGTGTTGGGTTGGTTTTAATAAGGTTTGGACTGAGTTGGAAACAAAAAATCGACGAAATGGAAAATTCTGGGTAGACAGTACCGGTACAGCGTACCGATACAGTTGCGTACTGGTACGACTTACTCCAGATCGACGTATCGGTACTGCGTATCGGTACTATCGAAAGATGCTGAATTTTTTTATATTTGTTTCCCATGTTTTTCAATCTTATCTTCCTTGATTCAAGGGATGCAAATGGACTAAAAATGAAGTATTTTGAGATACCGAACACCTCGGATGAATTAAATGACAAAAAGAACACGTAAATCACACGTGCATTAAAGTTCCGATTAAGGGGATTTGTTTGGACTTAAAGTCCGAAATTGAGAAAAGAACTTTTATTTTCGCGGGTTGACGGGTGGTCAACAGTTTAAAAAAGACCCCTGGATTTTTGGGGTGTCATAGCTTGGTATCAGAGCTTAGGTACACGAATTACCTAGGGCTTGATGGGCATTGGGTCTAAACCATTACATTCCATGTGCATTTCTTGTTGTGTGTTTTACTTGCCACATGTTAGGTGGTAATTGTTATGTGATTTACATACATGGTAAAATGCGTATGGAAGTGAACACACTAGGGTTAGAAAACGTAACCTTGGGTGTGGGAAAAAGGGTGAACGGATGGTTCATGGTTCGAAGGTCTACTAGTGGGTGACATGTGCCCTACTAGTGAGACAATGAGAAAATTCTCAAAGTTTTCACTTTATCCCCAGTTCGGGATACTAAGTTAGCGTGTTGTTGCTATTTGACATGTGTGTAGATGGCAAGTAGAGGAAGAGGACGCCGAGGCTGTGGGAGGAACAATAATCAACCACCACCAGCCTTTGATCAACAAGCGTTTAATGAGACTATGGACATGATGGCGGCCACTGTTGCACAAGCTAGCGCCAATGCCAATCAGGGAGGCACGAGTAACCTCCAACACTTCAAGGCACACAAGCCTCCAGTTTTCACAGGGGGGGATCCGATGGTGGTCGACCATTGGTTTCGACAAGTAAATAAGATCTTAAGGGCTATGGAGATCACCTCAGATGCCTCTAAGATAAGACTAGCTGCATTCCAGCTAGAACGAGAAGGCCAAGTATGGTGGGATTAGGTGACGAAATCCAAGAACTTGGAGACCATGACATGGGGAGAGTTCCAAGAGCTTTTCATAGGCAAGTATTTCCCAATGGCCGTTCAACGTGCGAAGGCCCGAAAATTCCTCGAATTGAAACAAGGGACAATGACGGTGATGGAGTACGTGGCCAAGTTCACCGAACTAGCCCGTTTTGCCGATAATTACGTGGCCACAAGCATGGTCAAGGTAGGAAAATTTGAGGATAGTCTAAAGTTATCCATCCGGAGAAAGATTGTGGGCCTCCGCCTGTAAGACTTGGATATGATGGTCGAAACAACGATGGCCATTTAAAGAGAGGTGGAAGACGATCGAAGCATTCAAGAAGCGTGTGCTAAGGACAAGAAGAAAGAGGGCCAATACTCTTCTTCTAGCTCGGGGAAGAAGCAAAGGACTTCCACCCCACAAGGGTCTCAAGGACAGGGCCACGGTCATCAAGGCCAAGGCCAAGGTCGATTTTCCCAAGGTGGGGGAAACTTCGGGACTACCTACCAGGAATGACAGAAGACTTGTTTCCATTGCCGCCAGCCGGGTCACCTAAAACGGGATTGCCCTCAGAGGCAGGAATCCCAGGGGTACGGGACATCTCAGTCCCAATCTTCAATAGGACAGCCACAAACACATTATATTCCTCATTACCCTGTCATGAGCCAGGGAAGTCAGTACCAGTTCCAGGGTGCTACTCAGGCCCCTATTACTTTTCAAGCGAGGACTCCGCAATCAGGCCAGATAGGCCAGGGCATGGGTCGAGGCCGAGGACAGGGCTTACAGGCTGGAACTTCGGGGACTCAAGGGCGTGTTTACGCCATGGTGCCACAAACTGAGCTGGCAGATCAGTCGGTGATACAAGGTACATTTCTACTTTCTCGATTATGGGCTAAAGTGTTGTTTGATAGTGGGGCATCACATTCATTCAT
>CM042185.1:41791577-41804982 GCA_023539305.1 Ilex asprella
ATTGAGGTTGAGAAAGAGGGCTTTGAATTAAATTTTGGGAATCAAGGTGAGTAGTTACTAATTCTTTTGGTAGGATTTTCTATATTAAATGTGTGGGTGCGTGCGTGAGGATTTTTCATATATATGATATATGTGTTGATATTTGAGGTTGCAATTAAATATTTTTTCATTGTGAACTGTTATATAGGTGAATTTTGGAAAACTTGTGGGATGATTTTATATCATTTTTTTGGTGATGAAAGAGAAATTTCGTGTGCGTTGAGACTACTAAAATTTTAGTTTTAGTGTGTGTGAAAATCATGTTTATGAGATAGGAATTGAGTTACCAAGTCTAAATGGTAACGAGATTGTATACCGGCATGGTCGGTATAAGGATGTGCACATAGGAGCCAATCATCAGGCTAGTAATGACAGGAGATGGGGCTGGTTACTAGGCTAGTGGTAACAAACATGATTTGACAAATGTATTTGTAGTTGAATGTGTGTGTGAGTGTTTTGAGGTTATAAATGTCTTTTCATTTGTAAAGTTATTGGTGAAAGTGGGTGGTATTTTGGGTTATACATGTCTTTTCATTTATAAAGTTATTTGTGAAAATGAGTGGTGTTTTGAGTTATAAACACCTTTTTATTTATAAAATTATTTGTGATCATGAAATTATTTTGTTTAAATTATTATGTGGAAGGGGTTAGGGTACAGTTTGTTTTACTTATATATGTATCAAAGTTTATTTTTGTATATAAATAGTGTGATTTATTTTCACACATCATTAAAGGTGATTGCTATTCACGGGACGGGTCTTTGTGCTCGCTCAAACATTTAACTATTTTCATGAGAGGATTAGGGTGAGGAGTAAGTCTACTGATATACAAGGGATTAGAGGACTTGAAGATTTATTTTATTGTAGGTCTTTAGAAATAAATGTCTTTTATAGTTTTGAGACAAATATTCAATTGTTTTGGGAATAATGTTGCTTATGCTTAGAGTAGTGAACTGTATGATTTAATTATTGTTTTATATGAGTATAATAATGATGTTGTGATGTTAAGTTTATTTTTATGATATTCATTAGGTCGATGAATTGGATCATTTTATTATTTGTTTTTCGATGTATTTTGCATTTATTACGCACAGGGTTGGTTGGTTAAGGCATTGATGGATAGTCTACCGCCCACCCTATGTGAACCGGGGTGGGGGTGTGACATTCTCTCTCTCTCTCTCTGTGCTTGCTTTGTACTTAGCTCAGGCCTTGGCAACACATCACTAATCACTCAACTGGATTGAACTATCGAGTATCGATTATCGAAATTGAAGTACTCAGAATCTCAAATTCATTGATCTCTGTGAATCAGTTCTTCTCAAGACTCAAGCAACAGATCTTCTTGACTTCGACTCATAGGTCACAACAAATTTCATCATTTTCTCTCAATCTCAGGTATTACGTTTCTCTGTCTCTCCCCCCCATATGAGGTTGTTTGGTTGGTAGTTGTTGGTTGGTTTCTCGTTGAGCTAGTTGTTACTGTTCTGGGCTGGGTGAGGTCTTCAGTTCTTGGTAGGTTTGGTTTTGATGAAGTTCACTAAGCACAATGAAGGCTTATTTCTATAAGAAGCCATATTGATCTGATTATTAGATGTTCTTTGATGACTTCAACAGGGAAATAGTCAGATTAACCCATGCAAAAAGAAATTCTAGATACTTGACAGTCTGCAATTGTAGTATATTTGTAATTGTGTTATTACTTGATTTGAAGTTTCATTCGACTCTTTTATTATGCTATTAGTTGATTTGTATTTGTAATTTTGTAGTTGATTATGCTATTAGGTGTTGGAACTTTGGAATTGGAATAACTTACATAAATACATCAAATGACAATTGTCTAAGAGCAGATTTAACAAAAATAAATCGTTTGTATAGTTGTAAATTGTAATGCAAATGCTTGAATGTAGAGGTTAAATATGAGTAATGCTATATAAACTTAAAAATTATACTTAAAAACTATATTTGATAATCTCAACCATTAAATAGGTAGTGGGTCTCAATAAATGCTGGGATACACAGTGAAATCAATAGTTGTAATTATTAAGTTTAATTTTTAAATCCATGTAACATTACTCGGTTAAATATTGAATCATTTATATTATTTATTTAATATTGGATACATATTTGATGATTTTGGAGTTTTTGTTTGGCCTAATATACATTAAGCATGCTATTTTCATAATTATTGTAATTTTTTAGCCTATTTATAATTATTATTTTATTATTATTTATTAAGCCGATCCTTTTTTTGAGTAGATGTCTGAGCCTATTTTTAAAACTACGTTTTTTATATAGAAGTAATAGATAAGCCTTTGACCCACGTCATTGGCTAGATACAACTCTAAACAATGATTTTGAAAAATTGAAGAAATTAGACAAAATATGCTCATTAAAATTTAAAATTGTCTTGATGGATAGCTCGTCAAAGAACAAACAAAGGTCGTCATCTATTGAACGGGGTAGCCTGGCCACGTTGATAGTAAACCACGTCATATCCTCTTCTATTTTAATTTTGTGATAAGTAGTAGGGATTTTATTTCATGTGAATTCAATGGTCTAATTTTAGAGAGCTTGGGATAAAATCTAGAGAAATTTGGAGACCGATCCCTTTATATGAACTTGTTTGGATTTAAGTCCGCCAATGAAACTTATTTGTTATGAAGTTCATTTTTTGTCAATTTTACCAGACTATCCATTCTCTTTATAAGTGAAGTAAAACTAAAAATAAAAACTTCTAAATTTTAAGAGTTTGACTAAAATTAAAATTTTTCTTTCTCATATTTATCTATATCCATATATAAGTTAGGACTATATCTCTTTTCATATATATATATATATATACTAGTAATTGCCCGTGGCTGAAGACACAACGTTACTCGTAAAAAATGAACAAAAAATTCTTCAAAACAACAACACATACAAATACATTAAGAAAAAAATACTAATAGAACCAAATCAAATTTACAATTTTTAAGTAATAAATGAAATCAATAAAATTTTTCTTGTGTTCGTCACCATTACCATAATCCAATTCAATAACAAAACATAATTATAAACACAATTCACCCATGTAATAAATATCTCAAACAAAAAATTGCCCACAAATGCAGCCATCTACATAATAAAAATAATTCACAAATTCTATTAAAAAAATAAGTTTTGCCATTTGAGATTCCACCAGCTTCCAAAGAATGAATACAACTTGTATTCATAAAAAAAATTATATTTAGATGTTTTTTCATTCCCTAAAAACATACAAATATTTTTTTCAATTCATCTACATTCAAATAATAAAAAGATTGAGAAAACATATTTACCTGAAAATTATTGTTTCATAAGTTCTGTTGTTAATTGTTCCTCAGTTAAGCCTCCCAGTCTTTTAATGCTCGTAAACAGATTAAGTCATTTTCGATATCCTCTAACAGATCCTTTAATTTATTATATCTAAGAATCCATTCTCGAACTTCATATGAATGAAGTCAATTGGCCATGAAAATG
Source organism: Ilex asprella (assembly GCA_023539305.1). Lineage (NCBI taxonomy): Eukaryota > Viridiplantae > Streptophyta > Magnoliopsida > Aquifoliales > Aquifoliaceae > Ilex > Ilex asprella. The sequence continues at coordinate 41,795,114 of CM042185.1, forward strand.
GAAGCGTGTTAGCAGCGGCGTACAATATTATTGGATTATTCAGACCGAATCCTTTTTGTTTGAGTTCTCTAAATAATGATTATTTCTTTTTTATATTGTCTACGACATCTGATTGTGGATCCATTTTCTTTGTCTCAAACTGTATCCAGAGTGGGTGGATCTTGCACTCCGCTTCCACTAATAATTGTATAAATCATACTGCACAGGTTGGTCGGTCGTGATTAAAATTTTTTTCTTTGAAGAATCCTAGGTGGTGGGAAGAGTCTCTGCTATTTTCTGCATATTATAATCTTCACTTATGTTTTTCCCTATATTTTGTAGCATACAACCTAATCTAATTTTTCCAACCCAAACTTTGAGATTAGGGTTCCATCTTCAAAAAAATCATTTTCAAATTTATTTACTATGCTTGATACTGCCAAATGCATACTACGATGTACATAGATAGGAGGGTGTTCCATATTATCTGTACATAACATAAAAGTTACAAATTAAATTGAAAATAATAAAATTAGCAACAATTAACCAATATTACAACAATAAAATATTTTTTTACTATCACATGTGATCTAATCTTGTAAGAATAAGAACAAAATCACACCAATAACAATAAGAGAAATAGAATAATCAAAATGTCCATGTTATTATTCATTGTTGCAATATTTTTCTTGATAATCATAAACATGTAACAATTAAATCAAGAAGGTAGACAACAAATATAAACCCATGCATATGAATTGAATTCAAAGAATATTAAAATAGTGTGGCTTATTCATAAACATTAACTGAATGGTTTAGCCTTGCAACTTGTGATTGTATATAGTATTAAACAATATAATCAACGAATCAATCTTCTAGTAGTTCTTTGAAAATTTTCTTCATTGAACTTTTTCTTCATCACTTTTCTAAATGTTCTTATGTCAATACATATGCGAAATCTCAAGTTGGGAGAATGGATAATGTGCGTGCAATTTACGCACAACGTATATGGATACAGACTTCTCCCTTGGCGAACACGAGTCAGTCGAGGATCCGGTAGTTTGTATCACCTGGAATAGATTGAGAGGGCCAAAAGGGGCCTAAGGAGTGGTGATGAATTGTTCTTGGGGTCGCCTGACCGGTCCTGGAAGAATGCTAACAAGGCCTGAACCACAGAAAAAGGGGTTAGGAGGGCGCCGGAGTGTTTTTCGGCTTATCCCCTCCGACGATCAAGTCAGTATTTGTGGGAGAGGAAGAAGAAAACACTGTATGGCTATTGTGGTGAGGTTTCGCGTACCTTTGCTTCATGTTTTTGTGGGATATTTATACCTCTGAATGCTCATCATTGCTGGTGATTTGATTAGTAGGTATCGTCAGGAATGGGACAGAGTGCCCATGATTTACCGCAGGGAATCATCAGATATTTATTGCTCGGCCTGCCGAGGTCATCACAGTAACCGCTCGGCGCAATACCTCATAAATGCCCGGAGGGAGAGCATTAAATGCTTCACCCTCGACATTGGGGTATTAAATATCCTCAAGAAGGAACAGTTAAGGCCATTACTCCTCAGCCCCCAAAACCCAACGTTGGGTCCCATCACAAGAAGGATTTATTAAATGTTTGCTTGTGTCAGCGTCGCTTCTGCAGACTCTGCAACCTTCATTATCACCATCTCTGACACTTAAATCCACGCGTCGACCTCTCATAGGTCTTCTGTCACACTCTTCTGATTCGCATGACCAGTCTGAACCAAACCTACTCATAATGACTAGATTGTCAAATCCATCAGTTAGCGGGTGTCCTTAGGAGTCAGAGGGTACAGATGCCTTCCTCGGGACCGATGGAGACACCTAGATTCCAGTGGAATGAGCGTAAACCGAGGGACACGTGTCTTCCTCCTAGGACCAGGAGACGACTTGTCCCCGAGAATGTAACGCCGAGGACACATGTCATGATCCCCGACGTCTTAATACCGTTCCCCCGAGAATACGTGTCAGTATCCCCGAGGTCCAAACAAATAGTCCCATCAGATAACAACCTAGTTTTACAAGAAAAAAGGAAAAAAAACTTAGTGGAATAAACAGAATTTTTTAAAAAATACGGTTCGCTGCAACAGTGTAAGGATCGAGTTACCTTATTACGATAACGCCATCAGTGAAGTCACGTTGTATTTATTCTTTTCATCTCTTTAGCTAATTCACACCAATACTACAAATATTGAATGATGCTAATGTAAAGTTACATGGTTATTTTAATTATGTGTATTTAATATGAACAAATGTGTAAATAAATGGTAACATTTGTAAATAATTGAATAGGAAGTCTTACAACAAAACTTCAGGAAAAATGATGTTTGATGTGCAATTTGACGCATCTTTAGGAAGAACAACACTTATACGATTAGAAGATGTACATCTGGATAGTGCCACATACATGTTTCTATGGCTAAACACTGGTATGCACAAATCAACCCCAACGAATTTGACAGTTTGCCCTTGAGATTTATTAATTGTCATAGCATATGTTAAGTGCACAGGAAATTGACATCTTGTCATTTGAAAAGGTAATTCCGAAAATGATGTTATTAGTGATATTCTTGGAATGAAGACTAAATTGCTTGATAATGGTTCATTCAGAATCTTAGCTTCAATTACACGCGAGACATATCTGATAACCATTAATCGCGTGCCATTACAAAGCCCATCTTTCGGCACCAACTTCTGCAACAACATTATTGAGCAATCCACTTTTAACTCAAACTTAAACGGTGGTAGTCTTGGAGGATTTAAAGAGTTTAGATACTCATTCGGAAAACGGTTTTTGATAGTATGATCGAGTTTCTCATCTTCTGAAATTTTGTTTGCAGCTAAATATGTAACAGTCTCACTAGGGGATATATTCAATGTTGCAGCATTTATAGAATTAAAATCATCATTATGTGTAGAAAGAATTGTACGTTCAGTTAGATCATCTGGGGTCAGTGAACCAGTCATATCTAAACACGGGTAAATTCTAAATATCAATTCTTCTAGATAATGATATTTGTGTATTGTCGATGGAAGTTCTATGATTTCTTCAGGATTGGCCCCAATCTAAAATTAAAATTGGGAAGTTAAATGAGCAAAAAGGAATAAATACTAATGAAAAGCAATATTTCATAAAATTATTGATGAATAAATTATTACCTCCATTAAAAAGTTTGCAAATACAGCATTTCTAAAATATGTGTGAGTTAAGTGCATGTTTAAACCTAGAGTCAAAACATGTATATCCCTCCACAAAAATGATCGCATCAACGATGCACCTACAAATTGCTCGCAGACTCCTCTCAGTATAACTAGCAAGATTTGTCGAAAATCTCCGCCAAGCACAACAATAATACCCCCAAAATGGCTTTTTATTATCACGAATATCTTGAAGTGTACGATCCACTGCCTCAACACAATGTCTATACTACATAAGTACTTCATCCCATACTATTAGATTTATTTTTCTGAACAATTTTGCATGCATCGATTGTTTGAAAAAGCCACAAATCAAATTCTCAAGCACATTTATGGGAATACAAAATGTTGAATGTGCCGTGTGGCCTCCCATCAATAATAAAGACGCAATGCTAGAAGAAGCAACAATAATAACAATATGTCCAAGACTATGCAATTTCTTTACAATTGTATTGTACAAAAATGTCTTCCCCATCCTAGCACTTCCACTCAAGAAGAAAGTAGTTCATATATCTTGAGACACTGATGAAGTGATTTTAGCATAAGTAACGTGCTGTGCATCATTAAGGCGATCAACATTACTTTGTGCATACGACTGTTGCGTTTCATTTTGGAGTTTTTAATGCTCAAACTATAGTCTATTACCAACTATTGCATTCCAATTTCCAATCGGTTACAACATTATTGGGAAGTCAATTAAGCTTTGGCTTGACTCGTGGAGCAATTGATTCACCAAATATAAATCATAATCTTCGATTTGATCCTGAGTTGGATTTGAAATACCAAACATTGTACGAATCTTGGGTTTAAGATCATCACATATATGCAGTGAAAACTGGTTCTATAATGCAAGTGGATATAACGGAGAGCATTCAATTAAAATAATTCCGAACAATCTACTCAACTAGTGTCCCGTTTTCATAATTAAAGTCTCTTGAAGACATTGTATCCATTCGACATCTTCTTTTAAAAGGCCTCTTCCAACACATGAAAATTTAAAAGAATCATACCTAACATTGTTTACCGTGCACATGTTATCAAATGATGTTGATCCTTTTAACAATTGTTAGTAGTAAACACAAATAAAAATGCTCACCTGAGTTTGGGCTAGCAAAGTACATCCTACCAATTGCATACCTATTTTGTCTAGGTGTTTATATTGTAGTTTTCTTGTTCCAAACAATTTTTTTCTGGACATTCTTGATTGGTTAATGCACGTGCAGATTCATTTGAAGCACAACATTTAAAAAATCAGTCAAAATTGTATTACGTTGTGAATCTCTCGAAATGATTAATTCAAGTGGTTTGTCCAAATTGAAAACAACACGATACATCCCTGACAAATGAATTTCTAAACGTATAACCGATGTAATCTCTTCATGTAAAGGATTACAAAATATTCGCCAAGCAACCTTTGGAGATCCAATATACCTTGCATCAAGATATTGTTGAATTTCATTTCCTCCTCCCAACACCATAGTGGTGCAATCATGGCCTTTATAAATGTACTTATGTATATATTTCACACATTTTATTCCCTTACAAACTTCCACATTAATATGACAATTGAACATTCTTGAAAGATAAGGATTATACGGCACAACATCCCTATTATTAACTTCTTGGCCCCTAATAGTATAAACATGACTATTATCACGACAACAATAATCAGGATATCCATCGTTGTCCATGCATGTTGATTCTGAAAGTGTCCGAGTGTAACTCTTAGTACATACACCATTTTCCATACATGATGCATGTGAATTTCGAACACCACATGGTCCATGTACCTTACAACTCTTGATCGTATAAAAAAGAAGAGGATCTTTGTCTGGATTAGGAAATTCAGCACACATTACCTTGTCTACTTGAGAACATGTTTGAATTTTGTCTACACCATGAAGGAACAGAAGTGCATGCATGTGTGGTAGCCCTTTTTTTGGAATTCGATCGTGAAAACATGTGCTACATTTTAACCAAATATGTTTTTCGTCTCTATCATCTTCATCAAAAACCTCATCTTTAACTAAAAAACACGGGCAAATAAATCTGGACGATCAACAAGTTGTTAATGTTTTAACAGAGCTGAAGAAATTCAGGCCAATTAAGATTTGTAGTTATGGTGAGAAAAATATATGGGTTTTGGTTGTAACGTGTGATAGTCATCGAATCTTGATAGATTTCAAACATTTGTCTTGCACTGCTAGTGAATAAGATGGCGAAATCATTCATTCACCAATTTGATAGAGTCTCGATTCATCTTCACAAACATCGGTAAGTCCATGGTAAAGTTCTGCACGGAGCTTTGCTTGATTAAGCTTACAATATGTCAATCAATTATGTTCAGTAGAGGCCCAAAATTCTACTATGAACTCCTGAAATAATTTTTTCGCTCTAAAAATTGTTGAATACTTAGTATCACGTTGAAAAATGTATTAATTATAAAATTGCAACTGAGTCAATCGATTGGTTGAAGGTCCACCATGAGATTCATTCCACTGTCTCAATTTAGGTTCCCATCCAAGCTCACCATAAGGAAACAATAACAAATAATGTAGAGGTAAATATGCGGGTGACATGCATTAATTTGCGTCAATCCATTATTCTCTCTTATATGTAAAACGATATATCTCATTCCACTTGATTCAGTTCCATCGCCATGTAATATTACCATAGTTTTATCTGTTGTTGGGAGATTATATCGACGTCGATCTGTGGAAGAACTGTAATGAAGATGAGCAGGTAAATTTTGACTTGCCACGTCTGATTGACTTAAAATCTCATTACCTGCTGATATATTTTTTACAAATGGATTTACATGCAACAAATAGTCTTGAATAATTTTCAAAACATCCTGTTGCAAGTGAGTATTTCTATGATTGCTAATATCTAAAGCTGAAGTAGAGTCATAAATGTACAGTTGAGAGTACACTATATCTTGACCTGGTTGTGGTAGAAGTGATCCAGTTCGATGTCGTAATTCTCTATGGATATTGAATGATGTAGGACCCATTCCAGTGACTAATCTCGAATCTAAGGTAGCACCAAGACTTGTAAAAGCATTTGTTGCATTATACTCGTGTGTGTGTTGATGAAATGATTTTGATTGTTCATTATTGCCATCGTACAATGCCTTAAGTATTGAAAAAGGTGTATTAAGTGGTGGTATCCTAATTTTTTCTTGCAAACAACAAGTTCCAAACAGAGGGTGTCCTGCTCGGGAATGTGATAATTGTCTAGCCTTCCAATGTAAAGCTGAACAATGGGGGCATGATACATTCATAATTCCGAGTGAATGATGACCTTCTACTCCGTGTGTTCGAGGATCAAATCCAACATTGCATAAATTAAATTTAAATATATAAGTTAAAAACCTGTGGTTATAGTGATGCCTTCAATCAAGCTCATAAATAATAACATTAAGAAAGTTGTAATTTATAATCACTTGGAGAGAGCTTGCATCGTGCTGCATTTGTCTAAATTCGACATTTCTTGGAACATGGTTGTAACAGACGATGACCTCATTTCATTTCTTACAGCTTGTTCTACTTCTTGCATAGGGATTTCCATGGAACATATGGAGGGTGGTTCCATTTGCGCTGTGGTGTCTTCGCTGAGATTGCCTTGCCTAAAATTTGTGGAGGCATTTCTCGAAATATAGTGACCACAAACGATGACCCTGTGAAATTTATTTGCACAATTTGTTCTGCTACAACCTCAGGAATTTTCATAGGCATGAATGTGGATTGAACAAAAAAAATTTTAACCATCGGCCTTTCTAGTTGATCTAGATGATGGTGGCTCGGTGTCGACCTAGGAAAAATCCTAGATTGAATGCATGGACGTTCCGATCTCTCCCGTTCTCGACGTGCACATTGTGCCAACTGGCATTTTGATATATAATAATTGTCGTTGGATGTCTAAAATATAATTAAAAGAATCATCGTTGTGAACATAAACAATTAGATATAAATTTCTTAATTGTTGACTTCGACATTCATACCACTTGAGGTTCTGTACTTTATTTTTCTTTTCCAGAAGAGCCTACTTTTTCTTTTCATTTAGAGTTAGCGGTCGGCTTTCTTCTTTTTCCTTTCAACAAAACAATATGTGTAAGTTAAAAACCATTATAGTTAAAAATCATAATGCACATATCATTATATTTAAATTTTTTGTCACGATTTCAGATATGTGAAGGCGATTAAGCTCATTTTCATCACGAATCACAATGCCTACGTTGTTTTTCCAAAGTAATTGGACCTAGAAATTCAAAAAAAAAATGTAAAGCTAAATTGAGTGATATGAAGTAAGAAGTAATAAATGAGTCATAAGAAAATCGACCTACTGCACGATCTAGGTCATTATCCATCTGTTAAAAGATGATTAAAAAAATTGTAGTTAGTGAATGATTATATATTATGAAAGGTTATAAAAAAAATCTATTGAGTGAAAGATCTTACATGGCCAAAAATAGTAATGTTTTCATGGCATCAATGGATGGTGGTGTTGATTGCACCAAAGTGCCTTCAACAAAATTGCCTTCGTAAAGATTATGTGGAGGATTTTCTTGAAAAACTATCGGTAGAGATGATGACCTAGAGACATTTGTTTGAATAGCTTGTTTTACTAGAAACTCAGAAATTTGTGTAGACACAGGAATTTGTGCAAGCATAGGAGTAGACTGACTTGAAAGATGTTTTGATCTCTCACGCTCCCGACATGCATGTTGTGCCATTTGACATCTTGTTAAAATATTATCGTCGATTGCCTAAAAATTTAAATAAAAAAAAAATATTGGTATGAATGAGTAAAATTCTTAACAATTACTTATTATTGCAATTATTCGACAAATAATACCATTTGAAATTCGGTATTTTCACTTTCTTTGGCAGAAGAGATTGCTTTTCCTTTTCATGTATAGCTAGCATTCACCATTGCGTTCGACTTTCTTTTTCCTTTAAAAAATAAATAAATATGTGATCATAAGAATTTCAATCTATATACATAATTAAAACTACATTCAAAAATATCACAAGGAAGAACAGTTTGCACTTTCTTTGGCTAAAAAATATGCAAGTTACCTTTTTTTTGCTGTAATGTTTGGTTTTGAAATAGATACAACCCATTTGTGGTTTGTTATAGTTTTTGGTTTTCGTTTTGATTATTATAGAGATTTTGATTTAAATTTTTCATAATCTAAATAATGTTGTAATGTTTAAATTATTTATGAACTAAATAATGTTTAAAATATTTATGAACTAAATAATACTTTAAATATTTATGAACTAAATAATGTTTAAATTATTTTATGAACTAAATAATGTTGTAGTAGTGTCAAGAAGTAAAAAACATAAAAGATGAACAACTATCATAACATTAAAGATCGAGTAGAGTACATTGTGGATTCCAGCTATATTTCAAGAATTTTGCAAGAATTTGTAGCAATGATATTCTAATTTTTAAATCAATCAATCCAGCCTCACTAAAACAGATACAAATGTGCAAATATAACCCTAATTTATTATTTCCACATACAAAAAAAACATTGAGATTGGACATTGAACTATTAAAAACGGATTTTAGTGATAGTAGATAAATTTGATAGTAAACAAATCAATAACATAAACAAATCTTTAGTGCTAGTAGATAAAACAATAGTAAAAATCATGAATATTAAACAAACCTGAACTATCAAACTATTAAACAAATCTAGAATAATGTTCAACGAAATATAGTAACATCGAGAGAGAGAGAGAGAGAGAGAGGGTAGTAGAAACCGCAAACGAAATCCCGAGTCAAGAATCGAAATTACCTCAATGTCATGCATGAAATAGTATCTGCATCAATATTTCAGAGAAAATTGAATCAACAACCATATAATTCACTCAAGGTCAAAACCCAAAATCGATAAGTATCTCAAACACCAAACCAAACCTATCTATTCAACATATTTATTTAATCAATTTTAGAACCAAAAAAATTCCCAAATCCAATTTATAAATATGGGCATGATTACATACATATCAGTAACATCTCAAGTTCACCAAAGTGAGAAAAAATATATATATATCAACTATTTTTTTTAAATTCCTTCAATAATATATTGAATTGTCCTTTCAACCAACAATTGCCCAAGTGTCAAAGCACACGAACAAAAGATAACATTTTTTTTTTGGAAATTACACACTGAATACATGTCACGCCCGAATTTCCACAAACCCAGGGAGTGAGGGAAAAATGATAAGAAAAGTAAATGAAAGTTTATTAGGTTGGATAAATTAGTTTCTCTTTCGTTTCTCATTTTTTTTCAAAGATTTTCAAGTCATTTTTCTTCCATTCTTAACCTATTCTTTCAAGGTTTCTAAACCCCCCCTTTTGACATATTTCTCACCTATTTGAAAGGTGTTTTTCACACTTAACACATCTTTTAATTTTTCATAAAATTTTGACATAATCTCCTTTGTTTTCCAAGCCATTTTCCCACATAATATTCACAATATTTCATAAGCTATCACAATCCACCCTCACTCGGTGGCCACAACCCATGTAAATTATACATACACCCTTTATTCTCAACAGATACATATAATTGTCCAAATATACACATATGATGTTCATTAAATAAAAACATCCCAAATGTCAATTGGGTTTACACCCTTACACTT
>CM042185.1:41820643-41854980 GCA_023539305.1 Ilex asprella
GAAATTTGATTGTATAATCGGTATGTTAAGTAATTATATTTCCTAATTGGTGGAACTAATTATAGAATTACCCAAAAAAAAGAAACCAAGATGTGGAACCATAAAAGGATCACTGTCAAACATGTGAGTTCATTTTTTGCAAGCTCAATTATTATTCTTGGACTGACATTAATTTTTAGTAACTATGCATACTGCTATTATACGGGAGAATTCCTACAATGGGTTGAGATTGCAATCTTTTAAATTATCTCGAATGGTGAACCTCAAAAGGAAAAAAAAAGTGAGGAAAATGGTCAGGTGTAACCCTAGCTTAATTCCTCCGATGCTAGGGTTTTACCATACCATGTACGCCTCCACCTCCCTTAGCCATAGACTTGAGCAATATAACAACTATTTTTCAAATTTCAATCACCTCCCCCGCCCAATTAACTCTAGATATGGTCTCAATCGCATCCGATTCAATTACTTGCGTATTTTATTGTTAGAGTACTTATATTAGTCCATTACACTTCAGATATCCTATCCTAATGTTTGGTGTAAACTGAATAATATAATTAGCGTTAAATTTAAAAAAATATATCTTAATTTCAACACCAAATTCATGTCAAATCAAAATGGAATTGTTTTATAGTAAATCTAACTCGAAATTTATAAAATATAATATAAAGAATCAAAATTGAAAATTAAATAATTAATCAATAAATTAATTTATATCCAACTTGATGAGCATGAATTGGTCACAAGTTGAGCACGTCCAAAGGAGCCTGGTACCCAACTTGGCACATGAGCTCTCCACAATAAAATGGCTCCAGCAACCACGTACCAGCTTGCTCACTCGTATCCTAGGGAAGTAGCTCAAACGAATTGCGACGCTGTTGGGGAGTGTTCCACTTTGCTCGCCGCATCATTTAAAGAGAAGTTGAGGGATTCCAACATCACAATTTGCTCAGCCTGTAAAAGGATCATGCTAGCAATGAACAAGGTAAGCAATCCTCTCTTAGCTAAATACAATCTAGTCAATTATCATTGGAGCTCCATACGGTCTTCGACTTTCTTTGTAGGAACCTATCGTCAATTGCCATATCATCTCACACCCAGTGGTGCAGTTTTTGGGATCAATAGTTGGTGCCATATGTGGAAAACGAATTGGTTTCCAATAACAAGCTTTAGATCCCATGGCAATTGTTCAGTTGAGAGAATTAACACAATATTAGAGAGAAACGGAGAGTAGTCAAACCTTAACTTACCTCTCATTCATAATTTGTATTTATAGTGAACTTACAATAATAATAAAAAAATACACCCTCTTATATTTACACATAATACCCTAACACTCTTAACAATTTACACATACTACCCTAATACTCTTAACACTCCCCCTCAAGCTGGACTATATATATCATAAAATTCAAGCTTGGATTAAATTGCTATAAGACGTGTATGACTCAATGCTTGGATAAACATATTTGCAAGCTGGTCTTCAGATTTGACAAATGGAGTCGTAATCTCCTCAGCTACTATCTTGTCTCATATAAAGTGATAATCAACCTCAATATATTTGGTTCTCTCGTAAAATACTAGATTGACAGCGATATGGATAGCTGTCCAGCTGTCACAGAACAACTGTAAAGGATGTTAAACTGGAAATCCAATTTTCTAAAGGAAGTGTAGTAGCAAAGTCAACTTACTCGTTGTATGTGTCATTGCCCTATACTCAGCCTTAGCACTGAACCTTGCTACCATGAATTGTTTCTTACCTTTTTATGAGATAACGTTACCTCCTAAGAACCAGTGATTGATCTCCGATTAGAAGGAGAGTCAACTCAATCAACATCTGAGAAACCTTCCACTCTAAGATGTTCATTAGCTTGATATAACAGTCCAAGTCCAGGAGCACGTTTGAGATATCGTAAAATAGGAGTAACTGTCTCCAAATGTAGTACTCTAGGACACCCCATAAACTGAATTACTATATTGACTACACAGGAAACATTCGATCGAGTAATAGTAAGATAATTGAGATTCTCAACCAATCTGCGATACCAACCCGAATTCTCAAACAGTGCATCATCATCCACCAATAGTTTCTGATTCAGATCCATAGGAACATCAATCGGCCTGCCACCCAGCAAACCTATTTTCTCTAGCATGTAAAGTACATATTTTCTATGGGATAAACAAATACCCTGTTTAGATTGAGCAACCTCAATACCCAAGAAATATCTGTGTTTTTCTAAATTTTTAGTATGAAATTGATCTTGCAAAAAGATTTTTAACTTGACAATCCCCTCAGAATCATTTTTAGTAATCACAATATCATCTACATAGACCACCAATAGAATATATCCATCATCCATCTGTCTATGCAATACAGAATGGTCTGTTTGACATCGAAGAAGATCAAACTCTAAAACTGCATCTAAAAACTTACCAAACCATGCCCTCGGTGACTGCTTAAAACCATACAAAAATTTCTTTAATCGACATACAATCTTACCATACTCTCCCTGAGCAGTAAACTCAAGTGTCTGCTCTATGTATACCTCTTCAACCAAGTCACCATGTAGGAAGTCATTCTTGATATCTAACTAAAACAAGGGCCAATCAAGATTAGCAGCCAAAGAAATCAAGATACGAACAGAAAAAATTTTGGCAACAGGAGAGAAAGTCTCCTCATAATCAACAACATAGGTCTAAGTAAAGCCTTTTGCAACAAGTCAGGCTTTGAGACACTCCACAAAACCATCCACATGAAATTTAACAGCATACACCCAACGACAACCAATAGTTCATTTACCAGGGAATAAAGGAACGAGATCCCAAGTACCATTCTGATGTAAGGCATCCATCTCCTCCTCCATAGCTTTCCTCCAACCCGGATCAGATAATGCATCATGTTAGTGCTTAGGAATAGATATAGTAGATAATTGAGAGGTAAAACAAGAGAAGACAAGAGACAAAAGATCATATGAAACAAAATGAGAAATGAGATGATTAGTAACACACGAACGAGTATATTTTCGAAGAGCAATAGGTAAAGGTAAATCGTATAAATTATCTGATGTAACAGGATCATAAAGGGAAAGGAAGACGGTACGGGCACCTCAGTAGATGAGCGAGAACAACGAAAATATACACAAAGAGGTAAAGTAGATGATAACACAGTAGACAACAAAATATTTGAAGAGGAGAGAATAAATAGTGATACAAGAGATGACCCAAAGTCCAGACCAAAGGCTGAATAGGTGCTTGGTAGTAACCATTGTAGTATCCCCTAGTCTTCGCACATCACCCTCAAATGTATATATGACTTATGTGTGAAAGGAGTGTCACTTTCCCTTGAATGATATGTGAAATGGGACAACGGAATGGTGAAAATGAAATGAACAAAATATATGATGAAATGTGTGTGTACAAAAGTGCTCTCCAAGCACAATGAGTCTTTTAAATGTCGTGTTTTACTTGGAAAGTATTCCAAGGTCGTCTCCTTAGGGAAGGAAAGTTCAAGTTGTGTGAAGGTGGTTTTGTGAAAAATATAAAAAGTGTAAAATCTTGTAGTTGGTTTTAGTAAATTTTGTTCTTAATGAAAATGCAAAAAAATAAGTGTTGGCTAATCAAAAGAGGTCATTCCAATGAGAATCTCAACTCAACTCGAAACTATCTTCCTTGGTACGTAGATGAGCGATTGATTCGTAGAAAGTTAGGGACGAGATGATGAGGATCCAAGCATAAACTGTGACAAGCCTACGAAATATTAAAGACTCATGATCTCATCCACCCTCTACCTAGTCAAACTGAACCACCGTACATCAAGAGAAGGTAAGAAAATGAGTTGAAATGAAAATTTCAAGAGGAGGTCTCCCTTAAATTAGTCAACTAAAATCTAGCTACTCATGAAAGTAATAAAGAAATGCATAATGTAAAGACATAATGAAGAAAGGAAGCTTGAAACTTAACTTAAAGCAAGAAAACTTGAACTATAAAGAAAGAAATACAATACCCATTTTAAAGCAAAAAATGAAGAAAACTTGGAAGCAACAATGGTAGATTGAAGAACATGTAACCAAACTTGAAATATACTTGAAATAAAGGAGACTACAATGTAAAAAATAAAGATTTCAAGAGAACTACAACTTAATGCAATGAAATGGGTGAAGAAAATACAAAAACATAAATTTTCATTACACTATTCATCATCTTCTTCCTTAGACTACTCCTAAGCTTAGGTAGCCACCCTTTGAAGAACTTGTATAATGCTGACTATATGGAGTGTATACCCTGTAATTTCGTCCATGGTGGTCCCCAAGCATGAGTGTGCAGCCCTCCCATCAATGAGAGGTTGAATAGATTGGTTAGGCAAGCTAGGACAAGCTAGCCTACAACCAACATGGCAGGTCCCCTTCTTTTCCATCTCCATTAATGTCATTGCCTCTAAAGTCTTCAAGCATGGTGTAAGAGGCATGTAGATGTGTAAGGAAAGTCAGAGGTAAATGAGAGAATCAATGGTGAGACTCTCAAGCAAGTGGAGATGAGTTACAGGCATTTTTGGGTTGTTCTGGGCAGTGTACCGGTACTCTAAGCCTAGTGGAGTTCGCGGTACTAGTATACAATCCTGGTACTGTTTTCTATTTTGTACCAGTTTTTTGTAGAATTGTCACAATTTTTGATCCAGCTGTCCAATTAAGCTAAAATTTTGACACAATATAAAAGACATCCAGATCTACAACTTTCATGTTTGACACTTTTTCAAATTCGAAGTGGATCATGGTCAAAATGGAGGAAAACTGAGGCTCTGCAACCAAATGGTGTGGGTGCTGGTGTCTTTGTCACCAAACACCAATACCCCCTTGATTTCTTCATTTTTAAGCTTCCAAATCCTCATGTAATGTGTACATGTCTTCACCACACATCCATAATTAGTTACAAGGTTATAAAATCCATCATTTAAGCTATAATTACCTACAACATCGAAAATTCAACATTATTCATAATTTTGTCTAACTCTAAGTACTTATATGCAAAAGTTGAGTTAAAATGCATGTAATGAGGCCATTAAATATGCAATATTTGTGCTCATCAGTAGGTGCTGAAAAATATAGAATAGATTCCTCAAATATGACATCGACACTGGTAAAATATCGTCGCAGAGAAGGACTATAGCAACAATACCCCTTCTGTGTGCAGGAGTATCCAAGAAATACATATTTGGTAGCTCAAGGGTCAAGTTTATCAAACGCAGGACTCAAATTGTAAACATAACAGACATATCCAAAAACCTTAGGAGTTAGGAAAAATAAGGGCTTATCAGGAAAATAACAGAATATAGACTTTGCTCATTTAACACAAAGAATGACATACAATTAATAAGATGATAAGCAGTAATAACAACATCACTTCAAAAATATTGAAAAATATTCATCTAGAATAACAGAGCACAGGTGACTTCCAACAAATGACGGTTCTTGCGTTCAGCAACACCATTCTGTGGAGAGGTGTAAGTGTAAAAAGTCTAATGAATAATGTCAGTTTTACTAAGATAAGCTAAAAAAAAGACCAGATTCATATTCTTGAGCATTATTAGAACATAAAATATGTATATGACAACCATAGTGAGTTTTTATTTCCATGCGAAAGGTCTCAAATATAGAGAATAATTCAGACCGAGCTTTCATAAAAAAATAACCAAGTCACACGAGAATAGTCATCCACAAATAACACAAAATAAGGACATTTGTTAGATGAAATATTCTTTATTAGACTCCATACATCATAATGTACCAACTCAAATGGACTAGACACACGATTATTGACTATAGACTAAAATGACACACGGTGATGCTTACTAAGTTGACAAACTTTACCAGACAAAGATGACACATAACTAAGACTGATAACTTGGCGCTTCAGATTATGGAGAGAGTGATGTCCAAAACGATAATGTCATTGAAAAGGAGACAACGAGGTCTATAAAGCCCAAGTAGGTGAAACAAAATCAAAATAATATAGGCCACCAACTTCATGTCCCGTACCAATCTTTCTACTCGCCTTGTGATCCTGAAAGACACAATAAGAGGGATAAAATGTTACAAAATAATTGAGAGAATGAGTAATTTGGCTAATGAAAAGTAAACTAAAAGGAAACCGATGAACAAATAACACGGAAGATAGGGACATATCATAACTCAAGTGAGTAGTTCACAAACCTGAAACTTTAGAACAAGTACCATTAGCAAGAGTAATACTACGTGTGGAAGTAGCAGACTGATAAGTAAAAAAAAATCAGACACACCAGTCTTGTGGTTAGAAGTGCCCGAGTTTATGATCCAACGACTGCGAATGGAGGACAATAAACAAGTGAAAGCAATATTTGACTGGGCAAAAGTAACAATTGAGGGAGATGAAATATCTTGTTGTTAGGACAGAAACTGAGCATACTCCTCTTGTATAATAGTAACAGACCTAATGTCTGGTGAAGTTGACCAAGGTATGGAAGTAACAATAGAGGTGTCATCCTGATAGGAAGCCTGATTCACAGCACCAGAAGGTTTTCCATATAAATCCCAACAGAAATCAACAGTATGCCCTCCATCACCACAGTGAGTACAGGAACGAGGTCCACTACGGTCTCCACGACCACTCGTACAACCTCCTGTACGACCTCCTCGACCACCACATCCACCTCAATGATCATCACTATGGCTACTAGGAACCGCAAGAACTGAGCGATCAGTGGGGACACCATGATCGATGCCTGAAGACAATGTAGCACGCTGTATACAAGAGAAAACCTCAAGTAGTGAGGGAACACTGGAACTACCCAAAATCTGAGAATGAATATCTCATATTCAGGTTTCAATCCTACCAAAAACCTAACAACATTCAAGTCCTTATGTTACTTCTGTCGAACTACTTAATCAGTAGTAAAACGGATGGTAGGTCTTCATCTCCTCACAAACTCTCCGAGCATGAGAGTAATAATCCTCAATGCTCAGAGTACCCTACTCCAGCAGGAAGTACTCCTTACACACCTCATAAGTTCGAGTAAAATTACCTGTACTAGAATACATAGTTGCTAAGTGATTTCATATCTCTTTGACAGTGTCAAGATAGAGCAGAGTAAAGTTAATACTAGGCTCAATGTTATTCAACAATAAAGAGATAATCTGAGCATCCTCTTGTTCCCACTAATCATACCAGGAGTGTCTTCCTTGGGTTTAGGATTAACCAAATATTTCTTAAAACCTCTCCCTCGAAAGAAGATTTCAACAGAGAAGGATCATAAAGTATAATTGGTCCCATTGAGTTTAACAGAAGTCATGAGACCGTTAAGAAGAATCACAGAAGAAGAAGTAGGTGGTAAAAATAGAGCAAGGGCGTTAGCATCTTGCTTGGGTTCCATAACAGTGCAACAATAGTACACAAGAGAGTCTTACTAGTTGGTTAGGCTGCTGGATGACTGAAATAAACAAGAGGAGTGCACTGGAATGTTAACCAAACTGGGAGAGCTCGCTGGACTGCAAAATCGGACAAGAAAAATCTGCTGAACAGTTGAACCGGACAAGAAAAGTCCACTAGACCGCTGAATCGGACAAGAGAGATTTACTAGGCCGCTGAACCGGAGAAAAAAAAGATGGAACCGGTATGAACTGGTGTAACCTTCACTGAACCGGGACTGAATCGGTCTGAATTGGTGTAAACCTTACTGAGCCGAGCCTGAACTGGGGTTAAACCAGACTTGGACCGATCTAATCTGCAGACTACTGGATCTGGATTTGGATCTGCTACCCAAACCCGCAACTGACCCAATTGAAGTGGATCGTCTTCTTCACTAAGGAGCCTTAATGTCCCTTCACTGTCGACGGCGCCAAGGGAAGCCCAACTTCGACCACGCCAGTCGACGGCGCCGATGTCCAGCAACACCACCACGCAGCCACACACGTTACAAATATAACACCCAAAACTCCTCGACTACCACCACCACCACCACCACCTCCAAACAACCACACCAGTCAATAACGATTACCACCACCACCACCAAATGAGCACACCACAGCGTTTGAACAAGAAACCACCAACGTCGACATTCTCGTTACACCCAACCACCGACGATGACAACGACAGTAAGCATAACAACAACGACGATGAACACTTGATTTAATATTTGGATTTTGAATTTTTTTGCTCTAATACCATATTAAGTTGGAAGAATTAACAAAATATTAGAGAGAAACAGAAAGTGACCAAAACTTAACCTACCTCTCATTCATCACTTGTATTTATAATTAACTTACAAAAATAAGAAAGACAGAATACACCCTCTTATATTTACACATAATACCCTAACACTCTTAACAATTTACACGTACTACCCTAATACTCTTAACAACAATAACTAGAGCCTCAAAGGAGCCTACAATGGATCAGACTCATGAATGCCCTAGCACCGACTCGATGGGGTGAAGGGTCGTACCACCTCTTGAAAAGGAGTCAACAAATGTTAAAAACCTAGAGAAAATAATCGTGGAATTGAAGCGCCTACATCAACAAATCCTCAAACTCCCGAAAAGAGATCAATCAAAAACCAGAGAACACGCAGGGTATAACTAAGAGGTTGATCGAAGCCAGAGTGAAGTCATTCGCCACCAATGACCAGTGGGAAGGAAAGCCTCAAGAGGTTAATGAGAAGCTGGAAAACGTTATAAACATGGTAAAACCCCGGGTCCCATAAGCTATTGTGACCTTGGTTCAAAATACCAAATTATCCTTCTCCAGGATGTTTCCACTTTTGTCACTTCATAGTTCACACACACAATTGCTTACCAAATTGGATGCCAAGTTGTGGAGTAACCGGTGATACAAGAAATTAAAGTAGAAGAATAGAATGGTTAAAAAAGTAGTTAGACAAGGCACTTCAGACACCATCTTCCAGATAATAATTTTTTTCACTATGATGCAGATGGATTCATGGAATTTTTATCCCCATTATACAATGTCTATCTAAAAATGTATTTTTTATGGTGTGTTTGGTAATATTTTTGTTTTTCATGTTTTTTTAAAAAATAAAAATAAAAATAATTTTTATTTTTATTTTTTATGTGATAAAAATTTGAAACAAAAAATGTGTTAGTTTGCAATTTTTATTTTAGAAAATCTGAAAGTAAAATAAAATATATGTTTAATAACTACTTTAATTTCTATCATATATTTTACCTTCATATTAATTCTCTACTATAAACACATCAAAACTCCTTTTATGAATACATCAATTAACCCATGATATAACGGACAAAACAAAATAATAGAAAATGCTTAAAGTCATTAAACATTCTAAAACATCCCATTGCTAAACCCATTAACATTCTAATGAGAATCAAAGATGTAACGCCCCAAAAATCTCATTGGACGGCATTACATTATAAACACCATTCATTGCATGAAAGTACTAAATAACTCAATAAATAAGAAAGTTTCATTCATCAACCATTGATATTTTAATAAAATTCGGGCAGAGTCTCCTTTGCACGGGGAGCCCTACCCAAAACACAACCTGTACAATTATACTACAATTGACCGTACTGGGTCCACATATGCATAGCTATTGACCACACCGGGTCCATTTATCCATCATAAAATAAACTTCCATTCACCATATATCATACCCACACTATCATCCCAAAAGAATAGACTCATCTTGGCCCTTACATTCTAAAAATTAACTAATGTAGCGCAGCAGAATATAACAAAAATAAACTAGACTTTACATTGTTTCAAAAGAATATCATAGTCTAGTACAAAAGAATGTATCGCTCTAAGCGTCCACCTCAGGATTCACCTCCCCGTCTAGCTGAGTCTCCCAGTGTACGGGCTCCTCGACTCCCAACTCCTTATCTAGTACATGATCTGAAAATATGTAATTTGTAGGGGATGAGCACAAAGCTCTGTAGCAAAATCTTTCCAAACTCAAACAAGGTTTAGAAAAATGTAAAATAGGTCAGTCTCACTTAGCAAATTAACATATATAACTTTTGAGAGAAAATCGTGACATTTAAACAGATCTCAATTTTATACAACAGTGATAATCAAATGAAAATAGTAAAATACATTCTTCAACAATAAACCATTACCAAATGGTTTGGACCGGCGCTTGCCGTTGCATTGTCCCATACCAATGCACCGACTCCGACATAATCCAATTCATGTTCTTATATAGATATATATTAATTCATCATATGCCATGTACATTGATTGTTTCTCAAGAATCTACCCAATGACTATACCTAGTTCACTAATCACAATCACATCACAAGCACTTTGGGAAAGGGCGTCTACCACCCCAATAACAGTGACGAATCCCTCCTCAGGAAAGGTATATCACCCTTAGTTCGAACTCAAGTGAACAATAGTGGTCGCATTACCAAATGGCAATCCACTACAAGTGTTAGGAAACCATCTCACCCCACCGGAGTAGACTAACCTCTAATACTCTACTGCATCTTTCGATGACAATTCAAGTCCCTCACAATAACCATACAATAAGAAAACCAACGTATTCTCAACAAATTAGCAATTTTCAAGTATTAACAAAATCCCCAAATTTCATCATGTGACAATTCCAATAACCAAGTATGAAAAATGTAAGAGATCATCATAAACACTATTTTATTGTTCAATATGAAACACTAAAGTTTTGAAATAAAGAATAAAGAAAAATTTAGAGAAAAGTTCATCTCTCTTAAAAAAACTAGGATTTTTAGCCAAGAACAAGGATTTAATGGTTAACCAACCATTAATATTGTTTAAAGTATGGTAATATTCATAAGGATATCAAGAATGAATGATTCTATAGCATACATCTAAGGTTTAGAGTGTAAAAAATACATATGCATAAACCCCAGTCTCAATGAAAGATAAAGAGAAGAAATCCCCTACCTTTTTGTTCTTGAATTCTAGGGCTTGAATCTTGAATCATACTTAGATCTTGTGTTTTTCCTCTTTGATCTTGAGTTTATCTCTTCTTTTATTTCTCTCTAAGTGTTTCTAGGGTTAGGAGTGCTGAAATGGGGCTAAGGGAGGCGGCCTTAAGTATTTATAGTGGAAGAGATGGTCAACATATCGCGAATCTGGAACCCAAACTTCGTAAACGACGTTCAAACGTCCTTTGATTCCAGTACTTTGGTTTTTTCATTAGACGAAAAGTACTGGAATGCACTGTCGTTCGAACGGACTTTCAGGTTCGAACGTAGGTCGTTCTAACGTCATTTAACGTTCGAACGGACTTCCTGTTTCTGCTGAAACTTCCAGTGCAGTTTTGGCCTATTTAGAGGTAGATTTGAAAAAGTTTCATGAAATAAACTTTTGTAGCGCCGGATTTCTAGTATCTACTGTCAAAATTTCATATCAAAATAATTTCCCAATAAAAAGTTATGATCTAAATACTAGGGATGGGTTAGAACTCCTTCCTACTCAATTTTTCTTTAAAATGCGCTTTCATTCCGGAATACCTCCAAACTTATTCAACATACCCTTTTACCTCAAATAACATTCTTATTTCTACTCTTACTATCTACATAGTTCATGCACACCTCATTACATATATTAGCATATCAAAACATAGTCATGTTAATATATATATAACGATAAGAATATAGGGGTTTACAAAAGAAGCCACATCAAAATTTGGATACATAATACTTTGATCAAATTAATACTTTTGTGTGCATTCAACTGTTGTTCCCGAGCACGTTTTGCTACAAGAACTTCCTCATCGAAGACTTGAGTGGGAGACCACTTTAGCAATCTCAACCCACGACCATTCTTCGAGTAACGGAGAGTAGCAATTTAACCATCTGAAACTTCATTACAAGCAGAGATCAACCATGTTCTGAAAATTGTTTACTTGATTGCAGCAGGACATATATGCTTGGTTTTTGTGCTTTCTCTATTGCATTCAAATAGAACCTAGATTCATATGAATAAGGAGGTCTTCCATAGTAGTAGGAAAGTTCAAAGGCCAAAGTGGGTTCAATTTCAAATTGGAGATGGATATTTACCCAGATTTTGTATATATGCAGAATATATGTATATTTATGAATATCTGCAGATATATCAAATAACAAGGAAAATTTTATGAATATATGTAAGTTTTTTTGGTTGAGTAAGTTGTATAAGTTTTCGTAACTATATAATATGATAAGGAAGTTACCTATTCAAGTTTCACGTATATGAGATGCTATTTATTTAACTACAAAAAAATTGCTAGTTTTTATTTAATTTTTTTACCAAGTTTTCTCACGAAATCTTCACGTTTGTTGCACGTGCATTACTATTTGTATGGAAATGAAATATAATAAATAACATTTATGTTGAATAATTTAGATTGATATTATAGAAAAATGCAGACCGAACATATATATTGTACTGTGCTAACTGTCACCTTGAGTTTAATTATTGTCAACAAAGAAAATTTGATATGCATAAGATTTGGGTCATGATAATTAAATTTTCATAACCTGCTAAAGAACTAAGGCATAAATTGTTGGAAATTGGAAGCAAAATGAATCACCAAAGAACACAAAATAGGGGACCAAAAATCTGTTGTACATCCACACCAATTTCACTCAAGAAACACTTTTATATTTCATCAAAATGATCACAATATCAAGGAATACAAAGGGGTAGAACAATCTGATTTTTCGGCAAGAAAAAACTCACAAAATAAGCTATAAACTAGAGGCTTCTGCTCTTGAACAGGCTGCTGATTTTTCTGGCAGCAAACACACTGTTTTCACTCTCTTTCTCTCTGTTTTTATGTACAGAGAACTCTATTTTGGGCAGTAACTTCAGCCCCTTTTATGCTAATTTTTTCTAGTCAAAGCACCCTAAATTTGGCCACTTTATGGCTGGCTGTCTCAAGGAAAAATCTGTTCAACTTCCCATGCAACAAGACTCCCAAGAGCATAAATAGACCTCCCAAAAATAGCTTGGACAATTCTAGAGACTATCTCTTCAAATACCATGACTTATCATAAACCCAAAAATACAAAAACTACCCTTTAAGAATTGAGTTTATAAAAACCAACATCCCCCCTTAAACTCAATTCCTTGAGTTCTCATGCCCAACATTATTTTCAATCTTCCAAACACATCATACTTTAATGGCTTTGTAAAAAAGTCGGCAACTTGATCTTGAGTCTTGCAATGCACCAACTTCACTTCTCCATTTTTCACATGCTCTCTAATAAAATGGTAATGCGTATCAATGTGGATGCTTGCCCCGGAATCAAGAAACCACACGCTGTCATTATCTTCCTCGGATCCATCATAGGCCAGCAACAATGTAGATGCCGCTTCATTACTTTCTTTCTCAGCATAATTCACGTGTTCTTCAATGCCTTTATTTGCACTTGCCCAACACTCATTGCTACAATGCCCAAACTTGTGACAATTGAAGCATTCAACATTCCTCTTGTCAAAACTTTGATTGCTGTAATTGCCTCTTGCTCTTCCTCGTCCTCTTCCTCTTGAAACATAAGAATTTTGATTTCTTGCATCATTAGTGAATTGGTCTCTTCCTCCTCTTCCTCTATTTGCATAGCCTCTTCCTCGATTGTCATAACCTCTACCTCGTGTTCCATTACCTCTTCCTCTTTGGGGTGTACTACCTTGAAATTCTTTTTTTTCATCTTTCAAAGAAAGCTTGGATTGGAGAGCTTGTTCAAGAGAACTTGGAGTCTTTTTATTAATACGTTGCTCATGTATTTCCAATGTCGTCATCAATTCATCAACGCTTGTAGTATTGAAATCCATGGACTGCTCAGCGGCTACAACAACATGCTCAAATCTTGGGGTTAAGGTTCGTAGTATTTTTTCCATAACACGAACATCATCAATATCTTCTCCATACCTTCGCATTTGATTCACAATCACCAAAGTTCTTGAAAAATACTCTGAAATTGATTCAGTTCCATTCATATTCAACCCTTCAAATTCACTTCACAATATTTGATGACGAACTCGAATTGTTTTATCAATGCCTCTATGCATACTCTTCCAAAAATTTCGAGCTTGCTTCGAGGTGGTGGCGAAAGAAATCTTCTCAAAAGTGTTATCGTCAATACATTGGTAGAGTAGGAATAAAGTCTTCTTATCTGTCTTCCTTGATTGCTTAAGAACCGTCTTTTGAGCATCACTAAGTGCTTGCTCTTCCTCCGTAGTTGGCTTGATATAACCTTTTTCAACAATTTCCCAAAATCTTGTGATTGTAACAATACCTTGATTTGAATACTCCAATTCTCATAATTATCTTTTCCCAATTTTGAAAATTCGGGTTGAAGAACATTACTCATAGTAGTCATAACAACCTTGCTCTGATACCACTTTTGTTGGAAATTGGAAGCAAAATGAATCACCAAAGAATACAAAATAGGGGACCAAAAATCTGTTGTACATCCACACCAATTTCACTCAAGAAACACTTTTATATTTCATCAAAATGATCACAATATCAAGGAATACAAAGGGGTAAAACAATCTAATTTTTCAGCAAGAAAAAACTCACAAAATAAGCTATAAACTAGAGCTTCTGTTCTTGAACAGGCTGCTGATTTTTCTGGCAACAAACACACTGTTTTCACTCTCTTTCTCTCTGTTTTTATGTACAGAGAACTCTGTTTTGGGCAGTAACTTCAACCCTTTTATGCTAATTTTTTCTAGTTAAAAGCACTCTAAATTTGGCCACTTTATGGTTGGCTGTCCCAAGGAAAAATCTGTTCAACTTCCCATGCAACAAGACTCCCAAGAACATAAATAGACCTCCCAAAAATAGCTTAGACAATTCTAAAGACTATCTCTTCAAATACCATGACTTATCATAAACACAAAAATACAAAAACTACCCTTTAAGAATTGAGTTTATAAAAACTAACGCATAAATAACCTACAAAAACGATATGTAAATTTACATATTTAATGGTTTGCACCAACCCTTAAATTGTGATTATTCACCTCCATTTTTCTCGTACTAATTTGAAGGGAAAATTAGCCTTCAATTTATTTGATACTTTGTAATGACAAGGAAGATGAAGATGGGTCGTAGAAAGATTCAACTAAGGATAATTCAAGAGAGAGGTGCTCATCAAGTTACCTTCTCAAAGTGCAAGCCCTTTCAAAAAAGAAAATGAGCTTTGTACCTTGACTGGTGCAGGGGTTGCAATCATTGTCTTTTCACCAAGTGGAAAACCATACTCGTTTGGTCATCGCTCTGTCAACATCATAGCCAATAGATTCTTTACCCAATGGCCCACACCCGTTTGCAATTACCAGGATCCAAATGTGACTGAGCTTAACCAGCGATACAAAAATTTGTGTGAGCAACTAGAAGCAGAGAAGAAGCGAGGTGACAGATGAAAGATAAAGAGTAAAAAGAGGTGAGAGAGAGAATCCTTTCTACCAACTCTATTGGATCGGTTGATTTGAATGTTACACTTTACCCCAAAACTACGATTTTTCTCTTTGCCACTTGAATTTTATATACCTATAGTTAAATCTCAAACCTCAATACAAAATTTTCAAATTTAGTCAAAAATTAAAAACGATAAAATCTTTTCTTATAGGTGTTTAATTGGTTTGTCAGTCGTTGGTTTGTTAATCTACATGTTTTTTTTTTCCATCTGTCATTTGAACAATGGATTAGAACTACCCATGACGTTTCCTAATATGATTAGTGTGTTGGATAGCCAATGATTTGTCAATTAGCTAGTTTGTGTCTCTTTTTTTCACTCGTTTCACTCTCTCTAGTCGTGGTTGGTGTAAACAAGTTATTCATAAAACAATTTAAAAGTGCTTATCAAACGAGTTTTATATTTCTGTTTTCATTTTTTTTACAACACGAAATGCAATCAAACAAGTTTTCTTTTTTAGTTTCTTACAAAAAGAAAACCAAAATTGTTTTAGTTTTTATTTCTTATAATTTTTTTTTTGAAAACGGAAAAATGATAACATTTCTAAATACAACCTTAATTATTTCTTTTATCTTATTTTTAACTATATTTAATGTTTATAATTTTTTTTGGGTAAGTAAGTTGTACAAGTTTTCAAAACTATATAATATAATAAGGACGTTACCTATACAAGTATCTATACAAGTTTTGTGTATATGAGATGCTATTTATTTAACTACAACTATTTTTGCAATTTTTATTTAGTTTTTTTATCAAGTATTCTCTCAAAATTGGCACGTTTCACGCACGTGCATTACCAGTTGTATGGAAAGGAAATGAAATAATTAACATTTATGTTGAATAATTTAGATTGACATTATTGAAAAATGTAGGCCTAACATATATATTGTACCATACTAACTGTCAACTTGAGTTTAATTATTGTCGACGAAGAAAGTTCTATATCCATAACATTTGGGACTTGATAATTAGATTTTCATAATATTATAAAGTACTAAGACATTAATAACCTATGAAAATGAAACATTTTTTAATGGACCGAATGGTGTTGCACCGGCCTTTAAATTGTGACTATTCTCCTCCATTTTTCTCATACTGATTTGAAGGGAAAACTAGCTTTCAATTAATTTGATACTTTGTAATGGCAAGGAAGATGAAGATGGGTAGTAGAAAGATTCAACTGAGGATGATTTAAGAGAAGGGTGCTTATCAAGTTACCTTCTCAAA
This sequence comes from Ilex asprella, assembly GCA_023539305.1. Classification (NCBI taxonomy): domain Eukaryota; kingdom Viridiplantae; phylum Streptophyta; class Magnoliopsida; order Aquifoliales; family Aquifoliaceae; genus Ilex; species Ilex asprella. The sequence goes on from CM042185.1 coordinate 41,837,329, forward strand.
TTGCAGATTTGGCCTTTTCAAAATGCCAATGAGCTATGTACCTTTACTGGTGCAGAGGTTTCAATCATTGTCTTTTCACCAAGTGGACCATACTCGTTTGGTCCTCCCTCTATCAGCACCATAGCCAGTAGGTTCGTTACCCAATGGATCATACCCGTTTTCAATTACTAGGATCCCAGTGAGTTTGAGTTCAACCAACGATATAACAATTAGCGTGAACAACTAAAAGGAGGAATCTATTATCAAAGTATCCCAATATTCAAAATTAAATATCAAAATATAGTCGTTTTGAACTTATTTATCAAAATACAGCTGTTTTAAAAGCGAAAATACGAAATTCGATTTTATGTGAAAAAACAGACTTACCAAATCCGCTTTCTATTGAAAATGTATTTGTCAGACCCGCTTTTAACCATAAAAAATTGTACCTATATTTTAAGGAAAGTTGATATGCCAAATTTGATTTCATTAGAAAGCGGACTTAACAAATCCGCTTTCAAATGAAAGCGTTGTTAGCAAATCCGTTTTCTGAGTGATATATCCCAACCAAAAAACGTTAAGTCTGTAGGTTTTGTACCAAAAAAATGATAAAATACACAAAAGTAATAAATTTTTTTGTACAAAAAAAAGCAATAAAAATTATTACCACAATAATGATAAAAAAAACACTCACAAATTTAATAAATCACTCAAAACAATAATAATTTTTTTATACCAAAAATAGTAAAAATAATTATATCAATATTGGTAAAAACGGTAAAAATGGTGCACTTAATAGTTTTATTAATTATTCTTTAATAGATGTGAGAATTAAATTTCCATTTGTAGGACTAGGTACAAATAGTCTAAAAAATATCGTACTTTCAAAAAAGTGTGAAAGCGGGGGTAAGTTATAATGAAGTCAGAATTGGTAATTTCGTTTTGACATTGTGACTTTTGTCTTCTCAACCGTACACTTGGTTTGAGAATAACGTTCTAAGTAGAAAATGAGATGACAATAGGGATTTGTTTACAGTATCAACAAAAAACAAATACTATCATATCTTCAAAAATTATTATTTTAATAAATATTTTAATAAATTTATGTCATTTTATAGCTAAAAAATTATTATTTTTGTGGATAGTTTATTATATTTATAAATATTTTTATCATTATTGTGAGTATTTTTTTCAATATTGATATAACTATTGTTAGTATAAAAAAATTATTATTGTTTTGGGTGATTTATTAAATTTGTGAGTGTTTTTTTTATCATTATTGTGGTAATAATTTTTATCGTTTTTTTGTTGTATAAAAAAATTTATTACTTTTGTGTTTTTTTCTTATTTTTTTGGTACAACACCTACGGACTTAACATTTTTTGGTTTGGATAAATCACTCCGAAAGCGGATTTGCTAAAAACGCTTTCTAATGACAGCGGATTTGGCATATCCGCTTTCCTTGAAATATAGGTATAGTTTTTTATGGTTAAAAATGGGTCTGATATATACGTCTTCAATAGAAAGCGGATTAGGTAAGTCTGCATTTTTCACGTAAAGTCGGATTTCAGACTTCCGATTTTAAAACAGCTGTATTTTAGTAAATAAGTTCAAAACGGCTGTACTTTGGTATTTAAGTTTGAATATTGTGGTAGTTTAGTAATAGATTCCTAGAAGCATAGAAGAAGCGAGGTGACAGAGAGAAAGAGTAAAGAGCAAAAAGAGGGGAGAAAGAGAATCATTTTACCAACTCTATCGGATCTGTTGATTTGACTGTAGCCACCCCAACTGAAGGGGAGACTTCTATTTATCCATATATAGATTGCTTGAACTAGTCAGTCGAAGCAGGGTTTGAACCTGCTCTTGTTCCTTTTGTTTTATATTTTAATTTGTGTAGATGTTTAATTGGTTTGTCAATCCTTGGTTTGTTAATCTACATGTTTTTTTCTATCTATCTTTTGAACAATGGGTTAGAACTACCCATGATGTTTCCTAACATGATTAGTGTTGGATAGTCAATGGTTTGTCAGTCAACGAGTTTGTGTCTCTTTTTTTTCACTCGTTTCACTCTCTCTGGTCTGAACTATGCATAAGAACTATCTATTCTATTCAACTTTTTGTTTTTCATTTGGTAATAAATAAATCAAATCCTCCTCTTTTATAAGGAGTCTCGTTTATAGACTTCATATTTTAATGTATGGTTTAAACTATTGAGTTACCAATCCCTGTTAATGTTGTTTTTCTGTGAATTTTCATGAGGTCTAGAGTGGAATTGCACATCATATCCCCCTACTAATTCACAAACATCAACTCTGATTCTGCAATGTGATAATAAATCATTAGATATGTTAAATTTGTTATATATAATATGATTGTAATCCAGTGAATAATATAAGGTAACCCATGAACGTAATGCAATAAGATTCAACTCCTAACTATTCTGAGAAGTTTCGGCTTTGTGTAGTTAGAAGATGCATATATGGACCTCCTAGAAAGAAAAGAAAAAAAGAAGGATAAATTCCACTTTGCCTCTAAACTAGGGCTTTTTTTTTTCATTTTACTACTTGAATTTTATATAATTATATTCAAATCTTAAACCGCAATACATAATTATAAATTTTAATGAAAAATTAAAAACGATAAAATCTTAATTATTACTTTTATCTTTTTTTAACTATATTTAAGGTATATTAGTTGTATAAGTTTTTGAAACTATATAATACAATAAGGACATTACCTATGCAAGTTTCGCATATATGAGATGCTATTTATTTACCTACAACTATTTTGGTAGTTTTTATTTAGTTTTTGCATCAAGTCTTCTCCCGGAATCTGCACATTTCTTGCACAAGCATTACTAGTAGTATGAAAAGGAAATGAAACAAATAACATTTATGTTGAATAATTTAGGTTGACATTATGGAAAAATGTAGACCTAACATCTATATTGTACAATGCTAACTGTCATCATGAATTTGATTATTGTCAATGAAGAAAATTCGATATCCATTACATTTCAATCGCGATAATTTAATTTTCATAATCTCCTAAAGAACTAAGACATTAATAACCTACGAAAATGAAACATAAATTTATGGATTGAATGGTGTTGCGCCGACCTTTAAACGATGACTATTTTCCTCCATTTTTCTCATAATAATTTGAAGGAAAAACTAGCCTTCTTCAATTTATTTGATATTTGTAAGAGCAAAGAAGATGATGATGGGCGTAGAAAGATTCAACTAAGGATGATTCAAGAGAAAGGTGCTCATCAAATTATCTTTTCAAAGTGCAGATTTGGCCTTTTCAAAAGGCAAATAAGCATTGTACCTTAAATGGTGTGGAGATTGTAATCATTTCACCAAGGAGAAAACAATACTCGTTTAGTCATCCTACTGTCAACACCATAGCCAATAGGTTCCTTACCCAATGGACCATGCCCGTTTTCAATTACCATGATCCCAATGTGACTGAGCGCAACTAGCGATACAACAATCAGGGTGAGCTAATAAAAGCGGAGAAGAAGCGAGGTGAGATAGAGGAAGAGTAAGAGTAAAAAGAGGTGACAGAGAGAATCCTTTTGCCAACTCTATTGGATCTGTTGATTTGAATGTTACACTATGCCCCCTATACTATGACTTTTTTTAACTTTGTCGCTTAAATATTATATACCTATATTTAAATTTCTGGCGTCAATACAAAATTATCAATTTTAGACAAAAATTGAACACGATAAAGTCTTAAGGGTCCATTTGGTGATGTTTCTTCTTTCCAGTTTTTGTTTTTAATTTTTTAGAAAATAAAAAATTTAAACTCGTTTGGGAATCATTTTTTTTTTTGACTAAAATCATTTTGAAATCTTCCTTGGGTTTTGGAAACCGAAAAAAAATCGTATCCATAAAAAAAAAAGAGAAAATGTTAATGGGGGGAGGGGCGCACCCTCATTTAATGAGATCTTACCATCAATTCTTATTAGACACAAAATAAGTCATCTACCTAAAAAGCCATCAAGCAAATATCATAGCATTCCCTCTTTTTCCATCCTCTCTCCCATTTATTCGAAGCTCTCTCACTCCCTAGTCCAGCAGCTCTCATCACTTTCTCGTCCAAAAGCTCTCTCTCTTTCTTTGTCTATATGTCCAAAACTCTCACCAGAGAAAGTCCTTAGCTCCAATCGCATAGATCTAGGGTTTTCAAAGTTTCTTTTCTGGAGCTCTCTCTCTCTCTTTCTCTCTCTATACATGCATGTATCTTTTAATCTCTCTCTCTATAGCTTGATTTGTGTATTAGATCTATATATTATTCCTAGGTTATTTCTATGTGTTATTCTTTTTTTGTAGACTTTTTTGTGTGTGTAGATCTGATTTTCCTTTTCTTTGCTTTTTTTGTGATAGATATAATTTTATTTTTCTTTTTTTTTTTTGTGTTAGATCTGATTTTCTTGGTCTTGTTCTACATGTTAAACAAATTCTACCACCGAATCTATGACCAATGTACTGCTCATTTATAACATAATTACCAAAATACGGCAGTTTTAAACTTATTTACCATTTTGCGACACTTTTTAAAAGCGTACTCACTAAATCCGATTTCATTAGAAAGCGGAATCATCAAATACGATTTACTTTCAAACCGGATTTAAAGCGGAATTATCAAACACGTTTTCATCATTAAAAGCGTATTCCTAAAATCCGTTTTTATTAAATAATTGGATTTTGCAATTACGTTTTCAAACAGAAAGCGTAATCTATAAATCCGTTTTATAAAATGAATCGGATATACCTAATCCACTTGCATTCGAATATTGAACTCCCCCAGGCGCCCTCTCTCTGTTATTTCTGAAGCACGCTGTTCACTCCTCTCTTCTTCTTCTCTGCTGATTTCTCTCTGTGGATGGCATCGCCTCTCTCTTCTCTACTATGTTTGATGCTTCTTCTTCTCTCATCAATTTTGTATTTTCTTTGGCCATCCCCTAAGCTGGTCCCTAATTGAACATAGTCCTCAGCATGTTCGAAGAAGCCAACAAAAAGCCTTCTGCAATATTCGACTGGAGATTCGTCTGAGGTACTCATGAGCCCTAATTCCAAGTATGAGATTCTTAATAGGGCCTACGTTACTCAGTGTTTTGTCAAATGGCACAGTGGACAGGTACACACCCGTGGGATAGGTCTGAAGCGAGGAGAAGACATTGCTTCACGGGTTGAACAGAAAGTTTGCTATATAACCAAGTAAGCTCTTTATATCCCCATTGCCCATTCTCCATCTGAAGTTCACAAATCCCCAACTTCAAGCTTTCTATATCCCCATTGGCTATTTCCCATCCGAAGTTCAGAAATCCCCAATTTAAACTCTAAATTCCCATCCTCATTGGCCATATCCTTGGTATGTGTTATTCCCAAAATCCCTAATTTTATTAAATGTGCAATCCTCATTACTGCTTCGAATACATTGAACTGAATCATAAAATTACAGTGTGAAGGTAAATTTTATTTTTTTAATTTTATTCACAATATCCTAGTGTATACATGAATGCTATATTTGGATTAAAATGTAAATGTGTGTGCATTAGAAAAATTGCTCTTTGTTTTGAGAAAATTGTGTTTGATTGTTCTATTATAAGTTTTGTTTTATAGATTTGTTATTGCTGGTTATGTAATAAAACTGGCCTTGTGTTTTAAAACTGGGGACTGTGTTTTATAGATCTGTTATTGCTGGTTGTTTTATCGATATGTTCTGTATGTTCTGTTACGACTTTGTATATTCTCTTAAACCTGGACGCTTGTATGGATGAGGGTCATAATATTTTTTTTAAGGCATCATCAAAAATTTCTGCTTGTGGCTTTGCTTGGACATGTCCTAGTTTAAGTGGTGAACAGGTCTACAGAAAATGGTTAGAATAAAAATGAAGAAGCTAAGGCAAAATAATCAGTAACACTTAAAATAGTTTGCATTTTTTGGTGAATGTTTACCAACAAAAACAATTTTGTAGATCTGTGAGCTTTTTGAAGCTCACGGATCTGAATAGACATGAACCATCCTTCTAATCAGACCTACATTCCCAAAATCCGTAATTTTGTTATTCTGATTGATCTGATTGATAAACAATCAGTTCTGGTCCAAATTGTTTTGAAATTCCATAAAGCTCTTAAGAAATGTCTGCAAAACTTTGTTTTAATTGTTGTGTTCCATTACTCATGCTTGAAAATATATAACCTTCCATTTCTTTTATACTACAATTCAAGCACCTCCACCTCCAATAAAAAAACTGTTGTACAACTACTACAATTTAAGACATTCATACCAACCAGGCAACAAAAATATCTAATGCATCACAGCTCCACCCCCTGCAGTCCCTGGATTCTATTTAGTAGCACCATTCTATTCTTTTATGAGGTAGACATATAAGGTATTTGTAAAAACGAACGTCCTACTTTTTAGCATACTTTACTTTAGGTAATGTGAAACTTAGTATACTTATAGTTTCGAAACTTTGGTGCTTTTTGAATCAAACTTGACTAGGTGTAATTGTTGTCAAACTTAGACCTAAAAAATGAGTATAAGTCCGAGATAAACACATGACAGTGAATGGAGCGGTATATAGGTGTTAAAAAATCAACAAAGAAATACTACTCATGAGAGAATGAAACACAGTAGTTATTTAAATATATTTGTTAAATACATGTGAATATGAAATGGTTTTATAATTGATATGTATATTACATCTAATTAGTACACGTTGTTGGTTTTCCCATGAAATGTTTTCACTTTCTATTCTAGTAATTTAAATATGAACATTATTTGATATCATATTTTATATTGAAGGTATAAAATGACAAGGAGACGTGCCACAGTAATGTGCTATTGGGGAGGTAATATTATATACAATGAAGGGTCTATGTCGTATAATGGAAAGCCTCAACATTGTATAAAGTTAAAAAACGAAACAACATTTGAGGAATTATTGACAACTATGTACACAAAAATGCAGCTGGATAGTTCAACATCACGACTGCAACTAATATGTCGGTTCCCAACATTTTTGGGGGATCGAATGCAACAGTACGTAGAATTTGAAATTAAAAATGATGACGGTGTTGCGGCGATGTTGGATGCTGTCTTTGAGAACCAATCACTAAATAGTATTGACTTGTACATATAGGTCGAGAACATACAACAGTTTTCTCAGGCAATGGTGAATGATTATGGCCCATATATCCAATTGCTTACACAGGAGAGCAATTATCCATGTCCCAGTGACCAAACGTTGGTTACCTCTTACAATGGTGAAGGGAGTAGTCAATATGCGCATGATTTTATGGTTGACAATACTTTTGCAACAGAGTTTAATTCGGGCCATGGAATTCCGGAGGTCATTCGAAATCTGGTTCAGTTAGACGGTGATCTGTTGGCGAACAATGGAATGCGTGCAATTGATCGTGCAGAAGCCACAGATGATGAGGACGAGGAGATTATATTGATGGACGATGCTGAAAACATTAATGATGATGGTGATGTTAATGGCCCATCAGTTGTTGTGCAAGACAGTGATCGTATGCATGAGCCATCGTCTACCTTCTTCACCAATGATGAACATCCCCAATTGTTTGACCCAAACGATAAAACAAGAGCTCTATTGTGGGACGATGATAGGCCTGATTTATCGATCGGCCTCATCTTCAAACGTCTAGTATGGGATGCTGGTTCTGCACATCAAATCCGAAAGTATGACAAGATTATAGTGAAAATCAAACAACTAAACGTTGAGGTTGATCATTGGCTTGATCAGATACCCAAAGAGAAGTGAACACTTGCACATGACGGTGGAAGACGTTATGGAGTCATGACAACCAACATTTTTGAGGTGCTAAACTTTATCTTAAAAAAAGTAAGGCATTTATCGATCACGTCATGCGTTAGAAACAATATTTTATAAGGTTGTTCAATATTTTAATGAAAGGCGTGGATCGGCGTCAGATAGCGGGTGCACGTTTACACCGCATGCTGTGGAGAAGATGTCCTATGTTTCAATCAAAAGAGCAGGTCAAAATGTTACCACATTCAGCCGAACCACCGGTGAGGCATATGTGGTCACTAAAAAGGGTAATGCACAGGTACTAAATATTTCAGGCATATGTGGTCACTAGAAAGTGGAACACATATAAAATGTCATGCTCTCATGTAATGGCACTTTTTTCAAAAAGGCATTTAGACCCGTGGCAGTATGTTGATCCTATATATACTGTTGCCGCCCATGATGCTGCTTGGGCCAATGAATTTCATCCATTGCAGCATGGAGACTATTGGGATATGTGCACTGGTCCAAAAGTATGTCCTAATCTGAATCTTCTATGCACGAAGGGTCGTCCCCAATCGACTCGCATCCGAAATGAAATGGACCGACGGCAGGGTCGCAGTACATATCAATACAGATTGTGTGGGGAATCAGGCCACGATCGACGCACATGCCCATCAAGAATTGCACAGGATGTGCGTAGGGGTTAGTGAATGTTAATGGTCATGGAATGTGTTGCTGTAATAAATGATCTTTGTTAAGCAGAATAACTATGTTCTCTATTTGTAATGTTGAAAATGTAATAGTTATGTTTATGTAATAATTTCACATTTTAAAGCTCTTATTGCATTGTAATTTAATGCGTTTAAGGTATGGAGCGTCAGCAGGCGCGTGACTTAGTTGACCCTGGTCCTGTTGACCCAACAATTTTATATTTGCAAGGACGACATCGTTCCACACAGATATGGGATAGACAGGCACGTAAATTACTTTGTATACAACATATATTCAAAGCTTAACCCTCAAATTGGTTTTTATGACTTTATTTAATTATTAAAAATTACCACCATTGAAGTGTTGTCGGGCTGAGACGACTATGCGACGGTTGCGGCGTCCAGATGATAGGGTATTACGGCGTGTATTCACTCCCGATTTTTATGGGATACACAATATTGGGTATATACAGCTCGACCACCATTTGGTCACTGCACTAATGGAGGGATGGAGAGTGGAGACGCATACATTTCATTTACCCATTGGTGAGGCGACGGTTACATTGCAGGACATGGCACTACTTTCTGGCCTCCCCATTGACGGTGATGTTGTTACCGGTGTTGACACACATCATATCGTGTAGGAGTGGCAAGATTACTGTGACCTACATCTCGGCATTAGACCGCCAGACACTGCTTTCTCTGGATCTCGACTTAAGATTACCGCTCTGGCTGATTTTTTTGCCAAGCTGCTTCGACCAGATGCTGATGCGATCACCATTGATCGATATGCCCGTGCATATATATTGCTTCTCATTGGGGCTTATATTTTTTCAGACAAGACAATGAACAAGGTTAGTCTTATGTATTTACAACATCTCGAGGACCTAGATGCTTCTGGGAGATTGAGTTGGGGTAGTGCTGCGCAGGCGTGTTTGTACCGTGAGATATGTTGAGCCACTGCCCCAGACACATCAGACATTGGAGGACCGCTACTAATATTACAGGTATTGTTACATGTACATGTATTTAATGACACACATCAAATTTCGGAGGACCATTATAAATTATGTTACATTTAATTGAATAGTTATGGGCATGGAAGCGACTTACGCATATCCGTCCAGAGAGAGTACTACAGCAGCAGACAACAGCAGCAGATTTACCCGATGGCATTGGCCATGTTGCTGGGATTGCTGCAGATGTACCCGGTGTAGCTGAGGAGATTGCTGAGCAGCCTGAGCCATTACCTAGGGGTCCGTTGGGTTGTAGGTGTGTAATGCTGAATTACTAGTTCAGTGTACTCTAGTATTTTTCAGCATTGATAAAAAATATATGTATTGATTTGCAGGTGGAATGTGCATATGACATCTTATGTACACAGCCCTAGACACGTCCTCAGACATTACAGAGATCAACTTGACCAGATGCGTGATGAACAGGTTCTAACGGATCTCCATGTATGAAATAGAATATAATGGCAAACAAGTTTACACTAACATTTATATTACATTTTTTTTATGTAGATGGTGTGGATGCCATATACTGCAGAGGTCATAGCAGACGTACCAGAGTATTGCACTATTGGGAGCGATGTATGGATGACTCGTGCACCACTTATATGCTTTGTTGTGATACAGTGGCATTTCCCTGATCGTGTAACGTGACAGTTTGGATTACGGCAGGATATACCAGAGTCATGCGACACTAGAATGGCTCTTCATGCTACTGATCGACGTGACAGAGGAGGTTATGATTGGAGACTTGTCCATCAGTCTTGTATAGATGTCTGGATCCATCGACGAGCTCATCTCATTATGGGGGAGGCACATGTATCTGTGAGTGATATTAGTTTTCGCACTTCCATGGATTGGTATGGTTGTATCACTCGACGATTGATCGGACCACCATTAGATAGACTAGTGATCGGATTTCAGCCCATGAGTAGCATAGTTGAGCTACTGGTAAGATAATAGATAAGTGCATTTTTTATTATAAGCATTATTAACTTTAGTTTTGAGAATGATATAATACTAATGTAACTGTTATTTATATTTATAGGAGCATACACTTGTACAGATTCACTGGATAACAGACAATGCCCTAAAGGATGGTACAGACGTAACACATGAAGAGGCACTGTGGGCCGCTCGATCTATTAGCCCTACTTGCCTCGAGGCGGTTCGAGAAGACCATCGTCTACATAGTACGTGCCTGCCCCAACCTCCACCTATACCATATACTGCACTGCGTGCACCGCCAGATGTACCTACGCGGCATCGGGGTATTGTTATACGACGACCTAGACATCCATGTCATGGATCAGATATTCGTGTCGATGCCGGTGTCAATAGAGGACCAGATCTTACAGCAGGACCTAGTGCACCTCACCATCCACATACACCGACACATACTGCACCACATTCTCCACTATTGACCGATACATCCACGTCAAGTCTCCCCTATACATCCGCACATATTGCACCTCATCCACCACCATTGACTGATACATCCACGTCAAGTCTCCCCCATGCATTCTCACATACTGTACCCCTTCCATCTTCTACGTATACCCCAGGGCCTGTCTCACCTATGGTAGAACCTGACACATATACATCAGACGCTTCAGGAGGTACATTGCCCAGCCTCCCCATGCCTCATCACGATGCATTGATGACATCACATCCGACACATGTTCATATTTCACAGCCATTAAATGATGTCCCGCTAGGTGATGATTGCGATGTTGCTACTACACCCGCAGTTGTACATATGCCACATAATCGAGCTACCACTCCACTTGCACATATTATTTCACTAGTTTGAGGTCGAGGTGGTAGATTTCAAGGTGGTAGAGGTCGGGTCGTCGAGGACGGGGTTGGTCGAGGCATGGGAAGAGGTAGAGGCAGATATACTATTCCAGTCGAAGATCTAGTGTCACAGGTCATCGATGGGGATCCTTCACATTTAGAAGAACGGCGACCAAAACGGCTCCGGAAGAAGCCGTCTTGTGGGACATAGTGTTATCATGTTGTGCCTTTTTTGAATTATATTTTCACATGTATGTAATTTGAGTAGTTTCTATCTATTGTTGATTGTTTGGGGGGTGTTTGTGGTTGTGTACTGCACTGTTTGAGTTGTTGTGGTTGGGTGTTGTTGGTGGTGCTTCTGGTGCATATAATATTGTCGTTGTCTTTGTTGTTGTATTGATATTGTGCATACAGGACAATTTTATTGTGGTATGGCATAGATTTAAGGGAAACTATGACAAAATTTTTTAAAATAAATTATGTGCTTTATTGTAATGTTTTATCGCAAAATAAATAAAATCTCTTTCCCCCAAGATTAGGGTTTGTTGCTTGGGTTTGGGGGTACGATTGATATTCTCTTTTTGTTTCGGTAGGGGTGGGGAGTTGTACGATTAATATCCTTTATGGGAATTAAAAAAGGTGAACTAATTAGTTTTATTATATTTGTTTAATTGTATAGACATTTTCACTTCTGGGCTATATATACATAGTCCAACTCGGGTTATATTTTACCACATTTTTTTTTCATCTTGTGTATAAAAAGTCCCAAAAGGTAGTACTTTTTTTATGTTTTTCTTTTCGGCTGGAGCAGACACTTAAAAGCAGATTTTTTTTTTTTTCCATCTTGTGTATTTTTATAGTTGAAGTTAAAATAAAAAAAAGGTTCCAGGTGGTTGAACTTAATGTTAAAAAAAGTTATAATAAAAAAAGTTTCAAAAAGGTATTTGAACTTAATGTTATTTCTGTCCATGTGGAGCAGACATTTAAAAACGGATATAGGAATTACGCCTTTAACATAAGTCGGATTCAATGAATCCGCTTTCATTAAAAAGTGGTTCTACCAATACCGTTTTTTAATGAAAGCGGAATCAATACTTCCGCTTTCACAATGTGCCAAAAATATTATTTTTAATAAAATCGAATTTAAGGAATACGACTTCATTTGAAAGGCGAATTTATAGAATCCAACTTTACTTAAAAATTCAGAGTTTTCAATGCCGCTTTCAATGTAAATCGTATTTTATGATTCCGCTTTATAGTGAAATCGGATTTGGTGACTATACTTTTAAAAAGTGCCGTAGAATGATAAATAAATTTAAAACTACAGTATTCTGGTAATTATGTTATAAATGGCCAGTACATTGGTAATAGACTCTTCTACCACCCCCACCCAAAGCGCTTTTTCTATGTTGTCCGAAGCACTTTTTCTGTGCCTTTTTTTGTACGTTATATATGACTGTCATCCAAAGCCCGCTATTTAAACCCTCTGCCACCCAATATTCCTAAGTTAATGTGATTGTAGTCCGATGAATAATATAAGGTAACTCATGAGTGTATATGATAAGATTTGGCTCCTAGCTCTTCTCAAAAGATTTGGCTCCTCCTTGAAAGCAAAAAAGAACAAGAATGGTAAATTACACTTTTTCGCTTAAACTACGACTTTTTTTCACTTTGCCGCTTGAATTTTATATAATTCTCAAACCTCAATACAACATTATTAATTTTAGACAAATTTAAAACGATAAAATCTTAATTATTTCTTTTACCTTTTCTTAACTATATTGAAGGTTTATAAGTTTTTTTTTTTTGGGTAAGTAAGTTGTACAAGTTTTTAGAACTATATAATATAATAAGGACATTACCTATACAAGTTTCGCATATATGAGATGCTATTTATTTAGCTACAACTATTTTGATAGTTTCTATTTAATTTTCTTATCAAGTCTTCCCTCGAAATTTGCACATTTTTTGCACGTGCATTACTAGTTGAATGAAAAGGAAATCAAACAAATAACATTTATGTTGAATAATTTAGATTGACATTATTGTAAAAAATGAAAGCCTAACATCTATATTGTACCATGCTAACTACCAGCTTTAGTTTAATTATTGCCAATGAAGAAAATTCTATATCCATTACATTTGGGTCACAGTAGTTATATTTTCAGAATCTCCTAAATAACAAATGCGTAAATAACCTATAAAAATAAAATGTAAATTTATAGATTGAATTGGGTTGCACCAACCTTTTAAACTATGAGTATTCTCCTCCATTTTTCTGATAGTAATTTGAAGCAAAGACTAGCATTCAATTTATTCGAGTCTTTGTAATGGCAAGGAAGTGAAGCAGGGTCATAGAAAGATTCAACTAAGATGATTCAAAAGAAAGGTGCTCATCAAGTTACCTTCTCAATGTGCAGATTTTGCCTTTTCAAAAAGCAAATAAGCTTTGTACCTTGAATGGCACGGAGGTTGCAATCATATTTTTTCTCCAAGTGGAAAACAATACTCGTTTAGTCATCCCACTGTCAACATCATAGCTAATAGGTTCCTTACCCAATGGCCCATGCCCATTTTCAAGTCCCAGGATCCCAAAGTGACTAAGCTCAACCAGCGATACAACAATCTATGTGAGCAACTAGAAACAAATAAGAAGCGAGGTGAGAGAGAGGAAGAGAAAAGAGTATAAGGAGGTGAGAGAGAGAATCCTTTTTCCAATTCCATTGGATCAGTTGATTTGAATGTTACACTTTGCCCCCAAAACTAGGACCATCGATTCTTGTTAGAAACTAAATAAGACCTCTACCGAATAAACCATCAAGCAAATATCAAACCATTCCATTTTTTTTCTGTCGTCTCTCCCTATCGTCTGGAGCTCTCTGATTCTCTAGTCTAACTGTTGTCATCACTTTCTCGTCCAAAAGCTCTCATTATTTCTTTGTCTCTACGTCCGAAGCTCTCTCACCAAGGTAAGTCCTTAGCTCCAATCACATAAATCTAGTGTTTTCAGATATATTTTTTTTCTATCTCTCCATTTCTCTATATCTTTCGATCTCTCTCTCTCTCCAGCTAGATTTTTGTAATAGATTTTTATGTTATTTCTTGGTTGTTTCTTTGTGTTATTCTTTTCTATGTGTTAGAATTTTTTGTGAGTAGATATGATTTTCCTTTTTTTTTTTTTGGGTTAGATCTGATTTTCTTTTTGTTTTTGTATGTTAGATGTTATTTTCTAGCCCTTTTCTATGTATTAAACAAATTCTGCCACCCTCACCCAAACCCCTTTTTCTATGTGTTAGATATGACTGTCATCAACCCCCATCAAAAGTCCACTGTCAAAACTCTCTGCCACCCCATTTCCTAAGTTAAACAAATTTTACAATCCACTTCTACGTCTAGCAATAGTTGGTGGAGTATACAGACTTAATTTGAGGATGCTATATGGACTTAATTTGAAGACCTAATGTAATGCAATAACTGTACTTTTAATAAGTTTTTAAAATTTAATGAATAAGTTTTTTGTTTGTTACTCTTGTTTCCTTCTAAACTCAATTTGTAATAGCGCTATTTGTCAAACAAAGACTTTGCATCTTGGTCTTCTCTTACCGAAGTAATCCATGATTGTCCCTGTGAATTTATTGTACGTGCACTAAAAATATCTTATTTCATCAATAATTTTCCATACATATGTAGTGACGTTTGCTATGCATGGTCCTAGATGGCGAAGACCAGTGTAAGCAATATAGGCAGTGACGATGTGGTTGAGATACAATCCACTAAATCTGATATTCCATTACCTGCTAAGAGTGAAACAATTTTCACAGATTTAATAGATGAGCAGGTTACAAAAAGTAATAGATCAACTACTACTTTCACAAGAGAAGTAAGATAGAGATAATCAATTACCGTCACTCATCACTTTGAAATGTCATTGAGTGTTACTTTGGAGTGCAAAAGGCTTGGTTTCCCATTCTCAAATAAATGCTCCCTTACCTTATAAGAACACAAAAGTACATTTCAACAACTTGTTGTATAGTCCACAACTTCATTAGAATGAATGTTACTCAAAATTAATTTTTTTATGAGCTCAGTAATGAAGACTGGGTGGATAATAATGTAAGATCTACTTCACAAAATCTAATTGAAGTAGATATCAGTCAAACTCATCTTCGTCAAATGGTTCTTGTGAGAGATCGTATTTCCATGAGTTGTGGGCAAGTGGTTGGCATAAAGACATATGGTTGTTAATGTATATAACGTTAGTGTATTGCTTTTATGAATTATGAGTCATAGAGGTAGATGTTTATGTGGATCATTACCTTGGATGTTTGTAAATTATGGAATATATTTGTTGTATGGTACGTAGTTTTATGAATTATGTTATACTTTAATGTGTTATTCTTATAGTTTGTTGTTTTTACAATTAAACTAGCAAGGAAGTGTTTGGTGTAAACAAGTTGATCATAAAACAATTTAAAAGTACTTATCAAACTAGTTTTCTGTTTCTGTTTTCATCTTCTTCTTTTATTTGACAACGTGAAATGCAACCAAACAAGTTTTCTTTTTTCCCTTTTTTTACAAAAAGAAAACCAAAATTGTTTTAGTTTTTATTTCTTTTTTTTTTTTTGAAAACGGAAAATTGATAACGTTTCAAAATGCAACCTTAATTATTTCTTTTATCTTATTTTCAACAATATTTAATGTTTATAATTTTTTTTGGATAAGTAAGTTTTACAAGTTTTCAGAACTACATAATATAATAAGGACATTACCTATACAAGTACCTTTATAAATTTCGTGTATATGAGATGCTATTTATTTGACTACAACTATTTTTGAAATTTTTTATTTAGTTTTTTTTATCAAGTATTCTCTCAAAATCGGAACGTTTCTTGCACGTGCATTACCAATTATATGGAAAGGAAATGAACTAATTAACACATTAATAACATATAAAAATTATGGATTGAACTGTCTTTTACCCTTTTTTAACTCTATTTATGGTTTATAAGTTTTCTTTTTGGTATGTAAGTTGTACAAGTTTTTGGAACTATATAATATAATAACGATGTTACCTATACAAGTACCTATACAAGTTTTGCATTTATGAGATGCTATTTATTTAGCTACAACTATTTTGATAGTTTTTATTTAGTTTTTTTTATCAAGTCTTCTCTCAAAATTTGCACATTTTTTGCACGTGCATTACTAGTTGTTTGAAAAGAAAATGAAATGTTGAATAATTTAGATTGAGATTATTGAAAAAATGTAAAACTAACATCTATATTGTACCATGCTAACTTTAATCTTGAGTTTAATTATTGCCAATGAAGAAAATTCGATATATCCATAACATTTGGGTCACAATAATTAGATTTTCAGAATCTCCTAAAGAACAAATACATTAATAGCCTACAAAAATAAAACGTAAATTTATGGATTGAAATGTGTTGCACTAACCTTTAAACTGTTACTATTCTCCTCCATTTTTCTCATACTAATTTGAAGAAAAAACTAGCATTCAATTTATTTGATTCTTTGTAATTGCAAGGAAGATGAAGATGGCTCGTAGAAAGATTCAACTTAGATGATTCAAGTGAAAGGTGCTCTTCAAGTTACCTTCTCAAAGTGCACCTTTTTCCTTTTCAAAAACTAAATTAGTTTTGTGTAAAATTTGGGTAAAATTGATTTTTTGTGAAAAAAGAGTAAAACGACAATTTGTCACTACGGTACGGGTTTAAAAAACTCAAATTTTTCTAAAACTCGGATGACGAAACAGACCTCACTGTTGAATTTGTCTCGTGAAATCTAGTTATCCAATTAATTTTCATTGAATTCCGACACAGTCGAATTTTTCACGTTTTACGAGGCGATCGAGTATCGCGTGACCTAAAAATAAAATATGGAATAAAATTTTGAAAGTTAGAAAATAATTTAAAGGAAGTTAATCTAAAGGGTATAAATAGGGGAACGTGTGGCGCAATAAGGACCAAGCATTTAAAGGGTATAAATAGGGGAGAAAAAATCAGATTTCTCCCCATACCCATCAGATTATCTATACTACTTAAAAAAGTTGGGATACATGAAAAACATTCTTTTTCCACTTTTGCCCTCTAAAACTACAACTAAGTCATCCTTATCCTTCAAAGTTAATGTCACACTAATTTTATTTTTCTCTTTTATCCTCAAACAATTATATCATATTTTCTAATTTAACTCTTACACCATTCCTATTCTAAGAATAAATGAATAAATCTATATCTATATATATTATATATATCTACATCTATAATATATATATATATATATATATATATATATATAAACTACTTCTATCTATCTATACCACTTATAAAAGTGG
>CM042185.1:41863343-41881021 GCA_023539305.1 Ilex asprella
ATTCATATATATATTTATACATATATTTATGTAGAGATGCATACATATATATATATAGAGAGAGAGAGAGATATGTTTATACCCCTCAATGTTGACTTGTCCTTTTCTCTTTTTCCTTCTTTTTTTTTCCTTTGATTTGGACTTGGGCGCCACCCTAGCTCCCTCCTCTCTCTCTTTTTTTCTTTTTCCTTTCTTTGGTCTGGACTTGCGCACCGCCCTAGCTCCCTCATCTCATTCTTTTTTTCTTTTTCCTTTCTTTGGTTTGGACTTGGGCGCTGCCTGATAAGCTTCCTTCTTTTTTTTTTTTTATGGCTTCTTCATCTATAAATAGAGACTACTATTCAGGCATTCCCCATTATCTTCTCATTACTCATTCCTAGAAGTTCAACAAGGTTTCTTCAGGTGGCTATTCTTCTCTTATAAATAGGGTATTCAACTATTCACTATTTATTGTCCACTTCTATTTCTTTTCTCTTTTAGATCAAGGCTCAACACACATAGATGAGGACTAGGGGTGGTCTGAAGAATGAAGGAGGCGAGGCAAGAGGAAGCGGCATGGAGTTGGGTCTTGGCGAGGAGCAGCGACGAAGAGTTGATTTTGCAAGAGGAGGCGGCGTCATGGGCCAGGCGGGCGATGCCCATGGTGGTGGAGTGGCAGTGGACGGCGCCCAAGGCGACATACCTACTTTGAGAGGCGCACAGTGCTCCATCGATCATACCCTAAGAGCCCAAGCGATGAATGTCATTAGCGAGGAGCAACGAGGTAGGAGTGCGCCAGGTGGATCGATGGGCGGCTCCCAGGCCCTATGCAGTGCCAAGGACTTGGGTGACCTCCGTTCGGATGCTCGGGTCTTTCTCCTCGTAGTGGTTTTGGCGTGGTCTCGACTACTGGTGGGAAACCCTTTGGTACGACCAAGAAAGTTTCGAACAATTCTCTAGGAGCAATGGAGGTGGCCCACGGTGCCGTAGAGTATCAAAGGGGTCCTTAGGAGAGATAGACGGCACCTTATGCACCTTAAGCGGCGCCCATGGTGCACTGGGCAGCGCCCCAAGCTCCCCCGGAGGCAGCTTAGACGTGGGACAGTCTCCCGTTCACGGGTCTGAAAAATGGCTAATCAGGAATTTGGATGATACAAGCTCTCGAGGTACGTCCCCCAATGTTCCTCTTACTCTTTGACATAATTATTTCCTTAGCAGTAGTTTGAGCTTATTTCTTGCATGTATTTACTCAGACGAGCGGGAGTTTGCTAGGGGTCCCGATGGAGACTTGGTTAATGACAGAGGCAACTGTTCTAAGGTAGTCTCTATATTTAGCTCCCTTCAATATGATGAAGATATTATAAGGTTAATTTCCTTGTATCGCATTCCACCTTCGGTATTGTGTCGTCATGCGGAGGCTGATGAGTCAGCTTGCTGCGATTCTCCATATGAGATAGTCCTCTACGAGAGGATGTTAGATGCGGACTTGAGAATCTTGATTCCTGGGTCCATATGTTGGGTCCTAGATCATTTTTCATTAGTCCCCGGGAAGCTGGCCCCGAACGGTTGGCGAGTGATATTGGCTTTCTTTGCCCTATAGCAGTTGACGCACGGGTTAGTCTTCCTCCGTCGTTCGAGGAGTTCTTGGCCACTTACACACTTTCGGAGAACCCTACTCCCCACCAGGGGTGGTATCGATTTTTCCCAAGGTCGGAGAAGTTTATCACTGGGCTTACCTCTAATCTTCATAAGTGGAAGGAGAAATTATTCTTTGTCGGAGGAAAATAAGCTTCCGAGTCTGATCTTATCAAGGTGCCTACCCGATGGGGTATCGTCCCAAACACCAAGTAGGGTAAGGACTTTAACTTTTAATTTTTATCTTGATCATCACGTTCTGCCACGTACTTTATGATGAGACTGTTCTCTTACAGCCCGGCCGACCCTTACCGATAAACAAAAAAGGTTACTCGAGACGGTCGGTAATAACCCATCTAGGGAGTATTCCGAGATTATGTCGGCGACTGGTTATTCTATGGTCCCCTCAAAGTCGAAGAAGAGAGGTACTTGACTTTCTAGTAATTCTTTCGAAAACACAGTGTTATAGGATTTATGACTTACGTTTGTTTTACAGGTCCTCCACTAGATAGGTCCATAGTGGAGGATGTTTGTGCCTCCAGGACTGTTCCTTATCTTCCTCCCCCCAAGAGGGCGAGGAGTGATCCCCCTAGTTTAGCCGGTCCTACAGAGATAGAGCTTGGAGGTGCTCCTCCTCCCTCTCTGACTTATATTCCCTCACCCCCCAGGGGAGGTGAAGGCCCGTCTAGGTGTCCTCTTCAGGGTAACGCCCGAGCGTCCATGCTGCATGACGCGGAGTTGGCAAGAGAGAGATTTTGTGCATTCGTGACCAGCGTTGAGGCTCAAGAGATTGCTTCCCGAGGTGCGATTAACACTACTGTTGAGGGTTTTACCTTGGTATGTCTTATACTCCTGCTTTGTATGTGTCTTTCTTTGTTACACTTTGACTTAACTCTTTACTCCTCTTTATCTTTGAATGCTAATAGGTCATTGCTGCCTTGTCCTATCTATTCAACAACACCTTGCAGGTAGAAAATGTCATCCATGGTCTGGCGATGGAGAGACAGGCGCGTTCCGCTGCGGAGGAGCAACTTCGGCTTGAGCTGCAGGCGCGAGAGGATGTCGAGAAATAGTTAGGGCTCGAGCGGCAGACACGAGAGAGTACTGTTGAGCAGTTGAGGCTGTCAGAGGAGAAGGCGGCCCGACTTGAGGCTGACCTCCAGGTTGCTGTTGAGAGAGCTACAAGGGCGGATGCTCAAAGGGATGCTGCTGAAAGAGCCAAGACCATGGTTGAGAGAGCCAGGGCCAGTGCCTTCGTTGACGGCTACGAGGAGCTCAAGAGGAAGGCTTCAGCAGCGTTCCCTTATTGTGATCCATTTGACCTCAAGCCTTATGAGGCCCCTGAGTCTGATGATGAGGGCGATTATGTAAGTGGAGGCAATGAGAGTTAGTGGGGGTGTGGCACTCTGTATCTTTTGCTTGTCAGACAATGTCTAACTCCTTCGTAGAAGCTTCTAGGCTTTGAATGAAATGTCAGACGATGTCTAACTCCTGTGTAAAAACTTCTAGACTTTGAATGAAATACAACTTTTTGGCAAAAATATTAAGCAATTTTATTTCATAGTTCAAAGTAAATATTTGAAGGAAAAGGACTAACATAGAAAATTGACTTACAAGGTAAATAACCTAAACGGTGGTCACCAAACTCATGACTTACTGCTCCCAGTTACTGGTAGTATTTCTTTAGATGTTTTGCATTCCATGGGTGGCCCAGGACCCTTCCTTCAAAGTTTCGGATTCTGTAGGTATCCAGCCTTACTATCTCCGTTGGGTCTTGGGTCTCAGTTTACCTTTCCAGGAGTCTTTGGTGGACAAGATGACCTTCTTGAGGATCAAGTCCCCGGTAAGAAGGCACGAGGCAAGACACTTGTACTCTGCATTCATGAGCATGGCTATCTCCCTCTCTTCCTCCACCAAGTCGAGGTTGATACAGAGTCCTTCTTTATTATTGGTATGGTCATGGTGGTGGACCCTAAAGGAGTGTACCCCAATTTCAACAGATATCACTGTCTCTGTCCCACATGCTAGAAAGAAAGGGGTCTCGCCTGTAGGACCTCTTGGTGTGGTACGGTATGCCCATAGTACTCCTAGAAGTTCGTCTACCCACTTTCCTTTTGTAGTCTCCAATCTGTATTTCAAGTTACAGAGTATGGTCCTGACATTGACCTCTGCTTGCCGTTTGCCTATGGATGGATGGGGTTGGAGTGGGGCTGCTTAATCTGAAGGTCCGCACAGAAAGTGTTGAGGAGTTTGTTGTCAAACTGCTTGGCGTTGTCGCTCATAATGGCATGAGGTGCTCCGAAGCGACAAACTAAACTCCTACATATGAAGTCTTTTATCTTTTGATCTATGATTCTGGCTAAGGCTTCAGCTTCCGCCCAGTTAATGAAGAAGTCGATGGCTATGACTACAAACTTGTATTAGCCTCAACTCATAGGGAGGGGACTAGAATGTCGATCCCCCACATGGAGAAGGGCCATGGGCTCTGAATAGTGGTGAGTTCCTTGGGCAGCTGCCTGGGCATAGTCACAAAACGCTAACACTTATCACATCTCCTGACGAAGTCTCGGGTGTCTCGGATCATGGTGGGTCAATAGTATCACTGTCTGACTGCTTTGCGAGCCAACGCACGCCCTCCCAAGTGGTTCCCACATATCCCATCATGGATCTCCCTCATGGCATAGTCTGCCTCCTCTAGGGTGAGACAACGGAGTAGTGGGAGAAAGTGACTTTTCTTATAAAGGATGTTTTGCAGAATAAGATACCTGGACGCTCTTACCCTCATATTTCTAGCTTCTATTGGGTTGTTTGGGAGAGTGTCCTCCTCAAGGTAGGCTCGGATAGGGGTCATCGAGTTGGACTCTGAGGATGCACAATGGACCTTGTCCTCCTCTGGTCGGGCGATGTTGGGCTCGAATTGATGACCTCTCACTGTTAGATCCATGAGTATATTGGCAGAGGCAAATTTGGCGAGGGTGTCTACCATGACATTCTCCTCTCGAGATACATGGTGGATTTCAAAAGAGGCAAACTTCGTGAGGAGGGTTTTGACCATCGAGAGGTACTCCTGTATCCTTTATTCCTTGGCCTCGAAATCTCCCCTCACTTGGTTGACTATGAGCTTAGAGTCACTATAAGTCATGAGGCTGAGTGCTTCCATCTCTAAGGCTAACCTTAGGCCCGATATAAGGGCCTCATACTCTGTCTGATTATTTGATGTGGTGAAGTGGAGGGAGACAGCATACTTTAATGGAGTGCCATGGGGGCTAATGAGTATGAATCTCGCTCCTACGCCCTCATTAGTAGAGGACCCATCAACATAGAGTTTTCAGCATGGCAGAGTGGACGATGGAGGTGATGTCTGGAGATGATGAAAAGCGGGGAGTGAAGGAGTCCAAGAAGGCGGCACCCAAGGTAGGGTGGGCGGTGCCCTAGGCAGGGTGGGTGGCGCCCTGACTTGCCCAGTCGATGGCTCTGCCTCCTGTTCTTTCTCAGGGTCGGCGGGTCTTTGTGTGGTAACTGGTCTAACTTCCTGGTTGAGAGAGTCAGTATGCACTAAGCAGGTGGGTGCCAAGGTGTCTAGTACTTCCTTTTGGGACTCCTGGGGAGGTGTGGACTCTACTACAATGTCTGCAAGCGCCGGTGCTTTGATGGCAGCCCTTGGTTGGTACTGCACATCAAATTCACTCAACTCCACTGCCCACTTGAGCAATCTTCTAGAGACATCAAGCTTCCCTAAATTTTTTTTGAGTGGCTAATCAGTGACCACCATAATGGTATGGCTTTAGAAGTAATGACGCAGACGTCTGGCGACAGTGACAAGGGCGAGAGCTAACTTTTTTAACTCTGAGTACCTCACCTCTACTCCTCGGTAGACTCTACTTACATAGTAGACATGCTTTTGGATGCCCTCATCATCTCTAATAAGTACAGAGCTTATGGCAGAGGGGGAAGAGGAGAGGTAAAGGTAGAGGGTTTCTCCTGGTACCGTGTGGGAGAGCAATGATGGTGTAGCAAGGTAAGCCTTGAGTTTCTTAAAGGCCTCCTCAGATTCTGGGCTCCACTGGAAAGTCCTGCGAAGGATCTTAAAAAATGGTAAGCATTTATCTATAGATTTAGAGACAAACCTGTTAAGGGCGGCTACCCTCCCGTTGTGGCACTGGACCTCCTTCGTTGAGGCTAGGGACTTCATCTATATTATGGCTCTAATTTTGTCAGAGTTGGCTTCAATAGCCCTTTGGTGAACCATGAAGCCTAAGAATTTTCATGAACTGATGCCAAAGGCGCACTTTTCAGGGTTCAACTTCATCTTGTAGGCTCTTAACACATCAAAGATCTCCTACAAGTGGGTGATATGATCCGCGGCTGCTATACTTTTCACTAACATATCGTCTACATAGGCTTTCATAGTCTTCCCAATCTGAGTCTCGAACATTCTGTTAACGAGGCACTGGTATGTTGCACCGACGTTCTTGAGCCCGAAAGGCACCACCCTGTAATAGTAAGTGCCTCTCGGGGTAATGAATGAGGTCTTCTCATGATTCGGAGGGAACATGCTGATCTGATTATACCCGAAGTAGGCGTCTAAAAAACTCAAGAGTTCGTGTCCAACAGTGGCATCAATGAACAGGTCGATGTGTGGGAGAGGATAACTGTCCTTGGGGCAGGCCTTGTTGAGTTCTATAAAGTCCACATAGAGACGCCACTTTTCATTGGCTTTTGTCACCATTACTACATTGGATAGCCAGTCTAGGTAGGCTACCTCCTTCACTGACCTATTAGTCAGCAGCTTATTTACCTCTTCCTCCATGGCTGCCCTCTCTCAGTGCTCACATTCCTCAACTTCTGGCGAACGGGCTTGTATCTGAGGTCAACATTCAGTCGATAAAAGGCCTTTTCGGGATCGATGCCCTCCAAATCCTCATGGGACGAGACGAAGACATCTGTGTTTCTCCTGAGGAAGTCTACCAAGGCAAACGCCAGCACCCGGGAGAGTGAGGATCCTAGGTAGACTTTCCTCTCCGGGAGGCTGTCGTCTAGTATTATTGGGTGAAGTTCCTCTACTAGTTCGCCCCTCTCCAAGGTACTGTCATCTTTGGGGTCAAGGACTCCGACTTGGAGTGTCTCGTGTGGCCTCCTAGCCCTCATAGAGGCTACGTAGCACTCTTTGGCTGAGACATGGTCTCCTCTTATCTCCCCAATCCCATTGAAATTTGAAAAACAGAGGAGGAGGTGGTAGGTAGAGGGCACTACCCTTAAGGCATTGAGGGCAGGGCGTCCGAGTATTACATTATAAGCAGAGAAAAAGTTAAGTACAAGGAAGTTTACCATGATTGTTGAACTCCTTGGTGCAGTTCCTACTGTGACAGGCAGGGTGATGGATCCCAAAGGCTGGACTCTTTCTCTTGAGAAACCAACCAAGGGAGTCTTGACTGGTTGTAGCCACTCTCTGCCAAGGTAAAGGCTGTCGTAGGCTATAGCAAACAAGATGTCGGCTGAGCTGCCACTGTCGACTAGGACCCTCCTCACTTGATAGTTGGCTATCATCAAGGTCAAAACCAAATGGTCATTGTGAGGAGCCTGGACCCCCACAAAGTCTCTGTTTGAAAAGGTAATGACCTCCTCCTCCCTATGTCGTGGGGTCTTCATCAGGCGAGAGTCATAAGACTCTGTCTGTTTGGCTATACAAGCGTGCGCCTTTCTAGCAGAGTTGGAGTCACCTCCTCCTCCAAGTCCTCTGACGATGGTCTGAATCTCACCAAGGGGTTACTGGCGCTCTCGTTTTTCGTGCAGAGGAGTCGGTCCTCGACCAACCACATACTGTCTGAGATAACCCCGTTGGATAAGCTCTTCAATCTCAACTAGAAGTAATCGTTCGTGTCATGTCCATGGTCATGGTAGAAGCGACAATACTTACTGAAATTTTGACGCTTGGGGTCAGACTTCATCTTTTCAGGCCAATGAATAACTAGGTCATCCTGTATCTGGAGTAGGATGTGCTCCACTGAAGCATTGAGTGGAGTGAATAATTGTCGGTCCCTCGGGTGCAGTGGTTCAAGACGGTCCTTTATAGGGACCCTCTCGACTTTCTTTCTCTTGTTCTTAATCTCCCTTCAGTCTTCTCGGTTGTCTTTCCTTTTTTTCCCTCGGGAAGACTCACCTCTACGGGCTTTGGTGACATCCTCGGCGTTCATATATTTTTGGGCCCTAGACAACAGCTCGAACATGCTAGAGGGCGGTTTTTTTATGACTGAAAACATGAAGCTGGAGGTGTGAAGTCCAGCAATAAAGGCGGCTAAGGCTACCTTGTCATCTGGTTCCTCAACCTGTAGGACCTCCTCATTGAAGCGGAAAAAGGTAGCTACGAAGGCTTCCATCCCTATCCTGCTTGATGGTGAGCAGGTGGGTCATTGAATTTTGATGGCGGCGTCCCTCAATGAAATGGGAGACGAAGGACTTACTTAACTCTGCGAAATAGCAGATGGAGGAGGGCCTGAGATTTGAGAACCATTTGCGGACTGACCCCTTCAAGGTGGTAGGGAATGCCCTGCACATGATCTCCTCAAGCACATTGTGGAGTTGCATGAGGGACTTGTAGGTATCCAGATGGTCGAGGGGGTCTTTATTGCCGTCGAAGGTCTCGATGTTGGGCATCTTGAACTTAGACGGTAGTGGATAGTTTACAATATCAGTGATAAAAGGCGTGTCAGTGTGTCTTATCGGGTAGTCCACAGTTGTAGGCGTCTATGCCTTGATGGCGTTGAGGGCATCGCCAAGCTGATTTTGCACTTCTCTTATCTTCTCGTCCCATTGGTTAGGGATATCCTTGGTCGAGTGATGGTATTGGCTCTTGTGGTCTCCGTACTGGCTTTCTTCTTCACCTTCCTAAGCAGGCACATGCAAAGGGGGAATATGTGAGCTCCCTGTGCGTTGAGGAGGGACCGGTTGACGAGGGGCTCCCTGGCATGGCCCTATAGCATTCTGACGAGGTACCTCATAATGGGGGGACTGGCGCCCAGAAAAGACAGGTAGTGGCTCCTCTCTTGTCAGAGGGAGTGGGACTCCTCCTGCGGGGGAAGCGGGATGCCCCCTCGAATGAGCATTAGTTGGATGATTTGCTGGTTTTGATTCACCAGCAGCTGCATGATTTTGAGGAGTTATTATTGTTGCCCGGTAGGAGTCGTAGAGGCAGATGGTTCAGATGGACCGAGGGGAGGCGGAACATCCTCTTGGTGAGTAGGGTTATTGTCTCCCGGCTGTTGGCTCATTGATCTGGTGGTAATCGCCATGGATTGCGAATGGATTGAGAGGTAGTAGAAACTTTCTCAGACACTGATGATGCACAAAATTGTCTTGTGCAAGATCAACAATCACGAGTATGAATGTGTGTGATTAATGAGCAGTAATGAGCAATCAATGGCAATCAAGTATGAAAAACAGTAAATAAGGTATTTAACCCAGAGGTTTATAGTGGTTCGGTCTTGGATGACCTACGTCCACTTTTCGTAATGACAGCGGTGGCCGGCGTTTTTTTATTGATGAATGTGGGTACTCCGGAGAGTTATAGTGCTTAAGGAGAGAGAGAGAGTCTGAGAAAGAGTAGTGTGGGTAAAGCCTTTGGAGGCGTGCCCTCAATATTGAGAGGGCTTATATTATATAGTTAGGGTAAAAGGGGTGAGGCGATGACGTGAGGAATCAGGTCTCTACTACTTTGGTAAGTCCCATTTTAGTGGGACTCAATCCCGGTATTCTCTCCCTCGTACTTCTATTCAGTCGAAGGATGATCCTAAGTTGGACTAGGCTTACTCTTAATCTTGAGATTGGACTTGCATTGGAATGTGTTTGGAGTACCAGAGTCACAAGGACGAAGTAGAACGGACCAGGAGGGCCTAACCACGGGCGGCGCCTACTTGGGTCTTCATGGGCGATGCCCACTTGGAGCCAACATGGGCGGCACCCTCTTGGCCTCCTCATGGGCGACGCCCTCCTTTGGGGGTCCTTAGCTAGCCTTTTGATCTTTGATGTATTAGGCACTTTTCTGACGGGTTGACCCAGCTTCGATTAGGCTTTCTTCCGAGCTTTCTCAGCTAATTTAATTTGGGTTGGCCCAGTAAAATTCGTGTTCACCGGTAAGTGCACAAACGAAGGAATGAGATCTTCCCAACTGTTGGATATAAATAGATTTCTTGCAGATACCAGGGCCAGAGTCACTAAAGCTAGGAGTTTGGATAAAAAATAGCATAATGTCATTAATGGGTCGGTTGGTTTGGAAGGAAATAGAGCAATCGAAGTAGCGATGAACACATTCCTAATCGAGCATGCAAATTGTTTGGTTTGGAATAAAAAAAATTCAAAAATTTTGATGATTGGAAACATACAAAATTTCGGTGAAAGCAAAATTTCAGTAAATCTCTGTTGGAGAAGAATTTAGGACAAACATACACACACAAATCAGAGAACCACACACACACACATACACACAAATCAACACATGCACACAAAACCACAAAAAATATATACAAATCTCGCTATATATGTATACTTACTAACAAGTCTAACACAAATCTAACAGATACCCAGGGGAGAGAGTGACAAAGAGAGACCTTCGGGTTTTCGTTTGCAGAGACAACGACGAGAGAAAGCTTTGATCTTTTTTGCATAGACAAAGGCAAGAGAAAGCTTGGGGTCTTAGTTGCACAGACAAGGGCGAGAGAGAGAAATACAAGTCTTTGTTAGATGAGAGAGAGGCAATGGTGAGAAGGGTTTTCATTCTTGGGTTACACAGAGGGGAGGAGTGTCTTTTATAATTCCACAAGAACAAGCATTTTTTGCTGCCAAGAAAAATCGAAGTCTGGATCTCATTGATTGTTTAGACCCGCACACATTGTTTGCATTTATTTCTATTTTTTAAAACATCTTTCTTTTTTTCTTGCTTTTTGCCTTGTTTTCAAAACAACTTGGCTTAACAAAATAGAACACATCCCAAACACGTCATTTTTTATTTTTGTTTACAAAATGTGAAACAAAAACAAAAAATACAAAACAAAAACGTGAACCAAATGCACCCTTAGTTTTTTATTTTATGAAGTATTCTCTAAAAATCGGCACGTTTCTTGCACGTGCTGTACTAGTTGTATGAAAAGGAAATGAAACAAATAACATTTATTTTGAATAATTTAGATTGACATTATTGAAAAATATAGACCTAACATCTATATTGTACCATGTGAACCGTTAGCTTGAGTTCAATTATTGCAAAAGAAAAAAATTCGATATCCATAACATTTGAGTCATGACAATTAGATTTTCATAATCTCACACAGAACTAAGACATTAATAACCTATGAAAATGAAACATTTTTTTTATAGATTGAATGGTGTTACATCGACCTTAAAATTGTGACTATTCCCCTCCATTTTTCTCATACTAATTTAAGGGAAAACTAGCCTTCAATTTATTTCACACTTTATAATGGCAAGGAAGATGAAGATGGGTCGTAGAAAGATTCAACTTCAAGAGAAAGGTGCTCATCAAGTTACCTTCTCGAAGTGCAGATCTAGCCTTTTCAAAATGCAAATGAGCTTTGTTACTTGACTGGTGTGGAGGTTGCAATCATTGTCTTTTCACCAAGTGGAAAACCATACTCGTTTCGTCATTCCCCTGTGAAAACCATAGCCAATAGGTTCACTACTCAATGTTGCCACCCCAACTGAAAGGGAGACTTATGTTCATCCTTATTTGGATTGCTTGAACTAGTCAGTTGGAGGAGTGGTATGGACCCGCTCTTGTTCCTTTAGCCTTTTCTTTTAATTTGTTTAGATGTTCAGTTGGTTTGTGAGTCATTGGTTTGTTAACCTACATGTTTGTTGTTTATCTGTCATTTGAACAATGGGTTACAACTACTCATGGTCAGGAGTGGAGCCAAAAAGTATTCATAGTGGGGCCACCTAGCCGCTAGAACTATTTCAATATTATTCAAAATCAATATGTTTGGTTTCACTTAAACTTCATTTTTTTTTAGCACAAACTCAATAATTTATCATTGAGTTTTTTGAAAAAACTTATTAGGACTAGAAGTATTCATTTAATAGAAAAACTTAATAGAAATAATTTAGAAAAAAAAATTCTATTTGCCACAATTTTATTAAAACTTAGATATAAGAATACTTTGATTGATCACATAAAAATTGTTAAAATCAATTAATCAAATAATTTAATTAAAAATATAGTTCATAATTGACAAATTACAATATATAGTACAATTAAATTAAAAATGTATTTGAAATAATTTGAATCTTAATTTATAGTCCTTGCATTCTAATTTCAATTTCTAATATTATGATTTCTAAGTTCAAACCCCAGTTTATTACCATTTCAAATATCAAGGTCCAATTTTAATTCATATTAACAAAAATAAAAGAGGGAATGAGACAAAAAGAAGCTAGAAAAATCGAGCACTAACCAAGAAAGCCAAGTTAACGAGAATGATCGATTAAGAATTACTAACACTCATTCAACCAATAACCAACCAAGCATAGTCTTGCTTGTTACTCTTGATTCTATCAACTAGTAGGTGGATGAGTTAACCCATACTAAAGGTCAAGACGGATTTCTTATTGGGTGCTTGCTCATTTATTATTAATGTGTTATTCAAAAGATGTAATAACTAATTATTTATGTTGTAATAGTGATTTATGGATGTTTATAAAAAAAACCTCATTGTAACACATTTAATTTAAGTCGTATGAGGAAAGTGTAAGTCTAATTTTTCTTTTTTATAAAATAATACCACTTATCTAAAATATAAACTAGCAATAATATCGTATGTATTTAATTTAAAAATCTAATCTATTGTTGTCATTAGATTAGCACATAGTGGATCCTGTTAAATATTGGGATCCACTAATAATAATGATTTAACTCCCTAATTTAGATCTCAATATTGTTGCTTTGACAAACTTAATTTTTTTTATAAAATTTTTGGTGGGGGAAAATTTAAATTTTATAAAACAATTATGAAATTTCAAATAACACCCAAAACTTTTCAAAATTTCAGTGGGGGCAGCTACGCCCATTCTGAATCTGCCTCTGCCCATGGTGTTTCCTAATAAAGTTAGTGTGTTGGATAGTCAATGATTTGTCCATCAGCTAGTTTGTGCCTCTTTTTTTCTCTCGTTTGCCTCTCTCTAGTCTGAACTATGGATCAGAACTATATATATTGTTCAACTTTATGTTTTCATTTGGTAATAAGTAAATCAAATCCTCCTTTTTTCATAAGGAGTCTCATTTATTGACTGCATGTTTAAACCATTGAGTTTCCGATCCCTGTTAATGTTGTTTCTGTGAATTTCCATGAAGTTTGGAGTGGAATTGCACATCATTTCCCTACTAATTCCCAAGCGTCATCTCTGATTCTATATTGTGATGATAAATCATGAGCTAGGTAGAATTACACTTTTTCCCCTAAACTATGACTTTTTGCACTTTTTCGCTTGAGTTTTATATAAATATATTCAATACAACCTCAATACAAAATTATAAATTTTAGTCAAAAAATAAAATCGATAAAATCTTAATTAATTCTTTTATCTTTTTTTTTTAACTATATTTAAGGTTTATAATTTTTTTTTGGGTAAGTAAGTTGTACAAGTTTTTGGAACTATATAATATAATAAGAAAGCTACCTATAAAAGTTTCGTGTATATGAGATGTTATTTTTTTAGGTACAACAATTTTGGTAGTTTTTATTTAGTTTTTTCTCAAGTCTTCTCTCAGAATCTGCACATTTTTTGCACACCCGTTACTAGTTGTATAAAAAGGAAATGAAACAAATAACATTTATGTTGAATAATTTAGGTTGACATTATTGAAAAATATAGACCAAATTGTAGCTTGCTAACTGTCAACTTGAGTTTAATTATTGCCAATGAAGAAAATTCGACATCCATAACATTTGGGTCACAATAATTATATTTTCATTATCTTCAAAGTAACTAATGCATTACTAACCTACGAAAACGAAACATAAATTTATAGATTGAATGATGTTGCACCAACCTTTAAACTATGTCTATTCTTCTCCATTTTTCTCATACTAATTTGAAGGAAAAACTAGCCATCAATTATTTGATACTTTGTAATGGCTAGGAAGATTAAGATGGATTGTAGAATGATTCGACTAAGGGTGATTCAAGAGAATGGTGTTCATCGAGGTACCTTCTCAAAGTGCAGGTTTGGCGGTTTCAAAAACCAAAGAAACTTTGTACCTTGAAAGGTGCGGAGGTTGCAATCATTGTTTTTTCACCAAGGGGAAAATCATACTCGTTTGGTCAGCCTATTGTCAACACCATAGCAAATAGGTTCCTTACCCAATGGCCCATGCTCATTTTCTATTGTCAGGATCCCAATGTGATTGAGCTCAACTAGCCATATAACAATTTGCGTGGCCAACTAGAAGCAAAGAAGAAGTGAGTTGAGACAGAGTAAGAGTAAAGAGTAAAAAGAGGTGACAGAGAGAATCATTTTGCCAACTCTATTGGATCTTTTGATTTGAATGTTACACTTCCCCTCCTACACTACGAATTTTTTTCACTTTGCCACTTGAATATATTTAGATCTCAAACCTCAATACAAAATTATCAATTTAGACAAAAATTAAAAACAATAAAATCTAAATATTTCTTTTATATTTTTTGACTATATTTAATGTTTATGATTTTTTTTGGTAAGTTAGTTGTACAAGTTTTCGAAAGAATATAATATAATAAGAACATTACTTGTACCAGTTTCACGTATATGAGATGCTATTTATTTAACTGCAACTATTTTGGCAGTTTGGATTTAGTTTTTTTATCAAGTATTCTCTCAAAATTGGCACATTTCTTGCACATGCTTCACTAGTTGTATGAAAAGGAAATAAAACAATTAAAATTTGTGTTGAATAATTTAGATTGATATTATTGAAAAATGTAGATCTAACATCTATTTTATACCACGTTAACCGTTAGCTTGAGTTTAATTATTGCCAACGAATAAAATTCGATATCCATAACATTTGAGTCGTGATAATTAGATTTTCATAATCTCATAAATAACTAAGACATTAACAACATATGAAAATGAAATATTTTTTATGAATTGAATGGTGTTGCACCGACCTTTAAATTGTGACTATTCTCCTGCACTTTTCTCATACTAATTTGAAGGGAAAACTAGCCGTCAATTTATTTGATACTTTTTAATGGCAAGAAAGATGAAGGATGATTCAAGAGAAAGGTGCTCATGAAGCTACATTCTCAAAGTGCAAATCTGCCTTTTCAAAATGCAAATCAGCTTTATAACTTGACTGGTGTTGAAGTTGCAATCATTGTCTTTTATCCAAGTGGAAAAGCGTACTCATTTGGTCGTCCCTCTATCAACACTGTAGCCAATAAGTTTCTAACCCAATGGCTCATGCCCATTTGAAATTACAAAGGTTTAAACGTAATTGAGCTAAACCAACGATACAATAATCTGTGTAAACAACTAGAAGCAGAGAAGAAGCGAGGTGATAGAGAGGAAGAATAAAGAGCAAAAGGAGGTGAGAAAGAGAATCATTTTCCCAACTCTATTAGATCAGTTGATTTGAATGTTGCCACCCCAACTGAAGGGAAAACTTAAATGGATTGCGTGAACTAGTAGGTCGGAGGAGGATTTAGATGTTCGGTTAGTTTGTCAGTCGTTGGTTTTAATCTACATATTGGTTGTCTATCTGTCATTTAAACAAGGGGTTAGAACAACCCATGGTGTTTTCTAATATGATTAGTGTGCTGGATAGTCAATGGTTTGTCAGTCAGCTAGTTTGTGTCTCTTTTTCTCACTCTTTTGCCTCTCTCCTATAAAGTCCGGACACTATCGAGAACATGGTGTATCTGTGTCGGACACCGACACTCTTCGGATACTCTCGGACACGTGTCCGATACTCTTTTATCCGTATCCATAATTAAATGATAAATTTTTAATTTCGGACACGTATCGAACACTTCTTTGGTGACGTGTCCAACATTTCTGTAAAACGTGTCTACTACTAAAAAATAGACATTTGTTGAAATGTGATTAACAAAACTTAAAAATTTGAGAACATATAATTACTAATACTATACATATTTGATGAGTCCGGATTTAACTAAGCAAAGGCCCAATCCGAACAGAGTCGGAGAAGGCCATAGAAGATACCAAAAGACCCATGTAGTTGGGCCAACCAAGTGGCAAACGACAAGGAAAACGGAGGAAGGGCCAAGACCGCACGAGGCAGCGAAGAGCGTCGCCCGAAGCACCTGGGGCGCCGCCCAGGGCACCAAGGGCGCCGCCCAAGGCCCCTAGGGCGCCGCCCAGGGCACCAATGGCGCCCGGCTCCGCGCTCGGCCTCTCCTTCGTCCGCTCCTGCAACCTCTCCTCCTTCGCCATTTGACTCCGGTGCGAATCCAAGTCTAATTCAAATACGAGCTCGACGTCCGACCTCAAGACCAAGACGAGCACCAAGCCGAGTTCGACGTCCGACCTCAAGACCAAGACAAGCACCAAGCCTAGCTCGACGTCCGACCTCGAGACCGAGACGAGCACCAAGTCGCACCAACTCAAGGCCGAACACCAAAGGAAGGGACAAGGCAGCCCAAGGCACCAAGGGCGCCGCCCAGGCCCCCTCCGAAGTGGGCGCCGCCCCCCTTAGCTCCATTGGCCTCTCCTCTTGGCTCCTCTTCGTGCCTTCATGCAACACAAGTCCAAACCCACTCCGAAGCAAGTCCGAGCTCAAGACTCAAGTCCAAGGCTAAGCATGAGCACACTCCGCACCAGAGTGACATCCGAGTAAATAGGAGCACGTGGAGGAAGACTCGGGATACGGAGATCTCCTACCATAACTCTACTTACCAAAGAGGCTCACTCCTACCATAACTCTACTTACCAAATTAACGGGAGACTTCTCCCTCACGTCACCGCCTCACCGCCTTGGTGAGCCTATATAATGTAAGCCCTCAGTGTATAAAGGGCAGAAGAATCACTTTGGAGACAGACACACTAGACTAGTTACTCTCTACAAGCTCTCTCTCTCTCTCTAGGCTCATTGTAAACTCTCCGGAGTACCACCGTTGATCAATAAAACACCTCAGGTCACCGTCGCCATTCGAAGAGTGGACGTAGGTCATCCGAGACCGAACCACTATAAATCTCCTGTGTTGACTCTTATTTACCATTTTGCCACTAATTGCCATTGATTGCTCATTAAATCACTCTTGTGACTGTTGATCTCGCACCATACTATTTTGTGCATCATCAGTTTGACGCCGTCTGTGGGAAACGACGTAGTCTCCCTACCTTTCTCGCAATCCATGGCAATCACCACCAGATCGAGGTCTCATCAACTCGGAGACAACAACACCGTGCACCGGGAGGAGGCTCCACCTCCCCTCGTACCCGAAGGACCCTCTGCTACGTCGACTCCCGCCGTTGGGTCACAACAACAACTCCTGCAGTCCATGCAGTTGCTGGTGAACCAAAACCAGCAGATCATCCAATTGATGCTCTCTCAAAGAGGAGCCACCCATCATCCTGTTGGAGGAGACCAACTCTCTCCGACGGGAGAGGAACCATTGCCTGTCCTCTCCGGACGTCAGGTCCCTCATCGGAATGCTTCAGCACCACGCCAGGGGGTCCCTCGCCAACCGATCCCTCCTCACCGCGCAGGGAGCTCACGTGTTCACCCTTCGCACGCACCTGCACACGAGGACGAGGGAGAGAGTCAGTACGGAGACCATGAAAGCCAGTACCATCACCATGATGTCCCCAATCAGTGGGACGAGAAGATTAAGGAGGTGCAAAACCAACTCGGTGACGCCCTCAACGCCATCAAGGCGCAAGCGCCAACACCTGTGGATTACCTGGTAAGACGCACTGACATGCCCTTCACTGCTGATATTTTCAACTACCCACTCCCTTCGAAATTCAAAATGCCCAACATCGACACCTTCGATGGCAATAGAGATCCCCTTGACCATCTGGACACCTACAAGTCTCTCATGCAACTCCA
>CM042185.1:41891021-41939444 GCA_023539305.1 Ilex asprella
CCTGGGCGCCTGGGCAGGCCCCCTGGGCGCCGCCCATGGCAGCCCCTTGGGCGCCGCCCGGGTCCGGGCTCACTCCCCCGCGATGTCCTCCTCTCGTCTTGACTCCTCCGCTCGGCATGTCTCTCGTCCGCATGAATGCTTTGATGATGGAAGAAGAAAATGAGGATGAACAAACAAAGACCTTGAAGCTCCTTGATGAAGCCTTAGTGAAGCTCCTTGAGAGTCACTCTTGAAGAAAGTCCCTGCACATGCAAACAAGAGAAGAATGAAGAAAAATGAGATAGTGGCCTCTATTTATAGACAAGAGCATAAAAAATATAATGCACTCTTCGAAACCGAGGAGTTCAGAAGATCCCGAAGAATAATTCCCCGAAGATAAAAGGGGACCGTGAAAGACAAAGGAAGCTCCGACTCAACCAAGTAAACACGAGGCACATGCCCTCGACCCCTTCCTCTCGAAGAAAATCAGAGCTCGGGGCATGGGGGGCAAATGATGAGTCTGGATTTAACTAAGCTAAGGCCCAATCCGAACAGAGTCGGAGAAGCCCATAGAAGATACCAAAAGACCCATGTAGTTGGGCCAACCAAGTGGCAAACGACAAGGAAAACGGAGAAAGGGCCAAGACCGCACGAGGCAGCGAGGACCGTCGCCCGAAGCACCTGGGGCGCCGCCCAGGGCACCAAGGGCGCCGCCCAAGGCCCCTACGGCGCCCGGCTCCGCGCTCGGCCTCTCCTTCGTCCGCTCCTGCAACCTCTCCTCCTTCGCCATTTGACTCCGGTGTGAATCCAAGTCTAATTCAAATACGAGCTCGACGTCCGACCTCAAGACCAAGACGAGCACCAAGCCGAGTTCGACGTCCGACCTCAAGACCAAGACAAGCACCAAGCCTAGCTCGACGTCCGACCTCGAGACCGAGACGAGCACCAAGTCGCACCAACTCAAGGCCGAACACCAAAGGAAGGGACAAGGCAGCCCAAGGCACCAAGGGCGCCGCCCCCCCTTGGCTCCATTGGCCTCTCCTCTTGGCTCCTCTTCGTGCCTTCATGCAACACAAGTCCAAACCCACTCCGAAGCAAGTCCGAGCTCAAGACTCAAGTCCAAGGCTAAGTATGAGCACACTCCGCACCAGAGTGACATCCGAGTAAATAGGAGCACATGGAGGAAGACTCGGGATACGGAGATCTCCTACCATAACTCTACTTACCAAAGAGGCTCACTCCTACCATAACTCTACTTACCAAATTAACGGGAGACTTCTCCCTCACGTCACCGCCTCACCGCCTTGGTGAGCCTATATAATGTAAGTCCTCACTGTATAAAGGGCAGAAGAATCACTTTGGAGACAGACACACTAGACTAGTTACTCTCTACAAGCTCTCTCTCTCTCTCTCTAGGCTCATTGTAAACTCTCCGGAGTACCACCGTTGATCAATAAAACACCCCAGGCCACCGTCGCCGTTCGAAGAGTGGACGTAGGTCATCCGAGACCGAACCACTATAAATATCCTGTGTTGACTCTTATTTACCGTTTTGCCACTAATTGCCATTGATTGCTCATTAAATCACCCTTGTGACTGTTGATCTCGCACCATACTATTTTGTGCATCATCAATATTAAAATTGTACTCCGAATATAATAATAAAAATAAAATATGCATAAAATTTTTAAAAAAGAGGAATTGAGAAAATGAGAGCAATTATTTAAATTATATATTAGGTACATATTGTCTACAAAAAAATGTTAATTATTGACTATAATGAGGATGTTTTAGTCTAAAAATTCACACAAATGACTAGACATTAGGTTTTCGTATAATAAAATACTGATTTTTTTATGAATTGTATATCATTATCACTATATTTGCAATAAATTATATAATGTTATATATAAAATATAATTTTTTTGTAGCGTGTCCCTAACGTGTCTGTGTCCTACTTTTTTGAGAAATATCGTGTCGGCGTGTCCATGTCGTGTCGTATCCGTGTCTCGTGTCCGTGTTCATGCTTCATAGCCTCTCTCTAGTTTGAACTATGGATCAAAACTATCTATTCTATTCAACTTTATTTTTTTCATTTGGCAATAAATAAATCAAATCCTCCTATTTTATAATGAGTCTCATTTATTGACTTCATGATTTATTGTGTGGTTTAAACCATTGAGTTATCAATCTCTATTAATGTTGTATCTGTGAATTTCCATGAAGGCTGGAGTGGAATTGCACATCATTTCCCTATTAATTCCCAAGCATCATCTTTGCTTCTGGAATGTGATAATAAATCATGAGTACAATGTGATTGTAATCCAATGAATAATATAAGGTAATTAAGGAATGTAATGCGATAAAATTCGGCACCTAACTATTCTCAGAAGATTCGGCTGTGTGCAGTTAGCGAATGCATACACTTACCTCCTGGGAAAGAAAAAAAAAGAGTAAACCACACTTTGCCACTTAAATTTTATATAATTATATTCAAATCTCAACCCTCAATACAAAATTATCAATTTTAGTCAAAAAAATTAAAATGATAAAATATTAATTATATCTTTTATCTTTTTAACTATATTTAAGCCAAC
The DNA here is from genome assembly GCA_023539305.1 of Ilex asprella. Lineage (NCBI taxonomy): Eukaryota > Viridiplantae > Streptophyta > Magnoliopsida > Aquifoliales > Aquifoliaceae > Ilex > Ilex asprella. The sequence goes on from CM042185.1 coordinate 41,893,598, forward strand.
TAAGTTGGCCAAGTTTTTGGAACTATATGATATAAAAAGGACGTTACCTATACAAGTTTTGTGTATATGAGATGCTATTTATTTAGCTACAATTATTTTAGTAGTTTTTATTTAGTTTTTTTTTATCAAGTCTTCTCTTGGAATTTGCACGCTTCTTGCACGTGCATTACTAGTTGTGTGAAAGGAATTGAAACAAAGAACATTTATGTCGAATAATTTAGGTTGACATTATTGAAAAATGTAGACCTAATATCTATATTGTACCATGCTAACTGTCAACTTGAGTTTAATTATTGCCAATGAATAAAATTTGTTATCCATAACATTTGGGTCATGACGATTAGATTTTCATAATCTCCTAAAGAAGAAAGACAATAATAACCTACGAAAATGAAACGTAAATTTATGGATTTAATGGTGTTACACCGATTTTTAAACTATGACTATTCTCCTCCATTTTTCTCATACTAATTTGAAGGAAAATCTAGCCTTCAATTTATTTGATGATTTGTAATGGCAACGAAAATGAAAATGGGTCATAGAAAGACTCAACTAATGATGATTCAAGATAAAGGTGGTCATCAAGTTGCCTTCTCAAAGTGCAGATATGGCCTTTTCAAAAAGCAAATGAGCTTTGTACCTTGACTGGTGCGGAGGTTGCAATCTCTTTCCAGCAAGTGGAAAACCATACTCGTTTGGTCATCCGTCTGTCAACACCAGAGCTAATAGGTTTCTTAACCAATGGCCCATGCCCGTTTACCAGGATCCCAATGTAACTGAGCTCAACTAGTGATACAACAGTCTGCGTGGGCAACTAGAAGCAGAGAAGAAGTGAAGTGAGAGAGAGAATCCTTTGCCAACTCTATTGGATCTATTGATTTGAATGTTCCCACCTCAACTGAATGGGACTTCTGTTCATCCTTATATGGATTATTTGAACTAGTCGGTCAAAGGAGGGTTTGGACTAGTTCTTGTTCCTTATATTTTTTCTTTTAATTTGTTTAAGATGCTTGGTTGGTTTAACAATGGGTTAGAATTACCCATGGTGTTTCCTAATACAATTAGTATGTCAGATAGTCAATGATTTATCAGTTAGCCAGTTTGGGGGTCTCTTTTTTGTGTTCTCTTTTTTGTGTTGTTCACTTTTTAGTCTGAACTATGGGTCAAAACTATCTATTATGTTCAACTTTATGTTTTTCATTTTGTTAAAATAAATCAAATCCTCCTCTTTCATAAGCTATTTTATTATACAATGGAGTCTCATCTATTGACTTCGCGTTTCATTGTATGGTTTAAATAATTGAGTTACCAATCCTAGTTAATGTTAATGTTGAATTCAGCAATTAACGATGAGAATCCCTTTTAGTCACCAAACACTTAATATCAAACACACTAAATGTATTTAATTCATTATTTAATTCATTCATTCAAACACTCAATCTCATTCAAAATATCAAACGCATAGTGTGCATGTATGCTAACAAATACAAGAGTATCTATAATATAAAACAGAGCGACTCCAATATCTAATGGTCTCAAATCAATTCATTCATCCAACGGCCACTAATATATCTATCCACTAATATATCTATCATTTCCCCCCAAATTCACCACTTTTCACTCACAACTTTTTTCAAAATTCTATCCAATCAGTCCCTTCACCTGTCAGCCACCTTCCCTGCATTTTTTTTTCTCAAACAAGCCTTCCTCCATCTCCTTTTCTTCTTCTTTTTTTCCCACCCTTTTTACTCCTTACCCCCCCTCTCTCTCTCTGTTACGCTCCAACGACACCACCACCACCACCACTGTCGCTACTAATCCCTTCCATGTATGCCTTCTCTCTCTCTTTCTCTCTCTTTCTCTCTCTCACACACACACACACTAACCCCCCATCAGAGTCTACCATGTTCTCTCTTTGGATACTCAATGTTGCTGCAAGAGTTTAGACCCATTAAAATGTCTGTAAGTACGTTTCTTTTCTATTTGAGTCTCTGATTTTCTTCCTCTTTCTACTTTTCATCAGTGTTATACCGAGAATGATCAAGTCTCTTTTTTCCAACATCTATTTTTTCCTGAATCCATCAATTATTAGGGTTTATGTAAGAAAGATTATCTATTGGGTCGTGGTCAATTTCTGTTATAAAGTGATTTTTTAAGTCTAGAAATGATTGCCTTTGTGCATCCTTGATATTACTTGTGACCTCTGAGTTTTGTTTCCTTCTGAGGTCGAGGTCCTTCCTATATTGGATGCCCCTTTTCTCCTTTCTAGAAAATGCAAAAACCCAATTCGATTTCTGTAGCTTTCTGCAATCAAAATGGTTATTGATGGGGACTAAATATTGATTTTGTTTTCCAATCTAAGAATTTTTGTTTTGTATGATGCTATCTTTTAGTAGAAATGACCATTTTCGACTTCTATCGGTTAAATTCCATGTTTCTTTTTCTTGATTTCTGAATATGTATATGTGGATAGTTGTCAAGGATTTGAATTTTTTGTCCCTATATTCAATGGAACATCTGTACTTTTTGGTCAGTCATTTTTTTTTCAGCATTACTTTTCTTGCTTTAAGAATTGATGATGATAGTTGAAGCATAATTCATCTGCAAATTAGGTGTCCCTGCACCTCTCAACAATTAGTGTGTTTCTGCTCAATTTTCCTTTGGATCATCTCTTAACTATCAGCCTTTATACAATGACATAGTGTGTAGTTTTCTCATTCTTGGTAGTTGAAAATTTTTTCAGTAGTGACGCATTGCTAGGTCTTCATCTCACACAGTCAAAGTATGATCCCCTTTGTTTTTGGCATTACCAAAGTACTTGAGAATGTTGAATTTATTTGCCAAGAAGAATTGACTTGAATTTCCTTAGACAATGATGTAGTTCATTACTTACCAAAAAAAATGATATAGTTCATATGCTACATATCCAATTTGTTGCCTGTTAGGCCCTTATAGTAGCAAGCTATTGTTATTAGTGTATATGTTGTTCTTTTGTTTTTTTGGTCATTGTGTATGTGGTGCTCAAGTGCTCATGTTTTGTTCATAAAATATCATTGTTGATTTGCACTACGACCTTATTGTGGGTTTATTGGCTCATTGCCGTTAATCGGATTGAATAGATTTTTTAATTGGGAGACGCATGTAGCATATTTGTTGACTGTCATTCACATAGAGCAACAAATACATAGAGTTGGATATTGAGGCAAGACAAAATTCGCAATTCACAATTAGACACAATTGCAAGTATGTGTGAGTGGATTGTTGGGTTGGTTGAATCAGTGGTACGTTGAGAGCCTAATCAATAGAAATGAGTGTATATACAAGTTAAATGACTCATATCGAGTGTGCTTTCTTTATGGTTCTTTCAATCCTTTTATTGGTTTTTATTGGATAATTTTGTTATTGTTTGTCTATCACTATTTATTTTTGGTGTGTTTTATAGTGATAGTAAACGCAAATATTAGAGATGAGATGAAATTGCTTGGTATACAAATGGATAAAACATAACTTGGTGAATGCTTGATGTATTCGGTAAATTCTATGGCTTTTGATTTAACATCTTAGTCCTATTTTGTTGTGATTTTGCTCAATATGAGATTGCCTAAATACAGTTAAGAGTTTAAAATTGAGGTGAATATGCCTCTAACAAATGTATTAGCATTTTGTTTGCAATTTACACTTATATTCTCTCACATGTCTCTTTCCCTCACACACACAATGCATTATTGGAATTAGTATGTGATTAGGATTATTGTAATTAGTTTGTGCTTGATTTTAGAGTAATTGGAGCTAAAGTAACTGGGATTATTGGATTTAGGAGGATGGGAATTAGAACACAATGCATTATTGTTTGGTTGGTTGGTTGATTCCTCTGGCTTTTCAAAAAAGATGAATGAATGAGGTTTGTAAAAATCTGATCTTACTTATTTTCCTTTTTTGAAGACCTTTTGATTTTAAAGAGTGATCCCATAATCATAACATGCTGCTACTCTTTGTAATTGGTGAAAGACTAAGAAAGCTTGATTGGGGTTTAAATTATGTGATTGAATAAGGGTATCACGACAAATGATTCTTGGTTCTATTTGATTCTTGGTTTTATTATAGATCTCAACACCACCAACATCGCCGGATTTATTTTTGTCATATATATTTCTGTACTTTGTAAGTAAATGGGTATTTCTTTGGTTAGAGTGAGGTACATTGAAATCCTCATGTTTAGCATTTTAAAACCCTACTACTTTTTTTAGAACTCTACTACTAATTGTAAATATTTCCATTTCCTATCTTTTCTACTTTGGTCTTATTTTCGATTGTTATGTCATTAGATGCATCTCCACTTTTGTTATGCATAGGATGTGATTTATTTTGTGATATCATACCTTCAGTTTCATGATTTTTTCTAATTGAATTCTTTAGTTATGCGCTTTCCCTCTGTTGAAAACTTCATTTATTGGCATATTTGTTGTGATTGTAGAGGTGCCTTGGTACAAGTTCAGCCCCAGCATGTTTCATGAAGCTTGTTGGGTGGTGTAAAAAGTTTTTGGAAATATATTAAGATAATTGTGCTTTCTTTTACATTGTAGACCTTCTAGTTAGCAGATGTCTCAAGAGTTTATTATGGTAATTGAAATTTATTTTCATTCTTCATTGTAGGTTATGTGTTTATTATATATCTCCTTGCTTTATTTCCCTTTTAAATTATCTCCTTCTCTTTGCCTAAGATAAATTCTCAGACAAATTTCAACTGTGACCCTCATCCTTTTGTGGTGGTTTTTAATGGGCATTGTTGGATTAATATCACTTGCACTTTAGTTCATACAATCAGTAAGGGCTTTTATTAAGTGTTTTTCTCTGTGTTATCTCACACATGTTACTTGAATTTGGAGAATAACATGTGGGGTTTCTCGATTTCAGGCAACTAAGTTATACTGTTTCGTGCACAAGGTCCCTGTTTGTGGAGAATGCATATGTTTTCTAGACCACCAAATATGTGTGGTATGTTGTTGAAACTTATTCTAATTTGATAGAGTTATTCTATTGGTATGCTGGCTGATGAGAATTGGAATTATTACAAGTGTTCATAATTACGTTATAACTTGCTCTTGTGTCCACGTGTTAAATGCATCGTATACTGTTGTTAATTGTTTCGGTATCCTTTGGAGTTGGAATTATAATTCTAATTTGGTTATGAGTCTATTTTAATATTTCTAGCTTGGAGCTTTTAGCGAAGAGTAGTGAAAGACCAACATTACCATGAAAGTGGAATTTTCTTGAAATTTAGTTGTCTTATAATCTTAAAAATGCATTATCTTGTAAAACTTATCTTGGAATCTATTCACGGTGGTTTGATTTGGGCGATAATGAGGATTGATTTTTCTTGAAATTAAGTATAATATTTGTGCGTAGATTTTGGTGTAGCTTTGTGGTTGATGGTTGCATTAATTCGAAAAGCTTTTAAGACTCTTATCGTTTGGTGGAAAATTATTGTGCACCGGTACTGTAAAATAAGTTTGGGATATTGATATATATCTAGATAATTTATCTGAAATTTGGCGGCCATGGAAAATTGTTGTCCAATAGGTGCATCAATTGAAATAGCAGGTAATTAACTGTGTTGTTTGCTGTCAAATAAGTTATAGGTGCATATCAATTTACGGTGTTGGTCTCACTATTTATATCTCTCTCTGTTGCTCAACACACACAGCGGACACATTGAAGGTGTTCAACATAGAGTGCAGGATCAAAAAATTCACCTTCATGCACTCCTTCTAGAGTTATATTTCTACTGAAGTTGGAACATGGAAAATAGTCGTCCTATAGGTGCATAAATTGATATTGCAAGTAATTAATTGTGTTGTTTGGTGTCAAATAAGATATAGGTGCTTATCAATATACGGTGTTGGTCTTATTGTTTCTATCTCTCTCCTCTGCTCAACACACACAGAGGGCACATCGAAGGTGTTTGACGTAGAGCCCAAGATCAAAAAATCCACCGTTATGCACTCCTTCTAGAGTTATATTTCTACTGCTTTCCTTTTTATTGCTCTCCAAAAGAAATTCCACACTTGTGATAAAAAATCGACTACTTGGGTTTGGTTTTTTTATTCCGGTGTTTCTAAAGTTTTTTTGTTTAAATCCGGAATTTTTTTGGATGTATTGCGAATTAGTTCTCTATAATTTGTTTATTCTTTTGCCAATAATCACCATGACCCAAAAAAATCGATGCTTCGGCGGTATCTAACATGTCAAACAAACTTTGCCATCAAGTTGGAGACATAACTCTTGCACTTCCCTACACACACTAAGTTCTCTATAATTTTTTTATGCTTGAACAGAACCCATGTTGAATTTTTTGAGAGAACTTCATGGTATCTACTGTGTTTAATTTGTATAATTCATGGTGTCTTCTATTTTTCTAATTTACAAGATCTACTACCATTTCTCTTACTCATTGTGTCTTATGCATTCAATTTGTCAAATTCATCATGATTGTTACTATATTTTCTTAATTCATGGTGGCTACTACTATTTGCTAACGCGTTCAAATTTGGTTTCAATTTTACAAGTTGTCTTTGATTGACCCACTCATGTCATCATCAAATTTGTTGGTAGTTTTTTGGTGATTTTCTTTTATAACTAAGTAAATTATGTTATAATGACTTTTAGTCAAATTATGTTTCGGGTATTTTAGGAGGGCTCTTTCAATTTGAGATTAAATTCTTAATATTTACACTAATTTGACTGTACTTCAATTGAATTTTTATGATCAGTCTGACTCAACTATTTTCAAGGTTTGTTCTTTGTTGAAATTAAACAGTGCTTTTGAAACCAATTATGCTTAGGAGATTATGTTTAAATGTTATAATTAGTTTTATGATTCTGGTATTTTAAAATGGGGATGACACTCTAAGTTGTGGTGTTTATTTTGGTGGTTGGTATCAGTTGTGGTGTTTTATTACTAGCGTATAACTGCCACTAGAATGTCCTTTTGTTGTTCTTGGGGGTCAATTTTGTTGGATGGTATAAATTGTGGCAAAAAAATAACTCATAAAAAGTTCAAATTCTTTTTTTATTTTGTTTTATTTAGCCTATAAAATGTTTTATTGGTTACTATTTTTCTAAGATCCTGTTGAAATTTTGAAACAAAAAATGGACCCATATTTCAATTTTTATTTTATTTTGTTTATTGAGCCTGTAAAATGTTTTATTGGTTACTATTTTTTTAAGATCCTGTTGAAATTTTTAAACAAAAATGGACTCAGATTGATTTTAAATTATGTATTTAAAGAAAAGCAAATAATTTTTTTTCATTAAATAGTGATATTTTTGTGTTATATAGTGTCTTCAAACACGGACAATTATTAGTATATAAATAAACAAGATGAATACGAACACTTTATTGACGTGGAAAACCCTTCTTGGGAAAAATCAAAGTTCATATATAAGGACTCGAGTTTTATACATCAACTAATACCATAGTTAGATGCTATATTCCTTCAATATGTCTCTCCACCGAAGTTCCTCTTCGACGATATTTGTAGCTTCAGTTGGATTAACCTCCAAAAAGGATCCTCTAAGCCTCAAACTATCACGCGCACGTCAAAAATCCTCGATATGTACACACCAATAGGCTTGGTTTACACCATTCACGAACTTCACTCATAGTTATTAGGTTGGATAGAATCTCAAAAAGTAGCCTTGGGTCTTAGAGATCTAGTGTTGTGGTTGAAGCTCTTTGGGTAGAAGATGATTTTTTACTCTCAAAAGGCTTACAAGAGGTTTTTCCTAGCCGAAGAAAAGATACTCCTTATTTATAGATCTGAATTAAGGGTAATCTTAATCAAAAAGAGAACTTAGATTGACGAACAAGCGCTCGATCGGTGGGAGGGCGGTGTTCAAGGGAATGAAAATTGCATTTTAAACCTAGCCAGGGGGAGTAAGCCTTGTTATTCTTCGTTGTCTTTTCCCCTTTTCTTTTGTGAGTCATAAAGATACCTCTCTAGAGAAGGCTAACGAGCATCAGGCGGTCCGTACTAATTTTTTTGAACCTAAAATCAAATAAAAAACTTGTCATCTTGAGCACTAAAGGGTGTTGCTTAATAGGAATCTGTTACTGGCTTAAACTATGTTTTCAAAGCGCAAATGATTTAGAGAATATTTTTCATTTAAAAACACCTAAAAGTCATACACGGATTAATCTCTAATTCTATTTTAACTCCAATCCTCCTAGGTATATTAAACCAATGGATTATCTTAGGTATCTAGGTCATTACTTTTGTCCTACGCTTGAAGGTTTAACCAGAGTGTAAATGATGTAGCTTTGATGTTTGATCTCCTCCTTTCATTGGCGCTTTCAGATCTTAAATCTTTATAGCATCATGATTATGGAATGAGTTGAGATTTACAATGAACTCTACGAAATTAGTCAATTACAAACATATATCTAACATTATGGCTTAAACCATTGACTTACTAGTCCCTGTGAATGTTGTTTATGTGAATTTCCATGAACTCTGGAGTGGAATTGCACATCATTTCCCTACAAATCCACAAGCATTACCTTTGACTATGAAAGTGATAATAAATCACGAGATATGCAAAAAAAATTATATATAGTGCGACTGTAATCTAGTGAATTATATAAGGTAACTCATGAATATAATGCGGAAAGGTATTTGAAATAAAAAAAACAAATTGGTAGTGTTTGATGTAGGAAGTTTATCCTCTGGCCTCCTAATTCCCGAAAAAGGGGCTAAATTACACTTTGACCCGTAAACTATAACTTTTTTTTTAATCTGTCCGTTGTACTATTAAATTTTTCACATTGCCCCCAAACTTTGTGCTTAATTTCACACTGACCTAATCATAAATGTTTATTATCTTTTTGGATGAAAATTACTGACGTGAGGAGATAAAGTAAAAAAAAATACATAATTTGGGGAGCAAAATGAAATAATTTTTTGTTAAATATGTAGCAGACGTTTATAATTAGAACAATGTGAAATTAATGGATCACAGAACTAGAGCATCATTGCAAATAAAAATTCACTTCTCAGACATGGAAGCAACAATTTCATAGAAGCACACACATATGCACACACATGTTGAGCCCAACAACAAAAGGAAACCTAGATCTCCAAAAAATAAACCCTAGAACTACAAAAATAAACCCTAGAACTACAAAAATAAACCCTAGATCTACAAAACTAAACCCTACATCTATAAAAATAAACCCTAGATCCGAAAAATAAAGGTTGAAAAAGGAACCTTTAAGATGCAAGGGTGAGACTTTGCAGCTATTGGATGTTGATTAGATATCGTTGATTGAGTCTAGTCATTGTTGAACACTTTGAGTGAACGAGAGAGAGAGTTTCGCCGAATTGCAGTATTTGAAGACGAAGGACTTCAGGATTGACTCGAAGGTGAGGCACAAAGCCGCCGATCGTTGTGAAGTGCTTAGCTGCCAATGGTGGTGAGGTATTGAGTTTCTGGTGGCCAAGAAAAACACGAGGGAAAAGGCTGAAAGGCATGACAAAAGGAGGGAGGACGGAAGGGGGGATTGAAGACGGGATTTTTAAGGAATGCCACAAAACAACGTTGTTTTGTGGCATATACCTATAAAACAACGTCATTTTGATATAATTTATTTTCCCATTTCTTGTACTAAACAAAACTATATCATACTCATTTCTTGTACTAAACGAAACTACATCGTTTTGACATAAAGTTTGTCCATTAGCTCAATCTCGAAGCAACACTCTTATTTTTTTGCTTTTGGCCTTTTGGTGAAGCAAATACTGAATTTTTCGGGGTTCAAAACAATGTCGTTTTGTGACAAATTAACATAAAAACTACGTCGTTTTGAGTTAAAGTTTCTTCTTTGGCTCAGTCCTGAAGTAAATTCTCTTATTTTTTGCTTCGAGCATCTTGCCAAAGCAAATACTAAATTTTTTGCTTCAGCAGAATACACTAACACAAAAAATAGATTATTTGCTTCGGGATTTAGATGAAGCAAAAAAACCCGAAGCAAAAGCCTAGTTTTCTTGTATTGTAAGAAATTGCAAACATTTAAGTGTCAATGAGCTCAACATATATGCAAACTAGATCACAAAGTATCAAAACAATCAGAGACCCTCTAATGCATATTAACATTCAACATGCATTCAACAACATGGAAGGAAACACAATCTCACCATTTCCATCTGAAATACCAATTTTCATCCAAGTAAAAGCTATGAAATATAAAGTCGTGGGAAATGTGCAATGTCTATTAAAATTAATAGATGAAAGTTTCCTTAATAATTGCAAGTGGCTGCCATTTTACCAGAAAGAGAGAAAAAGTGAAATCTCATTGATGGAACAATCTAATATAAAATACACATACCTTGAAACAATCTGTGTCGAATAATAACCTCTTTTTTTTATTCTCTATTGCAGCACAAATATGTATTACATATACTTGGCATCCAAATTGTCACTAGACGTAAATACGAAAAACAGAATTTTTGTGGTGGTACAAGTTCATAAATTCTTAATTTTATAACTCAAATATAAATTCTAGTACAAAATTTTATTAGCAGGTCGTATAAATGGAGATGATGCATAAGGCTCCTCCTGGCATTGTGAAAGTCCATCTCCCCCAAATTCCCTAAATTATTGTTTCGTCCTTATTAAATCTAAAGCCTAAGACATGATAACATATCAAATTTGAAATCTACATAATTTAAAATTTTCAAACTACAAAATGGAATTTGTTGTACTCCACTTGTCGAGAAACCCTAGGGTCACATGCACTTTTCAATTGAGATTCCAAAAAAGTAATATTTGTGCTTTAACTTGTTGATCTACCTCCGATCATATTCTTTCAATATATTGTTGAGTCACATCAGCTCACATTGTTTTTTTTTTAATTGTTGTTCTACCTCTATTCGCATCATTTTTTTAAAATTGTTGCATTAATTATGCCATTTACTGGAACTAAAAAGTGGCATATAGTATTTGCAATGTGTAGTTACTTCTTTATTTTTTATTTTTTTTAGTTACTTCTTTATTCAAAGCTTTGTTGTGTGATATTTTCAAACTAAGTCCTAAGAGTGGCATGTAACGAGGTCTTCACGGCTTTTTTGACAAGTTAGAGGTGATTTAGAGTTCACAAGATTTGGATTCGGCTGTGAAGATTTTTATAATTGTAAACCTCTCTCTCACTTTCTTTCTTTCTACTATAATTGCATTCTAATGATTTGGATTGGGCTATGACTTTGGGAGACAGAAAGTTGGGGTTGCGAGTGTATTTATGATTATTGAGCCAGTGTGGAAGGATTATATATGATTCTTGGGTATGACATAGAAGTAACTTTTTTTTTTTTTGTTATAATAACGACTTGACTAAGTAGTTTACCAAAAAAAAACAAAAAAAAGAGGACTAAGCATGAGTTTGGCTGAAATAAATCATGGATTTAATTACACAATGCTTGATTATTGTTTCATTTTCATTACATGTATACGTATGTATGCATCTGTTCATCTGTGTTCAAAGTTTATACATATGTATGGACCGTTTTAAATTAGTTTGATAGGTATGGATCAGGACGATATCAAAATGATGGGTCTTAATGTTGATTGAGTATGAGTTTTAAGCTTGAGGTCCAACAGTAAATAGGGGTCCATGGGCTGGGCCAGACTAGGCCTGTAAAAAAAATTTGGTCTAGGCTTGGATAGTGTAAGTCCAAGCCTTTACCCAAGTGAGTTATCGATCGGGTCAGGTCGGGCTTCGGGTAAGGGTAGGGCTAGGCTACCCGCAGCCCAAACTGCAAACCTATTGGGCGGCCTGTGGGCGAGCCTTTTTATATAAAACATCATTTAAAAATAATGAATATTTTTGTAACTTAATAATTGTGTAAATTATTTTGGAATGAAAAGTAGAGTCAAAATTGATAAAAATAAAATAATAAATAATTTTATTTTTTATTAGGGAATGAACTGCATCCATTAAAATGAATACATCCGACTAGATTAACACCTATTAACTTATCTATAATTTGCATTATTTTACTCTTTAAAACTTGTATGCTTAATACATGGAAAAAAATAATATATTATTTATAGTATCTAAATTTTTAAAACTTCAAATTCCGACATTAGGAGACTTATTTCAAAGTTTTAAATTTAATAGTTTAAGAGTATAACTTTTTTCCAAAGGAATGGTGGGTGGACTGGCAGGCCGGGCTTCGGGCCTAGTAATTGATTTGAGTCAAACTCAAATCATCTTTTGAAAGATATTGGGCTCGAACTCGGGCAGACCAACTATCGAGTCCATCGAATTTCTGATCTACTTTTTTCAGGCCGAATAACAGGACTTGTGGGTAATCCAACCCATGGACACCCCGAACAATAAATGGTGTACTTCACCCCCTCCATGTCATATGTATACCGGGAAAAGCTATAGTGTTTGGGTGCACATTTTAGATTGTATGCTTTTTAGATTCACTTCGTAAGTTCCAATTTCTAGATGTTGATTTGTTTTCTTACATTCTATTTTCCAGCTTTACTTGATATAGTTGGAAGGTATGCTTATTCTATCACAAAGGAGGCGTGATATAGACAAAGCCTATGCCACATGGACCAAATTATTCGAAGGCATTGGAATATTAGATCCCAAGTAAGCTCCATGATAAAGAAATGTTTTCGGCAGTCGACACAAGAAGTAGTTCAGTTGAAGTGTACATTTTGGTCTAGGCAAGGAGTAAAACTTTAGTGCATTTGACTTTTGATAACTTATTTTTTTGTCCTATGGTATTCCTAATGAGTGCATTTTTTGTAGTAGATTTTTTTAACACTTATCATTTGGTTATAAATGTCTTTTCATTGACAAATATAATTGCCCATACATTGGATGGATTGTAGTGCCTTAAGATACTGTTAGCTCTATCCCAAATGTGGATTGAATTTTTTCTAATGAATTCTCATCATTTTAAATTGATGATTTTTTTTGCCCCAAAGACTGTCTTCAATTACAGGCATTGCCTAGGTCAAGGAGCAACTCTTTTTGAGTATTTTATCGGTGATTTTTCACCACAAGATCAAAAGGTAAAAATTCGATGTTGATGATATTTATTTCTCATTGTTGTCCATTCTTATAATAAATTAAAAAAAAATAGTTTGCTATTACTTTTTTGTTGGATACTGTCTTCAGGCATGAATATTAGCTCAGTCAATTGATTGGTCAGCTGTTAGGTCATCGTTTACGGTGCTTTTAGTGTTTTATGATTGTATGAGGTATACATTTGTATGTTTTGGGTACAAAAATGATGAGACATAATGGCTTGATTTTTTGGGTTATTTGGTTTCTTCGGAATGAGTGGAGGTACGTAATTATTCTTATTAGTTTAAATTTGGTGCTGATTCAGTTTATATTTAAAATATTATATTTTAGTAGTTGATGAATTGTGGTAATACATGTAATGAGATTTCGCACATGTTGATATTGCGTAGGGATCATGTATTTCGAAGTAAATTTTGTCGAAGTAATTAATATGTATATAATTAGTAACCAATCATATTATTGATAGTAACAACACAAACCATATTTTTTGCAGGTGCTGCCAAATGAGTTGATGACGCATGTGTAGAGTACACATTGTGCATGAATAAAAAGCAGATGTTGCATTGAGAAACTAAATTTTTTATTATTCATTGACACTTTCATTATGTAGTTTGAGATATTTTATTTTGAACAATGTTATATGAACTTAAAAATATACTTAAAAATTAGGTTTAATAATTACACTCATTGGTTTCACTGTGAGTTTCAGCATTTATTGAGACTTACTACCTATTCAATGGTTAAGATTATTAAGCATAGTTTTTAAGTCCATCTAGCATTACTCTTTTGTTTTTAAAATGACGAATGCTATTTATTTTTTTAAATTTAGATGATTTTGTTTTGGGAGATGTGCCTAGTTATTTTAATCTAATAATGTTATGGGTAAATTATTGAGTCTACATGTAAAAGAGAGAATTTTTTGTTAAAAAAAATATTATTTGTGACAAAATGTTGCCGACGTAATGATGTTAAAAGAATTATGTCATTTATTTTTGCGTCGTCCTTTTTCCGTGACAAATAATAACTTTGACGATGGTTAAAAATCATCGAAAATAGGTTTGTTGTGATGGTCCCTCTTTATTTTATTTTATTTTTTGCTCTTGTGTTGTGATTGTGTCTTGCTGGGGCTAATGTCAATGGCCGATGCAAAAACTTTTGCATCTTCTATTTCTTGCGACTGTTGACGAAAAAAAAAACTCTTTTTTTAGTAGTGACCAGTGTATTTGAATAGACCTACTGTATTTGAGACACCATTTTTATTTTTAGAGTTGATGTCTCATATGGGTTGACGTTGAACAAGGGGTGAAGTCAGACAAAATTCACACAACTTCTCGTATTATTTCCATTTATTGTGAAACTCATATTTTAAAAAAATGGAACCAAAACGAATGATGATTTTCTATTTTATCCTTGTGAAAATAGATAAGATTTTAATCAACACCCTCTTGATAATTTCATTTTGAACATTAGGGCACAAGTTTAAATTTAAATAAGCGTTCTTCAAATTGCTTAGCACTTGGCAAGACCTCACAAATGGAAAAGGATTCAAAATTTCTAGGGTAATTATTACTGATGTTTCCAAACTATATTTTGATTTCCTCTTAATTTTTAATTTTTTAATTTGATCTTTAAACTATGTAAACGTTAACTAGCGGTGCCTAATTTTCGAAAAAAATCTATGACACTTGATTCAATTTTGTCATCCTAAATTTTTTTATTCTTTTTGTAGTTTCGTTTGTCCTGAAAAATTTAGGTGGAAGGAGGCTAATTGTTATGATTTACATAGTACAAGAATTTCGTCCAGACAAATTTATAATTGAGGGGCAAATTAAAACTCGTGTCAAAATGTAGGGTGAGTGCGATATTTACCCAATCTTTTAAACCCAAAGTCAAGATATGACTTGTTTTGAGTAAATTATATATATATCCTTTAAACTATGGCTCTTGTGTCAATTAAGTCTTTGAACTCTTTAATTATGTCAATCGAACCCCCTTCTTTCTCTGTTAAAAAATCCAATGGAAAGGGGCCAAGTGTGGTTGGAGTAAACTATACATAGAGACATCAACCTAAAACATTTATGCCAATTAAGCATTTGAACTTTTTTGTGTGTCAATTAAGTCCCTTTGTCTTTTTGTGCTATATAGTGAAGTGAGTGACATAATGCAACGAATACATAGAAAAGGGACTCAATTGATACAATTAGAGAGTTCAATGATTGAATTGATGCAAAAAAAAAAAAGTTCAACAACTTAATTGACACAAATGTCATAATTTAAAGGTTATATGTATAGTTTACTCGCATATTTTTTATTAGGATCAATTGCATTGGAATTCCCCAAAGTATGATGTTTGTTTCATTTCGGTCCCCAATATTTCAATTATAAGATTTTTGTCTCTGAAGTATTGAATATATTTTTATGTGGTCCTGAAGAAGTTATTGTCCAGATTGTTAACAATTTTTACTATAAACTTGTCATGTTCTGCCTAAATATTGGTAAAAAAAATAATTTGAATAACTCTTGAACAAATTTTTGCCCAGATTTTAGTCAAAGAGCTACCAAATTACATAATTTTGATCATAAGATATATCAATTTTAGTCAAAAGTTACTCATATTATATATTTTTTCATCAAAAATTACCTAAATTTTGGTTAAAAGCTACCTAAATTATTTTTTTATCTCTATTTAGGTATCATACAACAAGTTTATAAGCAAAAATTATTAGTACTTTGGACGATGTTTGCTTGAGAGACCACATAAAAATATATTTATGGCATGTTAGTTTGAAGGATAATGGTTGTATAAGAAGGTGAGATTAGAAAAAATAGTATGTGAATCCAGTAATACCTTGTTCATTTGCCTTTTATTGTGTGGTACTATTTTTCGGTCGTAATACCAATCCACTTGCTACAGTTCACCCAAACCCATGTACTTGGGCTTATATAATACCACCCCTTTTTAGGTTTTGGCCACCAATGGTATTAGAGAGATTAATGAATGAATTGCCCTTCAGTCTTTAATGTTAATATGAGATTTTGGCCACCAACGGTTTTTTGTTTTTTTATTTTATTAATTTTTTTTAAAAAAAATTATGATTTTGAATTTTTTTTCTTATATTATGTTTAAGCATACAGTGTCACCAATTTTTTTTTAAAACAATTATTTTGAATTTTTTCTTTATATTATGTTGAAACATACGATATCACCTTTTTTTTTTACAATTTTTTTTATACATACATCTGGAATAGAATAATAGAATGGATGATGTAAAGAGTAAACGTGTATATTTTTTACATAAAATGTGATAGAATAGATGATTGTTTGTGAAATTTACCATAATATGGATGATGTTAAGGGTAAAAGTGTATATTTTGTACTTAAAATGTGATAGAAAAGATGATTATTTGTGAGATCTACTATAGTACCTATTGAACTAACAAACATGAGAGAATGGTAAAATATTTTTTATTATAGATACTAATTTTTATTGATATTAAAAATATATTAGGAAAATATTTCTCAACACTTTCCAAAGCAATCCTCAAAACAAATATACCCTTAATATTTTAGAAACTAAAATAATATAATTAAAATATTAGGGATAAGACAAATAGACGTCCTGGACAATTAACTAAGGAGAATTACATCTAGACCCCATAAAATTTGTTACTTAATTGCTTAAATTTCTTGATATTTAAAATATTATACACAAACCCTCTGAAAGTTTATATACGCGTAACTTAGACCATATTATAAATTATACTTAGATTCCCTGAAATTTGTAATTATATAATATTTAGACCCTTTAAGTTTAAAATATTATATTTAGACAAAAAAATACTCTAATTAAAAATAGAATATCAAATATTTTAAATTTTATAACCAAAATTCATATTCTATTGTATCATTTATTGAAATAAAATTAAAAATAAAATTTTATTTTTTTCTTAAAAAATCATAATTAGTATACAATTATACTATCTATTAAAATAAAACTAAAAAATCAAATAAGGGGTTTAAGTCATTCATAATAGAACATGAATTTTACATCCAAAATTCATGTTTTATTATGCCATTTATTGAAATAAAATCAAAAATAAAATTTTCATTTTTAAAAAAAAAAAATCATAGTTGGTATATAATTATATTAACTATTAGAATAAAACTAAACAATTAAAATATAATTGACACAATATCTTTTAACTTTAATTGGAGTAGTTTGGTATTTCAATTTGGTCGTTTAAACTACCAAATTAAATTCTAATAGACAATATAATTGTATACTAATTGCGATTTTTTAAAAATAAAAATAAAATTTTATTTTTAATTTTATTTCAATAAATGATACAATAGAACATTAATTTTGATTATAAACTTTAAAATATTTGATATTTTATCTTTCATTAAAGTATTTTTTGATCTAAGCATAATATTTTAAACTTAAGATGTCGAATTATTAAATACTTAAAAACTTTAGAAGGTCTAAGTATAATTTATGAATTGATATATGTACGATTACAGTCTAAAGTGCGTATAAATTTTAAGGAATTTATATATAATATTTCAAATGTAACAGCGTGTGCTGATTAAGAAGTGTAAGCATAATTCTCCGTTAAGCCTTTTTATTAAAGCGCATCGCGCACACAGAAAAGGAGAGAGAGAGAGAGAGAGAGAATGGCGACGGCGATGGTGAGATCTGGCCTCCGAACGGCACTTAGCGGTGGGTCACGCGGAACTCCTGCTACCAAGAGGACATTTTCTGCCTCTGCTCGTCACGACGATGCCTGTAAGAACAATACATATTTAGCTTTCTCGTCTTTTATGTATTCTCACAGGTATAGATGCCTTTATAAATCAGCATTTTTATTTGTTCCAGTTGAAATCCTTGAGCAATCCATAGATTGTTAATCCGATTCCGATTGTCGTTTAATTTTGGGTAAATATCTGATGTCTATTGGCAATTTAGGCTTTCACATATCTCTCGTAAAGATTGGAAAATTTTAACTTTTAGGGTTTCCTCTTAGTGGTCTCTCTCTCTCTCTCTCTGTATATATATATATATATATATATACACACACACATAAATGTGTATGTGTGTGTGTGTGTGTTACGCATATTTGGATTCATGATTACGCTTGCTTAGATGATATGATTTCCGAATGTGTTGAATGGTGGATTTTCTGGTGTTCAGATGAGGCGGGAAAGTGGGAGAAGATTACTTATGCAGGCATTGCCTCATGTTCTATTCTGGCGATCTTCATACTGTCAAAGGGTCATCATCATCATGAAGAACCTCCTGTAAGCTGCTTTTGCCCCACCTAAATTTCTTCAGTTATTGTGATATTTTTAATGAGCTGTCTTGTAATTCCATGCATACCTTCACGAGATGGTGGTGATCAGATTGGACAGTGTAGTTGATACATATGTGTTTGTGCATATCATAAAGTTTAAGGAGTTTACTCATAGAAACCATGACTCTGATATCTGATTATGTCTACTTTGTTTACTGTTTATGCAGCCGTACCCATATTTGCACATTCGTAACAAAGAGTTTCCATGGGGTATGTTTTTATGCTAATGAATCAGTTTGTTAATGCCTTTTCATTTGTCAACATTGTAACTTATTTGATTCCACTTTTTGCTGTATTTTTCATAAATTTCTTGGTATTTTTCTCATTAATTACTGCCTTTTAGCGGGTATGATGTTTGAAATAAGCTCTAAACATGCCTCTCAATGATTCAGTATAGGAAAAGCAATGCTGTGAGATTGCTCAAATAGTGCTACATGTAAACTATAGAGCTGGAAACTGTTACTATATTGTGTATGTACTTGATCTTTTAGTTCAAACCCATTCCGTAGTTTGCAAATCCTTATGCCATGTTGGAAGCATAATGCTTACTATTGGAATTGGATGCCCATTAAATAGTGACCAAAGTGTTTTCCTAGATTTAGATGTCAGAGACCTTTAGAAATGATAACTTCCAAATAACTTTTATTTTCATGTACAATGTGAGAAGTGGCATTTGTAAGTTTGGTGCATCAGTTTGTATTGTCTAATATTTTGAACTAGGTGTTGGAAAGTTTTTTGTACTAACATTGGAAATATCGCGCTATAAATTTACAGAAGCCTCAATTTCATATCATCTTTGGTCTCTCACTCATGATTACCCGAAACACTTCAAGTTGTGTGGGGATTAGGGATACATTGAATGTAATTGAAAACATAGTTGATTCAAGCAATTTGTTAAACATGGAATAAAATTTTGTTTTGTTTGCGTTGAATTGTTTCATTTTCAATGTTGAGAAACAAATTCAAGGATATTTTCAAAGGCACATCTTTGCCGCTGAAACGCCAAACTTTTTGGACAAAACAAACAAAAAGTTGGAACTCCGCCTTTTCTTATTGCCTTGTGGAAATATTCTGGGAAAAAATAGCAATTGGAAAATTGAAATGTAAGATCCAGCCAAAGGATATTCAAAACTGAACTCTGTTGAAATTTCCAATTGTTCTCTAAGTTCTAACATAGGTGCTTCCACTAATTTTTGTTGATTTTTGAGGACTGAGGTCTAACCCCACTGAAGAGTCTTAAATTCTGGAAATCACCTTTTTTTATTTGGAGTGTTTAGCCATAGTAGAGGTGGTTGCAGCACCCCATTTCATTGGTTAGATTTACATTAGTGTGAGGTAGAGTAATGGACCTTATTGCCTTAGTAATCATCAATTACCCATTATATATAGACTTTGTATTGCAAGCATATATGAGTATAATAATTCTTCTCATACTCTGAAACACTTTTTTTTTTATTTTAAGATTGGCGTATTTGGCTTTGTTAACTAATTTTTACTGAAACATTAATATTATTATTGTTTAGTAGTCACACATTTTTTTCATGGTTTAAGATTTTGATATATCAAATTTCTAAGCTTTTTTAATTTCTGGTTAACTAGTATTCAAGAAGTGAGTGTGAGCCACATTGTTTCAAGTCATATTATCCTAATTGTCGAACATGTCAAAAAAGGGTGTTGGGCATGTGTGAGGAATAAATATTTGTATTTGTTAACTATGAAGACAATGAAAAAGTATTACACAGTTGTTGTCTAAGAGTAGCCGAGGAATATCGATTTCATTGCGCATATAATCTGATTACCACGTGTTTTGAAAATGTTCTGATACACGGCCTATTTTGTTTGACAAGGAATTTACTGAGAGAGTACACAAGTGGGAGTAGCAGTTGTTTCCTTAGGTGTAGAGTTTGACGAGGACAAGAATAAATTAATCTGAGGATTAGCGCTGGTTGCTTGAATTGTATTGGTAGCATTAACTAGGTGTAGAGTTTGGCGAGGACAAGAATAATTTAATCTGAGGATAAGCTCTGGTTGCTTGAATCATATTAGTAGCATTAACTTAGGTGCAGAGTTTGGCGAGGACAGCACACTGTAGTAGATTCTCCTTTCTTTACTTGTTTTGTGTAGGGATTCCATTGCAAGCTTTCTAAGCTGGGATAATCATTAGTCAACTGAATGGATCGCCATATTGATTAGAACGTACTCATGTCCTGTTCATATTGTGAAGTTTAAAAACCTGAGTAGTTGGGAACTCTACCTGTGCAACCCTTGTATGGTGTTATAAATTTGTTGCAATGCTCAGTGGTCCTTTCCAATGAGCAAGCGCAACAAGTTTGGGAGAGTTGTTGGATGATGGGGATTAGGGAACCCTGTTTCACATTTAGTGTTTGAGGATCTCTTATCACCTGCTTCTGATTGAAAACTTGGTGGTTGAGATAGTAAAGACATATGTTAGATGTCATTAGCTCTTATGTATTCTTTTTTTTTTTTCCCTCTTGAGGTGGTGGGTGGATAATAGACTAGGTGGCATGGTCCATACATCGAGGTGCATAGATATATTTCCAATCATGATTGAACATGAGCTGTTCATGCTTGGATAGATGGCATTTACTCCAATTAGGATTGACAATGGCCTAACACATCATTCTTTTTTCCCCTTAAGAGTTTTATATGGGATGTTCATGGTATCTCTTGTCAATGTGATCTAAATCAATCTGAAGATATGGGGTACACTAATACATCATCCTTTCACTATTATGTTCATCATTTATCCTTTCTTTGGATGATTACCTGAGAATCAATACTCGTTAATTGGCATTATTTTTGCATTTGATGGATCTTCTGTGATGCACAGGTCCAGATGGCCTTTTTGAGGCAAAGAAACACTGATCTTTGAAGGAGGTCAACATCGTGGAGAATTCAGGAATAACAGTTGTTAGTTTGTTCCTCCCATGTCATCAATCAAGTACTGAAAACCCTTGGAGATGGTTTCTTTGGCCCTGCTTTCAGGAAACTATTGTTTTCAGGCTGTATTTGGAGTTAAAATATTTGCATTCTTCCTTTCCCATCACTTTGTTTCTTGTTATGTGCTTTGCAGCAAAATAAATTTGGCAAACACCTGGTTCTATGGTAGGTGATGATAGTTCTCCTTCATTTTCCGGTGGGTAGTGCTAACATTGTCTAATAAGTCTGATCTCTGAATTTGTGAGCTTGTAGGTGGCAGTCTGTTGAGGCGTGTCAGTGTAATGCTCTCTAGGGTTCTCTCTTGCCTTTTTTTTTTTGTTCACTCTCACAGTCCACTGAACTGATTGTTATGCTTTAGTGACCTTTCCTTCCATTCCAGCTGTTCCGAGGATCTGGTCTGGCAGCCCTGTAGGCACGTAGATTTTGTGGGATTCTACTATCAAAACAGCATAGAATGATCCTGTCTCGTTTCAAGCTACCTTCAAAGCTTGTTAGAGTTGAATACTGGCTAGCTGGGATAGCGTTTTTTAGGCAGGACAAACATATCACTTTGAAGAAGTGGTAGTATGCGACTCCATTCTGTCAGATCAAGTTACAATAATCGAATGAAAATTTGGACAAGTAAAGATATATTCAACAATAAATCTCTTCCCGACACACTACAATCTCTCCCATCAACTCGCCATTTGTAGAACAGAGATAAACCTCTATTACTAAGTACAGACCGTATAGATTGCTTAATAACACTGACTTAAGCATTCATACATCCGAACAATGTTCAGCATCAACACAAACTTAAACAAAAATGAAATATTGTAAACAACAGTAGACTTATCTTCTATGGAGGCCTATCTGGGAGCAGCCCAGGTACCCCTTGCTCACTAATTTGTTTCGTTTTTAAGAGTAGGATTTTTGGTAGAGTGATATTTTTTGCACCTGTTACACCTCAATTGTATGAGGAAAAAAAATTATAGTAAAAATATCAAATGAATGATTCAGATAATATTCTTAAAATTTCCAACTGATTTTTTTGCGCAAACTTGACATTAAACTTTTCGTACAATAGTATTACATTACGAGACACCAACCAGCAAGCAACAAAGTTCACGTATTGGCATGTTAACCTTTGCAACTAAACTTGGTGAAAAAAAAAGAATGTCAAACAAACCATTGATAACTATTAAAGGTCAAGACGCGAACTCTGAGGATTAACATTTCATATTGGAACACCCGAAATGTTTCTATTTTTAAGGAGATCAAAATAAATTAATGATGGAATTAAATTCAATTTTTTTTTATGTTTTATAATATTTCGAGATCTTTCATTATATTTTGACGCATTTACACAATTATTTTTAAATGTTTCAAGGTGTTTCAATATGTTTTCAAAATTATGAGTAATATAATATTAGTTGATCATAATGAGACACAAAATAGACTTATGCAAGATCAACAGTCGAGTGTATAATATAGTGTAATTAATAAACAATCAATGACAATAATCAACGCACATATATATAGTGGTTCGGTCCGGGTAATCTACTCTACTCCGAAAAATGGCAACAATAGTCGATAGACCTTTATTGATAAAAGAAGGTGAGAGAGAGAGAGAGAGAGAGAGAGAGAGAGCAATGGTTAGCTTCAATGAGGGGTACAACAGAGAAAAGTTATGTGAGAAGTGTGTAGAGAGATGCAGAAATGCTCCTCTCAATGGAGAGAGCTTACAATTTATAGGCACAAAGTCTTAGTTGAGTCAGTGACTTGAGGGGGGAAGATACTAATTCTTCGAGTATGATAGCTACAAAAGGTAAGTATAATTAAAGGGTGTCTTGATCTTCAAGAGTGGGTATTCTGATGATTGCTCTCCACGTGCTTTAATCTTCTTAGATTCCTTGGACCTTGAGTTGGGCCGAATTCACGAACTGGGCTTGACTTGCCTTTTAGCTGATTTGAACCTGCTTGATTTATTGGGTCTAACCTAGTTGAATTTGAGTTCGTCATTTACCCCTCATGCCCCAAACCCTAGTAGTGACAAAAAGGGGTTGAGGGCATGAGTGAACCCCATCGTCTAAAAAGGATTTCTTGTTCTCCATGGTAATGACTTCTTCGCTTTCCATTTTTGTTTGTAAAAATTTGTTCCCCACCTTGGATTGCAATGGCGATCACTCTATGTGAAGGTTCTCTATAAATTTAAAAAATATCCTCTCGTTTAGACTCGATTCTTTTAGGGCTTTAAAGATCTTCCTAAAATATTTCCCTGGTACCAAGGCTTATAAACCTTGAAACCCCATTTTCACTTATTGAGGTAGAAAAGCTAGGTGAAGAAGACGACTCCAAAGCCAGGGAGACCAATGTGGAACCCCAAGGCTAGTATCACAGAGTTCTTCGATCCTAGGCAAGTCGGCGAATAGACAAATGGCACACAGTGAGTCATCGTAGGCATGATCAGAGTGGGAAACCAGGTCAGCGTCCTCGTTGCTGATGGCGATGCCATCGGAGTAGTGGGCGGTGCTATCCCCATGGGCGATGCCCTTGACAACGTGGGGCGCTAGGTTATTGGAGACGCCGAAGAAGGAGACACTGGAGAGGGAGGCACCAAAGAGGGAGACACCAGAGAAGGAGGCATTGGCCTCGATTACGGTGGCGCCTTGGGCGCAAGCATTGATGGAGGCGGAGGCTGCTTGGGCGACGCTAGGCCTTGATGAAAGGGGCGACGCCGACTGGGGCCCAAGGGTCTAGTCTAGTGAGGCGCTGGATGACGCTGGAGGCCAAGGCGGAACCAATTGGAGCGACGGCAACGCTGGGCGTAGAAGCCACACCGGTGGTCAAGAGGATGCCTGTGGAGACTTGGGTATGCTGGACAATGCCGGTAAGCATGCGGGTAAGTCCGTTGGTAACAGTGGTGTTAGTCAACAAGGGAAAAAAGGTGATGGACTGGGCCTAGGTAACGCCCATGGCGTTGTGACTGAGCTGGATTTTGGGCAGTTATTAATCATCAGAAAGTAACGAGCAGATGTTCTTCAAATTGGTAAGATGTTCTTCATGGCCTAAGCCTCCGCTCCATGAAATAAGCCTCATAAAATCTCCCATTAAAAGTCACACACCATTAATTTAGGTCGGGTCATCATTTGGATCAAACACAACTAGACTCCACAAAAGTCCAACAGACACTGGTATTCTTTTGACATTGACTTTGATTCTGTCTTGGTTCTATTAGTTGACAGGCACCCACTCTGACAAGGACATCGTGGGAGAGGCTACTTGAGACATCGAGCGAAGCAAAGGGACTGATAGAGATAATGGCACAAATGTAACTTCCATGTTTAGCTTCATTGACTGCGATGATGATATCGCTCATATCGTATCTTCGTACCATATCCCTCCTACTATCATGTGTCGTCGGGTGGAGGAGGATGAGCCAGCATGTTGTGACTCCTCAAGTGAGATTTTTTTTTATGAGGATGCCTTAGAGGCGAGTTTGAGATTCCCAATTCCTAGACCCATATGTAGGGTCCTAGGACATCTGTCACTAACTTCCGGGAGGTTGGCTCCCAACTGGTGGAGGGTGATATTGACATTCTTCTCATTATGGTGGCTGGTTCATAGTGCTGACATCCCTCCCCCACTGGAGGAGTTTTTTGCCACATATGTGCTTCTGGATAACCTCTTTCCTCATCAAAGGTGGTGTCGTTTCGTCCCAAGGTCGGGTAAGTTCATCACTGGGCTTCCTTTGAATTGTCATAGCTGGAAGTCTAAGTTTTTCTTTGTTGGAGGCGAATGGGCCACTAAGAGAGATCGTAACATGGTGCCTTCGAGGTTGGACACCGTCCCGAGGACCAAGTTAGGTAAGAATTCCACTTTTATTTTTACTTCTAATCGTTACATATCTGCTCTCACTGTGCGATTGGTTTCTTTCTAGTTTCACAAACGTTATCTATTGATCAGGAGAGTAGACTCCAGATAGTTCGTGGCTATCATTTCAAGGAATTATCGGAGATCATGTCTACGTCGAGTCGTCCCAAGGTTTCTCACAGGACGAAGGGGAAAGGTATTTGATCCTTCCTATAGACTTTTAATGGTTATAGCGTTGTAAGCTCTTTGTCTCACACCAAGTTTGTAGGTATTTCTGTTGATAGGGCGAAGGTGATGGTTGTCTACGCTTCTAAGGTGGTGCCTTCCCCTCCTACATCTAAAGGGCGAGGTTTGATTCCCCCGGTGTTTCTTAGACAATGTCTGTCGACCAAGATAGTCTCCGAGAGACGGGACTTGGTGATGCCCCTACTCCTTCCCCTATTGTGGTACCATTGCCTTCTAGAGTTCATCCCTTTATGGTCGTGGGGATTAAGGCTTTAGTGCGGTCTCCTACGAGGACCGAGGCTCCGCCTGGCTGTCCTGCTTCTAGTAGTGGTTTGGTGTCTGATTAATCCTAATTAATACATGATTTAATTAAGTTAATAAGTCAATTATTTTAGTTAAACAAAGTTAAACTAATCAAAGTTGACCTATTAAGGTTAGTGTGTGAATTAGGGATAATACATTAATTATTGTTCTTTTCAAGGTTTTATGCGTCAAAGCTACAAACTACTGGGGAGCCAATACTAGAAATTCTAAGATGATAATTATTAAAACTCTAAACAAAAAGACATTAAAGTAATCCAAATGTCATCTTTTAGAGGTTTGTGAATGACAATTTTTGGAGGCTTGTGAAATGACAACTTTTGGAAGCTTGTGAATGTCATCCCTTGGGCTTGTGAATGGTATTTTTGGGGTTTGTAAATGTTATCCCTTGGGGTTTGTAAAGGCTTTGCCTATAAATACCACCCCTTTGTGGCTTGTAGAAAGATAAGTTTTTGCTAGAGTTCTTGGTTGTGGACATCCCTCCAAGTTGTTATTGCTTTCTTTGTATGCTTACTAGCTTTTCTCTTGGTTGTGGAAAACCCTCCAAGTTTGTATTACTCTCTTTGTATTGTTACTTTCTTTTATGATATTATCATCTCTTGGTTGTGGAATACCCGCCAATTAATTATTGCTTTTTTTTAATTTAAGCCTTGTTTTATTTTACTTCCATTATTGGAGCTTCCTTCTTCCCTTAGAGGAGTGAAACTCTTTCACTTTTCTAGAGCTTTACCGAAGCCGTGAATGGTGGAACGTGATTCACTCATTCTTTGTTGAAGATCGGTTATATTGATGCAATTCGTTTATGTTTAGTTCTAACCTTTATTTATTCATAATGTCTTCCCATTTAATTGTTGTTTCTCTTTCAATAATGAGTAGCTAAGTTTTTAGTTGGCTAATCTAAAGGAGACCTCCTCTTGGGTATGCCATTTCAACTCTTTTTCTTTCCTTCCCTCAGAGTACGGTGGTTCGTTTAACTGGGTAGAGGGTGGATGAGATCATGAGTTTTTGATATTCCGTAAACTTGTCACGGTTTATGCTTAGATCCTCATCATCTCGTCTCTAGATTTCCACGAATCAATCGTTCATCTATGTTCTATTGGAGGAAGGATTTGGGTTGAATTGATATTCCCATTGAAGTAACCCCTTGGATTAGCCAACATTTGTCTTCTCACTTCATTTTCGTCACTTCACCAAACAACTTTCAAACCGCAAGGATTTTACACTTTCTTTTACTCAATATCACCTTCCCCTCGGTTTACTTCCTTCCCCGTGAAAACGACCTTGGAATACCACCAAGTAAAACACGACTCACGAAAGTCTCTTTGTGATTGGGGAGCACTTTTGTTCACACGCATATCACATTTCCACCATTTTTATTTTCTTCTTGCCCTTTCTTTTGACATCACCACCAAGGGAGTGTGATACTCCCCTTCGCTCACATACCATACATACACATATTAAAGAGTGATGTTTAGAGGTTAGGAACTGCAGGGAAAATCAACAATCATTTTTTGGCGCCGTTGCCAAGGAAGGCAAGCGTTGAACCTAGAAGGTGATTTCTGGACAACGGAGTGATTGGTTGAAATACCTAACCTCAACTAACCCTTAATTACTCTCCCTTAAATGATGCAATGTATGGCCGGGGGAGAAAGATTTCTTCCCCTAGGGATAGTGTCAAAAGAAAGGGGAATGAGGCAAGGGAAATGGAATGATGTAAAATGGGATGTGTGTGCACAAAAATGCTCCCCAATCGCAAGGAGTCTTTCGTGTGTTGTGAGTTACTTGGAAGAGTATTCCAAGGTCGTATCCACAGGGAAGGAAGTGGATCAAGATTGAAGTGATTTGGTGAAAATAGAAATGTTAAATCCTTTGTCTTGAGAGTTGGTTGGTGAAATGTGTGCTAATGAAGATGTAATGGGAAACAAGTGTTGGCAAGTCCAAGAGGTTACTCCAATGGGTATGTCACCTCAACTCAACCCACTCCTCCGATTGAGTGTGAATGAATGTTTGATTCACGAAAAGCCGGGGGTGATATCAGTGAGTATCTAAGCATAAACCGTGACTAGGCCTACAGTTTATCAAAGTCTCATCGAATCATCCACCTTCAATCCGGTCAAAACAAACCATTTAACTCTAAAGGGATGGTGGAGAGAGAGTTGAACTGGTGTGCCCAAAGGGAGGTCCCCCTTGGTCTTGCCAACTAGAAGATTTAGCTATTCATACTTGAAATGAGAATGACTATGTAATGAAAGTGCATTGTAATGAAATGAGGGTCTAGGGTGACTAAATGCAATAACTCACAAGCTAAGTTTGAAAGAGATGAAAACCCATTTTGAATCCATGAAAAATGAAGAACTTGAGAACATTAATGGTAAAGCATTTAACAGAGCATTAAACTAGGAACCAACATAAATAATCTAGCATTCATCACATTCAAAGAAGTTCTAAGGATCCTTACAAAGCATTCAAAGCTGAAACAATGGAGAATACATGAAAAACGTCACTTTCTCTCTCTAGAAACTACTATTCATTGTCTTCTATCTTCAGAGCTTCTCTCTCTATATTCCATACAATAATAATAATAAAAATCCCTCCTTCCAACCTCACTTTCTGGAGAAGTAAGCTACCTCCTTCCAAAAACGTGCCAGGGAGTATGGCTGACCCACTGGAGGTGACAGTCAGCAAAAGAGGTAAGGGGGCCAGCTAGGGACAGGTCCATGTCAGGGTTGTTTTGCCCCTCATTTCTCACTCCTCATTAAATGTT
This sequence comes from Ilex asprella, assembly GCA_023539305.1. Taxonomy (NCBI): domain Eukaryota; kingdom Viridiplantae; phylum Streptophyta; class Magnoliopsida; order Aquifoliales; family Aquifoliaceae; genus Ilex; species Ilex asprella. The sequence continues at coordinate 41,922,175 of CM042185.1, forward strand.
GTAGCTCCAGGGTTCAGAGGAAGGAGAGGGCACGCTGATCAGTATTCTGGGTGTGTCAGAAAAGTCGTGGTCGCAATGGTGGGGCCCTCAAGATAGCTAAGCAGATCTGCAGAATTTGGGCACGTCAGGAACGAGGTACCGGTACCGAGTACCGGTACCCTGATTCCAGTAGGTTTTTCCTTATCTGTAACTCTTGATTTATTTGCTCCTGAGCTATCTTTAACCTATCTTTTCAATTCCTTTCAACCCAAGAGGTGTGGGAGGGTCTTTAAAAAAATGATTGTCTCTATTCAACTGCAAGTACAACCACATGGCGTTAAGACTTCAATTATCATACTTTATATCATTTAAAGCTTAAAAGCAAACAAAATGATATGATTAGCATCTTAGAATATACAAAGTTGTGTGCTAATCACGGAGGTAAGTCTCGTGATGTTCATCATGGGCTGAGGTACGTTGATCCTTGTATATATTTTTGTTGTTTGTATTTTTTTGATAGTTTGTTATATGTGGGGTCGGGACGAACAAAACCGACTAGTTAGACAACACTTGGACCCCAATATGGACCTTAAACTAGACCTACCCGAGGATGCGGGTGACAATTTTAAAAATACGGGTATCAACCCAAACATGCATGGGGTAGAAATTTTGATAATGTTGGTGCAAACATAAATGACCAAAGGGGTGAGGGATTGCCCGAACCTAGGATACCCAACCCACGTGTTCATTTTCCACCACCTATGAATGAGGGGAACACCCAACTTGACCCCCCAGCTAGGACAATGCGGGAGTTTCTTCAACCAACCCGTAGCACCACACCATCATGCATCCTTCTTCCCTTCCAAGCTCATCTCTTTGTAGTCAAACCTTGAATGTTGCAACTACTCCCCAAATTTCGCGGGATCGAGAATGAAAACCCGTATAATCACATAAGGTCTTATGAGGAGATGGTTGCAACCTATATCCAAAATTATAACATGGAGGAAATACGGAGGATGAAATTGTTCCCTTTATTCCCGTCTAAGGCAAGGATTTGGCTTGATTGCTTGGCGTCCCGAACCATGTTATCTTGGGACCAAATAGTTTTATCTTTTTTGAAAAAAAAATTTTCAGTTCATAAAACCACTACTTTAAAAAAAGAGATTCAAAATTTTTCTGAAAACCCCAATGAACAATTCTACCAGTGCTGGGATGGTTACAAGGATTTAATCCAATCCATTCCACATCATGGGTTTAAATCATAGAAATTGGTGAGTTTCTTCTACGAAAGAATTAAACCAAACCATAGGCAATTCATTGACATGATGTGCAATGGTAAATTTTTGAACAAAGATCCTGATTAGGCCCTTGACTACTTTGCTACCTTGGCCGAAAATGCACAATCTTGGGATGTTAGGGACCCAAATGATGTACCTAGGACATTGCCGGGTAGTAGTCAATCACAAAGGGTGGGGATATATGACTTGAAAGACCAGGAGGATCTACTTTCAAAAATTTCTAAATTGTCGAAGAAAGTAAATAGCCTTGAGGTGGATAGAAGACGAGAGGTGTCACATGTGTCAAGAGCCGAGGAGTCTTATTCTATTTGTGGTGTTTTCGACCATTCCACATCAGAGTGCCCGAGCATCCCGACACTTAAAGAAACATATCATGAACAAGTCAATGCCTTCAACCAACCTAGGCAATTATTTTCTTCGAATTCCAACACTTATAATGCGGGGTGGCGTGATCACCCTAATTTTAGTTAGAGGAATGAGAATCTCATCCTTTATGGCTCAAACACATACACATCGTCTGTACCTCCTAGACAAACTCAATTTCAATCCCAAGGTCAAGGGCAAGCATCTAGCTCCTAATACCACCGGTCCAATCCACAAGGATACCAATCCAATCCATCTCCTCAAGGTCCTCCCCAACAAGCACCATCTAATCCTCCCACCTACCAACCTCCTCATAAGAGGAACTTGGAGGATGTGCTTTACAATTTCATCCAAAACTAAACCACTTTCAACAACAACATCTCAGCTCAACTCACGAAGATCGCAAATCACATCGGGTTGTCTCAACAAGAGAAGGAAAAATTTTCTGCTCAACCTCAAGAAAATCCCAAAGGTCAATATGTGGTTGAGTTGGCTGAACCCACCCAAGAAAGTTGTGAGCAACTTAAGGCGGTTACTACCCTTCAGAGTGGCAAGAAAATTGATAAAACCATTGTGCCAAATGTCTCACCCAAGGCCACATTGCCATTAGAAAAAGAGATTAAGGGTAACGCAATGGGGTGGGGTAAGTGAGAAGAAAAAGAGTGAGGCGGTTGAGAGAGAAAATGTGATTGATGAAAATGTGATTGTTTCTCCTATCCCTGTCCCTTTTCCTGATCGTTTGAAGTCACCAGTCAAGGTGGCTAATTATGCTGATATTCTTGAGATGTTTAAGCAGGTGGAGATAAACATCCCACTCCTCGATGCTATAAAGTAAATTTTATCATGTGCAAAGATCTTGAAAGACTTGTGCACGATAAAAAGGAGGCTCAATGTTCACAAGAAAGCTTTTCTCACCGAGCAAGTAAGCTCAATTTTGAGGACAAACACTCCTCCGAAGTTTAAGGACCCCGGCTGCCCCACCATTGCCATAACCATTGGAGATTGTCGGGTTGAACAAGCATTGCTTGATTTGGGAGCAAGTGTCAACCTCCTCCCCTACTCCGTGCATCAACAACTCAAGCTTGAGGAATTGAAACCTACTTCAATCACGCTTCAACTGGCAGACCGTAGTGTTCGAACACCAAGGAGAGTAGTTGAGGATGTTTTAGTACAAGTGGATAAATTTTACTTTCCTATTAATTTTATTGTGCTTGACACTCACCCTGTTGCTACTCTTAGCTCCCAAATCCCTGTAATACTTGGTAGACCTTTTCTTGCCATATCTAATACCGTGATTAACTGTAAGAACGGTCTTATGAAGTTAGCATTTGGGAATATGACAATGGAGCTCAATGTGTTCAACTTGTGCAAGCAACCGAGGGATGATGAGGAAACACATGAGATTTATCGGATTGACACTTTGGTAGAGGAACACATAGAGTTAATGAACACTTTCAATTTGAGAGAGGAGGAAGTTGTTGATATGGAGGAAGTGGATGAGCAAAAAGAATTAAAAATTTTGAAATGGATAGAAAAGTGGATCCCTACATTTGAAAAACTCTCACACCAAGACAAAAAGATATTCTCATCCGATGTACAAAAACCTAACTTGAAATTGAAGCCATTACCTTTCCATTTGAAGTATGCATATCTTGGGGAAGATGAGTCATTTATGGTGGTGATTAGTTCAACGTTGGATGCAAGACAAGAAGAAGAGCTCTTGGAGGTGTTGAGGAGACATAAAGGGGCAATTGGTTGGATAATTGCAGACATAAAGGGGATAAATTCCACCATTTGCACACACCGGATCTATCTTGAGGAGGATGCGAAACCATCCCGTCAGCCACAAAGGAGGTTGAATCATTTCAAGAAAAACGTGGTGAGGGATGAGGTGTTGAAACTACTTGACGTGGGCATTATTTTTTCAATTGCCGAGAGTAAGTGGGTTAGTCCCACGCAAGTAGTACCCAAGAAGTCGGGAGTCACTGTTGTGGAGAATGAGGAGAACGAGCTTATCCCAACAAGGGTGATCACAGGGTGGAGAGTTTGTATTGATTATCAGAAGCTTAACCTGTGTACAAGAAAAGACCACTTTCCAATCTCATTCCTTAATCAAGTGCTAGAACGAGTAGCGGGGCATCTTTTCTATTACTTTTTGGATGGATACTCCGGCTACAATCAGATAGAGATTGCCCTGGAAGACCAAGAGAAAACCACCTTTACTTGTCCCTACGGTACCTTTGCGTATCGTCGCATGCCTTTCGGGCTATGTAATGCCCTCGGAACTTTTCAATGTTTCATGATGCGGATCTTTAGTGACATGGTGGAGAAGATTGTTGAGGTATTCATGGATGACTTCTTAGTCTTTGGGGATTCTTTAAATGGATGTTTAGAGAATTTAGAGAAGGTTTTGGAGAGATGTGAAGAGAAGAGTCTGGTTTTGAATTAGGAGAAATGTCACTTCATGGTGACACAAGGAATTATTCTCGGGCACATTATTTCGGCGAAAGGAATAGAAGTTGACAAATCAAAGGTGGAGGTCATCTCCAACCTTCCTACGCCGAAAGTCGTCAAGGATATCAGGTCGTTTCTAGGCCATGCGGGTTTTTACCATCGTTTTATTAAAAATTTTAGTGCATTGGCCCGACCTTTGACCAATTTATTGTCTAAAGATGTCCCATTTGAATGGTCGGATAGTTGCGAGACATCTTTTTCAAAACTCAAAAGTATGCTTGTCACACTTCTAATTATGCGACCACCCAAGTGGGATTTACCTTTTGAGTTGATGTACGACGCGAGTGATTATGCGTTCGGCGCAGTGCTGGGTCAAATGGAGGGTAATAGACCATATGTAATATACTATGCTAGTAAAACTCTTAATGAAGCTCAAATAAATTACACCACCACTGAAAAAGAGTTGCTAGCAGTAGTATTTGTATTAGATAAATTTTGATCTTACATCATTGGTTCACCGATAGTTATTTTTACTGATCATTCTGCTTTGAAGTATCTATTGTCTAAGCAGGATGCCAAACCAAGACTTATCCGGTGGATCCTCCTACTTCAAAAATTTAATCTGATAATCAAAGACAAGAAAGGAGTGGAAAACGTGGTGACGGACCATTTATCTTGATTAGTGGTGCAAGAGGCCGATGAACACATTCCCATCCCTGATTCTTTTCCTGATGAGCATTTACTGTCAATTCATTCTGTTTGTCCTTGGTATGCTGACATTTGTAATTATCTTACAACAGGACAAATACTGCCACAGTGGAGCCCTGAAGATAAAAGGAGATTTATGGCAGACGTGAAGTATTTTTACTTCGACAATCCGTACCTGTTCAAATATTGCCCAGACCAGATCATGAGAAGATGCATGCCTGAAAATGAACAGCGGAACGTCCTTGCATTCTGTCATTCCCAAGCCTGTGGTGGGCATTTCTCGGCAAAGAAAACCTCAGCCAAAATTCTTCAGTCAGGTTTCTACTGGTCTTCTCTTATTAAGGACTGTATTTCATATTGCAAGGCATGCGACAGATGCCAACGATTGGGTAGTGTAACCCGTCAAAATGTGATGCCCCTGTCTCTCGTGCTTGTCATTGAGATATTTGATTGTTGGGGCATCGATTTCATGGGTCCATTCCCTATGTCGTTGGGCTACCTGTATATTTTTCTGGAAGTGGACTACGTGTCCAAGTGGGTAGAGGCTATCCCAGCCAAGACTAATGGCCACCGGGTCGTAGTCAAGTTCCTTAAGGAGAATATTTTCTCGAGATTTGGGATGCCTTGTGCAATGATTAGTGATGGTGGATTTTATTTTTGTAATAGGCCATTTGCATCATTAATGTTTAAATATGGCGTTACACACAGAGTATTCACTGTATACCACCCACAAACCAATGGTCATGCTGAGCTAGCCAACAAGGAGATTAAAAATATTCTGGAAAAAAAATGGTTAATCCAAGTAGGAAGGATTGGTCTGACAGGTTGACCGATGCCTTATGGACATATCGTACTGCCTATAAGACTATTTTAGGCATGTCTCCCTACCGGCTAGTTTATGAAAAAACTTGTCATTTGCCGGTTGAAATGGAGCACAAGGCTTACTGGGCCATAAAACCTTGAACTTTAACTTGAGAATGGCTGGGGAGCAGAGAAAATTGGAAAGGAATGAATTGGATGAGATCCCAAGAGATGCGTATGAGAGCTCTAAAATTTCCAAGGAACGGGCTAAAGTTTTTCATGACAATTCCATCACGAGGAAGTCGTTTGAGCCCGGGCAAAAAGTGCTCTTATATAACTCTCGTCTCTCCATCTTTCAAGGGAAGTTAAGATCCCGGTGGGATGACCCCTATCTTGTCAAGGTGGCCTACCCCAACAGAGCGGTGGAAATCACAACCCCCAAAGATGGCCAAACATTCAAGGTCAATGGTCAAATACTTAAGCCATTCTTTGAGGGTTTTGAAGAGCAAATGGTGGAGGAGGATTTAATTGATCCGGTGTATCCGAATTTGGTGGAAGAGTAGCTAGTATTTATATGTATAGTTGTCTTTATCTATTTATGTTATTTTTTTTCCCTTTATTTCATGTCACTTACTTTTTTTTGTTGTATAGTTTTGTTTTTCCTAGCTTCAGATGTTGGTATTTTGTCAAAAGCTCCAATGCGAGGTGTCCTCTATCCCAACTCATCTTTCTACAGTCCATTACATTTCATATCATCTTGTGCATTGAGGACAATGTGCAAATCAAGTTGGGGGGTGAAGTGCACTATTTGCATGTTATACCAACGTTGAATCTAGAATATTCCTTTGCATATATTCGTTCTTGCTTTTAAAAATAAAAAAAATAAAAATAAAAAAATAAAAATAAAAAAATAAAAAAATAAAAAAATAAAAAAAAGAAATTTGTAAGTACCTTCACTGGAAACCTTCACGAGACAAAACTCGTCCACTAGGGATCACATAGGGGTTTAACGGCTTGTTGTATATGCTAAATGCAATCGTGTTATCTACAAAAGTGATGTTTTTTGTTGTTATTTATTACTAGGGACTAGTAATGTTTAAGTTGGGGGGTATGATTAATCATGATTAATGCATAATTTAATTAAGTTAATAGGTCAATTGTATTAGTTAAACAAAGTTAAACTAATCAAAATTGACCTATTAAGATTAGTATGTGAATTAGGAATAATGCATTAATTGTTGTTCTTTTCAGGGTTTTATGCGTCAAAGCTACAAACTACCGGGGAGCCAAGACTACAAATTCTAAGATGATAATTATTAAAACTCTAAACAAAAAGAGATTAAAGTAATCCAAATGTCATCTTTTGGAGGTTTGTGAATGACAACTTTTGGAAGCTGGTGAAATGATAACTTTTAGAAGCTTGTGAATGTCATCCCTTGGGCTTGTGAATGGTATTTTTGGGGTTTATAAATGTTATCCCTTGGGGTTTGTAAAGGCTTTGCCTATAAATACCACCCCTTTGTGGCTTGTATAAAGATAAGTTTTTGCTATAGTTCTTGGTTGTGGACATCCCTCCAAGTTGTTATTGCTTTCTTTGTATGCTTACTAGCTTTTCTCTTGGTTGTAGAAAACCCTCCAAGTTTGTATTACTTTCTTTGTATTGTTACTTTCTTTTATGATATTATCATCTCTTGGTTGTAGAATACCCACCAATTAATTATTGCTTTCTTTTAATTTAAGCCTTGTTTTATTTTACTTCCATTGTTGGAGCTTCCTTCTTCCCTTAGAGGAGTGAAACTCTTCCACTTTTCTAGAGCTTTACCGAAGCTGTGAAGGGTGGAACGTGATTCACTCATTCTTTATCGAAGATCGGTTATATTGATGCAATTCGTTTATGTTTAGTTCTAACTTTTATTTATTCATAATGTCTTCCCATTTAATTGTTGTTTCTCTTTTAAGAATGAGTAGCTAAGCTTTTAGTTGGCTAATCCAAAGGAGACCTTCTCTTGGGTATGCCATTTCAACTCTTTTTCTTTCCTTCCCTCAGAGTACGGTGGTTCGGTTTGACTGGGTAGAGGGTAGATGAGATCATGAGTCTTTGATATTCCGTAGACTTGTCACGGTTTATGCTTAGATCCTCATCATCTCGTATCTAGCTTCCCACGAATCAATCGTTCATATATATTCTATTGGAGGAAGGATTTGGGTTGAATTGATATTCCCACTAGAGTAACCCCTTGGATTAGCCAACATTTGTCTTCTCACTTCATTTTCGTCATTTCACCAAACAACTTTCAAACCGCAAGGATTTTACACTTTCTTTTACTCAAAATCACCTTCCCCTCGGTTTACTTCCTTCCCCGTGGAAACGACCTTGGAATATCACCAAGTAAAATACGACTCACGAAAGTCTTCTTGCGATTGGAGAGCACTTTTGTTCACACGCATATCACATTTTCACCATTTTTATTTTCTCCTTGCCCTTTCTTTTGACATCACCACCAAGGGAGTGTGATACTCCCCTTCGCTCACATACCATACATACACATGTTAAAGAGTGATGTTTAGAGGTTAGGAATTGCAGGAAAAATCAACAATCAGTGTCCATATTGCAGGACGTGAATCTGGCCAAGGAGTAACTACAGGGGTTTGTGATCCCTCCGGAGATCCAGGAGGTTGGTTCTCGAGGTCCAGAGGGCATCATCGGCAAAGAAATGAAGGACTTTTCTTTGGTATGACTTTACTTATCTTTGATCTTATACCTGACTTCCTTTTTTCATGTTCTGGCTTTTGGATACTCGTAGGTGGTAGTTGTCTTTCCTTTCTTGTTTTCAAGCACATTGAAGCTTAGGGAGGCATTTAGTGGTTAGACAATGGAGAGGCAGGCACGAAGGGTTGTTGAGGAGCAGCTAGGGCTTGAGAGGCTGCAGAGGAATAGTCGAGGCTAGCACAGGAGAGAGCTGGCACACTTGAGACTGAGCTTTTTGGCATCCCGTGAGAGGGCCACCCAGTTGGAGACTGACAGAGAGGTTTCTTATGCGAGATCAAAGACAGAGCTGCGAGCGTCTGGTGAAAGGGTCACTAGAGCAAAGGCTAACCTTCGAGCAATTCTTGATAGAGCTACCAAGGCAGAGGCTTACTCCATGGAGATGGAGAAGAAGAGAGATGTTGCTGAGAGGGCCATGGTAGGTGCCTTTATTGATGGCTATGAGGAGCTCAAGGGAAAAGTCTCAGCAGTTTTTTCCACTTATGACTTTTCTGGCTTTGTCCCCTATGAGGCTCCAAGGACTGACGACGAGGAGGTGAGCCATGATGGGAGCGGATCAGAGGGCAGTGAGTGACATGGTATCTTTGTATTTGTGTTTTTTTGCTAGACCATGTTCTATCTTTTGTAAATGCTTTATGAACTTCTGTGGAATGAGAAACAACTTTTTGAAAAAGTCTTGCGAAATTTAATTTCATAATCCAAAGTAAATATCAAGGAAAATTGACCAAAACAACAATAGATAATCAAAATGGTGACTACTAACTAATACACTCACAGACTTGCCCCCAGTTACTAGCAATATTTCTTTAGGTGTTTTGTGTTCCACAGATAGGTTATAACTTTTCTCTTGGAATTCTGAATTTTGTAAGTGTCCGGTCTTATAACTTCTGTTACCGTATAGGGTCCTTACTAGTTAGATCCTAGCTTTCCTTCCCGAGATTCTTTGGTAGTCAGGATGATCTTTTTTTGGACTAGGTCCCTGAGAAAGAAGGAGTGATGTTTCACCCTCGAGTTATTTTACTTGGTCATACGACATTTGTACTTCGTATTCCTAAGCATGGCTATCTCTCTCCTCCTCTACCAAGTTGAGGTTGATACGGAGGTCTTCTTCATTACTGGTAGGGTCATGGTGTTGGACTCTAAGAGAGTGTATCCCAATCTCAACGGGTAGGACTGTCTTTGTCCCATAGGCTAGGGAAAAAGGGGTCTCGGCGGTGGGGCTTCTTGGTGTCGTCCGGTAAGCCCACAGTATTCCCGAGAGTTCATTTACCCATCGCCCTTTCGCACTCTTCAATCTAGTTTTTAAATTATGGAGGATGGTCCTGACGGTGACCTTCACCTATGGATGGGCCGGGCTGGAGTGGGGCTGCTTCATATGTTGGTCGGCAGATAAGCTATTAAGGAGTTTGTTGTCAAACTTCTTGCCATTTTAACTCACAATGGCGTGAAGTACTCTAAAGTGGCAGACTATACTCCTCCAAATGAAATCTGTCACCTTCTAGTTTGTTATCCTTGTTAAGGCTTCTATTTCTGTCCACTTTGTGAAGTAGTCAATGGTTATCACTACATATTTGCATTAGACTCGACTCATGGGTAAGGGACCCAGGAAGTCGATCCCCCACATGAAGAAAGGTCAAGCGCTCTGAATGGTGGTGAGCTCTTCTGGTGGCTGTGCGAAGCGCTGACACTTATCGCACTTTATGACGAACTCTCAGGATTTTCTGATTAGGTTAGGCCAGTAAAGAGTCTTGTCTTACTGCTTTGTGGTCTAGTACACTCCCTCCATAGTGATTTTCACATATCCCATCGTGGATTTTTCTCATGGCATAATTGGTTTCCTCGGGGGTAAGACAGCGGAGAAGTGACAGTGAACAACTCTTTTTGTAGAGTGTTTCGCGTAAGCTGACATACCTGGACACTCTCATCCTCAACTTTTTGGCTTTCACTTAGTTGTCCCGGAGAGCGCCTTCCTCCAGGTAGGCTCAGATGGGTGTCATCCAGTTGACTTCAGATGATGTACAATTAACATCACCCTCCGCCTTGAAAGTGCTTGGCTCAAATTGGTGGTTTGTCAGTGCTGGGCCCATGAGTATGTTGACAGACATGAATTTGGCGAGGGCGTCTGTCATGGCGTTCTCCTCTCGGGGCACATAGTGGATTTGGAGTAGGTAAACCTTTTTAACAAAACCTGGACCACTAACAGGCATTCTTGCATTCTTTCCTCCTTTGTTTCAAAGTCTCCCTTTACCTGATTGACTATCAGTTGTAAGTCACTGTAGACTGTCAGACTGAGAGCCTCCATCTCTATTGTGAGCTTTAAACCTGATATAAGGGTCTCATATTCAGCTTGATTGTTCGATGTTCAAAAGTGAAGGGAGACAGCGTGCTTGAGTGGAGTGCCAAGGGAGCTAATCAGCACTAGTCCTGCGTCGCCGCCCTCACTGGTGGAGGACTCAGCCACGTATAGTCTCCAACATGATACAGTAGACGGTAGCGAGGGCACGAAGGGATTTGGTGGAGTAGGAACAAGGGAGTCAGGTACCTCTAGTCTCGGAGTGTGATCTTCCAAGACCTGTGGAGTTGCCTCTGAGACGTCAAGCCCTCTCGGGATAGTGTCTAGGCTTGCCTCATAGTGGGTGGAGGTATTATGCACTGAGCAGACCCTTGCAAGGGCGTATAATACTTCTTCTTGGGACTCCTGTGGTGGCGTAGACTTTTAGGACTCATGTGGCAGTGTAGACTTCTGGTACTCATGTGGTAATGTAGATTCCCAGGACTCATGTGGCGATGTAAACTCAACCATGAAGTCCGCAAGTGCTTGTGCTTTGATGGCCGCCCTCGGCTGGTACTACACATTGAACTCACTTAATTCGATGACCTATTTGAGTAGTCGGTCGAACACGTCAAGCTTTCCTAAAATTCTCTTGTGTGGTTGATCTGTAATGACCACGATGGTATGTCTTTGAAAGTAGTGATGTAGACATCTGGCGACGGTGACAAGTGCAAGAGCCAACTTTTCGAGCTCCGAGTATCTTACCCCTACCCCTTAGTATGCCTTTCTTATATAGTACATAGACTTTTGGATGCCTCCATCCTCCCAATCAAGAACAGAGCTCACGGTAGAGGATGAAGATGAGATATAAAGATATAAGGTCTCTCATGGTAAGGCATGAAAGAGAAAGGGTGGTGTGACGAGGTAGGCGTTGAGCTTATGGAAGGCCTCTTCTACATTTATTCCCCACTGGAAAGATTTGCAGAGGATTTTGAAGAAAGGCAGGCACTTGTCTGCTGATTTTGAGACAAACATGTTAAGGGTTGTTATCCTTCCGTTAAGGCGTTAGACCTCCTTCACTGAGGCGGGGGACTTCATCTCCAAAATAGCTTTGATCTTGTCGGGTTAGCTTTAATGCCCCTTTTGTTGACCATGAAGCCTAAGAATTTTTCTGAACTAACACCAAATGTGCACTTTTCAGGATTCAGATTCATCCTATAGACTCTCAATCATCAAAGGTCTCCTAGAGGTATGTCACATGGTCTGTCGCGACCATACTCTTCATTAACATATCGTCTACATAGACCTCCATGGTCTTCTCAATCTGAGCCTCGAACATCTTGTTCATGAGGCTTTGATATGTGGCTCAGGCATTCTTAAGTCTAAAGGGCATCACCCTATAACAGTTGGTGCCCTTCGAGGTAATGAATGAAGTTTTCTCCTAGTCTTAAGGGATCATGCAAATCTGGTTGTACCCAGAGTAAACATCCAAAAAACTCAGGAGATTGATGTGTGGGAGATGATAACTATCTTTGGGGTAGGCTTTGTTGAGCTTCGTGAAGTCCATGCAGAGGCGCCACTTTCCATTGGCCTTCGTAACCATCACTACGTTGAATAGCCAGTTTGAGTAGGCTACCTCCCTTACTAATCTATTTTTCAAGAGCTTCTCCACTTCCGTTTCCATGGCTTGGCCTCCCTTAAACTCACATTCCTCAGCTTCTGACGGACGGAGTTTAAACCTGGGATTAATGTTGAGTCGGTAGGAGGCCATTTCGGGGTCGATGCCCTCCAGATTTTCGTGGGACCAAGCTAAGACATCCATGTTCTGCCTGAGGAAGTCTACTAGGTAGAATGCTTGCTCTTGGGAAAGTGATGAGTCTATGTAGACTCTCCTCTCTGGAAGGCTCTCGTCTATTACTATTGGCTGAAGTTCTTCTGTTGGTTCCCCTTTCTCTAAAATGTTGTCATCCCTCGGGTCAAGTACTTTGACTTGGAGAGTCTCATGTGACCTTCTGGTTCTCATAGAGGCCACATAGCATTCCCGGGCGGAGACCTAGTCTCCTCTGGTCTCTCTAATCCCACTGGTGGTTGGAAAACGGATAAGAATGTGGTAGGTGGATGGCACTGTTCTTAAAGTGTTGAGGGTAGGGCATCCAAGAATAATATTATAGGCAGAGGGGCAATCTAGTATAATAAAGTTTACCATGATGGTTGAACTCCTCGGTGTTGTTCCTGCTATAACCAGCAAGGCGATGGAACCCAAGGGATAAACCCTTTCCCTCGAGAAGCCAACAAGGGAAGTCCTGATGGATTGCAATCTCTCTTTGCCCAGATGGAGGCTATCAAAGGCTGGTGTAAATAGAATATCGGTTGAGCTATCGATGTCGACTAAAATTCTCTTAACCTAGCAGTTAGCAACCATCAAGGTTAAGACTAGAGGATCAATATGAGGGACTTGGATCCCCTCGAGGTCCCTGTCCGAGAAGGTGATGACCTCTTGCTCCCCATGTCGGGGTGTCTTCATCGTGTGAGAATCATATGACTCTGTCTGTTTGTCTTTTTGGGTGTGCGCTTTTCGGGCGGATTTGGAGTCACCTCCTCATAAACCTTCGGAGATAGTCTAGATCTCTCTGAGGGGATACTGGCAATCCTCCTGATTTCGGTTAGGCGCTGGAACTAGTTCTTGACCAGCAACATACTGTCATAATTGACCACATTGAATATGCTCTTCGATCTACCTTTTTAGCTCTAAGCAGTCGTCGGTGTCATGGCCATGGTCATGGTGAACACGACAATACTTGCTTGGATTTCTGCAGTTCAGGGTGGACTTCATTTTTCTGGCCCAGCAGAGCATGGGGTCATCTAATATGTGGAACAGGATATGGTCCACCGAGGCGTTGAGTGGCGTGAAGGGTTGTCGTTCTCTCAGGGGTACGGGACCGAGACGGTCCTTGATAGAGATTCTCTTAGTTCTCTTTCTCTTGTTCTTCGCCTCCCACTTGTATTCACGGGTGTCCTTCCTTTTTTCCCTCCTCGGGAGTACTCACCTCAACGGGCCTTGATGACGTCCTCGGCATTCATGTACTTTTGTGCCCTTAACAGCACTCGGGCATATTGGAGGGCGACTTCTTGAGGAAGGAGAACATAAAACTAGAGAAGCGCAGACCTATAATGAAGGCGACCAGGGCTACTTTGTCATTTGACTCCTCAATCTAGAGAGCCTCCTCGTTGAAACAAGTGAGGTAGCTCTTAAGCCTTTCATTCCGGTCGCACTTGATGGTGAGCAGGTGGGTAACAGGCTTCTGATGTTGGCGTACCCCAATGAAGTGGGACATAAAAGATTTACTCAGCTCCGTGAAGGAGTGGATAAAAGAGAGTTTGATCTTCGCAAACCACTGTCGAGGAGAGCCCTTTAAGGTGGTGGGGAAGGCTCTACTCATAAGCTCATCAGGCATGTTGTAAAGTTACATGAGAGATTAATATGTGTCAAGATGATCCAGAAAGTCCTTGGTACCATTGAAGATCTCAATGGCATGCATCTTGAACTTTGAGGATAAGGGATAATTGACAACATTTGCAACAAATGAAGTATCAGTGTACCTTACCAAGTGATCCACCGTCTCGGGCGCCTATGCCTTGATGACGTTGAAGGCATCACTGAGTTAGTTTTGCATCTCCTTGATCTTCTTGTCCCGTTGATTGGGAACATCCTCCGTCGGGTTATTGTAATGGCTTTCATGATCGGCATACTAACTTTCTCCCTCATCCTCTTGCGCAGGTATATCAGAAGGGGGAACACGTGAGCTTTTTACGAGCTGAGGAGGGACTCCCAGGCAAGGGGTGCCTTGACACTGCCCAGGGGCGTTCTGGCATGGAGCCCCACAGTGGGGGATGGCTGGTACCAAGAGTGGAGAGGTTGTGGTTCTTCTCCCATTGGAAGGAGTAGTGCTTCTCTTATAGGCTGAGGGGTGACGCCTCCTAAGGTGAACATCAACTGGATGATTTGCTGATTCTAATTTACCAATTGTTACGTGGTCGGCAAAAGTTGTTGCCCGACCATGGGAGTCGCCATAGTGGATCGTTTTGTGAGTGCAAGTAGAGGCAAAACCTTTTTCCGACGGGCCGAGTTGTTGTCATCCGGCTATTGACTGATCAACCTGGTCGTGATTGCCATGTATTTGAATGAGAGTGATAAGGTAATAGTAGACTTAATCATTTCCCACAGACGGCGTCAAACTAATGAGACACAAAATAGACTTATTCAAGATCAACAGTGGAGTGTGTGATAAAGTGTAATTAATGGACAATTAATAAAGCAATCAATGACAATATTATAAATATCAAGTCAACACACAGATATATAGTGGCTCGGTTCAGGTGACGTACTCCACTCTAGAAAACGGTAACGGTGGCCGGGAGACCTTTATTGATAAAATAAGGTGAACAAGAGAGAGAGAGAGAGAGAGAGAGAGAGAAAGTAATGGTTAGCTCTGGAAAGGATACAATAACTAGGAGAGAGAAAAACTATGTGAGAGGTGTGTAGAGAGATGTAGAGATGCTCATTTCAATGGAGAGAACTTATAATTTATAAGCACAGAGTCTTAATTGACGTTGTGACTTGAGGGGAATGACACTAATTTTTTAGGGAGGATAGCTACAAAAGGTAAATATAATTAAATGGTACATTGATTTTCGAAAGTGAGTATTTCGATGATTGTTCCTCACGTGTTTTAATCTTCTTAGATTTCTTGGACCTTGGGTTGTGCCGAATTCACAAACTGGACTTGATTTGCCTTGCAGCTAATTTTGGCTTGCTTGATTTGTTAGGCCTAATCCAGTTGAATCTGGGCTTGTCAGATTTCATTAACTTTTATATCTCAATAAATTAAATTAAATTTTTAGTTTTTAGTAATATTACTTTATATTAGATATAAAAATTAAATTTATACATTGCATTCTAATAAAATTATCCTCTTAATTGGTTCAAGTTAGATAAATTTTTTGTTTGTCAGAGTTCAAGTTAGATAATGAAATATCTGATTTAATGCTATTTTTATATCTCAAAACTTTCCCGTTAACTTCAGTCGAGGGGCCAACTGATTCTATGTGCTGGCCTTTTAAACTTTTTGCCTAACTACTTGGTGAAGTTGCATCATTTAATTGATCGGAATAATTGATTGCCTTCTTGCATGACCATGAGCTGTCTTGGTCTCTCATCGGACAATGTTATGTGCATAAAAAATGTGCACTAAAATTTACACCAAATTACTTACATTCATTAGATTAATGGATTTCATCATTGATCTAATAATTATAGTTTATTTAGTATAAATTTTAATACACAAATTTGATGCACATAAAATTATCCGTTGATTAATATAGGCCCCCATACCAAACCCAAGAGTTATTGATTTCTCATGTGATTAACTGAAACTTGTTTCAAAACCGCACGGATTGTGAGGCATTCAGAAGGGTGTGGAAAAAATAAGGTAAAATTTGCACAACAGGTACACTTTTATGGATACCAGTAATATGATGGAATCTGATCCAAAAAAAATAAGTAATACAATGGAGTAAATATTATGTGTGACAGTAATACCACGTCATCGTCGTCGCGTGATATTATCTAATAGAAATATAATAGGTGAGCAATGGATCCTATATAATTTAATATAACTATCCATATGTGGAATCTATATAAGGTAGGGAAGTTTACTTTACTTAATTTGTTGTGTTCCTAGGAAACAACATATGATATTGCTGACATATATTATTCTTACACTATTTCGTTGTATTCTATTGATACATTTTAAAGGGTATATGAAATTAAAGTGAATCAATATAGTGTATCAAAATAATAGAAAAGTAATAGAAATTAGAGTTTAAGAATTACACAAATTTAAAGTGTATCAATATAGTGTATCAATTTACCAAAAAAAATTATAGTGTATCAAAATAATGTCAGTGTAATAGAAACTAAACTTCATATGACTTTCTAGTATTATATGTACATATATATAATAAAACACATAGGAGTTTGAAAATTTATTCCCTATACATTTCTCCCTAAAAATATTACATCATCATATTTTATCACATGTTCAGTCATTTAATATTAGATTAATTTATAATTTAACACAATTTTTATTGCATACTTTGTCCATACACAATAGTGTACACGTGTTAAAAATATTTTGGGATTAATTGTACTAGAGATCCTTAAAATATAGAGTTTGTCTCATTTTAGTCCACAATGTTTCAATTGTATCATTTTGGTCCTTGAAGTATTAAATATATTTTTATATGGTCCATAAAGTAAACAACGTCTAGATTGTTAACGATTTTTTGTTATAAACTTGTCATGTAATTGCTAAATATTGGTAAAAAATAATTGTAATAGCTCTTATACAAAATTTGTGTAGTTTTTGAAAAAAAAAATATGTAATATGGGTAGATTTTGACCAAAATTTGGATAACTCATGATCAAAATTGCATAATTTAAGTTGGTATTTAACCAAAATTTGAGTAAAAAATTGGTTAAGAGTTATCCAAATTATTTTTTGTCTATAATTAAGTATCATATGATAAATTTATGATAAAAAAATCATTAGCAATATGGACACTGTCT
>CM042185.1:41939544-41954748 GCA_023539305.1 Ilex asprella
GGCATTACAGAAAGAGAGAAAATATTTGGATGAAAAAGAGGAAGCGTTTGGACGAGAACTCCAGAAGATCATCAAGCAAAGGTCTACCAATTGCATCCAGACAGAATTGAGTATGTGCTTGGACACATATTTCTTATAGACCAAGATAGCCATACGCGTTTGGATGGTAAAAGTTGTGCGTTCGAACGTATGTTCGAAAGTTGCTTCAAGCCTTAAGATTCCTAATGTGAATTAGATTTTGTTTCCCCATTACCTATATAAAAGGATGTAATTCTACATTGTATTCACCTTGGGTCTTCCAATTTTTTCTTTTCTAGTTTTATTGTATTGATTTTATAGCCATTTAAAAGCCCAACTAAAGTTAGGGGAGAAGCTTTTAATGAAGAACGATATTGTTTTGGATCCAATGATTTATTTTTTTAATTTAATTCTTATTTATTTGTAAAATTTTTACTCTGTATAATTTCTTGATTTGGTGTGTCACGTACATCGAATGCTTGAGATTTCCTGCGAGTCAAATAACTATTTATTTCATGCTTGAATTATTTAATTAAAATTTTCATAAGATAATTGATTTATTATTTGCAATAAATTTAGGATATATCTATTAGAGAACTTGATTTATCATAGACTCTAGGCATGGTGAAGGCTTACAATTTACATGTGAACTCCTAGTTTTATTTGGATAGTTTATTAGTTATAACTTTGCCTATTTTCATATTATCGTCACTAAATATTCCAATTGGGATCACTGCTCAACTTATTCCCAATTGAGTTTGAAAATTGGATCATTAATAATTATTTTTAGGAATGTGAGGGTATCCCTAATGCTTTAGAATTAAAAAATATCATTTTTATTCAATTAATTTGTCATTCTTTTGAACAATCACTTTTCTCAAACAACCTTCAAAGTGATTTTCTTTCATTTTTCTTGTGTTCCAACTTTTCTCAAGTCCATGTGGATCGATCTCGGACTTCCTTAGTCTATTATTACTTTGTGATAACCTAGGTTTGGTCATTATTTTTATTATTCTTATGTTTAGGTGATAGAGGTCAATTTTTTTTTAGTAAAAGTTTTTTTTTGAATTATAGCAAAATTTTTCTAAGTCTGTGATTCAAATTTTTTTAGGAAAAAAGTAATTTTTTTAAGTGTCAAAACAACGACCATTCTGGAAAACGTGTATGGATAGGATTTTTCATGCGTCCGAACGCACCATTTTGTTAAAAAGTTCAATTTTTTTCTAAATGTTTGTAAAAAGGGGTGACATTCTATTAACCACGTCTGAACGGGAATCCCAACCGTTTCAAATTCCAAACATGCATTCGGATGGACCCCTTTCATGAGTCCGGACGCACTATCATTTACTGCCATTAATGAGGCGGTTAGGACGCATCCATGCGCAACATCACATGCGTCTGGACGCGTGTTTCGACACTTTAAAAATGGGCCTTTGGACAAGTTTTTTCAAACTCTCATGTCCCTTTCTATTCTAAAAAAATCCCTCCTACTTCCTAAATTCTCAACTCAACCTATTCCCCCCGCCCCCATAATCCAATTCACTCAATTGCCCCACCAAGAGCATCCACATTGAAGAGAGCAAGGACACCGCCTCAAGGTGGGGTAGGTGATGATAGAACATTCAACGAGCATAGGTTTCAGACTTTAGATGTGAGTTTCAAGTATTTTCAATACTATGAGAGTAAGCCTTTAGTCTGTGAAAGACAGATCGAGTATGAGGTTTTTTCTTGATTGGGTATGAGTAATATTATTTGTAGGAGGAAATGGGAGAGATTAATGGATCAAGTGTGGTTGTGTTGGTGAGAGAGTTCTATAGAAATGTCAATGACCATGGGGATAGGAGTTTTCATACATATGTTCGGGGTAGGTCCATCCGGGTGGATGCCGCTACAATTGCCCATCTAACCGGGATGGCCCAGGCTAGAGTAGGCCACCCGGATTACCCCTGGAATTATTCAGGGAATGATGTGGCTAGAGAACGGTTGGGCGACCCTAATTTATTTTTGAAAAATTAATATAAAATACTGAATTTGATTTCAGTATCTAATGTGATGCGGCTGTTGAGGAACAACCATATTTACCCAAACAGGGAGAGACTGTTGTATTCCATGGGCACTGGACTATCCATCGACCTCCCCACATTGATTTTTTGTAGAGATGAGGAGGGGGCAGTCAATGACAAGAATGAGTCTCTTTTTTTTGCTAGTGTGGCCACAACAATGTGCTTATAGGCAAGAGTTGTTGCTGAGGGTAGTATGGAGAGTATGAAGAAGGTCACCGTTCTGAACTTCCACTAACTGTAGAAGAGTCAAGTGTGACTAAGGTAACAAGAGAGAAAGGTCACCCTTCAAAGCAGCAAGACGATCCAGCATAACAGGTGCCTGTTGAGGAGTAGTGAGATCAATACCTCGTTTTGGATGAGGATTCTGATTTGCCTATTGATAAGGTTACTGATCCTAGGACTGACAGAGAGCTACTATTTTCCATAGGGGTACTACTTGGGCAAGCCAACCCAAATCCAACCCGAGACAATAGTGTAAGGGTTGACATATTTAGGATTAGGGTTGGGGTTGAAAAGCTTCAACCCGAATTGAATTTGTTCAACGCTTATGTTAACGAGTTTAACTCAAACCCAACCCGAATTGATGAAATCGTATCTAACTTGAACCCAACTGGAGTTCAACCCGAATCCATGTATTTTATTTATTTAAATAGATAGTGAAACATAATTTATAATGACTACAAATGGTGAATGAAGTTTACACAACTGATGAGGGATAACTAACAAAGGCAAAAGAAAAGACAAAGAGTTGTGCAAAGGCTCACACTTTATTTAAGATTATTGTTTGTTAAACCCTAATTGCCAACCCGAGCTTGCCCAAAATCAACTCGGTCAATACTCGGGTTGAAGTAGGGTTAGGGTTAGGATTACAGTTGAAGATTTTATACCTAGCGTTGGACTGTGGTAGATCCCTAAACCCGTCCAACCCGCTAAAGTTGCATCCCAAATTTGCCATACTGAGAGGTTAGTGGGAGGCAAAGAAAGAGATGAGGTAGATGAGAGCGATGGTGAGGGGCATCGGTCAAAGTTCCAAGAATGAAGCATATCCATCTTCTTAGATCCTCTAGGGTTTTGACTAGTTCCTGACTTTTGTTGCTCGTGTTTTTATTACTTAGGAAGTATTTAGTTTTTTTTTAATGATCAAAGCATGTTGTAGTTAGTTGAGTCTCGGCTTAATTAGTTTGCACTTAGAGTCAATATTTAGTCCTCAAACTACAATATTAATGAATAGAGTCTTTTTATTATTTGGTGTTTAATTTTATTTTATGTGTTAGTGGTTAAATATTTAAATAGTGATTTCATGCATAAATTGACATCACAATATGAGACCAATTTACTTAGCTTTAAATTTATAGCTATTTAAGTATCACGTAGAACTTTACTCTATATGTCTATATCCTATATCATGTTCTTATAAAACTGCACAAATTGTGCACTTTTATACTTTACCAAGTTTGGAGTTTGTTAATTATTTTTTCCTCGAGAATATAAAACATTTAGTGGAGATGCATAAAATCTCTAATGAGTTTTGATCCAATCTTCCTTGGAGGGTTATTTACATTTACTCAATGAAGAATATTTTTATTCAACTAATTTCCTTGAATAGTCTCATTACCTTTGTTTTGATCAATACTACTATTGTGAATGATTGATTGACTTTGAATTATTTGCATGGGATAATGTATTACTAAGAACTCTTGAGATATGATTTCAGGGCATCTTTGATATTATTTGAGCCTGAACCTTATTTTTTGAATATTCATATCCCTAGAAGCCATGATTGAGCCTTTTTGAAGAATATTTTTGTCTCTTATACCACAAATATAAAAACAAAGCCAATGAAAATAAAATAATATAATTCATCCTTGGTTATCCCGAGATTGAACTTTTACTGATTATAAAGTTGGAGGATGTTGATTGAGAATAGATGAGTGCATACTTGTGAATATTTATATGTGATTACTTGCTCTGAAATAAAAAGGAAAAAATAAAAAGAAAGACAATATATCTAGCTGTGAAAAAGTGCAACCATGCAGTTGAAAAAAAAATATGAGCAAGTATTATAAATCATACTTTTAAAGGAGAGTGAAAGGCTATGGAAAATGTAAACCCCCATATTCTTATCTTTATATAGTAACACAGTTATTTTGAAATGCTAATATATGTAATGATGTACGCATGAAAAATGTAGATAGTAAGAGTATAAATAAAAAATTTTAGGTGAGGAGATAGGGTATGTAGTAAAAGTTAGGAAGTATTTCAGAGTCAAATTAAATTGAATTTGGGTAGAAAGGATTTTGACACTGTCTTAGTATTTCGACCATAAATTTTTACCCTAATCACCGTTTGATCTGAAATTTTTACAGTAGACACTAGACTTCCAGGGCGACAAAAGAGTATTTCACAAAAAATTTTCAAATCGACTTCTAAATAGACCAAAACTTCATTGAAAATTAAGAACAAAAAATAGGAGTCTGTTCGAACGTGAAGATCCGTTCGAACTACATTTCATCCCAGTACTTTTGTATCTGACAGAACTCTGATGAAAAAATAAAGTACTGGGAGCATCTAACATTCGAACGCCACTATGACGTTTGAACGTGAGGTTACGATTCTGAGTATCAGATTCGCGTCGAGTGGACTGTTTCTCATACTATAAATACCTAAGAACACCTCCCTTAGCCCCATTTCATCATTTCTAACCCTAGAAAGCCTTGGAGAACAAGAAAGAAGAGGAGAAACACGAGATTTAAGGGGAATTTTCACATTGGAACGGAACAAACCCTCTTGTTTTTTACACAGAACTACGGAATCAAGGTAAGAGTTTTTTTCTGAATCTTGTTCATTGAGGCTAGGATTTATTTATATGTTATGAAATCCTTGCTTCTTGATGTTTTTGTAAATCATATCATGTCTTGGATAAAGTTATCTTTGATAGCCATAAAGATTCTTGTTCTTGTGACCAAAACCCCAGTTTTCAAGAAATAGAGATTTTTAATCAGGATATTTCATTGTTCTTGATTTAAAAACTCTAGTGTTTTGTTTCAACAATAAAATTATATTTCTTGATGATCTATTGCTTATTTTTCTTGAGTGGTTCAGTTGGAAAAATATCTGTGGAATTATGGTTCTTGATTTACTAGTGATTTGATAAATTGGTTTGATATTATATCTCTTGTGTGGATGCTTTGATGAACATGAGTGATCGTTAATCGGGTATCGCAGAGTGGGTAGATGCATTTCTTACTTCTAGGGGTTTGAAGGTTCCCTACCACTCGTAGTGGGGTTGGTGCCTTGCGAGCACCAAACCACTATTCGCTCATGGGTATCAAGGCTAAGGGCTAGTCTACTACTCCTGGGTTGGATTCGTCACTGTCGATGTGTTGGTATACGCCCTTCCTAATGTTGTGTATCTTTGTGAGGATTGGGTGGGTGTGTGTGAGCCAGGATATTCTCAACGTGTGTATTCATGCGAAACCTTACTACATACCTTAGATACAATGTAGGTAATGGTTTATTGTTTGGAAATTTGTTTTAGTTTTCATTGAAATTTATTGATATTGAGCAAACTTGAGATCTGATAAAATGTCACTGTTTTATTTTAAAAGTTATATATGATATCTATAAAATGAGATCGACCTGTTTTATACGTTTTCAAAACCTTGGTAGGACTTTTCTACGGAGTTTAGTGCTCACCCCCTACAAACAACATTTTTTTTCCTAGCGTTTAGGTTAGAGGAAGAGCTCAAATTTAAGGAGCAGGTACATTGGGAAGCTCAACAACAAGGGAATGGGGATCCTGAGGTGGAAGTTTAGAGTTGCTTCTTTTATGTTCTAGACTGGGTGGTTAATTTTGAGACATTGTTAAGTATAAAGTTTTACTTATTCCGCTGTAAGATAATATTTAGTTTTTTGGATGTAAATGTCATGGTTTGACATATTTATTTTCAAATGATGCTTTAGTTGTTATAGATAACGAATGATTTTTTTTTAATTATGGATTTCTTTTATTTGCTCGCATTATATTAATGGTTATAGATAATAATGCATTCTAGGGTGGATTTTGGGGCATTACAGATTTGGGATTAGAGCCTAGGAATTAGGTCTTACATGGGAGTTGTAGGTCATAGATTACCACTAGAGAAGTAGGACTAGGTGGAATGAAATTGTTGATTTCAAATCTTATACAAGCCTTATGCTTTGGATTAAAGTGATAGTTAGGGGTTTTAGTACATTAAGAAAACTAAATAGTAAATTGATGTGCAGAATGAATGGTGAACGAGGACGTAGACGTGGACGTAAACGTGGATGTCAATCAAACCCACCATCCCCACCACCTCCAGATGCCATGAATGACATTTATCAATGCCTAAGGGAGTTAACTACACTGATACAATACCATAATGGAAACAATAACCATAACAGGGGGTTCAGCCATTAGCTCCTGCACCAGGCAACGGGGACGAAAATAGAAGGATGATAGTTCTTATAGAATTTTTTAGGAAACGCCCACCTACTTTCCAAGGAAGTCCTCTCCCTTTGGATACGGATAAGAGGATTCATAGGGTGAAGAAAATGTATGATAGCATGGGAGTTGTAGAGGATTTGTGAGTTAGCCTAGCTACATATCTACTAGAAGGGGAGGCAAATCATTGGTGGGACTCGGTAAAAAGAATGAGGAACACTGATGCTTTTACCTGAGAGGAGTTTGATCAGATCTTCCAAGACAATTATTTTTTTGAATTGGTCAGGGACAAAATGAGTGCAGATTTTCTAGCTCTAAGACAAGGTAACATAACGGTGGCGGAGTATGAGAGAAAGTTTGATGAGTTATCCCACTATGTCACAGAGTTCATATCTACTGAGGCCAAGAGGACTAAACGATTCGAGCAGGGCTTGAGGCCTGCCATCAAGGAAAAGCTTGTGGCTCACAAGATTCGGGACTATGGGGATCTAGTTGACAGAGCTACACTGGTGGAGAGAGACTCAAAGGACAACTAGCAGTGACAAAAATTTGCGAGGGGAGGTCCGATTAGGACTGGTGCTAGCAGGGTGGCACCACACCGTTGCCCAGACTAGGTGGTTGGACAGAAATTTCAGACCACTCGAGGAGTTGGAGGCTTATCGGAAAGGGTAGGAGTAGACCTACAAGCCTACTTTGCGTTTGGAGGTTTGGGGCATATTTGAAATCATTGTCCGATCTTTTCAGCCCAAAAGAATACCCAAACGACAGGACAAGTAAATACAAATAAGCCTCCACTACAGAAGCCACCACAACAGAAATCGTTAGGAGCTATAGCACCAGTCAGTACCAATGCAATTGTGGAACATATTGTTCTTCTCTATAACTCTTGGGCATGTATTTTATTTGATCCTGGTGCTACTCATTCTTTCATACGCACTGCATATGCTATTAAATTTGGATTAGAACTTGAAAATCTAGAACATGCCTTGAGTATTGACATACTTACAGGAGAACGGTTGGATACTAGAAGTGTGTGTAAAGGTTATGTGTTTCAAATTGGGGTGCAATAATTGATTGTAGACTTGTTTGCATTAGACATGAAGGGTTGACATAATATTTGGGATGAACTTGTTTTCCACTTTCCATGCGATAATGGATTATTTTCGTAAACAAATTTTATTTCAATTACCGGGAGGTTAGTTTTTAGTTTCATTAATGATCAGAAAAATTTCCACCCATTTTCCACTATGGGTAATAGATTCTTAAAAACTAAGGCGGGGAGAAATTTGAGTTTCTTAGCTAGCTTAATCGGAGATGATCGGGATAAATCCCATTCGAACGTGGTGTTGATAGTGTCGGATTTTTCGGATGTATTCCTAGATGAACTACCCAGGTTACCCCCACTGAGAGCGATTGAGTTTACGATTGATCTATATCCGAGAACCGAACCCATATCCATTGCTCCTTGTAGGATGAAACCTTTGGATTTTAAGGAGCTAAGGAAGTAGTTGAACCAATTATTGGATATTGGGTTTATCCGTTTAAGCATTTCATCTTGGGGAGCCCCATCCCCTTTGTGAAGAAGCATGATGAAATACTTCGATTATGCACGAACTGTCAGAGGTTGAATAAAGTGACAGTGAAAAATAAATACCCATTGTCAAGAATTGATGTTTTATTCGATCAAATGAGGGGTTCTAAGTATTACACTAAGATTGATCTTCGCACAGAGTACCATCAACTTAGGATGAAGGAGAAGGATATTCCAAGGATAGCTTTTGGTACCAAGTATGGTCATTTCGAATATATTGTAATGTCGTTCGAACTGACTAATGCTCCTCCAGCCTTTATGGATTTGATTCACAGAGTGTTTCGACTGTGTATAGATTAGTTGTTTATTGTGCTTATTGATGACATATTAATCTATTCACAAACACAATGGGAATATGAACACCATCAGTCAATAGTACTACAAACATTGAGAGAGCATAAATTATATGCTAAGATGAGTAAATGTGAGTTTTGGATAAAGGAAGTGAAATTTCTTAGCCATGTTGTGTCAGAACAGGGTGTAGCTGTTGACCTTGCAAAGATTAAAGTAGTGATGAAGTAGGAACCACCGAAGAATGTGACAAAAATACATAGTTTTCTAGGCTTAGCAGGCTACTGCCGGAGGTTTGTGGAGGGTTCTCAAAGCTAGCGATGTCGATGACCCGCCTTACGAAGAAAGGGGAAAGATTCATGTGGACTCAAGAGTGTGAACTAGTCTTTTGCACCTTAAAAGAAAGGTTGACAATAACTCTTGTCCTCATTATTCCGAGAAGTGAGGAAGGATATGATGTTTACACAAATGCTTTGTTATGAGGCTTGGGATGTGTGCTCATGCAAGGAGGTAAGGTAGTTTCTAATGACTCGAGATAACTAAAGATTCATGAGTAGAACTATCCCATTCACAACTTAGAGCTTGTTGTTGTGATTTTTGCTCTTAAGTTGCAGAAGTTTTACCTATATGGAGAAAAATTTCAAGTGTTTTTTGATCAAAAAAGCCTTAAGTTTATATTTACATAGAAAGACTTGAATCTTTGGCAAAGAATGTGGATTGAATATCTAGAAGATTACGATTTCACATTCAACTACCATCCGATGAAGACAAATGTAGTAGCAAATGCACTTAGTAAAAAGTCTCGGGGAGAAATCAATGTTCGTGTTGTTAATAGGTAGAAGATGATTGATATTTTGGAGGAATTTGATCCATTAATGGATAGACAGGAGGATAGACCATGATTTGTTAATCTTGTAGCTCAACCAATTATTCGATAAAGGATTGTAGAGTTGCAACGATTAGATGCAGAGTTGGGAGCTATCCGAGGTAGATTGGAGAGGAATGAAATTGTTGAGAACTGGCCTATACATAATGATGAGTTACAGCTTCGTGGAAGATTATGCGTACCAAATAATGACCAAGTAAGGGAAGAAGTGTTGGGTGAGTGTCATCATTCAAAATTCTCCATACATCCAGGTAGTACTAAGATGTATAAAGACATGAAACCTCAATATTGGTGGAAAGTGATGAAACAAGACTTGGCTAAGTACATTGCAAAGTGCGTAGTGTGTCAATAGGTAAAGATTAAGTATCAAAGATTGGGAGGTTTGCTCCAACCCTTACCAATTCTTGAGTGGAAGTGTGACCATGTTATTATGGATTTTGTGTCAGAATTACCCAAGAATATCAAGTGTCATAATGCGATTTGGGTGGTAGTTGATAGATTGACAAAGACTGCCCACTTTATACATGTTAAGACCACAGATAACTTGGTAACGTTGAGCTAGTTATACATTCGGGAGATAGTGAGGTTACATGGGGTACCGTTGTCGATTGTGTCTAATCGAGACAGTCGCTTTGTGGCTAAATTCTGACAGAGCTTGCAGAAGGCATTGGGAACAAAGTTGCACTTCAGTACAACCTTTCATCCTTAGATAGATGGACAATCTGAGAGGGTGATCCAAATTTTTGAAGCTATGTTGAGGGCATGTGTTCTTGACTTCAAAGGGAGTTGGAGTGAACATATTCCATTGGTGGAATTTGCATATAACAACAACTATCAGACAAGTATTGAAATGACTCCTTATGAGGCATTGTATGAAAGACTATGTAGGTCCCCGACTTGTTGATTAGAAGTTAGAGAGAGTAGCCTGTTTGGGCTAGAAATTGTTCGGGAGACTACTGAGAATATTCAACTAATTAAGGAAAGACTACGCATGACTCAAAGTAGATAGAAAAGCTATGCGGATAGAAGAGTAAGACCATTGGAATTGTAAGAAGGGGACTACATGTTCTTCAAGGTGTCACCTAAAAAGGGTGTTTAGATTTGGCAAGAAGAGGAAATTAGCCCCAAGGTACACTGGACCATTTGAAGTGATAAAAAATGTGGGCAAAGTGGTGTATCAACTTATGTTACCAGTCTAGTTGTCAGGGGTACATGAGGTGCTCCATGTTTCAATGTTAAGAAAATGTAGATCTGATACAACGCATGTTGTGGATTTGGAGGGAATTGAAATTCAAGATGGAGTAACATATGAAAAACAATCAATGAAGATTCTAGATACCAACGAGAAGGTGCTTCGCAATAAAATAATCCGACTGGTGAAATTTTTGTGGCAACATCATGGGATAGAGGAATCTACCTAGAAACCAGAGCTAATGATACGATAGAAGTACCCTCATTTGTTCTCTACTTAACGTAAGTTTCGAGGACAAAACTTTCTTTAAGGGATGGATTGTAAACCCCCACATTCTTATCTTTATATAACAACGTAATTATTTTGAAATGCTAATATATGTAATGATGTACACAAGAACTATGTAGATTGTAAGAGTAGAAATAAAAAATGTTAGGCGAAGAAATAGGGTATGTAGTAGAAGTTAGGAAGTATTCCGGAGTTGAAACACATTTTAGATAGAATTTGGGTAGGAAGGATTTTGGCACTGCCTTAGTATTTGGACCATAAATTTTTACCCTAATATCTGTTTGATCTAAAATTTTTACAGTACACAGTAGACTTCCAGCGCTACAAAATAATATTTCACGAAAAAATTCCAAATTAACCTCTAAATAGGCCAAAACTTCATTGGAAGTTCAGAAAAAAAATGAGAGTCTATTCGAACATGAAGATCCATTCGAACGACAGTTCGTCCCAATACTTTTGTATTTGTTAGAATTCTGATGAAAAAATAAAAGTACTGGAAGTAACTAATGTTCGAGCGTCAATATGACGTTCGAACATGAGGCTACGATTTTGAGTATCAGATTCGCGTCGAGTGGACTTTTTCTCATACTATAAATACCTAAGGACAACTCCCTTAGCCCTATTTCATCATTTCTAACCCTAGAGAGCCTTGGAGAGTAAGAAAAAGGGGAGAAACACGAGATTTAAGGGGGATTTTCACATTGGAACAAATCAAGCCCTCTAGTTTTTCACACAAAACTACGGAATCAAGGTACGAGTTTCTTCCTAATCTTGTTTATTGAGGCTATGGTTTATTTATATGTTATGAAATCATTGCTTCTTGATGTTCTTGCAAATCATATCATGTCTTGGATAAAGTTATCTTTGATAGCCATAAAGATTCTTGTTCTTGTGACCAAAACCCTAGTTTTCAAGAAATATAGATTTTTAATCTTGATATTCCATTGTTCTTGATTTAAAAACTCTTGTGTTTTGTTTCAATAATAAAATTATATTTCTTGATGATCTCTTGCTTATTTTTCTTGAGTGATTTAGTTTGAAAAATACTTGTGGAATTATGGTTCTTGATTTACTTGTGATTTGATAAATTGGTTTGGTATTGTATCTCTTGTGTGGATATTTTGATGGACATGGGTGACAGTTGACCGGATACCGTAGAGTGATTAGATGTGTTTCTTATTACGAGTGGGTTTAAAGGTTCCCTACCACTCATAGTGGGGTTGGTGCCTTGAGAAGACCAAACTACTATTCAGTCATAGGTATCAAGGTTGAGGGCTAGTATACAATACATGGGTTGGATTCGTCACTACCGATGCGTCGGTATACGTCCTTCCTAAAGTTGGATATCCTTACGAGGATTGGGTGGGTATGTGTGGGCCAGAATATTCTCAATGTGTGCATTCATGCGAAGTCGTACTACATAGTTGAGACACAATGTGGATAATGGTTTATTGTTTGGAAATTGATTTTACTTTTCATTTAAATTTATTGATATTGCGTAAACTTGAGATATGTTGAAATGTCACTGTTTTATTTCAAAAGTTATATATGATATCTATAAAATGAGACTGACCTATTTTATACGTTTTTAAAACCTTGGTCGAGCTTGGGAGGACTTTTCTACAGAGCTTAGTGTTCACCCCCTACAATTTTTTTTTTTTTTAGAGTTGGGTTAGAGGAAGAGCTTGGATTTGAGGAGCAGGCATATTGGGAAGCTCAACAAGAGGGGAACGAGGATCCTAAGGTGGAAGTTTAGAGTTGTTTCCTTTATGTTCTGGACTGGGTGGTTAATTTTGAGGCATTCTTAAGTGTAATGTTTTACTTATTCCGCTGCAAGATAATATATAATCTTTTTGATGTAAATGTCATGGTTTGACATATTTATTTTTGGATGATGCTTTAGTTGTTATGGATGACGAATGGAATTAATTTTAATTATGGTTTTCTTTTATTTGCTTGCATGATATAAATGGTTATAGATAGTAATGCCTTCCAGAGTGGATTTTGGGGCGTTACAAAAAAAGGGTTGGTTGTGTAATGTATTATTCTTTCTGGACAGTCTTTTGATTTGCTGAATATCTTTTATTTCAAAATCCTAATACCAAAGCCCCATTACAACCTTAAATAAAGAACTATCTAATCTCAAGAGTATATTGGTGATGCATGACTTTTGTGAAGAGGGAGAGAAGTTGTCATTCTTTATTTCTTGTGTGTTGATTTTCATTCATGAGACTATTCCAAATCCATTTCTTCCTGGTGACAGTTATTTTAAAAGAACAAGTGAGCATTATGTTTTTTTTATTTAAATATGTTATTCTCACATGTGAAACTTGAGGGAGTTGTCTCCATAATCTGAGAGAATTTGTGTAGAGAGTCGTATCTAGTGAGGTTTGGTGTAGAGACGAATGGTTGATAGTTGTCGAGAAGATTACTCAATAAATGACTGACTTGATATAGTTAATTCACACTACACATGAGTTTATGTGGGAACATACATTCATATAACTTTGAGTTCTATAATTTGCTTTGCATGTATGTATCAAAAGCTTGCAGTGTAGAGTTCCTAGATTGTCATAGTAATTTGGGATATGACATTATTATTCAAATATTTGATGATATGTTGATGTTTGTGGGCACTATCTCTGAAAACCTTCATGAGACTAAACTCATCCACTATAAGTAACCTAGGAGTTTAAAGGATTGTTGCATATGCTAAATGGAATCATGAGTCCTACAAAAGTGGATGCGTTTTTATTTTATTCTCTTTTTGTCTTACTAGGGACTAGCAATAGCTAGGTTGGAGGGTTTGATTAGCCTTAGCTATTGTGTTATTTTAATATTTATTATTAGTTAATTGTGTTGGGCAAATCATTAAATGTGTTGAATTGGTTAAATCTGAATCGACAAGTAAAGTAGTGGAATTAGTGTTGTACAAATAAATGAAGAATGGAGTTCTACACAAATTTGGAGTGAAAAGAAGCATTCTACTTCTTGCGTCTAGATAGTGGAAGAGATGTGTCTAGATAGTGGAAGAGAAGCGTCTGGATGGAAGTTCCAGAGATTGTCAAAGAAAAAGTCGAAGACATGCATCCAGACATGAAAAGCTAACATGTCCGGACAGAAGAGAGAGAGAGTGTTCGGATGGAAAAGAGGAAGCGTCTGGACAAGAACTCCGAAAGATCATCAAGAAAAGCTCTGCTAGTTACATCCAAATGGAATTGATTATGCATCCGGACGCGTGTTTCTTATAGATGAAGACAACCATATGCATCCGGACAGTAAAAGTTGTGCGTCCGGACGCATTTTCGAAAGTTGTTAAGGCTTCTAATGTGAATTAGGTTTTTTTTTTTACCCCATTACCTATATAAAAGGATGTAATTCTACATTGTATTCACCTTAGGTCCTCTAGTCTTTTCTTTTCTAGTTTTATTGTATTTTTTTTATGGCCGGTTAAAAGCCCAACTAAAGCTAGAGGAGAACCTTTCAATGAAGCCCAATACTGTTTTTGATCCAATATTTTTAATGCATGATTTAATCTTTTAATTTAATTATAGTTTTTTAGTAAAGTTTTTTGTTATGTATAATTTCTTGATATGGTGTGCCATGTACATCGAATGCTTGAAAATCCCTACAAGTCAAACAATTGGTTATTCCATTCTTGAATTATTTAAAAATAATTTTCATAAGACAATTGATTTATTATTTGCAATAAATTTAGGGTTTATCTGTAAGAGAACTTTATTTATCGTAGACTCCGGGCCGGTAAATGCTTGTAATCTGCATGTGAATTTTAAATTTATTCGGATAATTTATTGGTTATACCTTTGGATGTTTTCATAATATCTCCACTAAATATTTTGATTGGTATCACTTCTTAGCTTATTCTCAATTGTGTTCAAAATCGAATCATTAATAATTATTGTACGAAATTGAAACGGCATCCCCGATGCTTTAGTATTTCAAATTAATGTTTTGTTTCAATTAATCTATCATTCTTTTGAACAACCACTTTTCTCAAAATTTCCTTCAAAGCATTTTTCTTGCATTCCAAGTTTTCTAATGTCACTGTGAATCAATGTCAGACTTCCTTAGTTTATTATTACTTTGCGACAACATATGCTTGGGTTCAACATTATTTGAGTTGTAGCACCTAGTTTCAAAGTAACCAAGGAATATGTTGGAGTAGCCATTTAATTGGCTAATAAAAAGAAACTTTCCTTGGCTCCTTTTGTTTTAGGGGCATTGTACAAAGGTCTTTTTGATTTGACAGAAAATAGGATTACTGCCAGTTGTTGTGAGCCCTTCTGACTTTTCCAGACTTGGCTCTATGCTTATTTTCCTTAGGTTTGGCTCCTTGAATCTTGGCCTATGCCTAAATGTCAGCCCTTAAAGTCTGCTAATCGATTTTTG
>CM042185.1:41954848-41984947 GCA_023539305.1 Ilex asprella
CGAGTCAAAAAGAGCTCGATGGAAGGAGCAAGAATTCGGTTTCGATAAAGGCAAGCTCCATTCGGAACAACCTTAAACAAGAAGAATACCTACAATCATGGGATTTAGGTATAACGAATAAGAATAATCATCGACTTGGGAAGAGCTAGTCAACATGAAGAGTGTCTGGAGAGATTTCAGCAAACACTAAAAATATCCCAGATTGATAGGAGGTGCGCCACCTTGCATCACCAATTATATGAACCCTAACAAGAAGGGAGTAACTATATAAAGAATCAAGAATGCACGGTAAAGGTACGTACAACCTTCTCTACATATACTTACAGATTTAAATATCGGAATATCTTCGACAATTTGTTTAGTTTGTAGAAAAGACAGAACATGATATACAAACCATATCCATCAACCAATGTCAGAGGTAGGTACGCTTTCTTCGCTTACAAATACCAACATGGGTCATATGATATCTAGTGGGGTGGGGGTGTTTGGAGACTGGAATAAAGAATATTTCCAGAAGGAAAGGACAGTGGCGTGGGGATATGGGCTGAGTTTGTTAATGGATCCAATTGTATTTCCAATTTGATTAGTTGAATATAATTTAATTTAGTAATTAATTATTCAACTCCCAATTTTGACATGAATTTACTATTATTCAGTTCAATTGTTATTTCACATGAATTTTGTATGAATATATTGAAATTCAGTAATTATTTGATGAAATTAAATTAAAATAAAAAAATAGTTTTAAAAATTCAACTCTAATTATAATATTTGGTTCAAATCAAAGATTAGAATCGAATATCCAAACAGTAATAGATTTTTATAAGAATTATTAAAATAAAATACACTAGTAATTGAATTGGAGACGCATTTGAAATTATACTAAATCTGACTCATTGATAGGCTTAATAGGGACGTGGAGGTGACTGAAATTTGAAATATAGCAGTTACATTGCTTGAAGTCTAAGGCTAAGTTTTTAAAATGAGAGTCAGTCCAAGAATAATAATAAGGTTGCCAAAGATGAATTCACATGTTTTATAGTAATCCTTTCTGGTTCGACTTCTTTGTTTCTTTTTTCTTGGTAACTCTATAAGTAGTTCTACCGACAAGGAAATTACTTAACATACCAATTATACAATCAAAGTATCAATTAGTTTGTGTGGTATTAACGTTGTGAGGCCTTATGAATTCTTTCTCTTTTTGGTAAGAGAGGCCGTATGAATTGAAATAGTATATTCTTTTTTTCCTTTCTGGTTTATAACAAGAACTAAAAAGGAAATAAAAATTCTTTTTTGCCGTAAATGAAGAAAATTTTTCGAAGGGGTTTAAAATATTCCTATGCATGATTAGACTATTTAATGAGGACAAGTGACATAGGATACGAGATAAAAGTGAGATGGAATAATTTGGTGAAAGCAAAGTGTCTTAGACCGAGCCAAAAATGGTCCAATGGAATAGATCACATTGACATCGAACCAGAATTTGAATCACCCTCGCCTAATGGTTGTTTGCAAAGCTCCCGAACAGTCGGTGTAGACCGAACAAGCACAACGAAGGCTGAATGATTTAATATTTTAGAGGAACACTGTTTCAGCGATTCAAAGGATAAGTACTAAGTCCACCTGAGCAAAGGATAGCTGGGTTATTTGGTAATGACTAGAGCGGTCATGAGCAACCAATAAGGAAACTACTTATTTTAAAAAGATACATTATAAATATGTAACCTAAAAACGCAACTAATGAGAAAGAA
The DNA here is from genome assembly GCA_023539305.1 of Ilex asprella. Lineage (NCBI taxonomy): Eukaryota > Viridiplantae > Streptophyta > Magnoliopsida > Aquifoliales > Aquifoliaceae > Ilex > Ilex asprella. The sequence goes on from CM042185.1 coordinate 41,956,600, forward strand.
AATCTAGAAAGGTTTATTTACGAATTTGGGAAGATTTGACTAAAAATAGGTGTATCACTCAATTCTAGCCAAAATTCTAAATACTAAAAAGTGGGTACATCTATATAATAAAATACATAACAATTTGAATTTTTATCCCTCATATTTTTTCCCTAAAAACATCACATCACTCATTTCTATCACATGTTTAATTATTTACATATTTTTTTCCCAAAAAATATCACATCATTCATTTCTATCATATGTTTAGTCATATAATATTTGATTAATTTGTAGTTAATATAATTTTTATTACAAACATTATTTATATACGATGATGTACAAATGTTAAAAAAATTTAATATAGTGGAATCGATTTTATTTTGTACGCTCGAATTTTATGTTTTATCGTGTCTGCAATAGTTATGACTAGTTCTCTTATAAATAGTGGATGGGCTTAAATCTAAGGTACCCATTTCTTTTAAATTCCTTAGTGACTCTGGTATCGATTGCTAGTAGGGGTGTCAATGGGCCGAGTTACCCACAAGTCCTTTTACCCGGTCATAAAAAATAGATCCAAAACACGATAGGTCCAATAGTTGACCCGCCCGAGCCCGAATCCAATATTATTAAAAAGAGAGATTTTGTTTGCCCCCAAATTTATTACCCGACCCAAGAGCCCGCCCACATTTTTTTGAAAAAATATTATACTTTTAGACCATTAAATTTAAAATTTTGAAATAAGTCTCCCAATGTCGGAATTTGAAATTTTAAAAATTTTGATATTATAAATAATATATATATTTTTTTCTATGTATTACAAGTTTTAAAGGGTAGAGTAATGCAAATGATAAATAAGTGAGTAAGCGTCAACCTAGTTGAGATATATTCATTCTATTAGATGTAGTTCATCCCCTAATAAAAAATAAAATTATTCATTATTTTTTTTTTCATTTTGACTCTACGTTTGATTCAAAAATATAATTTATATAAATATTAATTTACAAAAATATTTATTATTTTTAAATTGATTGCAGTGCTTATTTTCTTGATTGATATATCGTGTGGTTGAGTTCAAAATTTTATTTTTCTAAAATACAGGTAAGATTATTGTTGCTTCAAAATCTTTTGAGATTGATAAAAATATTTCAATCGACAGACAGTTTTCAGATGATTATTTATGAGGAGTTTTTTTTTTTTGGTCTTATTTTAGGACTTCTTTGAATTAAAATACTAAACAAACACATAGTACAGGGGAAACTAATAAAATAAAATTTCTTTATTAATTTAATTGAAAGAACTTTGGTTACAGAAAGATTAAATAAACAACATTGATTGCAACAATAACTACTTCCTAAAATCTAATCTAAAAGCTATTGTTAAAATGCTCAGATCGTGGGTTTTGTAAGAGTTTGAGTATATCATTCAGCTTCTCCACTACATGTTTTTTTATAGCCACAGTCTTCAACGGTTTTACTTTCATCGACGGCTAATAGCTGGTAACTTCCTGTTAGTTATTTTTCCACTTTTTCAATATAGTTGTGGTTGATCATCTCTCGCCTTTGTCCAAACTCTGCCACGTGATATTTTCTTAATGCATCTGTGACGCCTGTTGTCGATACACTAAATATTCTTGGGATTTAATATTTTATGTCCAAACAATAACCCCCTCATTTAATTGGGTTTAATTGATTAATAACCTAAATGAATAAACATTCATGAACATCGTTTTCTTCAAGCACCTATTTAAAGAGTTTTGGCGGCTGAACTATTTATTTTGCTTTCCACCATTTTTTTTTCGCTTCTTGCCTTCCTTTTCTTCCCGTGATTATTTTTTTAATGCTTGAAATGGCTCTAAATATATATAAAAAAATCCTCCATCTTCGTCTTCATCTGTCCATTTCTCTACGAGATTTCTTTCTGATATCAAGCAGATAGCCAATGACTCGGTGGATCATAGGATTCTAATTGCAATCCCTAGTTCTAGTGGGAATCTTGCTCTTGGCTCTTCCTTCAAGTCATATGTTTGTGAGGGATTCTCGGATCATTACCTTGTTAATGAAAGTGAAAACTTTTAGCAATCCCAACTTCTATAGAAGTCTTAGAATTAGGGAACTAATCCTTTTTGTTCATGGATTAACCTTGATCAACTTTGGGTCGATTGGGTTGCAAAGTTAGAGCCTCGTTTCGCCTCTCAATGGAGACGCTCATGTATCTTTGAAATGATTAAGCTCTCCACTTGCGACATGCACATGAATCGATGGCTAATTGGTTTGTTGCCTGTTTTTTGTCCTAACCATGCAATAACATGCTCCTTCCTATTAGCATGATATACCCCAACCCTAGGTATATAATCTTCAACCCTAATCCTACCTCGGCTTTAGAAACTCAACCCTAGCACTGCCTGAGTTTAATTCAGGAGGGTTCGAGTTGAATTCAGGTTCACTGCAAGAGAGACAGAGAGAGGGGGGAATAATGAAAAATTCATAAAACAATTCATATATTTCATTCATAACAGTGCACGATTATTGATCATCTGCTTTCACACAAAAAAACTAGTGATCTCAAAGCACAATCCTAGAAAACATAGAAATTTGACCCATAAAAACATTAAACTTAAAACATTACACTATCACCACTAATCACCCATAACAGAGTAACAAGCAAAAAGACACAGATGACGATGGAGTAAAAATGAAAAAAAGTGCTAATGCTTTATATATATATATATAATTTTTTTAATTTGTCGGGTTCGGGTTGAATTCGGATTTCCGATGCCTCAATCCAAACCCGACCCAAATTGAATTTGGGTTGAGGTTTTTTGACCCAAGTCTAACCCAAGTATTAAAAACCCTAGCCCAAGCCCTAATTTTTTCGGTTTGGGCTCGGGTTGAAATCGGGTTGCCCAACCCAAGTTGCACCCCTAAATCTAGATAATATCTTCTTGTTGTAGTGTTTGTCGAGTTTTGTAGGTAAATTAATGGAATTAATTTTGTACAAATACCTTGACCAAAAAAAAGTTATACAAGTACATGAATGGAGGAGGTCCAGACAAATTTAGGATGAAACGAAGCATTCTTCTTTGTGCGTTTGGACGATTGAAGAGACTCATTCCAACAGAAGTTCTAGAGAATGTCAATGAAAAAGTCGAAGACATGCGTCCGAACAAAAAAGCTAACGCGTCTGGACGAAAGAGAGAAAATATTTGGATGAAAAAGAGGAAGCGTTTGAACGAGAACTCCAGAAGATCATCAAGCAAAGGTCGACCAATTGCATCCAGACAGAATTGAGTATGTGTTTGGACACATGTTTCTTATAGACCAAGATAGCCCTACGCGTTTGGATGGTAAAAGTTGTGCGTTCGAACGTATGTTCGAAAGTTGCTTCGAGCCGTAAGACTACTAATGTGAATTAGATTTTGTTTCCTCATTACCTATATAAAAGGATGTAATTCTACATTGTATTCACCTTGGGTCCTCTAATCTTTTCTTTTCTAGTTTTATTGTATTGATTTTATAGCCAGCTAAAAGCCCAACTAAAGTTAGGGGAGAAGCTTTTAATGAAGAACGATATTGTTTCTAATCCAATGATTTATTCTTTTAATTTAATTCTTGTTTATTTGTAAAGTTTTTACTATGTATAATTTCTTGATTTGGTGTGTCACGTACATCGAATGCTTGAGATTTCCTACGAGTCAAATAACTGTTTATTTTATGCTTGAATTATTTAATTAAAATTTTCATAAGATAATTGATTTATTATTTGCAATAAATTTAGGGTATATCTATTAGAGAACTTGATTTATCATAGACTCTGGGCATGGTGAATGCTTACAATCTACATGTGAACTCCTAGATTTATTTGGATAATTAATTAGTTATAACTTGCCTATTTTCATATTATCGTCACTAAATATTCCAATTGGGATCACTCCTCAACTTATTCCCAATTGATTTTGAAAATTGGATCATTAATAATTATTTTAGGAATGTGAGGGTATCCCTGATGCTTTCGAATTAAAAAATATCATTTTTATTCAATTAATTTGTCATTCTTTTGAACAATCACTTTTCTCAAACAACCTTCAAAGCGATTTTCTTTCATTTTTCTTATGTTCCAAGTTTTCTCAAGTCCCTGTGGATCTATCTCGGACTTCCTTAGCCTATTATTACTTTGTGATAACCTAGTTTTGGTCATTATTTTTGTTATTCTTAGGTTTAGGTGATAGAGGTCAATTTTATTTTTTTTTAGTAAAAGTTTTTTTTGAATTATAGCAAAACTTTTCTAAGTCTGTGATTCAAATTTTTTTAGGACAAAAGTTATTTTTTTTAGTGTCAAAACAACGACCATTCTGGAAAAGGCGTCTAGATAGGATTTTTCATGCGTCCGAAAGCACCATTTTGTTAAAAAGTTCAATTGTTTTCTAAATGTTTGTAAAAATGGTTGATATTCTGTTAACCACGTCTGAACAGGAATCCCAGCCGTTAAAAATTCCAAACATGCATTCGGATGGACCCCTTTCATGAGTCCGGACGCACTATCATTTACTTCCATTAATGAGACGGTTAGGACGCATCCAGATGCAACATCACATGTGTCTGGACGCGTGTTTCAGCACTTTAAAAACGGGCCTTTGGCCGAGTTTTTCAAACTCTCATGTCCCTTTCTTTTCTAAAAAAATTCCTCCTACTTCCTAAATTCTCAACTCAACCCATTCCCCCCGTCCCCATAATCCAATTCACTCAATTGCCCCACCAAGAGCATCCACATTGAAGAGAGCAAGAACACCGCCTCAAGGTGGGGTGGGTGATGATAGAACATTCAACGAGCATAGGTTTCAGACTTTAGATGTGAGTATCAAGTATTTTCAATACTATGAGAGTAAGCCTTTAGTCTGTTAAAGACAGATCGAGTATGAGGATTTTTCTTGATTGGGTATGAGTAATATTATTTGTAGGAGGAAATGGGAGAGATTTATGGATCAAGAGTGGTTGTGTTGGTGAGAGAGTTCTATATTAATGTCGATGACCATGGGGATAGAAGTTTTCATACATATGTTCGGGGTAAGTCCATCCGGGTGGATGCCACTACAATTGCCCATCTAACCGGGATGGCCTAGGCTAGAGTAGGCCACCTGGATTACCCCTAGAATTATTCGGGGAATGACGTGGCTAGAGAACGGTTGGGCGACTCTAATTTTTCTGACAAATTTATATAAAATACTGAATTTGATTTCAGTATCTAATGTGATGCCGCTGTTGAGGAACAACCATATTTACCCAAACAGGGAGAGACTGTTGTATTCCATGGGCACTGGACTATCCATCGACCTCCCCACTTTGATTTTTTGTAGAGATGGGGGAGGGGGCAGTCAATGACAAGAATGAGTCTCTCCTTTTTGCTGGTGTGGCCGCAACAATGTGCCTATAGGCGAAAGTTGTTATTGAGGGTAGTATGGAGAGGATGAAGAAGGTCACCGTTCTGAACTTCCACTAACTGCAGAAGAGTCAAGTGTGACTAAGGCAACAAGTGAGAAAGGTCACCCTTCAAAGTAGAAGGAGGATCCAACATAACAGGTGCCTGTTGAGGAGTAGTGAGATCAATACCTCATTTTGGATGAGGATTCTAATGCGCCTATTGATAAGGTTACTGATCCTCGGACTGACAGAGAGCTACTATTTGCCATAGGGGTACTACTTGGGCGGGCAAACCCAAATCCAACCTGAGAAAATAGTGTTAGGGTTGACATATTTAGGATTAGGGTTAGGGTTGAAAAGCTTCAACCCGAATTGAATTTGTTCAAGGCTTATGTTAATGAGTTTAACTCAAACCCAACCCGAATTGATGAAATCGGATCTAACTCGAACCCAACTGGAGTTCAACATGAATCCATGTATTATATTTATTTAAATAATAAAAAAAAATAAAAAATATATATATATATATATAATTATTATTATTTAAAGAGAGAGTGAAACATAATTTATAATGACTACAAATGCTAAATGAAATTTACACAACTGATGAGGGATAACTAACGAAGGCAAAAGAAAAGACAAAGAGTTGTGCAAAGGCTCACACTTTATTTAAGATTATTGTTTGTTAAACCCTAATTGCCAACCTGAGTTTGCCCAAAATCAACTCGGTCAATACTCGGGTTGAAGTAGGGTTAGGGTTAGGGTTAAGATTAGAGTTGAAGATTTTATACCTAGCATTGGACTGTGGTTGATCCCTAAACCCGTCCAACCTGCCAAAGTTGCATCCCAAATTTGCCATACTGAGAGGTCAGTGGGAGGCGAAGAAAGAGATGAGGTAGATGAGAGCGATGATGAGGGGCATCGGTCAAAGTTCCCAGAATGAAGCAAGTCCATCTTCTTAGATCCTCTAGGGTTTTGACTAGTTCCCGACTTTTGTTGTTCGTGTTTTTATTACTTAGGAAGTATTTAGTTTTTTTTAATGATCAAAGCATGTTGTAGTTAGTTGAGTCTAGGCTTGATCAGTTTGCACTTAGAGTCAATATTTAGTCCTCAAACTACAATATTAATGAATAGAGTCTTTTTATTATTTGGTGTTTAATTTTATTTTATGTGTTAGTGGTTAAATATTTAAATAGTGATTTCATGCATAAATTGAAATCACAATATGGGACCAATTTACTTAGCTTTAAATTTATAGCTATTTAAGTATCACGTATAACTTTACTCTATATGTCTATATCCTATATCATGTTCTTATAAAACTGCACAAATTGTGCACTTTTATACTTTACCAAGTTTGGAGTTTGTTAAGTTTTTTTTCCTCGAGAATTTGAAACATATAGTGGAGATGCATAAAATCTCTAATGAGTTTTGATCCAATCTTCCTTGGAGGGTTATTTACATTTACTCAATGAAGAATATTTTTATTCAACTAATTTCCTTGAATAGTCTCATTACCTTTGTTTTCATCAATACTACTATTGTGAATGATTGATTGACTTTGAATTATTTGCATGAGATAATGTATTACTAAGAACTCTTGAGATATGATTTCAGGCCATCTTTGATATTATTTGAGCCTGAACCTTATTTTTTGAATATTTATATCCCTAGAATCCATGATTGAGTCTTTTTGAAGAATATTTTTGTCTCTTATACCACAATACAAAAACAAAGCCAATGAAAATAAAATAATATAATGTATCCTTGGTTATCTCGAGATTGAACTTTTACTGATTATAAAGTTGGAGGATGTTGATTGAGAATAGATGAGTGCATACTTGTGAATATTTATATGTGGTTACTTGCTCTGAAATAAAAAGAAAAAAAGAAAAAGAAAGACAATATATCTAGCTGTGAAAAAGTGCAACCATGAAGTTGAGAAAAAAATATGAGCAAGTGTTGTAAATTATACTTCTAAAGGAGAGTGAAAGGCTATGAAAAATGTAAACCCCCATATTCTTATCTTTATATAGTAACACAATTATTTTGAAATGCTAATATATGTAATGATGTACACATGAACAATGTAGATTGTAAGAGTATAAATAAAAAATGTTAGGTGAGGAGATAGGGTATCTAGTAAAAGTTAGGAAGTATTTTAGAGTCAAATTAGATAGAATTTGGGTAGAAAGGATTTTGACACTGCCTTAGTATTTGGACCATAACTTTTTACTCTAACCACCGTTTGATTTGAAATTTTTACAGTAGACACTAGACATCCAGGCGACAAAAGAGTATTTCACAAAAAAAATTCAAATCGACCTCTAAATAGGCCAAAACTTCATTGAAAATTAAGAACAAAAAATAGGAGTCCGTTCGAACGTGAAGATCCGTTCGAACTACAGTTCATCCTAGTAATTATGTATCTGACAGAACTCTGATGGAAAAATAAAATTACTGGGAGCAACTAACGTTCGAACGCCATTATGACGTTTGAACGTGAGGTTATGATTCTGAGTAACAGATTCACGTCGAGTGGACTGTTTCTCATACTATAAATACCTAAGGACAACTCTCTTAGCCTAATTTCATCATTTCTAACCCTAGAAAGCCTTGGAGAACAAGAAAGAAGAGGAGAAACACGAGATTTAAGGGGGATTTTCACATTCGAACGGAACAAACCCTCTTGTTTTTTACACAGAACTACGGAATCAAGGTAAGAGTTTTTTTCTTAATCTTGTTCATTGAGGCTAGGGTTTATTTATATGTTATGAAATCCTTGCTTCTTGATGTTCTTGCAAATCATATCATGTCTTGGATAAAGTCATCTTTGATAGCCATAAAGATTCTTGTTCTTGTGACCAAAACCCTAGTTTTCAAGAAATATAAAATTTTAATCTTGATATTTCATTTTTCTTGATTTAAAAACTCTAGTGTTTTGTTTCAACAATAAAATTATATTTCTTGATGATCTATTGCTTATTTTTCTTGAGTGGTTCAGTTGGTAAAATATATGTGGAATTATGGTTCTTGATTTACCAGTGATTTGATAAATTAGTTTGATATTATATCTCTTGTGTGGCTGTTTTGATGAACATGAATGACCGTTAACCGGGTATCGTAGAGTGGGTAGATGCGTTTCTTACTCCAAGGGGTTTAAAGGTTCCCTACCACTCGTAGTGGAGCTAGTGCCTTGCGAGCACCAAACCACTATTCCCTCATGGGTATCGAGGCTGAGGGCTAGTATACTACTCCTAGGTTGGATTCGTCAATGTCAATGTGTTGGTATACACCCTTCCTAATGTAGTGTATCTTTGCGAGGATTGGGTGGGTGTGTGTGGGCCAGGATATTCTCAACGTGTGTATTCATGCGAAACCTTACTACATACCTGAGATACAATGTGGGTAATGGTTTATTGTTTGGAAATTTGTTTTAGTTTTCATTTAAATTTATTGATATTGAGCAAACTTGAGATCTGATGAAATGTCACTATTTTATTTCAAAAGTTAAATATGATATCTATAAAATGGGACCGACCTGTTTTATACGTTTTCAAAACCTTGGTAGGACTTTTCTACGGAGTTTAGTGCTCACCCCTTACAAACAACATTTTTTCCCCAGAGTTTGGGTTAGAGGAAGAGCTCAAATTTAAGGAGCAGATACATTGGGAAGCTCAACACGAGGGGAACGGGGATCCTGAGATGGAAGTTTAGAGTTGCTTCTTTTATGTTCTAGACTAGGTGGTTAATTTTGAGACATTGTTAAGTATATATTTTACTTATTCTACTGTAAGATAATATTTAGTTTTTTGGATGTAAATGTCATGGTTTGACATATTTATTTTCAAATGATGCTTTAGTTGTTATGAATAACGAATGATTTTTTTTTTAATTATGGATTTCTTTTAGTTGCTCGCATAATATTAATGGTTATAGATAATAATGCATTCTAGGGTGGATTTTGGGGCGTTACAGATTTGGGATCAGAGCCTAGGAATTAGGTCTTACATCGGAGCTGTAGGTCATAGATTACCACAAGAGAAGTAGGACTAGGTTGAATGAAATTGTTGATTTCAAATCTTATACAAGCCTTATGCTTTGGATTAAAGTGATAGTTAGGGGTTTTAGTACATTAAGGAAACTAAATTGTAAATTGATGTGCATAATGAATGGTGAACGAGGACGTAGACGTGGACGTAAACGTGGATGTCAATCAAACCCACCATCCCCATCACCTCCAGATGCCATGAATGACATTTATCAATGCCTAAGGGAGTTAACTACACTGATACAACACCAGAATGAAAACAATAACCATAACGAGGGGTTTAGCCATTAGCTCCAGCACTGGGCAACGGGGACAAAAATAGAAGGATGATAGTTCTTTTAGAATTTTTTAGGCAATGCCCACCTACTTTCCTAGGAAGTCCTCACCCTTTGGATACGGATAAGAGGATTCATTGGGTGAAGAAAATGTGTGATAGCATGGGAGTTGTAGAGGATCTGTGGGTTGGCCTAGCTACATATCTGCTAAAAGGGGAGGCAAACCATTGGTGGGACTCGGTGAAAAGAATGAGGAACACTGATGCTTTTACCTGAGAGGAGTTTGATCAGATCTTCCAAGACAAGTATTTTTCGGAATCGTTTAGGGACAAAATGAGTGCAGATTTTCTAGCTCTAAGACAAGGTAGCATAACGGTGGCGGAGTATGAGAGAAAGTTTGATGAGTTATCCCACTATGTCACAAAGTTCATATCTACTGAGGCCAAGAGGACTAAATGATTCGAGCAGGGTTTGAGGCCTGCCATCAGGGAGAAGCTTGTGGCTCACAAGATCCGGGACTATGGGGATCTAGTTGACAGAGCTACACTAGTGGAGAGAGACACAAAGGACAACCAGCAGCGACAAAACTTTGCGAGGGGAGGTCCGATTAGGACTGGTGCTAGCAGTAGTGAAGTGCTGAGGGCGGCACCATACCGTTGCCTAGACTAGGTGGTTGGACAGAAATTTCAGACCACTCGAGGAGTTGGAGGCTTATCGGAGAGGGTAGGAGTAGACCTACGAGCCTACTTTACGTCTGGAGGTTTGGGGCATATTCGGAATCATTGTCCGATCTTTCCACCCCAAAAGAATACCCAAACGACAAGACAGGTAAATACAAATAAGCCTCCACTATAGAAGCCACCACAACAGAAATTGTTAGGAGCTATAGCACTAGTCAGTACCAATGCAGTTGTGGAAGATATTGTTATTCTCTATAACTCTTAGGCATATATTTTATTTGATCCCGGTGCTACTCATTCCTTCATACGCACTACATATGCTATTAAATTTGGATTAGAACTTGAGAATCTAGAACATGCCTTGAGTATTGACATAATTACAGGAGAACGGTTGGATACTAGAAGGGTGTGTAAAGGTTGTGTGTTTTGAATTGGGGTGCAATAATTGATTGTAGACTTGGTGGCATTAGACATGAAGGGTTATGACATAATATTTGGGATGAACTTGTTGTCCACTTTCCATGCGGTAATGGATTATTTTGGTACACAGATTTTATTTCAATTACCGGGAGGGTAGTTTTTAGTTTCATTAATGATCAAAACAATTTTCACCCATTTCCCACTACAGGTAATAGATTCTTAAAAGCTAAGGCGGGGAACAATTTGAGTTTCTTAGCTAGCTTAATCGGAGATGGTCGGGATAAATCCCATTCGGACGTGGTGTTGATGGTGTCGGATTTTTCTGATGTATTCCTAGATGAACTACCCAGGTTACCCCCACAGAGAGCGATTGAGTTTACGATTGATCTATATCTGAGAACCGAACCCATATCCATTGCTCCTTATAGGATGAAACCTTTGGAGTTTAAGGAGCTAAGGAAGTAGTTGAACCAACTATTGACTATTGGGTTTATCCGTTTAAGCACTTTATCTTGGGGAGCCCCATCCCCTTTGTGAAGAAAGCATGATGAAACACTTCGATTATGCACGAATTGTCAGAGGTTGAATAGAGTGACAGTAAAGATTAAATACCCATTGTCAAGAATTGATGTTTTATTCGATCAACTGAGGGGTTCTAAGTATTACTCCAAGATTGATCTTCGCACAAGGTACCATCAACTTAGGATGAAGGAGAAGGATATTCCAAGGACAGCTTTTTGTACCAGGTATGGTCATTTCGAATATATTGTAATGTCGTTCGAATTGACTAATGCTCCTCCAGCCTTTATGGATTTGATTCACAGAGTGTTCCAACCGTGTATAGATCAGTTTGCTATTGTGCTTATTGATGACATATTAATCTATTCACAAACACAAGGGGAATATGAACACCATCAGTCGGTAGTACTACAGACATTGAGAGAGCATAAATTATATGCTAAGATGAGTAAATGTGAGTTTTGGATAAAGAAAGTGAAATTTCTTAGCCAAGTTGTGTCAGAACAGAGTGTAGTTATTGACCTTGCAAAGATTAAAATAGTGATGAAGTGGGAACCACCAAAGAATGTGACAGAAATACATAGTTTTTTGGGCTTAGTAGTCTACTACCGGAGGTTTGTGGAAGGGTTCTCAAAGCTAGCAATGTCGATGACCCGTCTTACAAAGAAGGGGGAAAGATTCATGTGGACTCAAGAGTGTGAACTAGTCTTTTGCACCTTAAAGGAAAGGTTGACAACAACTCTTGTCCTAATTATTCCGATAAGTGGGGAAGGATATGATGTTTATACAAATGCTTTGTTATGAGGCTTGGGATGTGTGCTCATGTAAGGAGGTAAGGTAGTTTCTAATGGCTCGAGACAACTAAAGATTCATGAGTCGAACTATCTCACTCACGACTTAGAGTTTATTGCTGTGGTTTTTGCTCTTAAGTTGTAGAGGTTTTACCTGTATGGAGAAAAATTTCAAGTATTTTTTGATCATAAAATCCTCAAGTTTATATTTACACAGAAAGACTTGAATCTTCAGCAAAGAATGTGGATTGAATATCTAGAAGATTACGATTTCACACTCAACTATCATCCGGGGAAGACTAATGTAGTAGTAGATGCACTTAGTAAAAAGTCTCGGGTAGAAATCAATGTTCATGCTGTTAATAGGTGGAAGATGATTGATATTTTGGAGGAATTTGATCCATTAATGGATAGACAGGAGGATAGACCATGATTTGTTAATCTTGTAGCTCAACCAATTCTTCGATAAAGGATTGTAGAGTTGTAACGATTAGATGCAGAGTTGGAAAGTATCTGAGGTAGATTGGAGAGGAATGAAATTGTTGAGAACTGGCCTATACATAATGATGAGTTACAGTTTCGTGGAAGACTATGTGTACCAAATAATGACCAAGTAAGGGAAGAAGTGTTGGATGAGTGTCATCATTCAAAATTCTCCATACATCCGGGTAGTACTAAGATGTATAAAGAGATGAAGCCTCAATAGGGATGAAACAAGACTTGGCTAAGTACGTTGCAAAATGTGTAGTGTGTCAATAGGTAAAGATTGAGTATCAAAGATCGGGAGGTTTGCTCCAACCCTTACCAATTCTTGAGTGGAAGTGTGACCATGTTATTATGGATTTTGTGTCGGAATTACCCAAGAATATCAAGGGTCATAATGCGATTTGGGTGGTAGTTGATAGATTGACAAAACCTGCCCACTTTATACATGTTAAGACCACATATAGCTTGGTAACGTTGAGCCAGTTATACATTCGGGAGATAGTGAGGTTACATGGGGTACCGTTGTTGATTGTGTCTGATCGAGACAGTCGTTTTGTGGCTAAAGTCTGACAGAGCTTGCAGAAGGCATTGGGAACAAAGTTGCACTTCAGTACAACCTTTCATCCTTAGACAGATGGACAATCTGAAAGGGTGATCCAAAATTTTGAAGATATGTTGAGGGCATGTGTTCTTGACTTCAAAGGGAGTTGGAGTGAACATATTCCATTGGTGGAATTTGCATATAACAACAACTATCAGACAAGTATTGAAATGACTCCTTATGAGGCATTGTATGAAAGACCATGTAGGTCCCCGACTTGTTGGTTAGAAGTTAGAGAGAGTAGCCTGTTTGTGCTAGATATTGTTCGGGAGACTACTGAGAAAATTCAACTAATTAGGGAAAGACTACGCATGGCTCAAAGTAGACAAAAAAGCTATGTGGATAGAAGAGTAAGATCATTAGAATTCTGAGAGGGGGGGCTACATGTTCCTCAAGGTTTCACCCAAAAAAGGGGTGTTTAGATTTGTCAATAAGGGAAAATTAGCCCCAAGGTACACCGGACCATTTGAAGTGGTAAAAAATGTGGGCAAAGTGGCGTATCAACTTAGGTTACCAGTCCAGTTGTCAGGGGTACATGACGTGCTCCATGTGTCAATGTTAAGAAAGCGCAAATCTGATACAACGCATGTAGTGGATTTGGAGGGAATTGAAATTCAAGATGGAGTAACATATGAAGAACAACCGATGAAGATTCTAGATACCACGAGAAGGTGCTTCGCAATAGAGTAATCCAACTGGTGAAATTTTTGTGGCAACATCATGGGATGGAGGAATCTACCTAGAAACCAGAGCTGATGATACGAGAGAAGTACCCTCATTTGTTCTCTACTTAAGGTAAGTTTCGAGGACACAAATTTCTTTAAGGGGGTGGATTGTAAACCCCCACATTCTTATCTTTATATAACAACGTAATTATTTTGAAATGCTAATATATGTAATAATGTATGCAAGAACTATGTAGATTTTAAGAGTAGAAATAAAAAATGTTAGGCGAGGAAATAGGGTATGTAGTAGAAGTTAGGAAGTATTCCGGAGTTGAAACACATTTTAGATAGAATTTGGGTACGAAGGATTTTGACACTGCCTTAGTATTTGGACCATAAATTTTTACTCTGATGTCCGTTTGATCTGAAATTTTTATAGTACACACTAGACTTCCAGGGCTACAAAATAATATTTTACAAAAAATTTCCAAATTGAACTCTAAATAGGGCAAAACTTCATTGAAAATTCAGAAAAAAATGGGAGTCTGTTCGAACATGAAGATCCATTCGAACGACAGTTCGTCCCAATACTTTTGTATTTGTTAGAATTCTGATGAAAAAATAAAAGTACTGGAAGTAACTAATGTTCGAACGTCAATATGACGTTCGAACATGAGGCTACGATTTTGAGTATCAAATTCGCGTCGAGTGGACTTTTTCTCATACTATAAATACCTAAGGACACCTTCTTTAGCCCCATTTCATGATTTCTAACCCTAGAGAGCCTTGGAGAGTAAGAAAGAAGGGGAGAAACACGAGATTTAAGGGGAATTTTCACATTGGAACGGATCAAGCCCTCTAGTTTGTCACACAAAACTACGGAATCAAGGTAGGGATTTCTTCCTAATCTTGTTTATTGAGGCTATGGTTTATTTATATGTTATGAAATCATTGCTTCTTGATGTTCTTGTAAATCATATCATGTCTTGGATAAAGTTATCTTTAATAGCCATAAAGATTCTTGTTCTTGTGACCAAAACCCTAGTTTTCAAGAAATATAGATTTTTAATCTTGATATTCCATTGTTCTTGATTTAAAAACTCTAGTGTTTTGATTCAATAGTAAAATTATATGTCTTGATGATCTCTTGCTTATTTTTCTTGAGTGGTTCAGTTTGAAAAATACTTGTGGAATTATGGTTCTTGATTTACTTGTGATTTGATAAATTGGTTTGATATTGTATCTCTTGTGTGGATGTTTTGATGATCATGGGTGACCGTTGATCGAGTATCGTAGAGTGGTTAGATGCGTTTCTTACTACGAGTGGGTTTAAAGGTTCCCTACCACTCGTAGTGGGGTTGGTGTCTTAAGAGGACCAAACTACTATTCACTCATAGTTATCGAGGCTGAGGACTAGTATACTATACATGGGTTGGATTCGTCACTGCCGATGCGTCGGTATACGTCCTTCTTAAAGTTGTGTATCCTTACGAGGATTGGGTGGGTGTCTGTGGGCCAGAATATTCTCAATGTGTGTATTCATGCGAAGTCTTACTACATACTTGAGACACAATGTGGGTAATGGTTTATTGTTTGGAAATTGATTTAACTTTTCATTTAAATTTATTGATATTGCGTAAACTTGAGATCTGTTGAAATGTCACTGTTTTATTTCAAAAGTTATATATGATATCTATAAAATGAGACTGACCTATTTTATACGTTTTCAAAACCTTGGTCGAGCTTGGGAGGACTTTCCTACAGAGCTTAGTGTTCACCCCTACAAAAAATATTTTTTTTTTTCAGAGTTTGGGTTAGAGGAAGAGCTCCGATTTGAGGAACAGGTACATTGGGAAGCTCAACAAGAGGGGAACGAGGATCCTGAGGTGGAAGTTTAGAGTTGCTTCCTTTATGTTCTAGATTGGGTAGTTAATTTTGAGGCATTCTTAAGTATAATGTTTTACTTATTCCGCTGCAAGATAATATTTAATCTTTTGGATGTAAATGTCATGGTTTGACATATTTATTTTTGGATGATGCTGTAGTTGTTATGGATGACGAATGGAATTTATTTTAATTATGGTTTTCTTTTAGTTGCTTGCATGATATAAATGGTTATAGATAGTAATGCCTTCCAGAGTGGATTTTGGGGCGTTACAGAAAAAGGGTTGGTTGTGTAATGTATTATTCTTTCTGGACAGTCTTTTGATTTCCTGAATACCTTTTATTTCAAAACCCTAATACCAAGGCCCCATTACAACCTTAAATAAAGAACTATCTAATCTCAAGAGTATATTGGTGATGTATGACTTTTGTGAATAGGGAGAGAAGTTGTCATTCTTTATTTCTTGTGTGTTGATTTTCATTCATGAGACTATTCCAAATCCATTTCTTTTTGGTGGCAGTTATTTTAAAAGAACAAGTGAGCATTATGTTTGTTTTGATTTAAATATATTATTCTCACATGTGAAACTTGAGGGAATTGTCACCATAATCTGAGAGAATTTGTATTGAGAGTCGTATCTAGTGAGGTTTGGTGTAGAGACGAATGGTTGATAGTTTTTGAGGAGATTACTAAATAAATGACTGACTTGGTATAGTTAATTCACACTACACATGAGTTTATGTGGGAACATGATATGTGCATACATTCTTATAGCTTTGAGTTCTATAATTTGCTTTGCATGTATGTATCAAAAGCTTGTAGTGTAGAGTTCCTAGATTGTGATAGTAATTTGTGATATGACATTATTATTCAAATATTTGATGATAGGTTGATGTTTGTGGGCACTATCTCTGAAAACCCTCATGAGACTAAACTCATCCACTATGAGTAACCTAGGAGTTTAAAGGATTATTGCATATGCTAATTGAAAACATGAGTCCTACAAAAGTGGATGTGTTTTTATTTTATTCTCTTTTTGTCTTACTAGGGACTAGCAATAGCTAGGCTGGAGGGTTTGATTAGCCATAGCTATTGTGTTTTTTTAATATTTATTATTAGTTAATTATGTTGGGCAAATCATTAAATGTGTTGAATTGGTTAAATCTGAATTGACAAGTAAAATAGTGGAATTAGTGTTGTACAAATACATGAAGGGTGGAGTTCTACACAAATTTGGAGTGAAAAGAAGCATTCTACTTCTTGCGTCTAGATAGTGGAAGAGAAGCGTCTGGACGGAAGTTCCAAAGATTGTCAAAGAAAAAGTCGAAGACATGCATCCAGACATGAAAAGCTAACGTGTACGGACAGAAGAGAGAGAATGTTCGGATGGAAAAGAGGAAGCGTCTGGACAAGAACTCCAAAAAGATCATCAAGAAAAGTTCTTCCAGTTGCATCCAAATGGAATTGATTATGCATCCGGACTCGTGTTTCTTATAGATCAAGACAGCCATACGCATCCGGACAGTAAAAGTTGTGCGTCCGGACGCATTTTCAAAAGTTGTTTAGAGTCTTAAGGCTTCTAATGTGAATTAGGTTTTTTTTTTACCCCATTACCTATATAAAAGGATGTAATTCTACATTGTATTCACCTTAGGTCCTCTAGTCTTTTCTTTTCTAGTTTTATTGTATTGTTTTTATGGCCAGTTAGGAGCCCAACTAAAGCTAGAGGAGAAGCTTTCAATGAAGCCCAATACTGTTTTTGATCCAATATTTTTAATGCATGATTTAATCTTTTAATTTAATTCTAGTTTTTTAGTAAAGTTTTTTGTTATGCATAATTTCTTGATATGGTGTGCCACGTACATCGAATGCTTGAAATTCCCTATGAGTCAAACAATTGGTTATTCCATTCTTGAATTATTTAAATAGAATTTTCATAAGACAATTGATTTATTATTTGCAATAAATTTAGGGTTTATCTGTAAGAGAACTTTATTTATCGTAGACTTCGGGCCGATAAATGCTTGTAATCTGCATGTGAATTCTAGATTTATTCGGATAATTTATTGGTTATACCTTTGGATGCTTTCATAATATCTCCACTAAATATTTTGATTGGTATCACTTCTTAGCTTATTCTCAATTGTGTTCGAAATCGAATCATTAATAATTATTGTACGAAATTGAAACGGCATCCCCGATGCTTTAGTATTTCAAATTATTGTTTTGTTTCAATTAATCTATCGTTCTTTTGAACAACCACATTTCTCAAAATTTCCTTCAAAGCGTTTTTCTTTCATTTTTCATGCATTCCAAGTTTTCTAATGTCCCTGTGAATGAATGTCAGACTTCCTTAGTTTATTATTACTTTGCGACAACATACACTTGGGTTCAACATTATTTGAGTTGTAGCATCTAGTTTCAAAGTAACCAAGGAATATGTTGGAGTAGCCATTTAATTGGCTAATAAAAAGAAACTTGCCTTGGCCCATTTTGTTTTAGGGGCATTGTACAAAGGTCTTTTTGATTTGACAGAAAATAGGATTACTGCCAGTTGTGGTGAGCCCTTCTGACTTTTCCAGTCTTGGCTCTATGCCTATTTTCCCGAGGTTTGGCCCCTTGAATCTTTGCCTATGCCTAAATGTCAACCCTTAAAGTCTGCTAATCGATTTTTGTCTACCCTAGCCTTATATACAAAGAAAGCTTTCAATCCTTATTTTTAGAGCCTTTTTTACTCTCAGAAATGATAGATTAAACTCTTTCTACACTCCGTTTTTTTTAGTTTTTCTATTCTTCTTCTCTTCTTGATTCTTTCTTTGTTAACCCAAATACTGCCTCTGAAGAAGTTAACGAATTGCAGAATATCTTCTAGGGTAATGTCTTGCTACATCGTTACCTTCATGTGGGAGGCTATGTAACCGCCTCTGAATTTTTCAGCTGTAGCTTTGCAAGCTACAACCTAGTTAGTTTTTCAGACAATTTGGTCTGACTCAAAACATTCATTTCCCCTACATGTACCACTCTATCAACGAGCCTACAGGTGAGAGGATGAAAATAAAATCAGATGTTTTAGTCCACCAAATCTCTCAGGCTTATGAGAAATTGCTAGAATCCTTTATATTCTCTCATTTTGACTCTAGCACATCCCAATCTTCCTTTTATTTAGAATTGGAGGGAAAATATTTCAACTTTGATCATCATCTCTCTATAGACAAGTATGTGTTCAGGTTGTGTTTTGATAATCGACTATTAAATGAAATATTTGTCAGTCACAAGAAAAAACCAATTGAGGCACCTACTATTGTCCCTTCTCCACCCACTGATTCTCAAGTAGCTACTGATGTGCCAATGGTACCTACCATCAACGAGCAAGAAACTGAAGAAACTCCTTCTTTGAGTACATCAGAAGAGACATTTTTTGTGAAGAAACCTACACTGCTAGTGTCATCTAATCCTTCTCTGAAGGGAAACAAAGAAGTAATTCTTTTTCCTTCTAACAGTGGAGACATGTTGATTAGCAAGCTCATCCCCATAGCCAAGCAAAATGGAAAAAAGTTTAAGGTGGCTTCTAAAGTAAGAACTACATCTTTATGTTTCTCATCCCATTTTTTTAAGCACACCTTTTAATATTTCAATCTCTCTTCTTTCAAAGAGTGGATAAGAAGCTAATTGTGCCATCAAAGCACAACAGTTCTGAATATTCTTCCCCAACTCCTTCAAAGCAAGAGGACAATACCATCCCAGTGGATCAAGCAGACAATACAATAACACCTATAGTCATTGCCACTCCTGTCAGCCGACATCTCCTCGACAAGATTCTCCTGCTGAAACTATCATTGTTCATGGGGAGCCTGCCTATGAAGACTCTACTATTCCAGCCCTTGTTCTTCATATTGTGAGTCAAGTTGAATTTCTTCAACCGAATCCTCCTCATCATGGCCTTCCTACTAAACCAAGTCTTATTCCTGAGGAAGTTGCCTATGAAGGTCCTATTGTCCCAACTCCCACTAATGATCCTTTGGCCAATCCTAATGGCCAAACAGATCAACTAAAGAAGTTCTTTCCATCTGCTTCTTTTGGGAACCAGTTAATTTTTCAAAAATTTCTCTACTGCTTCATTTTTCTCGTATCTTTTTCTGTTTTTCTTTACCACCTTTCTCCTATTCTTTGTATTCAATGCCTGAATTTGGGTCTCAGATCTCAATTTCATATTCTGATAGTGAAACTATCTATTAGAATAAATGAGCCCATAAAGGCAATTGACTCTGTATCTTCTTCCAGCATCTCTCTCTCTCCCATTAAAGAAGCTCTGAAGCAAGAATTTTCACATTTCTTTAAATTTCTTCAAATTTATTTTAAACTCATACAAGATGATCCTTCTGCCATAATTTCCTAAATGGCCAAGATTTCAAATGTCTCTTTTACTTACTTCACGGAGCAACAACAACAACAAGTGGCCTACATAAGTAGTCATCTTCAGACCCAAACCTCATAAGCTTGTTATTTTCAAGATGGGGTGAAGAATAAGATAGGATTTATTGACTATGTGAAAGACTTTGCTCCCCAAATTTCTTCAAATAAAGAGACTAAGGACAAGTTAAAGCAACAAGATGTTATCTTACTGTAGGAAAAAATAGATCTCAAAGAAAAGTTGTCAAAAATAGCTAAAGATAAAGCTAGATTAAGGCAAGAAATAGGGAGTTTCCTCTTAAGTACTAAGGAATTGCTGGCTAACTATCAAGATGGAAGTGGTTAGCTATTGCCTGTAAGATAAAGTTTAAGGCATGCCTAACGACAATGGAGACTGCTATAAGACGAATGAGACATCTTCAAGCTTCACTTTCTTGTACCTTCTCATTTTTAGGAAGCCTTATAGTCTATTATGGCTTCTTTTATATATACATTTTTTTGTACATATGTAACTTAGCCATATGGTCTTTTGACTAATATAAAATAAGTTTTCTTTCTATCTATGGCCCACAATCTTTGTTTCTATTCATTCGTTGGATGATATTATCACTGAAACCAACAAAAATGGGTTATAGATAATGAATATAAATGAATGAAAGTTCTTTCATTTTATTTCTAAAAGATATAAAATCAAACAAGTTCTCCAGTTCTAGAATAATTTAACATTGTTCAATTTCTTATTCAAATGGTATACTTGCTTGTTTCTGGCCTTGGTCATTGTTTTTGTGCAAGTAGGCTGCCAATAAACTTCCTCTTTGATGAAGGATAAAACTTCAATGGCTTTCCATCCTTTTTTGTCATCAATGCTTAGAGGCCCTATCAAGTATCTCCTTGAGTCCTTGAAAGGCCTTCTAGTGTAAAAATTCTCATTCCACGTCCAATTTTACTTTGTCATCTTTGTTTTTGGTATCCATTCATTCTGGTTTATTCTTTCGAGACTAATCCCCAGCATTTTTAGCCCAATTGGCAAAGGCATCACCCAATGCCTTCATTTTCTTCCAAGGTATATCTAGATAACATTGTCAATATGGCTTTAATGGTAGCCATTTTCCATTCTAGGATCTCTTGCAGGTCCTATTCATTGAATTTTGTGGACCCTTCACTTTTTGATCAAGGTTGCAAAAATCCAAATCTGGCCAGATCATAGCAGATCTAATGTAAGCTTTCTAGGGGTAAAAATCGTTTCGAGTTGTATCGTATCGTGTTCGGGTTAGAGTTTATGACACCTCAACCCAAACACTACCTGTTAGTTAAACGGGTTAAGTTATCTGGACACGAACACGACATGTTTCTAAACATGACACGTTACCCGAGATTTACATAGGTTGTGTTCGGGTAAACATGACCCAACCCACCTTACATGACCCAACTAATGAATCGATTCTTACCTATATTTATGAATTGGCCACTAAGAATTCCACAACCCAACCAATAGAATCAAATATGTGTTGATGACCCGACCAGAATTCCAATGCAATTGCATATACAATCAACAAAACAACCACCACTAGTAAAATCAATGATTTAACTACATTGAAATGAAACCAATCTTTACTCGCATTACAATTCACATCATATATATATATGCATTTGAAGATCCCAAACTACTTATTATTGTCCCAAAAAAAACTCAAATTAAAAAGAAAATTTAATGTAACTTGTGTGGTCATTTAGCCCCTCTATAACCATTGATCCAAAGACAACATAACAGTGATATGCATATAAAATTTCTTTGAAAAGAAAAAAATGTAGATCTAATTAGAAAAATATAGATCTAATGTTGTTAACAATAATTTAAGAATAGTGTATGTACATACACACACAAAAATGATTTGAAGAGAGGAGATAAGTCACGTGATGATATGAAGGAGTGAAGAGATGAGTCAGCTTGCTCATTCAATCGCCCATGAGGGAAGGAGAGGCAGGTTGATCTAAATGAGTGAGAAGATTGAGCAGATGAGTCGGGCTTCGTCACTCGATCGCCCAAGAGAAAGGGAAAATAGGAGTGGGTTTCGGGTTAAGGTTCATTTATATAGTGGTAGGTCATCCAGATCTAAAACATGTTAATCGGGTTCATGTTGACCCGATTAGATACAAGAGTCAATTGGCTCAATTTCAGGTTAAAAGGGTTGAACAAGAATACGAACCATTAATACTTCATGTTTACGGGTCATGTTATATATGAGTTTGTGTAAAAAAATAGTCAACTCTAACCCATTAATTCGTTTCGTGTCGTCGTGTCGTGTTGAAATTTTTTGGTTTTTACAATTCTTTGCCTAATTAAAGTTAGATCCTTGTGATAGACTTGAGATTCCCCATTATGTGCATCTATTGAAAAATGATTAGTATCGGCCCAATGTACTTCCACTCCTTTTCTTCAATCATCTTCTTTGTCTGATAGGAGGATTAGTGTTTGATGTAGGGATGCTGGCACACAACCATTAGTGTGTATTGATTAGCACAAAACTTTGTATATTTTTATATGCTAATCATCTCATTTTTAACTGCTTTTGGAGATTGAATAATGGGAGTTGTGTTAATTGAGTTCTTAACGATGATATTTGGTGTTTGCAGTTAAAAAGTGTCAAATGAGGCTTCTTAAGGCCTTCCCAAACCATTTGAGATGAATGTGGATGATAAGATAGCTCGGGGATAGCTCCGGAGAGGAGGAAATAAAAAAAATTAGAAAAACAAAGAAAGCGTACAGGTAGGTTGACCCTACTGGAGTTCGGGGTACCGGTACGCGTACCGGTACCTGAATGATTCTTCCTTAAATTCAGTAGGTGATCTCTTGGTGCCTTGAGGGTCCCACCAACATTTATCGCCTGCTCCCCTGACATGCCCACAACACTATTCATCCCTTTCACACTACTCTTTGAACTTTTGGGAGCTATGGTGATTAATGAGGAGAGAGAACAGATGAGGAGCTAGGTGTGCAGACAAGCTCTGCACTCCCTCTGTTCAAGCCATTTCTCCTGCAACCTAATGATGGAGGTCACTTCTAGATGCTAGGCCACCTCTCCAAGCACGTTTTTGGCAAGCAAAGCTCTCTGTGGTTCAGCATTCAAACACATTACAGGAGATATAGAGAGAGAGAGAGTTTGGTAGAAGATGATGAATAGTGTCTAGTGAGAGAAATTTGAGATTTTTACATTTCTTTCAATACATTATCTTGTAATCCCTGGTATGAATATTTAGAACTTTATTTAATGTCATGAATGTTAGTTTCCTTCAAGTTCAATTCAAGTTTAATGCTCTCTTAAAGCTTTTACCATTAATGCACCAAAGATCTTCATTTTCTTAGATATAAAATGGGTATTCATTTCTTTCACTTTGAGCTTATGATTTCTTGTATTTAGTTACTCTAGAACTTCATATCTTTGTAATGCACTCTCATTACATTGTCTATTTCATTTTAAGCATGAGTAGCTAAATCTTTTAGTTGAAAAAATCAAGGGAAACCTCCACTTGGGCATATCATTTCAACTCATTCTCTTCTCTACTTTTAGAGTTCAATGGTTCGGTTTGACTGGGTTGAAGGTGGATAAGTTGGTGATTCTTTGATAATCCGTAGGCCTAGTCACGGTTTATGCTTAGATACTCACCAATCTTATCTCTAGCTTCCCACGAATCAATCGTTCATTTATGCTGAGGGATTGGAGTTGAGATGGTATTCCTATTGGAGTGATCTCTTGGATTTTCCAACATTTGTTTCACATTTCATTAGTACCAAAAAACACTTCACCAAACAACTTTCAAACCACAACGATTTTACACTTTATTTTACTCAAAATCACCTTCCCCTCGGTTTACTTCCTTGCCCGTGGAAACTACCTTGGAATACCACCAAGTAAAACACGACCCACGAAAGTCTCCTTGCGATTAGGGAGCACTTTTGTTCATTGCACATCATATTTACACCATCTCATTTTCCTTTCTCCTTGCCCTTTCTTTTGACACTATCCCAAGGGAGAGTGACACTCCCCTTCGAACCATACACTTCACATGCTAAGGGATATTATTTAGGGGTTAGGAAACAACAAGGAATTTTAACAATCATGTATCCAATCTCTTCCTAGAAGAGCATTGGAGTTGGATAAGGAATCCACCATAAATAATGTTGGTGTTGTCTTTTTATTGCCTAATAGTAATTGTACAGACAATATTCCCTTTGTAGAGGATGGTCCTCCAGCAAAATTACTTACTGTCATGTTAGTGTAAAGCAGATCTTTCTCTCGCTTGTTCAGAACTTTAACATCCTTGGAGGTATGATGTTGACTACTGCCCCATTATCAATCAGAACTTTTTTCACTGGTTGACCATCGATGTAGGCCTGTATGTACAATGGTCTCAAATATTTAACCAATTCTTTTTTGGGAGAGTGGTTACACTCTGTCTACCCCCAGTCTCCTTGATCTATACTTATAGACCTCCTATCAGATTTGGTTTCATTCATAGTTTTTGAGAAGACCGTCACTGATTCAGTACTATTTTCCACATCTCTTGTTATTTGATTTGGTTGTTTGGCTTAGCCTTGAATGTTTCAGGTAGAGCCATTATCATGTTGCACGCTGCCTCATCTCTGAGGAGGGGTTCTATGTCTTTAAAGTTCATAAGCTCCTCATCTAAAAACATGTCTTTGTCTTCTTCCACTTTTTCTTTTCCTTTTCTTGATGATTTTTTTTATATCTTATCTGGTTCTCCTTCAGAAAAATCTAGAATTTGCTTAAATTTAACAGTCTTCTAATCAAAGATGTCCTACATGGTGTCAAATCAACTCATTTAATCGAACTATCCACTCATATACCCAATATATATTTTGAGCATGCAAGGAAAGGGAGATATATACATTTTTATGCAAACTCAACAATGAGATATAAATTAGATCTTTATAAATTATGGCACTCAACTTAACTTTCATATTCCCACCAAACTTGGATATATGAATCTTATTACTACTTGTTGATGATGAAAGGCCTTTGAGTTCATTAGTCTCTTGTGGAATAATAATGTCATTTAATTCTTCACTATCAAAAGTATTAATAGATTCATCCTCAGTTTGTAGTTCAGGAAAAAAAACCACTCTCACTACATTGACCATTCTCAACCTCTTGTTCTTGGGTCCATGTATTGAGCATGTCTATTATCTCTTCAATAACTTGGCTTATTTAGGCATTGAAAACTAGTTGGGTTTGCTTAAATTCATTAAAATATTCTCAATCTCCCTTCTTCTGAGTCATGATATGAGGGATATTGGAGAGGCTCTTGTGGTGGTGTGAGATGTACCGGTAACTGATAATGTTCATTCTCACAACCAAAATTGTGATAAAAAATTTCAAAACAATAATCAAGGTAAAGTTGAAAAGAATTAGGTAATACAATTGACCCATCCCTCCAAAACCATCGAGCCATTGGAATTAAAGCACACACCTCAGTGGAATGCCCAAACACATAACAAATCACACACAGTTCCTCCATAGGGGAAACACTTAACACCGTAATAAAATAATCTAAAACATAAATAGTATGTTCAAAATAAAAATAATAAAAAATTTAACCTAAAGGAAAATAAATAAAAAAAAATATAGGGGACAAGATTATTGGATCTGTGATGAATCTCAAATCTAGCAAACCTCAATAAATGGCAGTGTATTCCTTGTCTTTAAACTAATCCTTGACAACGGTGTCAAAAACTTGCTACAACTTTAAAATTGATCACTCAAGTGCAAGTTGTGCGGAGTAATAAATTTTTTGGGAGTTCGAGGTCGAACTACAGGGAATTTAGAAAACTTAGAAGCCAAAGAAAAATTAAAAAAAAAAAAATTGCTTTGAAATTTATTTGAAAAGGAATTTATTTTTTCAAAAGAACAAAAGTTGTTTGATTAAAAATTACAATTGAAATACTAAAGCATCAAGGATACCCTTTCAAATCCACATGGTAATTATTAATAATCTAGTTTTCAAACTCAATTGAGAATCAGCTGAACAGTGATCCCAATCAGAATATTTAGTGATGATAATATAAAAAATATCAAAAGTTATAATTAATGAATTATCTAAATAAATTTAAGAATTCACTTGTAGATTACAAACATTCACCATGCTCGGAGTGTATGATAAATCAAACTTTCCAACAGGTAAATCTTATTTTATTACAAATAATAAATCAACTATCTTATGAGAAATTTTAGTTAATTAATTGAAGCGTGAAATAACCAGTTATTTGACTCGTAGGGAATTTCAAACATTTGATATACGTGACACAACAAATCAAAAAATTATACAAAGCAAAAACTATGCTAAAAAATAATAATTAAATTAAAAGAATAAATCATACTTTAAAAAGATCAATAATAAATATTGTGTTTCATTGAAAGTATCTCCCCTAACCTTAGTTGGACTTTTCAAAAGCTATAGAACAAGAATAAAAACTAGAATAAAAAAGATGAGAAGAAAATAATAATTATCACTCAATAGGTGAGAACTCTTATTTATACTATAATAAAATAAAGCCTAGGTATAAGTAGGAAATCTAGGGTTGGTTTGGGAAGATTTCTTTACTAAAAAGAAGAATTTTAAAGTTAAATCTCGTGCATAAAATCTTGGGAGCGCGGGTACAAAATCTACTCAGATTTCAAGCTCGATTTTCGAATAGTTGGAGGCCGATTCACGAAATTTTCATGAATTAAAATTTTGTAGCCCATGAAGTCTTCTTTTCAACCACACAAAGAGTAGGTCAATTTTATATTTGAGTCAAAAATTATGACTGAAATACTGAAGATATGTCAAATTCCTTATCTTCTAGAATACTTTCCTAATCCAACTTTAAATGAGATTTCTTCTAACTTGGACTCTTATAATGATCAAAATGGATGCCTTATCTTCAAATCTTCCTTTCTTAATCTTGACTCTTCAATCTTTATCAATTGTAACCATTCGTCTAGTGATTGCTTCACTTGTTTTATTCATTATTACTTTAAATCAACTAATTTACCTGCAAAATAAACCAAACAAAAAAATATATCAAACTAGAAAATCAAGGAATCTAACACATTTAAATACAAATAATAAGCAACTAATCAATCATTAAATATAACAAAATTTCACTTTTGATGGTTAAGTAGTTACCCCCTGCCCTTGGGTTGAATTCCTCTGTCGGTTCTAGTGGGGGCATGACATGCCTTTCACAACCTCTTCTAGAAAATTCAAGGTCTATCCTTAGCCCATTTCTACCCCTATGATTCCTTCCCGGGAAGAAATTAGGGAACATTTCGATAGATTCTCCACTAAACACTATATTGAAATAATTTTGGTGTGGTGGGTCTGGTCTTTCATTGGTCATCATTGGTGCTGGTCTCTAATTTTCTACAAGAAGCACCACAAGACCGGTGTTTTCTTCTTTTACCGTTTGATTTTTAATTACGGCAATTAATTGGTCATGACGTTGGTGTTTGGACATTCATTAACTCATGTATGACATTAACTAAATCTTGTCTAATGTCAAAATTAGGATTTTGCAATACTTGCTTCAAGTTCTGCACAAACTTTTGCATTTTTAAACTATCTTGGTCACTAGATTTGTCATTTCCTAGATTTATAGATTCTACTGGGTTAGTACTCAAACTTGCTTTATAATTGCCACTGTTTAGCGTCATTTCCAAAAATTTCTTTAGTGCCAAACACAATCTCATTTTTTTCCTCGTTCAAACCATTTAATTGATCCAAGTTAGTAATGTTGTCCTAACGAGCATACCAAAAGATTGTTACTCTAAAATTTGTTGAGATCGACAAAAATATCTCAATTGACAGACAAGTTTTCAAGCGATTGTTTATGAGGGGTTCAAAGTCCTTGTTTTAGAACTTCATTTGTGATAGATGTGGTTTAGTCTTATAATATAATGGGGTTATATGCATATTTTGAAACAAAAAGGGAGTGATGTGTAAATATCCTAACCGAAGGGGTGAAAAGAATTTTGCACTATATTGTTTTAGACATCTCACAATTTTAAGTCGTATATAAACAGAACCCTAAATACTCGATGAAGAACAAACGTTCCCTATCATGATGTCTAGTGGCTTTTGGAGTGGGGTTATCATAGCTCCATCTAA
>CM042185.1:41989482-42011771 GCA_023539305.1 Ilex asprella
AGAGGGTGAAGTAAAAAATGGAGATGTTCAAAAAGATAGAAGTGTCTTAAATCTCTAGGGATCATAATAGTCATGTCGATGGATTGGCTTGCCTCGCCTCAGTATTGTCTTGGGAGGTTACTCAGCGTATTACGATCGAGTACCTTAAGAACCCAAGCATAAGGGACTTGAATGCTGAGAAGGTACTTTTGATCGGCACACGAGATATTACGCAGTGTTGGATGGATCCTAAAATCAAATATCTTATGGATGGGACACTCCCCGAGGACGTCAAAGAAGCCAGGAAGATCAAACTGAAAGCTCCCAGATTCTGGGTATCCCTTGATCAGAAGTTATACAGGAGATCCTTATCGGAACCATACATGTTGTGTAATCCCGAGGATAAGATTGAGTAATTGTTGTATGAAATCCATGAAGGGATCTATGAAAATCACACCAAAGGGAGGTCCCTCGCACACCGGGTGATGTCTTAGGGGTATTGGTGGCCATATATGTAGAAGGATGTCAAGGGGTATGTTCAAAAGTGGGACAAGTGCCAGAAATTTGCCCCCATCATTCGTCAGCCGGCAAGGGGCCGGAACCATTTGACAAGTCCATGGCCTTTTTCCTAGTGTGGTAGTGGGGCCACTACCAAATGCGTCTTTAGGAAAGAAGTTCCTCCTGATCGTCACTGATTACTTCACGAAATGGATCGAAGTCGAGCCCTTAAGCTGAATTCGGGATGTTGAGACCAAGAAATTTGTATGGCAGAGTATCATCACTCGGTTTAGAATCCTATGCGCCATCGTGTCGAACAATGGCACCAAATTTAATTACGGACCATTTAGGGAGTTTTGCTTGGGGTTCAGAATTCGTAACTATTACTCCACCCTGCATATCCTCAATGTAATGGGCAGGCAGAAGTCTCCAATAAGACAATTTTGGTTGGGATAAAGAAGAGGTTAGAAAGGGCTAAAGGCAGATGGACTGATCAGTTTATAAACGTCCTATGGACGTATAGGACCACCCCGAGAACTTCTACAGGGGAAACTCCTTCCGCCATGATGTAAGAAGTAGAAGTTGTCATACCTCTGGAGGTAGAGCTCTCGACCATACGAAGATAGGCCTTCGAATTAGGGAATAATGATCAAACCCTAGCCAAGGATCTCGATTTGGCCGAGGAAAGGAGGGAACTAGCATCCATACAGCTAGCCAAATACCAAGGGGAGTTATCCAAGCAACATTAGAAGAAGGTCCGAATGAGAAACTTTCAGGTGGGGGACCTAGTGTTATGCAAGGTAGTAGGCGGCACTCGGGAACCTCCATCCTTAGAGTAACATTTTCAAAAAATTTAATGAGCCTCAGGCTCGGTCATTAGGTGACCCCATACGCAACATAATTCAGAAATATTTTTAATATACTAAAATAAAAATGCATTGACAAAAAGGAGGTTGTGCGTCCTCCAAGCATACAAGAAAGGAAAAGAAGCAAAGTTAGTCATATCAAGGCTCTAAGGGTTCCCGGTCTTGGCCTCATCACCATGGTCGCCACCAAGCTCCTCGCCACAGAGCCCCGCCTAATGCCTCCTCAAAGAGCCTTCCTCGCCAACGTCGATGAGCATGTCCTCAAGTTCCCTAAACTCGACCCCACTTAGATTGATAATTGGGGTGTCAGGGATCAAAGGGTCCCGAGTATGCATAGGGAGTGTAAGAGAAGGGAGTCAAAGAAGGGACATTTCCTCTAAATCACCATCGCTTACGGCGATGGGCAAAATCATGGCCACTGCTCCCCCGGTCTAATGGGCAGAAACCACTAGGATTGCCGCATCAGTACTTGGCTAGGCATCTTGGGGTGTCGTAGACACATCAACTCCCTGTTGGGGAAGATAAGTGTGCCTCTAAAATAGCTCAGAATCGGTGGCTAACCCGACAGCTTGAAGCACCTCATCCTAACCCTTTCTGAAGGACTTCTTTTGTCCATCATCAAAGGATGGGATAAACTTATTTTGGCATTGCTTGTAGAAGTCCATGCAGGCAGCGTTCATCCTCCTACCTTCCACAACCTTCTCATCCTTGAGCACCTCGACTTTTGAGGTCAGCGCCGCACAGTTAGCCTCGGCCTCCAGTAACTTGGTTTCCACATTAGAGATCTTAAGTTCGGCCTCTTCCATTCTTCTCATGGCCTTGACCTCAGACATCATGCTTTTCTCCAGCTCAGAGGATAAGCCCTCATCTCATCAGATGAGGTCGGCAATGCTCTTTGATTGATCAGTGACCATCATTTCCACTTGGCCAATGTGCCAATCTTTCTTCTCCAGCTCGGCTTGGGACTTCTCAGCTTTGGTATGATAGTCCTAGAAATGGTCGATGATAACCTTTATTGGTTGACAAGCCTAGAAAGAACAAGTGTGAGAACAAGTATAGGCATGGGAAGACATAGAAGAAGAAAAATCTAGAAGAGCTTACCACCAAGTTATGTTGAACCACCCCCTGAAAAAGGTGATTATCCCCATACTCTTCCAATATCGCCATATCGGCATCGAAGTGCATGATCTCAAGGAGGCATTCAATCGGGCCAGAAGGCACGAGACATCATGCCGATGCTTCACTCGACATTCGATAGACGAGCCATTTTCCTCTCCATGACGCTATCCTTGCCAGTCTCTGCTTTAGTCCAAGGGGGACTCTTGGTGGTTTTGTCGTTGTTATTGGACCCTGTGAGGCTTGTCGTTGTTGTTGCGGCTTCTATGGCTGTCATTGTTGTTGTTGTTGCTAAGGTGGTTATGGAGGTGCAAGTGGAGGGATAACAGTGGCCGCAATCCTAGAAGAGTCGTCGGGCCCCGAGCCCAGAGCCCGCATAGCTACAAAAGTGGCCTCTAAACTCTCTGCAGTGATTGGGGGAATGCGAAACATGATTGTTTCGGAGGTGGAGTTGTGTGCCGAGTGGGTGACGATTTGGGTCATCCTTAAGGTTAGCCTCTTATTCCTCCTCATTAGAGCGGTCAACCTAGACTGAGGGGTCAAAAGGTGAAGGACCTTGGGAGAAACAAGTGTATCTAGGATGGCAACCGAGGAACACATGTGTTGCATGAGCCAAAGGATCTCTGAGGTTGAAAGCACATACCTTTAGCAGGTCGTTGAAAGCGAAAAAGGATTTAGGAGGCTAGGCAGTGACCCTCTTACAGCTGTCTACAAAGAGAAACATTTGATTCGCAACAAAAATATTGATCGAGTGACGATTAACTCGGTGAAGCGCGCACTTGGTCCCCTTGGTACCTTGGGGCTGTAGAGGCCATCATACTCAGATCCCTCACCGTCTCCCCATCTATCACCGAGCATGATGAGATCCCGAGTGTATCTTTTGCCCAAGTCAGGCATGTGTGTCACCAAGTATATGGAGGGGTCCCGTGACTTCAAGTAGTACTTTCCATTACTAATCAACTTCAAGTCATAGCAAAACAGTATCTCATCCTCCCCAAGGTTTATTCCAAGCCGAGCATTCAATGAAACCACGCCCATGACTACCCGAAAAAGGTTAATACAACACTGGAGAGGGAAGAGTCTCAAGCGCATGAGGACCTTAAGCAAAAGAAGGGCAGAGGGAACCTAAATCCTCCCTTCATGATAGCCTTAGTGTGGAAGGGCATGAGGTCAACATTGTCCATGTCTGTCCTATTGTATTGGGGATTGAAACGAAGGTAAAGACATGCTCAGGAATTTCGTCGGTGGACCTAAAGGCCTCTATAAAGTAGTCATTCACCTGGGTTTTCCTTTAATTTTTTCGTGTTTCTAGGCCAGTCTAACCCCCCCCCCCCGGGAGAAACCTAGTTTTGCTTATTTAGGCCATTGGAATTTTGTAGAAGGAGAGAGAAAGAGATGAAAACAAGTGAACACTAAGAATCCAATGTCTTCAAAGGACCCCATCAAATGAGCTACTTGGGAGAATATTGAAGCTTAAGAGTTTGAATGTCCAAAGAGTCTCGAATGAGCATCAAGCTTCCCTATTTATACTAGTTAGACTGTGGACGGGAATTGAGGAGACACGGACCATCAATTGAAATTTGAAATCAGGCACCAAACATGCGAGTAACTGCCACTAATAACCAGGCATGCTAAGGAAGCCTCCACTCTCCGTGCACCACTTGTCCCATGACGCAAGGAAAATGGATGCTAAGGGCAGTTGACAGGACATTAGGCGGCTCACCACTAGAAAATTGACACATGGACATCCACAGCTATCAGAATGCACATAGCTCACTCGAAAAAGAAGCCGAGAAGTTATGATAAACGGGGCCGAGTGTGCCCCTCGAAACCCAACATTAAATGAGACCTGGAAACTCATTAATGTGGGTTTTGATTGGTTTGACAAATTATTAATGAGTGTCTAGATCTTGGAAGAATGTGGAGACGGTCATCATTATGAGGCATTACCATGCCGACATGGAGACCTCGATGGATCCCAAGAGTAATAGTTTCCTCCTCATGAAAGCTTGGGTGTAAATTTCAAGTGTCCATGCAAAGCATTTAATGATTGGAGATCGAACCATGAATACTTGGTGTTTCCCAAGAAGGGATCCATTTGTCCAATCAGATTAGTCTTAATGAGACTAGACAAAATGGCACTCATTATGCTAGAAAAGTGAACACAAACCATTAAACTCTAGGATGGGACTCAGGGTCAGGGTCATCATTACAAATACAGGTATAAATACCTATCAAAAAGCTAAGCTAAGATACACAATCTTGAATAAAGAATATATTGTGCATTGAGACCTACATGTCGACTGACTTCTGCTTCAGAGGGGATTAGCTGGGTACACACCTGGTCCTTTTCCTAATCCTTTAATTGTTTCAGGTTCATCATTCAGGATCACTCAACGGGTCGCAATCTCAACACATTGCAGGAATCCACCAGTGCAGGTACAACAAATTTTGCTTCAGAAAATAACAGCTTGATTTCCAAAATATGAAAGTAAACTCATAGGCAAAAAACAACAAAATATTATATTTTTGAGAAAAAAAGAAAATATATAAAAAAATAGAAAGATAATCTACTAATGGATTAAGCCTTATAGGTATAAATTAAAATTCACAAACTAACCTATTTGATTAATTCAAAAGAAACTACATATTTGAAGGTACTCTGAAGAACCAGAGTGCCCAGAAGATCTCCTTATGGCATCAACCACAAGAAGCTCAATAAACATGTGTAAACGTTTAGGGAATCAACAGACTTAAGATATTAGATCATGTCCATTCCTGTAACAAACTGCCAAAAGTGTTTCACCTCCATGTGGTTTATTACTGCATCCATGACTATGAGATTGAGAAACTCAAATTTGAGTTAATATCTGGGTAAAAAACTTAATTTGATATAAAACACTCTAAATATTATCCTTATATTCTTTTGGTAAGAGATTTGAGTCTCTCTTAATTTTTGTCAAAGTTTTAATTTTCCCTTAATTTAGTATAAATTTGAACCCACTATCTTTTTTATAACAAAATCCTTGACCAAGAGATTAACCCAAAATGGTTGATTCATGTTGTTGGCTACCCACACCTCTTCTGAGCTCAAGTCAAGAAAAGGGCCTCTCCGCCGCTTGTCAAAATGGGATGTTTTGCGTTCTTTTAATTTGTCGGGGACAATAAATTGTTTTCCAAAGTCGTTTCAGGGAGTGAAAATCAAATACAAGATTCGTTCAATTTAGAGACAGTATTTGCTTTGGTGTTCTCGGGGCTTGGAACGGGTAAAGAATGGAAGATGATTTTTGGAGCATTTTCACTCAAAATTTAAATTTGAGTCTAGAATTAGATAAAGGCTAGGACCAATGCTATAAATACCTTAAGATGCTTATAAATAGGCATGGGTCTCAAGGTTTTGAGATCATCCCCGAAAATTTTATTTGTTTAATTTTCATTCTCTTGTTGAGAGTACAAAAGGTTTTCTTTACTGAGGTTTGAGAAGGTAAGGTTGAGTGTGTTGTACAAGGGGTTAAGGGCTTGGGTGTGGGATTTAAACCTGAGTGGTGAGGCTTGAACCATTGTACTCATTTTCTCTCAATAGTAAAGAAAGGAGACCGAATAACATCTCGTGAACGTAGGCAAAGCAATTTTGTCGAACCACGTAAAATCTTGGTGTTGTGAGTTGTGCTTTGATTTTCTTTATTTAGCTTTTTTTTTGTTGTTGTTGTACTAATCAAATTGTTGCGATGTTAATTCCCCACAGGTGGTATCAGAACTCCAGGTTCGTTTGGGAGGATTGTAATTAAGAACAAGTGCACATAGTTCTTAATTACCGACACTCGGTACGATGATGGGAAAAGGCATCTCAATTGGAAAATTCGAGGTGGAGCCCTTTATGGGAAAAATAACTTTAGTTTGTGGCAAAGCACGATTACAGACATCTTGGTGTAACAAGGACTGCCAGAGCAATACTCGTGAAAAACAAAAAACCATCGGACATGAAAAATGAAGACTAGGAGGAACTTCATATGAAAGCTCTGAGTACCATCCATTTATCTCTCGCACCAGTGGTAAAATATAATTTTTTTAATGAAACTTCTACTCCGGTTTTATGGGAAAATTTGGAAAAGATTTATATGTCAAAATCTCTCACAAACAAATTGTGTATGAAGAAACAATTACATCAATTGCGGATGGTAGAAGGAACAAATATTGTTGATCATCTCAATCAGTTTAACAAAATTGTTACTTAATTTTCTAGTGTTGAGGTTAAAATTGTAGAAGAGGATAAGGTTATTCTCCTCTTGGCTTCTCTTCTATCTTCTTATGATACACTTGTAACTACACTTTTAGTTGGGACATATACTCTCAGGGTTGATGAGGTGATGGCGGCTCTCTTGGAGCCTGAGACACTCCGAATGCCAGGAAATGGTTCCCAAGTAGAAGGGTTGATGGCCAATGGTGAACCTAACCAACAACGAGGAAGAAGTAAAAGCAAAGGCTCTGGAAACAGAGGGAGGTCACGCTCAAAATCAAAAGGAAATAGTGGCAGCAAAATCAAGTGTTACTACTGCCACAATGAAGGACATGTGAAAGGGACTGCTATCAAAGAAAGCGAGATCTGAAGGACAATGAAAAAGCTGCGAATTCAGATCAAGCAGGCATTGCACAAGATGGTTAAAACGGTAAAAGTGATTTATTGACAGTCACCACAGGTACGAATTATCTTGCTAACAAATGGATATTGGATTCTGGATGTTCTTACCACATGTGTCCTTATAGGAAATGGTTTGATACTTATAAACCCTATAATGGAGGAACTATTTTATGGATAATGATGCAGTTTGTAGTACCGTTGGGATTAGGACCATTAAAATTAAAATATTTGAGGGTATGGTGAGAACACTAGGTGATGTACGGCATGTCCCTGACTTGAAAAGAAATTAATTTCTTTAGTCAAATGGTTTTACTTTTATGGCAACGGGTGGAGTTCTAAAAATTGTTAAAGGGGTCATGGTTGTCATGAAAGAGAAACTGCAGGGTAACTTGTATACGTTGGTAGGGAGTACTGTTACAGGAGGAGCAGCTGTGACAACTCTGTTGGATCCAGGTACTGATAACACTACTCTATGGCATTTACGCATTGGCTATATGAGTGAGAAAGGACTGCAAGAACTTCACAGACGAAAGCTGCTTGATAGGGTAAAAGTTTATAAATTTAATTTTTGCAAATATTGTTTGTATGGTAAACAGTGCAGGGTGAGGTTCAAGACCGGGAAACATATAAGCAAGGATGTGTTGGAGTACATACACTCGAATGTATGGGGACCCATGCCAGTTCAAGCCAAATGTGGAGCAGTATATTTCGTGACATTTATTGATTACTTCTCCAGGAAAGTATGGGTCTACTTTATGAAGCACAAAAATGAAGTCTTCGACAAATTCAAGCACTGGAAAGCTGAAGTTGAAAAGCAAATAGGTAAACAGGTCAAGTACTTATAGACGGACAATGGCATGGAGTATAAACTCTAGGAATTCATGAAATTTTGTCAAAAAAAGGGGATCACTCGACATTATACTACACCAGGTGGGCCACAACAAAACGGTGTACTGGAAAGAACGAGCAGAACCCTTTTAGAAAAAGCAAGATGTATGAGACTTCTTGTAGGTTTGCCAAAATTATTTTGGGTTGAGGATGTTAACATGGCATGTTATATTGTTAACAGGTCACCATGTTCAAAAATTAATGTAAAAGTTCCTAAGGAGGTGTGGACAGGTAAACTAGTTGATTATTCTAATTTAAGAATATTTGGTTGTCCTGCCTATGTTTACGTGCAGGAGCAGCAACAATTGAAGTTTGATCCAAAGTTCAAATAGTGCATATTTATTGGTTACGAAAAAGGCATTAAAGGTTATAAACTTTGGGATCTAGTTGCATGAAATGTTGTAATTAGCAGGGATGTTGTCTTCAATGAAGAGCATATACTGAACTTAAATAGGGAAGAAATTGATAAGTAGGTGGAGGCTCATACAGAAAAATTATCATTCTAGATAGAGCTAGATGAAACACAACGGCCCAATAAAGAGGATGATGTACCAACGTCCTCTCAGGAAGATACATCTAGTGGTGATGACAAGCAACAAGAATCCACAACTCTAGCTACTAGAAGAGAGAAAAGAACTCGTAAGGCACCAGTCAGGTATGGATTTGAGGATATGGTCTCTTTTGCATTGGTTGTTGGTGGTGGAGATCCATCTTTTTTTCAGGAGGCTGTCAATGACAAAGAAAGTGAAAAGTGGACGATAGCAATGGAGGATGAGATGGAGTCTTTACACAAAAACAACACTTGGGAGCTTGTTGAAAAACCCAAGGGGCAAAAGGTGATTGGTTGCAAATGGGTATATCAAAAAAAAAAAAAAAAACCCTACAATAGAAAATGAAGGAGAAAAATTTAAAGCTCGTCTTGTAGCAAAAGGATATAGACAAGTCGAAGGGATTGACTATAATGAAATTTTTTCTCCTGTTGTAAAGCATTCTTCTATTCGTGTTATGTTAGCCATGGTAGCTATGTTTGACCTTGGGCTACAACAACTTGATGTCAAGACAACGTTCCTTCACAGAGAATTGGAGGAGGAAATATATATAGAGCAACCAGTAGGATTCAAGGTGCAAGGTAAAGAGAATCTGGTATGTAAACTTAGAAGATCTCTTTACGGGTTGAAACAGTCTCCCAGGCAATGATATAGGAGGTTTGATTTCTTTATAGTTTATGTTGGCTAAATGAGAAGCAGTTATGATAGTTGTGTTTATTATAAGATGCTTGAATATGGTTCTTTTATTATTCTGATACTCTATGTTCATGACATGTTAATTGCTTCAAATAACATGCATGAGGTAGATTTGCTAAATTCCAGATTATGGAGTGAGTTTGACATGAAGGATCATGGTGTTGCTAAAAAGATCCTTGGCATGGAAATTCGGAGAGACAGAGGAAAAGACAAACTATGGGTTTCACAAAAGAAATATGTGGATAAGGTGCTAGAGAGGTTTAACATGGTTAATTCAAAGTCGGCCAGTACACCTCTAGCTAACAATTTTAAATTATCTGCTAGATTATGTCCGTCTACAGGTGATGAGGTGGAGAAAATGTCTCGAGTTCCATACGCTATTGCAGTGGGAAACTTAATGTATGTCATGGTTTGCAGTCGGTCAAATATCTCACATGCAGTTAGCGTTGTAAGTAAGTACATGGAAAATCTGGGAAAGGAGCACTGGAATGCAGTTAAATGAATTTTCAGGTACTTGAAAGGTATGTTAGATTTCGGCATCTTGTATGAGAGACAAGATGAGACAAGACAGATTATGGGCTACGTAGATTCAGACAATGTAGATGATCTGGATAAGCGGAGGTCTACTACAAGTTATATTTTCACTATTGCAAGTGGACCTATCAGTTGGAAAGATATGTTTCAGTCAATCCCTATTTTATCCACAGCTGAAGCGGAGTATATGGCAACGGTGGATGCTGCCAAAGAGGCTTTGTGGTTGATAGGGTTGGTCAAAGAATTGGGATTGAAGTATGGAAGCTTGGAGTTGTATATTGATATTCAAAGTGCTATTCACTTAGCAAAGAATCAAGTTTATCATGCTAGGATGAAACATATCAACATGAGGTATTACACTATCAGAGAATGGGTGGAGGATGGCAAGATAAGTTTGATGAAACTACACACGGAGAATAATGCAGCCGATATATTGACAAAGTCAGTGACTACACAAAAGTTCAAGCACTGCTTGGACTTAATCAATCTTTCACACTGTTAAAGTTTGACGAGGCATCCCAAGGCGTGGGGATGGGCTTCCCAAATTGAGATGCGCCTGAAGTTTTAGGTGGAGGTTATGAAATTTTTGCCAAGGTGGAGATTTGTTGGCAGTGGCTCAAATTTTGCTTTGATTGGTTTGGTGACATCATTGCTAAAAAGACCTATTTTTATTGGTTAGCTGACATCATTGTTAAAATCTTATTAGATGATATAAGTGGAGCAATTTCATTGCTTGAATGAGATAAGAGTTCTTTGTAATTGGTTAGATGATGTCATTGTTGAAATCTTATTGGATACAAGTGGAGCAATCAAATGCATTGCTTAAATTCAAAGAAGTTCATCTACCACCACCTTGAGATGTCTATAAATAGGCATGGGTCTCTTGGTCTTGAGATCATCCCTGAAAATTGTATTTGTTCAATTTTCATTCTCTTGTTGAAACAACGAGCGGTTTCTTTACTGGGGGGTTTGAGAGGGTAAGGTTGAATGGGTTGTACAAGGGGTTAAGGGCTTGTGTTTGAGATTTAAACCTGAATGGTGATGCTTGTACCATTGTACCTATTTTATCTCAGTAGTAAAGAAATGAGACCGGATCACGTCTCGTGGATGTAGGCAAAACAATTTTGCCAAACCACGTAAATCTTGGTATTGTGAGTTGAGTTTTAATTTTCTTTATTCGGTTTATTTATTTTCTTGTTATTGTACTGACCAAATTGTTGCGAAGTTAATTCCCTATAGTTACAATAAAACCATTTTATTATGTCAACAAATTAAATCAAATTTTTAAGTCTCAATAACATTACTCTAAAGGTTAGACATGCGCTTAGACAAGCATTTTATCAAATGCGGAATCAACTCTTATGAATACAACGTTATCGAGGAGCATAGAGGTAGTATAATAATACATTGCAGTAAACAGCTATAGTCATATATAGGGATTGTAGTGCCAGTACACACTTTAGAATTCTAAATGACCAAACCGAGAAGTTCGTGTGAAAAAGGCTTGAGAACAAAAAAGGGCTCATTTCTAAATTCAAAAAGACCAAACAGAGAATTTCTTGTTGAAAAGGATTGAGAACTAAAAAGGGGCACATTTCTAAATTCAGAAAGGCCAACTGAATTCATCAACATCTCCAAAATATCTCACAGTGAATGACAATAAGTCAATAACCAGAAAACCAGATATTATTCTGGAAGTAAGTCTCAAATGCAAACTTCCCTCACATCAACATGTACAGAATACAAGATCAGAACAAAACCTGATAGAAGTGGGTGCTACACATTGACTAAATTTTTTAGTCAGCAAACATAGAAATTGTCAGTACCTACTGTTTTTTTAGTTCAACGGTTAGGGGTGTTCAGGTCAGTTTACGCGTACCTTGACTAATTCTTTTCCCGGTCTGATCAAAAGTAAGTTATCCATGCCGAGACTAAGATATTCATGAGAAATTTTTTATAGTTTGACTCCCAAAAAGTAGTCAGAATTCGAATTCAGGACGTCTAAAATTATCAGTACACATTGTCATAGCATGATAGCTAATACAAACTGAAGTGACATGATTAATTACTCAATATTAAAAAATCAAAAGTTAAAAAGCTCGTTAAACCAATCTTCCCAACCAACATGTTTATTACTCACATTAAAGCGAGTGAATAAATGGGCTCGTTTTCGTTGACACACTATCATTATCACTACTAGTCTCTCAGAATATCTAAAAGAATGCCCCAAACTTACTGAAAATATTGAAAACAGAGAGAATCAACAACTTGTTCATTAATACCTTTGTATGACCAATTAATTCATCTCATACAAAAAATTTGGAGGAAAATGCAACATCATAACAACTAAAGACTAAAAGTTCCACATACACACCTATGAAATCAGACCCTTGATACTATTTCTGCGTTATCAAGGAACGTCCATGTGTAAAGATTTTGTCAAATACATGACAAATGTTGGTTGTTGAGTTCCTCATTGCTTTTCCTTGTTCTTCATATTCTTTAAAAAAATATTTATTTATACGCATTTATACATCAAAAAAAAAGGGAAAAAAAGACGAAAAAGTCTAGGTGGAAAAATTGAGCAAAGAAAAAGGTATATGGGAGATCTTAAATAAGAAACTAGTATAAGAGCTATTGCGTGGCTCCATTCTGTCTGCCTATTTGTCTGCATGGTCTAATTAGTAAGCTACATAAGTAAGTTACATAAGAAATATACTAATTTTCTTCTCCAGCAACAAGCTTGATGTGAGCCTATTTAGGGCATCGATCAATCAATCACTCAATCAAATACCGCTCTGTCATTGTTTGATTTTTGGTTTTCTGGTCACACTCGCATGAGGTGGTGACTAGGGACTAATTATAAGAGTTCTCTGAATTATACCATTTACATTAAGATTGC
Organism: Ilex asprella; assembly: GCA_023539305.1. Taxonomy (NCBI): domain Eukaryota; kingdom Viridiplantae; phylum Streptophyta; class Magnoliopsida; order Aquifoliales; family Aquifoliaceae; genus Ilex; species Ilex asprella. Next base: position 42,002,149 of record CM042185.1, read on the forward strand.
ACGAAAATGAATTTCGATTAGTATATTTCTTAGAAGGCCAGTTTGATCATTGAATGAAAAACAGAAGAAAGAAATGGTTACTTTGCGTCCATTGTTTCCCATCAACAATCCTCTAGTCCTCTTCTTCCTTCTTAATTTACATATCTTCTATTCATAGACAGACTCTGTATGTCTATTTCTCTCTTACTTGAGCTTTCCTTAGGCCCTTCTCTCTACGGGAGAGAAAGGTAAGGGAGAAAAGGGATGGGCAGGGGCGGATTTACAATGGGGAGTAGCTTTGAAAAATTTTGGGAGTAGTTTGAAAGTTTTGAAATTTTAGCATATGGTGGAGATTGCACCCACTGAAAAATTTTTAAACTTAAGAGTAGTCAAGTACTTGCTAAAACTCTTGGGGACTGTTTCAATGGTTTTTTAGAAGAGGTTTGGATTGGCTTGTCTAAATTCTTCCAGACTCAAACCCCTATTTATAAAGATGAGATTCAATCTTAAATTCAGTTCATACCCATGTTTGGTATGCCTACGGATATATCACTATTATGATAATATATTTGTATATAAATGACTATTGTGTTTCTGCACCAATTTAATCCAAACTCATGTTTATATACGTATAGGGTATAATTGTCTTTTTGTATCTTGAATCCGTTAATACTCATCTGAAACCCCTCCCCCCATGGGTTTGATGAAACTCATGATCTAGAGTTTAAGGTCTGGGCCAATAGCGGGCCGGGTTTGGTAACACATGTTTCCAATTTTTTGCCAAATATGGGTCTTGTGTGTCATTTGAACTATTTTTTCTCAACTCATCTTCCAAAGTCTGCCAATCCCACTTACCAAACAGCCCCTTTGGGTTTCTTTAGACTTTAGATAAACTAAAAGTATCAGGTCACAAGTCATGTATTTTTGTCTGTCTCTTCTTTGGTCTCTCTTTGTCGACTTCTAGACCTCTGCACTCTTGTCACCCACATCATAGGTGAACAATGATTACATTTGAAACTTCATATACTGCTTTGGACCATCATCTACACCATATTTGTCTGAAGCATCAGGCTTCCAATCCCAAGGGGTAAGGAACGAATTATCAGCTTCTAAGGCCACGAATATTGAGTAGTCAATCATCCTTGAATTGAACTCTCCCCATTATCCATTTGTTTCTATTGTTGTCCTTGATGTCATTTTTCTCGTTCTTGGTCTTCTTGTCTCTGTTCTTGTTGATATTATAGTTGTTGATCTTGATCTGACTGATATTGTTGCTGTTGGAGCAGACTTTGCACTCCAATGGGAAATAAGAATACATTTCATCCATGATTGAAAAGCTTGAATATGTAGAATTGAGCATATCACACTCTGCCAAAATTTTATTATTTTATGTTTTTAATTTCTAGGACAACAATTAGGGTTATGGTAAAAATTGGTCAATTTTTATAAAATCTTTTGATTTATTGGGGTTAAATAATGGATAGTAAGGTGGTGTTTGATTAAATTAAAAGCTGAAGTTTGAAAATTGAATTCTGCTGAATTTGTGGATTGTTTAATATCCACTGAAATTTAAGTACTGAATTAAACCAAACTAACGTCTGAAAACAAATTAATTTCAAGTTTTACCCTTTCACCCTTTAATTTGAAAATATTTATAAAATATGCACAATAAATGAATGATAACATCGGATCAAAAAAATAATACTAACTAATAAATAATTGAATAATAATAAGTGAACAATAATAAAGTGAATAATACAATAAGTAAACAATAACATCTGATAAAAAAAAAATCAACAGATAAATAATCGAATTACAATAAGTGAACAATAAGAAATTAAATAACACAATAAGTGAACAATAATATCTGATCAAAAAAAATAACATCTGAATAACATAATAAGTAAACAATAACATCTGATCAAAAAAAAAAAGAATAATAACTAATAAATAATCGAATAATAATAAGTGAACAATAATAAATTGAATACCACAATAACTAAATAATAACATCTGATAACAAAATAACTAATAAATAATTGAATTGAAAAAAATAGAATAAATTAAATTTCATTAATAATGTGTGTGTAATTGTCTCTGGGTGTGTATATGTGTGTTTCAGAATGTGTGTTTGTAGCAGACAAGAGAAGAAAGAAAAAATGAAGAAGAAGATAAGGGAAGCTGACAGTTGAAGAAGATTTACCTGTCGTTGAAGAAGACAATCGGCAAGGAGAATAGATAGGTTAAGGATTTTTGAGAGAAGACTAATTAGAGTTTTAATAGGATTGTAAAATATTTTGGGATATAATTGTCATATTATAAATATTATTAAAAATAGTTTTGTTGAGTGCTTTTGGATTTAATAGATCTCATATTTAATACTAGTCATTGCCCGTGTCTGAAGCCACTATGTAACAAACAAAAATATCTTAAACAATTATCCAAATTCAAAAGGAATGACATAAAAATATTCATACCAATTCTTTTTCTAAATTGACTCAAAATATATCGCCGACCATACCCTCCATATTAATGGAACTGTCTTAAAAATATATAAAAACTCTCAAAACAACACCATATATACAAATGCCTCAAAAAAAAAAAATACTGACATAACCCATTAAAAGTTATAATTTTTAAGCAATAAATAAAATATTGCTCATTTATAAGACTCACAAATTTATGATTATCACATCTATCACCACTCAATCCAATAACATAACGTAATTATAAACTCAACCACTATATTTTCAATTCACCCTATTCCACATGTAATAAATACCTCAAGCAAAAAAAAATATACTAATAGAACACAATTAAATTCACAATCTTTAAACAATAAATAAAATCAATCAAATTTTGCTAATTTATAAAACTCACGAATTTATCACCACTATCACTATTCAACCCCAAATGACACAATATAATTATAAATTTAATTATCAAATGTTCAAGCCTCCACATATTAATATACACAAAAACACTCTCTCACACTTTTTTTTGGCTACCAACAAACATTCCTAACCAACAACTGTTTTTATTAGAAATACAATAATTCAAAATTTTAAGATAAAATAATAATAAATTAATATCTAATTAAAAAATAGGGTAAAAAACACGTATATCCCCTGAGTTTTAACAATATTATGCGAACACTCCCTGACATTTTATGAATAACACGGAGACCTCCTGAGGTTTGAAATTTATTGCACATAGACCCTTCTGTCTCCCTTCCGTCAGTGTTGCTAATGAAAAGTGACGATTTCATCCCAATTTTTTTATTATTTTTACATTTGTCTTTCTCCAACTTTAGTACACAATAAATTAAAAAATTAAAAAAATAATATTTCATTTAGTACCCAAAAAATTGATTTAATTTAGTACCCCCAAAAAATTGATTAACTGAATTTTAATATTAATTTGATAACAATAAAAATTAATTTGATATTAATTCGACAATGTTGAATATAAATTGGACATAATTAAATGTCAATTTTTTGATAAAATTATATATTAATTTACGATCTAAGGTTCATTTCGTGTTGAATATTATTTGTTGTTGATTAAACTAACATGAAACTGACCATAAATTAGAAATTTTTTTGTTATATATAAACTTAAAAATTTATATTTTAACTCATAAAATTTAAATACATATTTTTTTTATAGTATAACGTCTTCTCTCTTACTATATCATTTGATAAATTTTCTTTTGGTCAAGATTCAACCACATGTACTTAAATAAAACCAATTGTTCACCCACACTTTTTTTTTTTTAAGAGAATCGCTCACCTCCACTTGATAAACTCAAAAATCTCTGGGTCACATCAAAATACGTGAAAATAAATTAAAAAGTTGACAAAAAAATTTGAAAAATTGATAGTTTAGAAAAATTTAAAACATTTAGTAAAAAAAAATTGATAATATTGTCAATTTAATCTAAGGTCAATTTCGTGTTTATTTGATCAATAATAAATAATATTAATTTTTTCAAATTAATATTCAACTATGTTGAAATTAATTTTAAATGAATTTTTATTGTTATCGAATTAATGTTGAAATTTATTTAATCAATTTTTTGGGTACTAAATCAAATTCTGTTTGATTTTATTAAAATTTTAATTTTTTTGATACTAAATTTGGAGAAGAACAATTATGTAAATAATAAAGTTTTTTGAGATAAAACCATTACTTTCCGTTAGCAACGTTGACGAAAAGGAGATGAAGGGGATCTTCGTGTAATGAGTTTCAAACCTCAGGAGGTCTCTGTGTTATTTGTAAAATGTCAAAGAGTATCCGTGTAGTATTGCTAAAACTCAAGGGGTGTCCGTGTTTTTTATCTTAAAAAATAATATGAGAAAATCGTCAAAATGACTTAAAAATATTGTTTGGTAAAACTTCTAGAATGATGAAAACTCACCCACACAATTCTAAAAGACAATAAAAAAATATCAAATTTTACACCACAATCATCGTCCATTCATACCCATACCTACACCCACAAAAAAGAAGAATGAAAACACATAAAATATAACAAATAGAGCAAACATTAAAAAAAAACAACAAAAATAATCTATATGAAAACCATTGTTAATGAAAATTCTAGAGGAATTTAGACCATGAATCATTTAAGCCCTAATTTCAGGCAAATATGTGAAACTCAGATAAAAAAGTCGTCAAATCGTGAAAAGTGTGTGCTATTTTTTATTTACATTAAGTGTTATTTACAAATAAGAAGTAAGTGACAAAATACATGTTGTTATATATATAAAAACTTTGAATTAGTTCCATGGAATAAAAAATTGCAAATGAAAATATGGAGTAAATAATAAAAAGAATGACACAGGAAAAACAAAAAAAAAAAGATAATGGTATGAGAGAGAGAGAGATAAAAACTTACATAAGAGATAGAAGTCTTAGAAAAATTTTGTATAAGAACCGTCGGATCAATAATCGTCAAACGATCTGAGCCGCGAATAGATCAAGACAAACTTTTCTAGCTATGTATATATATATATATAGAGAGAGAGAGAGAGAGAGATAATGTGTGTTTCAAACATCTAAAAGATAGGAGAGAATGAGAGTTATATGAGAGATAGAAGTATTACAGTTAAGTTCAATTATGATCGTCAGATCAAAAGCCTGAAAATGATCTGAGCTGCGAAAAGTTCAAGACAAACAAAGCTAGCTACTTTATCATATAGATTATAACATATTTTTAAGGAGCAACTAATATATTAAGAGAGTTTAAATTTTAATTTTCAAACGGACTTAATTAATAAGTGTCAAATATATTCATTTTAAGTATTGAATTTCGATTAACAAACACGCCTTAAGTTTGTGTCTAACTAAATAAATTAACTTTGGATTGTCAAGGAATAAATTTCTTAACAGAAAATACTAAAGAAAAATTTTCATATAATGAGCTTTTTTTGTTGGCACCTTTTGTATATCGCTCGAAAATATGGGTTGTTTCATTAGTTGGCATTTTTTTAATGAAACCATACTTTTGCGAAAACAATGTAAACATTTGTGTAAGATTACCTCCATTAAAAAAGTTGTCCGGCTCCACCCTGGGATGAGGAAGGGGTTTTAGAGAATAGTCCAACTAAAAGAGGAAGATGATCTTTTGTCCATGAGGATTGTTTTACAGGTTTCGTACTATTTTGGCTTGAATTGATTATTACTGTATAGTTGTTTTGGAATTTTCTTTACACATATATTATTATTTCAAATTTATTTCATAAAGTACATCACATACAAAGCCAAACCAAGTAGCCGAACTGATCAGTAATCAATGTTTACCCTAAGATGACAACACTATTTGTATTTGATAGGATATATTATCACGTGATATAAAGAAAATGTCAACTGATATTATTTAAATGATTGCATTAGATAGTTTACAGATTCTACTTGTTGGAATGTTAAAAAATGTGTATAATAATTAATTTGTACATACTCATTGAAGTTTTAAAGATAAAACAAACGAGTTAGGATTAATGATATCGTTTTACATGTTTTTTCAAAAAAATAAAAAACAGTCTTCCTATGTATCTTCAAACAATCAAACATGGACCACTAAATCACAGTAGGTGTGACTATGTGAAGCTAATGCAAGCCAAACTCGTATTTTTTTTTCGTTCTAAAACCGTCAGCTTGGTCTTCAATGGAAGAATGAAGAGATCACACATAGAGAATGATGACTTCCTTTCTAGCAATATTTTGAGAATTGATTTATAATTTGCTTCACCTTGGAATGAGCCAGATAAGTAAATAAATTAGGAAGAAGAGAGAGGGTGTAGTGGGGCTTGTTATTATATTTTTATTATTATGTGGTTATCTCCCACTATCCTAGTGGGAGTTAACCAATAGTTTGAACTAGTCAAATTCCTTTAATCCACCTACATCTTATCGGGTCATGTCCACCCATGGGCATCCTGACCTGACTCCATAACATAAATTCCTACATCTCCCACTCACACATGGGTAGGGATGATGTAGAATCTCTCAACATTCACTGTCATTAAGTGTGATTGCTAAGTCCACCTGCAATTGGGAACTACTATACTAGAAACCCGAGAGGGCCAACATAGAGACATTAACCCTTAAAAGATAAAGAAGCAATGTGATTCATTATGCCTCAGACCTATTTTAATCATACCCAATTAAATATTTGTAGTACCTCAAAGAGTCGTACTTAACTTTTCATTCATTTGCATTATACCCATAATTATGCCACCGGCTACTTTGGCATGTTACCTACGAGGTTGTATGATTCCTTCGTTTCGAGGCATTTTTTGGAAAATTGTTGGTTTGGAATTGAGTGATATTAGGGCAAAGGGATGTCTATTCACTCACCTCCATGTCTAGGTCGCTAAGCACATGTAATATGAATGGCGGAGAATCTCAATCCAATGAGGATGTCTCCCTAATTAATATCATGTCTTAGGGAACTTGGGCAAGTCACTCCCTGAGCATATAATCTGTGTCCTCTATTTGTCCATCTGTCAAAGTGACAAACTAAAGTCTCACACTAGCTATTCATCCAGGCTCATGTAAATCGCTGGGTCATTGATATACAGTCTCAGTGTCTCACTATAACCATAGACCTAATAATGGTTCCAACAAAGGCGGCAATAACTAATGTATATATAATGTTTCATTCTTTGTTCAATATCTCAAGCACCAAAAAATGGCTTTATAATTATATATAATGTCTCATTTGTGCTCATTATGCGCCACAAAGGTGATTGCTTTTGTGAGTAAGTCAATCGGCCTCTTGACCTACTTTTAAACAAAGAATGATGAATATGTATGTGCTAATTAACATTCACGCCACATAAACAAGTTATGAAAACCAAAATGTCATGCGCATGAATCATAGCAAAATGTCTACAACACAAATAAACAAAGTTCATCCCATTTAGGGCATCGATCTAGGAACAAATTGTATCCTACGCAACCCTAAATCTCTAACATGAACCATAAATTCATCTCTAGGAATGGGATTAGTCAAGGGGTTAGCTACTATCTGGTTCGTGGGAATATATTGCAAGACCACATCCTTTTGTGCCACGGCTTCTCGAATGAAGTTATCCCTCCAGTCAATGTGCTAGGTCCTCCCACAGTACTTGAGGTCTTTGATAAAAGCAAGTGCTACCATAATATCACAATGAATTGTCACTGAATCCAAATCATGACATTCCTAGATCCTCAAGGAACATCCTTATCCAAATAACCTCTTGAACTACTGTTGTATATGAAATGAACTTCGCCTCCAAGATAGATGGGCATATGCATGTTTGCTTTTTTCTACTCTCAAGTTATGGCGAGATTGACTAACCCGACAGCATAACATATGTCAAGTCCTATGCACAATCTAACATACATCAGCTTGCCAACTGCATTGGCATATGGGAGACGAGACATATTTTTTCTTTTCTTCGTAAGTGTAGAGGAATTTTTGCAGACCCAGGTGCTGGTCCTTAGGTGCAAGGGTGTCAATGGGCTTGCAAGTACGCATTTGGAAATATTCAGGGACCTTTTTTCATATAAGTCTCCTGGGACATACCAAGAAGTTTTCGTCAACAATCCCTAAAGATCTTCACTCTAAGCACACATAACTTGCTTCACCTATGTCCATCATTTCAAAGTGTGAGGACAATTACTCTTTAATGGTAACCATCACCTCCTTATCATTTCCAGCCAAAAGTATGTTGTTTACATACAATGAAAGAATAAGGTAACTTACCTTGGAGATCGTTTAATATAGACGAAATGGTCTACTTCAATCATCGTGAACCCATCATTAATAATGGCTCGATGAAATCTAAGATACCACTTCTAGATAATTGCTTCAAGTCATATATAGATCGATTAAGCTTGAAGACTTTGCACTCTTGAGCCTCTACAACGAAGTCACTGGTTGATCCATATAAATCTCTTCATCTACTTCTCCATTGAGAAATGATGTCTTATCCTCCATTTTGGTAATGTTCCAAATCCAAATGTGCAACAACAGCCAAAATGAGATGAATTTCTGACCTCACTATGGGTCAGAACGTTTCTTCATAATCCATACCTTCAAGCTGAGTATAGCTCTTAGCTACAAGACGTCTCTTGTAACTATGAATGGAATTATCCTTCTTAAATTTAACTTTGAGAACCCAATTTTTCCCAATAGTACTACACCCAAGAAGAAGATCGACTAAGCCCTAGACTTGATTATTCTTCATGAACCTCTTCTTTAATCATAATATTCATCCATTATTTGTTATCATTGGATGAGATAGCCAGTAAAAACATATAGTACTTGTTGAAAACCATGTTCTACAATCTTTCTGGGGAAAGGAATGTTTCTACAATTATTTTCTACGAAAAAGGACCCTAAACTTGACTATGATCAAACTTGGTAACTATTCAAATGAATGTCACAAATTACATAACTTCTAATAAGTGAAAAATATATTGGCATAGATTCATACTAAGTTAAAAATGTGGAAGATCTGCTTTTGATGGATTATGGATACAAATTTGTCTCAGAAAATAACAGCGTGAATTTCATAATGTGAAAGTGAGTTCATCCAGGTATCAGTTGACAAAAAAACAACAAAGTGGTATTGTTAGATATATCCGACAAGCATGTTTTCGAGATTTGTACAAAAATATAAAGAAATAGTAAGATAATCTACTAATGGAGTATGCCTGATTGGTATAAACTGAAATACATAGACTAGCATATTTGATTAATTCAAAAGAAACTACATACTTGAAGGTACTCTGAAGAACCAAGGTGCCCAGAGTAACTCTTTTAAGGCATTAATTGACTTAATAGATTGGATTCATTCCATTTCTGCAGGAAATTGACAAAAGGGTTTCACCTTGATGTGGTGGGTTAGTGCATCTATTGATGTGTGCCAACATGCCGTAAATAAACTATAGTTTCATGCAATTTCTTTAACATGCATACAAACTGAGGGAAAAAAATGAATGCTTCAGATAATCGATATTCCTCACTCATATCACCAGATCGAATGGCAATAGAATGCAAGGATTTCTATGCTATGTGGTTTCATGAAACTCTTAAACCAAAACCACCATGATTTCATGATCTTCTATCTTGCCATTGTAAATCATATAGT
>CM042185.1:42023383-42035819 GCA_023539305.1 Ilex asprella
GGAAGAAGAGCTGCTTGAAATTTATATGTCTGGTGAACCAACAAACATTGCATGCTCTCTCACATCACTAAATGCCAGGTGATACTGATAGATTGGATGTCTTTGTCTTATATTATCATATGATCATTGAGACAATAATTAATGAATCATTGCTCACAGACTTACGTAGTATCAGCAAAAAAAAAGAAAAAAAGAAATTTTTTTGGGAAGTTTATCTCACCAAAACAAGGGACAAATGGTTCTTATAAAAGATGAGAGGAAAAATGTTTTTTGAGGGGAAAAAAGTTGGAAGATAAAGTGGTGAAACAATCACAACCACACACAACTATGATAAGTAAAACCAAGACAAGGCTATGACTCGCTTTGTTCATTTTATTTTAGTTGAAGAAGTAAATACGAGTTACAATTAGTTATGACTACCAGTATCAAAATGTAAAACACGTGGAAATAGAAAGAATTCCACAATGCCCACAGTGCCAAAGAACATAGTATGGTATCCAACCTTTAGATTCCAATGAGCCCTAAAAGACTAAGAAAAGAGAACTGTTTTTTTCTAGCAAATCTACATCATCTTCAAAAGTTTATTATCCAAGAGTCTAACATTGATTCTTCTGCTTTTACTTAAATTATTTGGTTTGTCTTGTATCAGTCTTTAACCTTAAAAGACAAATCCTTTTTCAGCAAAAGCATGTTAGAATCCGTGGAAATAGCAATTCCCCATTATAGTCCAGGTCTCCTTTGTGTTCCCCATTATCGTCTGTGGTCCCTTTCCTGTTTCTCATTTGACATCTCAACATCAGTTCTTCCTATAAGCTAATTACATTGAGTTTGAAGTTTGAATCTCGTATAAGACAATTTAGTTGATCCAGTTATTTTGCACTTAATTGTGCATGTTTCAAATTTATAGATCAACCATGAGTACAAGGATGTGTAGTTAGGACGGTTCAAAGCTATCCCCGAAAGGCTAATTTACATTATAAATCCATCTTAAACTCGTTACTTTATTCTTTGTGTCATGTTGGTGACAGCTTATAACTCACAACCCCCCCCCCCTCCCCACCCCACACACACACACACACACACTACCCCGGCCCAAAAAAAAATGTTTAAGGCTGAGTGAGTTTGTTCAATCTGTAAAGTTCTTTAAATAATTGTACCCGAGATTAATGTTTGAATGGACTTGATTATATCTCAACCAAAGCTCTCATCAACTCAGTTTTATCTCATCAAAAGCTCCATTCAGTAAGTTATGGCTGCCCCCAAACAAATCTATCCGTTGCATAAGATTCTCTCTTAATTCAGAACACGAACATTGGTGATTAATGATTTTCGGACAATTATTGAAACTATAACAGTTAGAAATTAGGGGTAACAATTTTTTATCCAACATATTTCCACGAACATAACACCGTTAATACGTAAGTCAGATTTGTGTTACGTGGTCTAACACGATCAATTAAATGAATAGGGTTAAGTTTTTAACCATTACTCAAAACACACCTAAAATAATACAATTTAAATACAATATGACACGACTTGATTTTAATTTCCGAGGAACAAATAAAAAATGGCAATTGTTTGCGGAATTTGTTTTTTTATAATGAGACTGGTTCACTTGCAGGTAAGAAGAAAGACAATGCAACATTGGATGCTTAATGTTCCTATGGCAGTCCACATGACAGCGAAAATCAATATCTTCCACTTTTTTCTCCATTGTTGGAAGCTTTATGCCTAGAGTCAACAAGAATGGGGTAGAGTCTGGGAAAAAGAGGTTACCAATTGTCTCAGTCAATTACGAGTGTGTCTGTATAAAATAGGTTGAATCTCACTCATGAACCATACTCATTAAAGCCCATGGTCACCACAATTCAGGACCCATTTCTATCCTTTTTTATCTTTGGTAGAGCCTGTTGTCCTTGATGAGCTTTATTTCTATAATACTTATGAACCATTCAGTAACTTTCGCTAAGTTAAAAAAAAAAATGTTAAAAAAGAAAAAAGAAAAAAGAAAAAAGAAAAAAGAAGAAAGAATGTTTAATTACTATGTTGCAGATATGATCTATATGCACACTAAATTTGTAGGAACGAAGCAAATCAGGATGTAAAAAAGAGAAAAAAAATCCAAACATACCTATGTATATCTATACTACTTTAATTTAATTACACATAATTTACCTTTTTATAAAAAGTATTATTTAAATTTATTTACATTGTGCATTGCTGGTAGTTACAAAAAATCTCAGAGACATTATTGAGCAATATTTAAGAGATTACACTAGTATTTTTCATTTGCAGTGGTAATTCATGTTTTTGTATTTCATTTTCTCATTAACATGACTCGGAAGGATCTAAACAGAGATCATGAATAAGGAACAATGTTTTTTTTTTTTTTGGTGGACAATGTTGAGAGAAGGCAATTAGAAACTATTTGGGATGCCATAACCTTAAAAAAAAAAAACAGATATTATGATTTGCTTGGAAGAACTACAGAATACTAAATTGGTTGGTTACATTACATATCAGACCCTTATTAATCATTCCATGGTCTGTGGTTGAAACATCAGTCATGGGCCAATTTCAATTATAAAAGAAGAAGGGGGGTGGGAAGAAGACACTTGAGGTGATGTGGGAAAAGCCAAAAAAGGAGGGAGAAATGACTCTGCCTTTCATTTTCAAAGCTTTTGAAAATTCAACACAACCAGAGTGGTGGGAGTGGGACACACTTAAAATGGAGGACAGAGCATATGATATTTGTAAAGGATTTGTAAGGCATTGAAAGTAACTTTTCAGTACCGGAAAGAATCCAATAAAAATATTTATACAACTCATACGGATTAAGTTATTATTTGATCATTGTGATAATGCAAGATGAATAGAAGAATGTAACAAATGAGAAGAGTGCCCAAAAAATTAAGACAATTTGAGGACTTAGTAACCGTTCTTCTTTTCACTCATACAACTTGTTTTCGGATTCTCAACTTTTTTGTGTATGAGACCCTAATTTAGCCAAAGATGTAGGCAAAATTGTGGGGGTAAGAATAAGAGTGTCATAACCTCAAGGTAGTTCAAGTAATAACATAAATAAATTATAAATTTAGACGTTCTGAGTTCGAATCTTAACAATTTATTGAGGTAAATCTTAACAATCCCTCATGAATATTCTAGAACCGGTATAGATAATTGACCTTTAATTAGACGAAAAAAAAATTAATTGAGATACGCATAAATTATTTTGAACATTATTGATCATTGAACTAGAATTAAAAAAAAAAAAAAAGGAGAATAAGAGTGGCAATGGGCTACTCATTTAGAGGGGTGTGGAATAGGGTAGGGGTAGTGCCTATTGGCCTTTAATCATGTAACACAGTGCCATACTGTCCTAGCAAGCAAACACAGTGCCATACTGTCCTGGCTTTGAAATATGAGCAAGTACTATGAGACAACATAGACTTATCTGGAATCAATTACCAGTACTTTTTTGACTTGATTCTCACCGTATCTTATAATTAGGGGTGGCTTGAGGCAATTAGACACTTAAAACAAAAATATTAAATGAGATTTTTTTTTTTATTTTTAATATTAATTTTTTTAAAAAAATTAATTTATTTTTAATTTATTATATGAGAGAGACCAAAGAAGAACGTGCTACTGTTACTAAAAAAAATATTTTTACTTTTGTCTTTGTTTTTTTTTTTTTCAGAAAGAGAGTTTAATTTTAATTTTTTTTGATGTTTTGTACTAATTTTTACATAGAGAGATAATAAGAGTAAATATGAGTTAAATTTTGAGTACTTTTTATTTTTTCAACTTATCATTTTTAGATTTTTAATATTATGAATTGAATTATGATCTCAAATTATTACAATAAAAATGTTGATTGTATTTAATATTTTGGGGCCTTTTTTTTAGGGTTTAAAATTTAAAGATTTAATTTTTTATGGGTTAATAATATACCTAAAAATTTGGAGCCTTCTAAAAATTTGGAGCCTAAAACCCATGTTTTTTTTTTAAAGCTATTGAGCCGGCCCTGCTTATAATACATTTATAAATAGAAGCATGTTTTCCAAATACATATCTTATACCAATGAGTGAAAATAACGTTTAAAAAAATTTGATCATTTAGTCAAAAACCGTAACTATATGACTTAATGTGACATTACTTTAGATTGGGCCAAGACTGATATGATTAAGCACGAGGAAAAGGCATTTAATTTCTATGGTTATCTTACTTTCTTATTTGGATAAACCCAATACAAATCACGATCATAGTAATGGAAAATTCAAATTAATATTTCAAGTTGCAACATATGCATATAATTTAAAGGCTAAAGTAAAATGAGAGATAAAGTTTGAGAAGTGTAAGTATAGTTTTTTTCAAAAAAATGATTTGGGTTGCAGCGTTTATCCTAACGGTCAAATTGAAAAAGGAATATCTGGTGCCATTTTTCAAAAAAATATCTGCTGCCATTCTTTTTTTTTTTTTTGAAGCAAATATCTGCTGCCATTCATTATTATTTTTTTTTAAAAATTTTTGTGTGGCAAATTTGACTTTATGCTTGCGGCCTACTTGCCGTTCAGCTTGCACATGGAGGTAGTCGATTTACCGTGTTTGAAAAAATGGGTCGGCAAAAAAGCCTGCAACGCTTGGGCTAGTCAGTAGGCCCACTGCTCTTTCATTCGGTCATTTCCGGCCCATTTCCCATTAGTAAATCATCAATTTTACTGAAAATTGTGGATAGGTATTATATAAACTACTTATTTATGGTAAAATATCATGCCGAAACTCTATTGTAGATAAATGTTTTGTATTTAGGTACTTATTGACAATTTTCTAAATATCTATTTTACTTAAATATAATTTTCCATAATTCATGGACAATGCTTTTAAAAAAAAATTACCTTATTTGTGGGATTTGATTTTATTAAATCATCAAATTCTTATTTTAATGGACGAGGAAATTTAAATTTTTAACGTACATTTTTTTTCTTATTCAATGTTTATTTTTTCATCTAATCCATTATCAATTTTTTCATCAGTCAACAATATCATCCTCTATTATCGTTGTAATTTTTATCGTTCTATTCAAGAAATCATATTCAGATATTTTTACAAGTATTGTTTTCATAAACATCTCAACGGATTTGTGATTATCAAATAACAACATTATGTTTGGATATATATGTTCTATATTAATGAAATGACATGTTGATTTAAAATGCGTAGAATTTAACATCAACAAATAATTTTTTAATATTATTTTTAGATGTTAATCAGCAGTTGTTAATCAATGGTAGTGCCTTCCGTTAGTGTCCAGTATATTGTTACACTGTTTCGTTTAGTTTGTGAAGGAATCATGTAATTTAAATGCATATTATCTATATCTATACTACTTTAAAAAGTCTAGATACATGAAAAACATTTTTTTCACTTTTACCCTCCAACAATACAACTATGTCATGTTTATCCTACAGATTTAATGTCACAATTTATATCTATATTTAAATAAGAATTTAAATGTCAAGTTGATCATTTATTAACAAGAGGTACAAGGGTGACCTTACAAATTCAAACAGTTTTTCATTAGTTGTAATTATTGTAACTGTTATGAAACTCTTTATGCAGTTATTATTACATATTCTTAGAAGCATTTCATATTCTCATGTATCCTTCTACAATCTCAAAACTCTACCACATATGCTATTTTTTGAGGAATGGAAGCTTGCATTACATCCCAACAAACAGAAATAAACAAGCAGACATAAAGTTGGGTGAGTTTTAGACACGAAAACATTATTTTGTGAGGTGATAAATAATGCAAGTATTTCTCATTTGGCTTTGTTGCCTTTGATTCAAATTTGTTTTTAGTGCTTTTGTTTGAAGAAATTCTTTGATAACTAGGTTCTTTAGCTTCAATAACTTCAGGGTGAAATCAACACAAATTTTGTGGCGTC
This sequence comes from Ilex asprella, assembly GCA_023539305.1. NCBI lineage: Eukaryota > Viridiplantae > Streptophyta > Magnoliopsida > Aquifoliales > Aquifoliaceae > Ilex > Ilex asprella. Next base: position 42,029,336 of record CM042185.1, read on the forward strand.
TCTCTTTTTCAAAGATTCTGAAAAGCTTCTCAACTATGTGTAAAAACCTGTGAGGTCTCTGTCTCTCTTCTTATATAATCTTTTTTTTTGTTCTCATGTCTATTGTTTTTCTCTTTGTTCAAAGATCATCACTTTCATTATAATAATTGGTTCAATAGATCACCCGTTGAAAGAGACCATCACCCTGTATGTAATGGATTTCATATTTTACACACACACACTAGATCAACTTATTTATGTAGCAACTCTGTGATCTAATGCAGCTTTCAACTAAGAGCTCCTATTCTTTTTTGGCCTCTTGGAAATCCTTGGTGAGTCAGAATCCACTTGTTTATTACGTATTGGATAAAAATATTCAATTTTGCTTTTCTTTTACTTTTTTCAGTAGTGTAATTAGTGTTTTTCCTACTACTCTTACAGGATGAGCTGGATAATTGGATTGGTCATGTACCTTTGCTTAGATAATGGATCTTGAAAGTCACGAGATTCTTGAACAAATTATATCTACTCTTGTAAAATGATGATACTTATTTGTATGTTTTGAGTCTTAAGAGACCATGAATAGTTACTTTCCAAAAAAAAAAAAAAACCATGAATAGTTGTTGTTAGTGATTATATTTCTTATATCATGATTTTTTTTTTTGTGCAAACAACTCAAATTTTAGACGAAGTTAAAATTGTGGATGAGATGGTTAAAAAAGTGATGGATACCATAGAAAAGGCGAGGGACACGATAGATTCCTAAGAAGCTTCTTGAAGATGGAAACCTCAAAAGGGTAGTGTACTTAAGGTGAAAATTTGGCTCAAGTTAGTAGAAAAGTCCACTAACAAATAATGTTTTATCTAAAATACCCTAATTCTTTTGTAAACGATCAATTCCTATGAAACTCAGTCCATCAGTTACCCATGTACCCTTTATATAAAAGTACCCTTTATCTAAAAGCTATAATGTCATTCTTTCCACACAAAAAAAAAAAGTGAAATAACCAAAAGATGAAGCTCCTAAATATTTGTTATGTTTATATGTTGATTGGATTATAAAATTTTCAAAACAAAAAGGGACCAACACCCAGATGAAAAATAAAAACGGTGGTTGAAAAAAAAAGAGAGCAAAAATAGCCCAATAAAATATTATGTCAAGGTATAAAGATGGTTGAACTTTTTAATTTTTCTCTACATTGCCTATGGCCAAAAAAAGAAGAAAGAAGGCAGGAAAAATAAAGTGAGATTGACAATTGAGATTGAGAGTATGAGTAGTGATTAGTAGACAAATAATTAGACGCCTTTGGACTGAGAATTGTGCTGTTTTTTGTTTCAACACATTTATATGTTATAAGCAATGTTATGTGAACTTAATTTGTTGACCTAATCATTTATAATCATTTGATTGACTGTGGACTCCAGTATTTGTTAGGACTCACAATCAATTCAATGGTTATGATGGAGGATATCAGCAAATTAGGTTCAAATAACATTATTGTTATTAACATTGCCTTTTTATTTTTTGTTATTAAGACATTTCTTCTTTTAAAGAATGAGAAATTGTATTTTTCATTTGCATGCACTCTATAAGGAATTGATTCAAACTAAATAAATGAAATTGAATAGAAAGATATATGAGATGTAAATTTTCTAATTGTGTTTAATTATTTTTACATTTTTTATTTTACATTCTATATTTATTCACCTTTTTTAACTTTGTTTACATTTTATGCAAAATTTCCTTGACATCTTATATTTTTTTACATTTTATGCTAAATCAATTATAGATGTATGAACACATGATACTTATATATACATCATTATAATTCAATTATAATTAAAAATAGTTCAGCGTGCATCAACTAGTTTATTATAGTGTGATCAATAGAATAGTGTCCAGCGTATTGTTACACTGATTGTAGAATATTAACATGTTTCTTTAAAACCCTATTTTCTGAGATGATGAAATTAGTGGAGAGAATTTTTGAATTTTAAATCTTTTCCTAAATGCTAATTTTGAATTTTTTTTGGGAGGGGGATGAATTTTGACAAGAAAATACTTTTGTTAATGGTGAAACATTCTCATCACAGAAGAGTGTATACAAAGATTATAACAAATTTTTTCACTATTAAATGGATTTTTTCAAAATATTTTTTATGAAAAACTTTTTCATAAATAATTATCTCATGTTGTACTGGGCTTCAAAAACCTTGAAGTTTTAACCCATTAAGCTTGATGAGTTGACTTGCTTTATGACCTCTTTTATTAGTGTTTTAAAACCCAACCCAACTCGGCCCGACGGGATGACCCTGTGAACCAGAGTTGGAATCGAGACGGTTTAGCTGTCAAATCGTTTGAGCAAAGGAACTTGTAAGAACCCGCTAAATCGGGCAATTTTGTAACAAACCCACTGACTCGGCCAGTTTAGACCAAATTGGACGGTTTAGTTTGAAAGATATAAAAATGAAATTCTAGGACATTTTTGCCCAAACATTCATTTTCTTGCCCTTTGTTCTTGTTTAGCGACGAGCAATGATTGCCCTTTGCTCTAGTTCTTCGACGAGCAACGATCTTTCTCTGTAATACCCAAGATAAAGAAAAAATGAAATAACAATTAACAACAACAACAACAAACAACAAGAATAATAATAATAATAATAATAATAATAATAAAGTGAATAAATTGGATTTGAGAAGTTTTAGACTTTTGTTTGACTTGGCGTCTATCCTTATGGGTTTATGGATATGCTTTGGAAATCAATACAGATAATTTAGCTTTTTGGGTGTAGGAGGAAATATCAAATAATTATAGAGACATATTAGGACTATTATACACGTGGTTTAAATAAGATAATATTATTGGATAGGTCAAATCTATATATATAAATATATTTAGGTTTGTAGGGTTTTTAATGGTGAGAAGGCTTGTGGAGGGACAGTCTCGTGAACAAAGGAGAGAGAGAGAGAGAGAGAGAGAGAGAAGGACGAAGGAGGAAAGAAAGAAAGGACTTCAATCCATTACATGTATGAATTTATTACTTAATTTATGAGTTTTGTATTTTATTCAATCACATAGTGTTAATGTTTATCATAAGTAGTAATATATATATATATATATGTTCATGGTGAAGAATATTGATGAATATAAATGAGTTTTAGATGCTAATTTAGGTGTTTTTAGACCTAATATAGATTGGTTAGTCTTGAAGTTTTAAGGAATTTAATCAATGTGTAAAAAGGAAAAAAAAAAAAGGGAAAGGAAGTTACTGTTCGAGGTTCTGCCGTACTAGAGGATGACCAAATCCAGAAATTACAGAAAGCTCATTTTTAGTTGCAAAAAACTTTCATTTGACCCCTATATTCTTCTAAACTTAATTTTAACCATTATTTTACTTGGTAAGTTGGAAAAATAGAATTTTGAAAAATTTATGACAGTCCTGAAAAACCAATTTATTTTTAAAAAAATTACACTTTGACATCAAAAGTTTCAAAAATTATGATTTGACCCAAAAACTTTAGAAACATTTTCTAAACAGTCTAGAATACTTTCATACCCTATTATCTCATATTAGAAAAGATATTTATAGGTAAAATATATATTAAGTATATATCAATGGGTAAAAAGCATAAAAATTAAATATAAAATCGCGAAACGTCGAAGTTAGGAATATGAATTAATTATTAATTATTATATGTTAGTTTGTATTAGGTGGTGATTGCATTGAGGTTGAGAAAGAGAGATTTGAATTAGATTTGGGAATCAAGGTGAGTAGTTACTACTTCTTTTGGGAGGATTTTCTATATTAAATGTGTGGGTGCATGCGTGTGGATTTTTCATATATATGATATATGTGTTGATATTTGAGGTTGCAATTAAATATTTTTCAATTGTGAACTGTTATATAGGTGAATTTTGAAAAACTTGTGGATGATTTTATATCATTATTTTGGTGATGAAAGAGAAATTTCGTGTGCGTCGAAACTAAAATTTTAGTTTTTGTGTGTGTGAAAATCATGTTTATGAGACGGTAACTGAGTTACCAAGTTTAAATGGTAACGAGATTGTATACCGGCGTAGTCGGTATAAGGATGTGCAAATAGGAGTCAGTCATCAGACTAGTAATGATAAGAGACAGAGCCAGTTACCAGGCTAATGGTAACAAGAAACGGGGTCAATTACCAAGCTAGTGGTAACAAATATAATTTGAAAAATGTATTTGGAACTGAATGTGTGTGTGAATATTTTGAGGTTATAAATGTCTTTTCATTTGCAAATTTATTTGTGAAAGTGGGTGGTATTTTGGGTTATACATGTCTTTGCATTTATAAAGTTATTTGTAAAAATGAGTGGTGTTTTGAGTTATAAACATCTTTTCATTTATAAGTTATTTGTGATCATGATATCATTTTGTTTAAATTATTATGTGGAAGGGGTTGGAGTACAATTTGTTGTACTTATGTATGTATCAAAGTTTATTTTTGTATATAAATAGTGTGATTTATTTTTACACCTCATTAAAGATGATTGATACTCACGGGTCTTTGTGCTCACTCAAACATTTAACTTTTTCATGAGAGGATCAGAGTGAGGAGTAAGTCTGCTGATATACAAGGGATTAGAGGACTTGAAGATTTATTTTATTGTAGGTCTTCACGAATAAATATCTGTTATAGTTTGAGACAAATATTCAATTATTTTGGGAATAATGTTGCTTATGCTTAGAGTAGTGAACTGTATGGTTTAATTATTGTTTTATATGAGTATAATAATGATGTTTGTGATGTTTAGTTTATTCTTTTGGTATTCATTAGGTCGATGAATTGAAACACTTTATTATTTTGTCTTCCGCTGTATTTTGCATTTATTACACACATAGAAGTGTTGAAATGGGGCTAAAGGAGGCGTCATTAAGTATTTATAGGCGAAAAACGGATCACATATCGCAACTTAAAATTTATGGGTTTTACCGACAATACTGATACACAGTATCGGTACACAGTGTACCGGTACGGTTTGCTCTCTGGACAGCGGGATACCGGTACACAGTATCGGTATGGTCTGTCCGGATTTGCCTTTTTCACATGTTTTTCATTTCAAATCCATTTCATACCTTTCTAAAGCCAACCCAAACTTATACCAAATACGTTTGGACATCAAACATAGGTGATACAAGTTCCATTATAAATGATTTCCTTTATTTACCCGGATTTTTACAACGTTATCATTTCTACGGTTATAACCTATATGGTTCATTCCTACCCCATTACTTATATTAAATTACTAAACATTCTTTTATCATTCTAGTAATAGCAACATGTGGGGGTTTACAAGTTCAATCGAGTTGAGTGATTAGGGATGTGCTGCTAAGGCCTGAGCTAAGTACAAAGCGAGCACACAGAGTGAGAGAGAGAGAGAGAGAGAGAATGTCACACCCCCACCCCAGATCACATAGGGTGGACGGCAGACCAACCACCAAAGTAAGCCGATTTTTTTTGAGTTGATGTTTGAGCCAACTTTGAAAACTACATTTTTTATAGTGAAAATTGGTAGTGAGTCTCCCCAGATGTACTTATTTGGAGATAAGTCCTACAAGAAAATTTATAAGGGGCTAAGTTCATGTTTAAAATTATATGTAATGACTTAAGTCCACTTTTTTTATCTAAAAAATACCCTTATTTGAAAGGAAGTTAAATTAATTTCCTATTTTGAAAATTGTTATCCCTTAATTCAATGTCAATTAAAATATGTCAATAAAATCTTCATCATAATTTTAAAATTCAAATTCAAAACTCTCGATCTCTCTCTCTATATATATATATCAAATTCAAAGTGCTCTCTCTCTCTCTCTCTTTTTCTATATATAAATATATATTTATATATATATATATATTTTAATTGAATACGTTACCATGAATAAATTTATGCATCATTATAATTATTAATAAATCGTTCAAAATCTCCATCAATTGATTGTTATTCTTTTCAAATTTTAAGATAACATTATATATATACTTAACCTATATATTCAAATTCATGTTACTATTTTTTTTATTATGTTATTGCTTTTTTTGAGTATGTTACTATCATAGTTATTATTATTTTGAGCAAGTTACTGTTTTGCTGAACATGTTACTACTATTGTTTTACTAAATATTAATATTCAATGTTACAATTTTTTTTTTTGTTTTTGAATATTACTATTTTTTATTTTTGAATATTACTATTTTTTGTGTTTGAATGGTACTATTTTTTGCGTTTGAATTTGAGAGAAATAATTATTGTTAAGTATATTACATTTTTTGTTAAACATGTTACTATTTTTATTGAACATGTTAATATTTTTGTTGAACATGTTACTGTTGTTATTTTTTAAAAATATTAATATTGAATATTTCAATTTTTTTTATGTTTAAATGTTACTATTTTTTTGTGTTTAAATGTTTTATTTTTCTATGTCTAAATGATAACTTTTTTTGGTATTTGAATGTTACTATTTTTTT
>CM042185.1:42043621-42060067 GCA_023539305.1 Ilex asprella
TTTTTTTTTTTTTTTTTAAAGTCACTCATTGTGGGTGAGGGGTTTGGCAGGACCCCTACCTGTATTTATAACTAAAAGGAAAAAGGTACAAGGAAGTAGGACATAAAATCAAGCCTCCATAAATGGAAGAAAGTCAAAGCAAAAGCAAGGTGGTAACTCACCACCAAAAGCATGAAAAATAAATAAATAAAAAAGAAAAGTGGGGGATCCCCACAAAATAAAATAACTGAAAACATCAATGAAACTAAAAACTCAACGATACACATGGGGAGTTTGTCGAGCGTCCAAGGCGAGGATGCCAGCAATCCCAGAAGAAAGTGATGACGAATCAGGGAATCGCTGATTGAGCTGCTAAGAGCAAACTCAATTAGCTATGAAGTCTGCAACCTGATTCGCCTCCAACAGGACATGACAGACGTGAGCCAAGAGAGAAACACATAGAAGCCTAATGCGAGCAAGCAGGTAAGCATAAACTCAGCACCCAGTACCCTGAGAAGAAACCCAAGAAACCATTGTAGCTGAATCTGACTCTACTACCAACTCTGAAGCTTCCAAATCTGCAGCTAACTCCAACCCAGCACAAATAGCCTGCAACTCCGCAAATACAAAATAGGTTGATGACCCAGAAACAAGTCAAAAGCCTTGAGTACCTTACCCTGGTAGTTCCGAAAAAAACCATGAGTACAAGTGGACAATCCAGAAAAAGATGCCTAAGAGTCTCAACAACCCCACAACACACACACCGGGATACTACATGGAAACCCCGTCTCTCTAAGTCATCATTTGTGGCTAGGAAACCATGAAACAACTGCCACATAAAGAAAAAGATCTGAGTCGGAATATGTCTTTGCCAAACACAAGAAAACTCAGCCCGAACTAGAGCCACACCTCGAATATCGGCCCAAGCAGTCCTCAAGGAAAAATTATCATCCAAAGACAACATCCACCTCATCTAATCAACCCTCTGATCCAGAATCAGAATCTGCACAATCTGCTCAACAACTGAAGAAGGTAAAACCCTCAACAATCAACCTTTATCCCACTCTCGACCCGCCTAGTAAGCAGAAACAGGAACCCCAAAAGCTGCCCCTGGATACACTAAAGCCAATGGATAATCTCCCAACCAACAATCATACCAGAAAACTGACCTCACTAGACCGTATTAACCATCTGATCCTCGGCTCAGCCATGGATCGAATCCCACACAACAGCCTCAAAAAAGGTGAAGTTGGGTAACGAAACTCAATCAGCCCAAGATGGGTGGACCTAAAATACTTGGCCCTCATAAAAGTGGACCAAAGTGACTGTTGAGCACGAAAACTCCACCATAGCCTCACCTCACAAGCCTCGGCTAAGTCAGAAAAAGAACGCACTCCTAAGCCGACCTCCTCTATAGGGAAACATACCTCAACCTAGTGACACTAGTGAATCCTCCGATGAGTAGCTGTATCACCCCACAAGAAACGAGTGAACATCCTCTCTAACTAGTGAAAAACATTTGTAGGAGGCCTCAACATGTGAAATAAGTGAATAGACATCGACGCGAGCACATGACGAATCAAAGTGAGCTTACCTCTAAAGGAAAGCAAGCGATTCGCCCATCCAGAAATCTGCTTGCTCATCTTCCGAATCAACTCATCCAAGTATGAGATCCGGAGATGACCCAAGCAGATAGGGCACCCCAGATAAATAAACGGGAGGTCACGCCTCTAAAAACCAGTGGTCTGTCATGCAATCACCACTCTAGAATGCGAGGCACACGAACTGATATAGAAACTGCTCTTGGCCTGACTAACTAAATGATCAAAGACAGCCTCGTAATGATGAAGAAAATTCATAACTCGCTGCAAGCTCGACCGGCACCCATTAGCAAAAATAATAATGACATCATCAACAACCAAATGGGAAATTGAAACCCCAACTCCAGTACGATAAGCCACCCCCGAAAATCGAGCATACAAAGAGTCCAAGCCTCGAGAGAGATACTCTGTAGCAATGATGAACAAACAAAGAAAATCACAGCCCCCAGATAGCCCGCCGAACCAAAGAAATCCAACCCTCAGAGAACCCAAATGCCCGCAACATTTGGAGAATGAATGTTCAAGACATCTTGTCATATGCCTTAGCCATATCAAGCTTTAGCACGATGTTCCCAACCCGGGAACCTCTCCCCAAATCATGAACCAACTCCTGAGCCAAAAGAACACTGTACTGCAACACTCGGTCCGACACAAACCCACTCTACGTCGGTGATATGATAGGCGGCAACAAGAACGACAGACGAGAAACGAGGATCTTCGTCAATACCTTGTTGCTCACGTTACATAAATTGATTGGCCGAAAATTTGCCCAAGTAGAAGGTGACTCTTTCTTGGGTAAAAGCACTATCAATGTACTCATAAATCCTTGAGGCATAGAAGAACCCCAGAAGTAATCCTGAACTGCAGCTAGCAAATCTATTTCCACAATGTTCCAGTAAAACTGATAAAAGCGACTACAAAACCCATCCGGCCTCGGTGCACTATTTGCATCAATAGAGAACACGACCTGCCTCACCTCTTCCAAAGGCAGCATAGCAAACAACCCAACATTATCTGCATTAGTCACAATAGTTGGAACAACAAAAAAATATGCAACCTCAACTTGACCAGTTCCCACAAAGAACAATCTCTGGAAAAAGGAAACTGTCGAAGCACCAATAGCCCTAGGCTCAGTAATCCACTCTGCTTAGTAAAAAATAGATCACTCATTTGTCTAGTGTGTTAATTACTAAAAAACCCATTTATATATAATGAGTCTGTCGACAAGTCAATCTAAAGAAAACAACAATGTTTTGCATGGTGCAAGCCTTGCACTTGAGGTCACATCTACCCCATTTGTAAATTTTATGGCACGCTTGAGTAGTAACCTTGTGGCATCATTAGCCATATTAATTAGTGTCAAGATTACTTGGTGGATGATCTTATAAGAATATTAAATAAATATATTGGATGAAAATTATGAAAAAAAAAGGTATATTATATTTTGACGCCCTCATCCATAGCCCTTTTTTTGTCAATGTTCCCTCAACTTTCTTGTTTTTTATATTTTAAAAAATTCGAAATTGTAACCAAGTGTTGCCCATTGGTTCTATACCCTATTCATAACTAGAAAGTTTCTCTGGTCTTTTATTAATTGGGGCCAAAACTCCGGAAATGAAAAATGTCAAAATAGGAATAAGACTTGATATTATTAGAAATATCCAAAAAATATCATATTCATAAAGCAAAAACATAGACATACTCCTACGAACGTGGAAAATTTATCGAATTAGTTGATTCAACTTGGAATCATTAAGTCTTCCATATCTATTTAGCCAAAACAAGAATTTTTTTTTATCAAACTGTCTAGTTTCCTTTGTTTATTGTGGGGAATGTTTCGTTTCAAGATTCATTGACCGGAATCTTATTTCCATAAACCCTCAACTATGTCATTAATTTTACATCGCCTCAATTGTTGACTTCTATTATAAATTTGACAAAAAGTTAGTTCATTTTAACCCTAAACTATGTGATAATTTTTACTTGTCCTAACACGTTTGTAATTTTCATTCAAAAATATAGCCAACGTTTGCATTTGGGTTAGTGAAATAATTCAAGTCATTCAAGGAGCTATGTGACAAATTCAATAGTTCAAGAAACAAATTGAAAACGAATCCATAGGTAAAGGGGTCAAAATGTAATTTGTTCAAAAAACTTCAACAAGGGAAATTCGTTTGAGCCTAAGGCACTCTCTCCTTTGGGGCCTATATGCATCATTCAAGCCCATTGAAGCCCTTAGGCTTAAATTTTATTGAAAATTGGGGTTGAGTCCTCCTAGATAAACTTATAATGACTTGAGTCTGGAAAAGAAACTTCATTGGGAGTAAGTCCGTTTTTTAACTTATATGTAGGTACTTAAGTCCACTTTTTTTTTAATCTCAAAAATACCTCTAACTGTGTTAGCTTTGTTCAGTTATGGAAATTCACAGAGGTTAGTTCATTGAAATATATATGAAAGGAAGATATGTCTGCTTGATTTTACGCTAGTAATTGTCTGTCACAATCTTTCCATAGTATTTGATATTCAAATTCTTATTTATTATTCGTATGTTACACATTGATCAAATTGAAAATCAAAGTCCACTACCATGATCCAAAAGACTCAAAAAACTTTCCATGAAGTACCAATAAAAACTGAATCTGATTTGAGAAAAGAAAGTACTTGGATGTATTCATCACTCACCAACATCTTACATGAGGCTTCTGATTCAAATTCTCTATCGAATAATCAGAGCTCATACCTTCTTCCTCAAAGTATTCTTGGTGAAGTTCATCAGCCAAAAATTCCCCCAAGTAACTTCTAACAATGTCATCTAACTGTAAGATGGGTTCATCATGGAAAGTAAAATTTCCAACTACCAATGAATCACATTTTTTCAAATCAGATTCATCATTGGATTGGATATGATTATCAAATTCACCATCAACACATGAAACAGATTATTCCCCCGCACCAACAAGGTGTTCGACGAAATGCCCTCAAGTATGTAACTATTTTTTCAATTCTTGAAACACCATATTACTACTTTTTTTTGCTCATGTTACTATTTTTTGCGCATGTTACTACTTTTTTGAATGATCAGCGATGTTTCGATTTAGTTAGTTTTGTATTTTTGTGAAGAATACGACGTTGTGTTGGTGCAATTTTTTTTCCATGTCACTATTTCTGTTTTGTTGAACTTGTTCATGTTACTATCTTTTTTCATGTTACTATTTTTTTTTATAAGCATGTTACTGTTAATATTGAATGTTAATATTTTTTCGAAAATATCAATATTTAATGTTACTATTTTTTGTTGAGTGTGTTACTTTTATTTGTTTTTTCAAATATTAATATATAATGTTACTATTTTTTATTTTTTGAATGTTTCTATGTTTTTGTGTTTAAATTGTACTATTTTTGGTGTTTAAATTATACTTTTTTTGTGTTTGAATGTTATTTTTTTAATGTTAATATTAAATATTACTATTTTCCTGAAATATCAATATTAATAGTTACTTTTTTTAATGAGTATGTTACTATTGTTTTTTCAAATATTAATATACAATATTACTATTTTTTGTGTTTAAATGATACTATTTTTTGTATTTAAATGATACTTTTTTTTTATTAGAATGTTACTATTTTTTATTTTTAATGTTACTATATATATATATAAAGTAGAGCTAATTTTGAAATTTGGAGACAAAAAGAGGTACAGATAGTTTTGAAACAAAACATAAACACATCCAACGGACAACGTAATCCTAACATAAAAGACGGTTCAAATCATCTCAAAAATTTTGATCTATCAGTCTATCGTGAGTATTGAATTTTGTTTTTCCGTCCAACAACATTTCCTAACTCACGCGTCTCTCTCTCTCACTTTTGTCTCTCTCTCCCTATCTCTCACGCCTCTATCTCTACCTTCGAAACGCATCCCCAAAATTTCTCTCATGGAATACATCTCTGTCAAATATCTCTCTCACACCCAGCTCTCTCTCACGCCTCTCTCTATTGCTGCCCTCTTCTACGAAGCAACGCTGCTGCCAACAACAGCCAGTAGTTGCCCAGGTATCTCTCTTACACATCTTATCTCCCTTTTTTTCTCTTTCTCTATGTCACCCAAAAGCCCTGCCTATTAGGTACATACCCACTTTCTACTTCACTATCAATGTTTAACCCACTTTCTGCCTATTCACTTTCTACTTCACTATCAATGTTTAAATATGTTTCACACCCTTTATTCCTTTGGATATGCCTTAAGGATACATGCTCTGTGTCTTCATTTTCAACTGTCGTATAAATATGATCAGTATAAATGTAAGCTTCCATTTATTTTTGTTATGAGTTTTTAGTATTTCCAAGTGTTGTGTGGTATGGTTATTTGATTGAATTGGGTTGCTTCTTTCATTTGATGGGGTTGGTGTATTGTGATAATCTAGTGCATTTAAGTTGTCAAATGAGGGTTATGTTTTGCTTCCGGATGCTCCTACAGGTCAAATTCATAATATGATTCGGGGTTCATTGGGACCATCACTAATGCATACTAGGTGATTGACAAAACGCCAAAGAGAAGAACTAGAAACTATGTTGATATTCTTTTGTATTTGAGTTGGTGGGATTCTACGGGGTATATTGTGCAGGTATGTGATTTATATGAAAACGATTCTATCTTCAATAAATTTGAGTGTTGCCTGAGTAGTGAGGGTCTGTGAGTAGCAACTGGATCTTACAGGTCTCTGGTCAAGTTTCATTTTTTCTTTAATTGTTCATTTACATTTGAAAAACTTTGACCGCTTAAGAATCTTTTTTTCATCTGCCAACTTTTTCCTTGGTGTGTTATTTGTTGTGAATTATTGGATGAGACTAGGATTAAATTATCAAAGATATCATTTGTGTGGACGTTCTCACCCAATTTTCTCTGAAAAACTAGGACAATTGAATTGCACAATTAAGTGATACTGTGAAAATATTCTAGCACATTTAATATTGTGAAAATATGTTTTCTCTTTGTTCGATTCAAAACTAACCAAGAACTTAAGAATGTTTTAAATATGTTTCACACCCTTTAGTCCTTCGGATATGCCTTAAAGATACATGCTTTGTGTCTTCATTTTCAACTGTCATATAAATAAGACTTCCAACTGCATGGTTCTCAATGATGGAATGTGTATATAAAACTTTCGTTTTGGTGACTCTAGACAAATGCATCTAAAGCATATCCAAATACCAGTTCATTCTTGAAGACATATCTTTGGTTTAATTTTCTTTTGATCACTTTAATTTTTTGTTTGCAAACTCCTACGAAACATTTTACTATTAACTATTTGATATAAAATTTGCATGTATATATTTGATATAAACTTTGCATGTATATATTTTATTATTGCTCCATGAGTTTTTAGATCAATTTTCATGTTTTTGGGTTCTCTCTATTGCTAAGTAGATCTAAAGCCTTTGATCCCAACCAACTCTTCCACATTTTCATATGCTTGGTTTTGCCTCATGTTTTGATAAATTCAAAATTGATTTCTATTCCTTATATTATGTAGATATGTTGAATAGAAATCAATTTCGAATCTACACTTGATTACGTAGATCTGTTGAATAGATAGTTTTCGATTCTAAACTTCATTTTGTTATAAACTTGATTATGTAGATTTCTTTGTTGATTTCAAATATGCTTTTTGTTGTTCACTTCTTGAGTAGCATTGTTGCACTACTCAGGTACACATATCTCTCCCTCTCCCTCTCCGTCCCCCTCTCCCTTTCCCTCTCCCTCTACCTCTCTTTCTGTTATTTCGCTTTATGTTGCAACCCATCCACTACCAACGGCAGAAGAACCAATCATCGCTGCCACCATGCCATCAGCACTCCACTGTCTTTAAATTCCCCTTTTTCAGTTTCTTTTGAAAATTTTGTGAAAAGCTTACATAATTACACATCGATTTTAGAGGTGAATTCCTGATCTTTTATTATGTTTTGTCAATAGTTGTAATTTGTGTTGTTAGTGGGTTTCCCATTACATTGAAAGAGTTAGTAGGTGGGAAACAAAGTATAAAAAGCATGGATAGCAGCTGGAAAAAAAAAAGAGTTTCGATAGGGAGAAAATAGAGAAGTGTCAGTTTAAATTTGTGTGATAATCTATAGTAGAAATTCCAGCCCCTGTTGAAATTTATGCGAGACCACATGGTAGATATAAAATTTTCACATTAAGGGGTTTAAAATTGAGGGGTTTTTTTGGGTTTTTAGGCGTCACGTGTTATTGGAAGTGGGACGTTTGGGTGTGGGAGTACCATTGTGGAAGGAGAGGACTTTATAGCTGAGAACATCACTTTTGAGAATTCTGCACCTTATGTAAGAGCCCTTTCAATTGTCAATAGACTTAATACCCATTGAGATTTCAATGGTATTTGAGTTGATTTGTTATGGGATTTTAACTTTTGTAGCTATTGGGTACTTGACAAATTGTAGTTTGAGGTTGTGTGTGTGTGTGTGTGTGTGTGTGTGTGTGTGATTCAAATGCTTCTTCCATTCTATTTCTAGGTTTGAAATTGCATGACTTGATATCTGTCATGAAATTTTACTTTAGGGTTCAGGTCAGTCTGTGACAATTAGAGTTAGTGTAGATCATTCCGCATTTTATAATTGTAGATTTCTTGGGTGGCAAGTACACTCACTGCTATTAGTCAATGGTAGAAAATATGATCTTCCTTTTAGTTCGAAAGTTGTATGAAATCTCCAATTGATTGAATTCTACAGCAGGCACTTTAACATTGAGTAGGAATGAGGGAAATGAAACCTCATAATATTTGTAAAAGTATGAAATATTTCATTCAACATGAAGTTTGAGATTTTTCAGCGACATCAATTCCAAGATGTATTGTTCTTGCATAACCAAATCTAGAAATTTGAATGTTTAATTGCCTCCTTCTAAAAATTATAATGGATGTTCTTCCTCTACGAGCTCATATATTATTTGTAGAGATGTGGGTCTGTCCCAAGCAGAGATGTAGCCAAAGTGTTTTTTTTTTCACAAGACTGGCATAATGGTAAACTTTGTAGCAGGAGTCTTTTAATTTACTACGTATAAACCAGAGCATTTGATATTCAGAGAATGATAGAATGAGAACCACATAATTGAGAAATTTTACGTTTGGCTTAAGCTTTCTTTCGTCTGTAATTTCTATGTAGGACACATTGTATTTGCATTATGGGAAACAAAATTTGAAAGATTTCTATATTGAACGAAGTGTGGACTTCCTTTTTGGGAATAACACTGCTCTTGTGGAGCACTGTTGTATTCATTGCAAGTCAGCTAGATTCATAACTGCCAAGAGTAGGAAATCTTCACAAGAGACCACTAGCTATGTTTAATTGAGGTTTGTGATTAACCACTTTTAGCTTCAAATTTCTATCTACCCTTACAATACGATTGATTCATGCGATGCATGAAATTTATTTAATTTCTTGCTTAGATAGGAACCATTGAAACACTTTTGAATGTTGACATCATTTTTTAGACACATTGGTTTTTTCCTTCAAATGTATTATAGACGATTAGCTTAATTCTCCTATGGTTGTGTATTTAGTGTGTAATTTCCAACAAAAAGGTTAACTTTTGTTCGTGAGTTTCGACACTTGGGCAATTGTTGGTTGTAAAGACAATTGCTTTATATTATTGAAGGAATTTTTTTTAAAAAAAAATTAGTTGACATATATATATTTTCTCAGTTTAGTGAACTTGAGATGTTACTGATATGTATGTAATCATGCCCATATTTATAAACTGGATTTGGGATTTTTTTTTTTTCTAAACTTGATTATATATGTAACACCCCAAATATCACCCTGGACGGCATTACATTCTAATAACCATTTAAGCATGAGAGCACTAAGTAATCCATCAACATTACATCAACAATTTATATTGTAACAAAATTTCGGGCAGAGTCTCCCTTGTACGGGGAGCTCTACCACAAAACTCAACCTATGCAATTCTACTATAATGACCACACCGGGTCCATTTACTTACCATAAAATCAATTCATCAAATTTACCTGTTATCCCAAAAGAATAGGCCAAGTTAAGGCCTTTACATCCCCAAAATCAAATAACTATGATAATGCAGCGGAATTACAAAATATGGCTAGACTTTACATTGTTTCAAAATAATACCCTAGTCTAGAACAAAATGTAGTTTCCAGCTAAGAGTCCTCCCCGGGATCCACACTCCCGTCTTGCTGAATCTCCCAGGGTACGGGCTCCTCGAGTCCTAACTCCTCCTCAAGAGTACAATCTGAAATATTTGTAGGTAGGGGGTGAGTACAAGACTCTGTAGAAAAATCTTTCCAAACCCATTCAAGGTTTTGAAATCAAGTAAAATAGGTAGGTCTCATTTCGCACATACATATCAATAAATTTTGAAATCAAATAAGGACATTTTAAAAGAGATCTCAAGTTTGTACAATAATAAAGAATTGGAAGAGAATAAAACCAACTTTAATTGACAAACAATTTCCAACATAATCCAATTCACCATACACCATTTCCACAAGTTCTCGCGGCATCCCATATTACCCGAAACTCTTGGAGAAATAATATTTGGTACAAAGAACAATAATTTCTATTTTGTACCACTCAAGTAGGCTGTCGCTTCTCATGAATCTACCCAACGATTCTACCTCGTTCACCTATATCTCTTTAGGAAGGGCGTATACCGCCTCCAGCGGCATTGACGAAATCCTCCCAAGGATCTAGTATACTAACCCCTTTTGTCTCGAGAGTGAACAATAATGGTTGCTCTCACAAACAACAATCCATTACGGGCATTAGGTAACCATCTCACCCCCACTGGGATAGACTGGCCTCTAACACCCTACGGCAGATCTCGAAGTAATCCAAGTCCCTCACAACACCATACACAAGAGTAACATACCAATAATATACTCAAAACCTCATATATAAGCAATTCGACGATTTTTCCCAATTTTCACAAGCATTATACATAATAAAACAATTTAAGGAAATATACTCATTTCACAAATCATGTTACAAAAGACAAGTTTAAAGGAAATAGGCATGAGATCATCAATACCACTATTTTAATACCCAACACAAAGCTCTAGCATTTTAGAAATCAAGAGGATGTGAATATATAGAGAGAAATCCATATTTCCCCCCAAAACTAGGGTTTGATGGATTTCAAAGCATTATTTTGTTTAAATCATGTGAATGTTTGTAAGAATACTAAGAAACAATGAACCCATAACAAATACATACTATTTAGAGTCAAAATATACATGTATAATAACCCTAACATCATTGGATGAAAATGGAAGAAAACCCTACCTTGAATCTTGAAGAACTAGGGCTTGGATTCTTGAATATACCCTTAATCTCTTGTAATTTGTCTTTGATCTTGAGCTCTCTCTCTCTCTCTCAAGCTATCTAGGGTTTAGAATGGTATATGGACGACTAAGAAGGTGGCCTAAAGTATTTATAGGCCTAAAAATCGGACCAAGATCGCGGTATTAAATATTCATATTTTTATCGGGTGTACCGGTACCCAGTACCGGTACCAAAAACTTTCTGGAGTCGAGGTACCGGTACTAATCATCAGACAGATTTTTCCTCCAACTTCCAAGGAATTTTTGACCCATTTTGAAGTCGAATTGAAAAAGTTTCATTAGAGACACTTTTGTAGCCCTTGATGTCTACTATCTACTATCAAAATTTCGGATAAGTTGGATATAAGGATAAAAAGTTATGGATAAAATACTAGGAGGTGTCCAAAATATTTTCTACCCGAAATTTACGAAATTTGTGTTTTTATTCCGGAGTACTTCCAATCTTCCAATGCACCTCCTATTACCTCTCCCAATGTTTTTCGACCTTCCGAATTCAATAGAAACATTATTTTGACTTACAAACATTTAGAAACTTATCTAATAACTAATTTCAATCTCAAACGTGTTTGAAACTTAAACTTCCCAAATCCATTTGTCTCGAAATTATTCAATTCTAATGTTTTAACCTATGTGATTCCTTCTTACATCATTATACATATCCTCATTTTCACAATCATTATCTATCATATAAATATATATACATGTATAAGAGAAAAATGCGGGGTGTTACAATATAAATATGTAGAATAGATAGGTTTGGTTTTGGGTTTGAGATACTTATCGATTTCTAGTTTTGGTCTTGAGTGAATTCTATGTTTGTTGATTCAATTTTTTCTGATATATTAATGTAGATATTGTTTCATACATGACATTGAGGTAATTTTGATTCTTGACTTGGGATTTCATTTGTGGTTGCTGCTACTCTCTCTCTCCCTCTCTCTCTCTCTCGCTGTTACTATATTTCGCTAAACAATATTCCATATTTGTTTAATAGTCTAATAGTCCAGGTTTGTTTAATATTCATGATTTTTACTATTGTTTCACCTGCTATCACTGAAGATTTGTTTATGATATTGATTTGTTTGCTATCAAATTTATCTACTATCACTAAAATCTGTTTTTAATATTTCGATGTCAAATCTCAATGCTTGTTTTGTATGTGGTCATAATAAATTAGGAGTATATTTGCACATTTGTATCTTTTTTAGTGAGGGTGGATAAATTGATTTAAAAATTATAATATCATTGCTACAAATTCTTGTAGAATTCTTGAAATATAGCTGGAATCCACAATGTACTCTACTCGATCTTTAATGTTATGATAGTTGTTCATCTTTTATGTTTTTTACTTTTTGACACTGCTACAACATTATTTAGTTCATAAATAATTTATACATTACAACATTATTTAGATTACCAATAATTTAAATCAAAATCTCTATAATAATCCAAACTAAAACAAAAAAATATAAAAAAAACCTCAAATGGGTTGTAACTATTTCAAAACCAAACATTGCAGCAAAAAAAAGGTAACTTGCATATTTTTGTGCAAAAGAAAGTGAAAAATGTTCTTCCTTGCGATATTTTTGAATGCAGTTGTAACTATGAATATAGATTGAAATTCTTATGATCTCATGTTTATTATTTTTTAAAGGAAAAAAAAAAGTCGAACGCAATGGTGAATGCTAGCTATACACGAAAAGGAAAAACAATCTCTTCTGCCAAAGAAAGTGAAAATATCGAATGTCAAATGGTATTATTGGTCGAATAATTACAATAATAAGTAATTGTTAAGAAAATTTTACTCATTCATACCAATATTTTTTTGATATTTAATTTTTTTGGCAATCGACGATAATGTTTTAACAAGATGTCAAATTGCACAACGTGCACGTCGAGAGCATGAGAGATCAAAATGTCTTCCAAGTCAGTCAACTCCTGTGCTTGCACAAATTCCTGAGTTTCTAGCCGAACAAGCTACTCAAACAAATGTCTCCGGGTCATCATCACTACCGACAATGCTTCGAGAAAATCCTCCACTTAATCTTTACGAAGGCAATTTTGTTGAAGGCACTTCGGTGCAATCAACACCGTCGTCCATTGGTGTCATGAACAACATTACTTTTTTTGGCCATGTAAGATCTTTCTCTAATAGATTTCTTTTACAACCTTTCATAATATATAATCCTTCACTAATTACAATTTTTTTAACCATCTTTTAACAGATGGATAATGACCTAGATCGTGTAGTAAGTCGATTTTCTTATGACTCATTTATTACTTCTTATTTCATATTGCTCTATTTAGCTTTACATTTTTTTGAATTTCTAGCTCCAGTTAATTCGGAAAATCAACGTAGGAATTGTGATTCGTGATGAACATGAGCTTAACCGCCTTCACATATCTGAAATGGTGACAAAAAATTTAAATATAATGATATATGCATTATGATTTTTAACTATAGTGGTTTTTAACTTACACATATTGTTTTGTTGAAAGGAAAAAAGAAAGGCAACGGCCATGGCGACCTCTAAATCTAAAGGAAAAGAAAAAGTAGACTCTTCTGGCAAAAGAAAAGAAAGTACAAAACCTCAAGTGGTATGAATGTTGAATTCAACAATTAAGAAATTTATATCTAATTGATTATGTTCACAACGATGATTCTTTTAATTAAGTTTTAGACATCCAAGGATAATTATTATATATCAAAACGCTAGTTTGCACAACGTGCACGTCGAGAATGGGAGAGATCGGAACGTCCATGCATTCAACCTAGGATTTTTCCTAGGTTGACACCGAGCCACTGTCATCTAGCTCAACTAGAAAGATCGACAATTGAAAGATTTTTTTTCAATCCACATCCATGCCTCGGAAATTCCTGAGGTTGTAGCAGAACAAACTGTGGAAATAAATTTCACAGGGTCATCGTCTGTGGTCATTCTGTTTCGAGAAATGCCTCCACAAAATTTAGGTGAAGGCAATCTCAGCGAATACACCACGACGCAAATGGAACCACCCTCCATTAGTTCCATAGAAATCCCTATGCAAGCTATAAACCGTTTTCCGAATGAGTATCTAAACTCTCTAAACCCATCAGGACTACCACCGTTTAAGTTGGAGTTAAAAGTAGGTTGCCCAATAATGTTGTTGCGGAATTTGGCGCCTAAAGATGGGCTTTGCAATGACACGCGATTAATGGTTGTCAAATATGTCTCACGTGTAATTGAAGCTCAGATTCTAAATGGACCATTATCAAGAAATTTAGTCTTCATTCCAAGAATATCACTTACACCATCATTTCTGGAATTACCTTTTCAAATGACAAGACGTCAATTTTCTGTGCGCTTAACATATGCTATGACAATCAATAAATTTCAAGGGAAATCTGTCAAATTCGTTGGGGTTGATTTGGGCATACCAGTGTTTGGCCATAGAAACCTGTATGTAGCACTATCCAGATGTACATCTTCTGATCATATAAGTGTTCTTCTTCCTAAAGATGCGTCGAATTCCACATCAAACATCATTTTTCCTGAAGTTTTGTCAAATGTTACCATTTATTTACAATTGTGTTCATATTGAATACACATAATTAAAATAACCATGTTAACTTCACATTATCATCATTCAATAATGGTAGGAATGGTGTGAATTGGCTAAAGAGATGAAAAGAATAAATACAATGTGACTTCACCGATGGCATTATCGTAATAAGGTAACTCGATCCTTACACTATTGCAACAAACTGTATTTTTTTTAAAATTCTATATATTCCACTAAGTTTTGTTTTTCTTTTTTTCCTGTAAAACTAGGTTGTTGTCCATTCTCCTAACTTGAGGTTTCGCATATGTATTGACACAAGAACATTCAGAAAAGTGATGAAAAAAAAGTTCAATGAAAAGAAAGTTCAATGAACTACTGGAAGATTAATTCATTAATTATATTGTTTAATACTACATACAATCACACATTGCAAGGCTAAACCATTCAGTTCATGTTTATGAATAAGTCACACTATTTTAATATTCTTTGAATTTGATCCAAAAAAAAAATTAATACATATGCATGGATTTATATTTGTTGTCTACCTTCTTGGTTTAATTGTTGCATTTTTATGATAATCAAGAATAATATTGCAGCAATGAATAATAACATGGACATTTTAATTATTCTATTTCTCTTATTGTTATTGGTGTGTTTTTGTTCTTATTCTTACAATATTAGATCACATGTGATAGTAAAAAAATATTTTATTGTTGTAATATTGGTTAACTGTTGCTAATTTTATTATTATCAAATTAATTTGTAACTTTTATATTATGTACAGATAATATGGAACGCTCTCCTATCTATATACATCGTAGTATGCATTTGGCAGTGTCAAGCATAGTAGATAAATTTAAAAATGATTCTTTTGAAGATGGAGCCCCAATCTCAGATTTTGGGTGTTGAAAAAATTAGATTAGGTCGTATGCTACAAAATATAGGGAAAAACATAAGTGAAGATTATATTGTGCAGAAAATAACAGAGACTCTTCCCACCCCCTGAGATTCTGCAAAGGAAAAAAAATTTAATCACGATCGACCAACCTGTGCGGTACGATTTATACAATTATTAGCGGAAGCAGAGCGCAATATCCACCCACTGTGGATACAGTTTGAGACAGAGAAAATGGATCCACAATTTGATGTCATAGACCATATAAAAAAGAAAGAATCATTATTTAGCGAACTCAGACAAAAAGGTTTCGATCCGAATAATCCAATAATGTTGTACGCTGTTGTTAACACGCTTCCATTTTCGTGGTCGATTGACTACATTCATATGAAGTTCAAGAATTGATTCCTAGATATGATAGAATTGGAGGATTTGTTAGAGAATATTGAAAATGACTTAATTTGTTTACGAGCATCAAAAGACTAGGAGGCTCAACTGAGGAACAATGAACATCAGAACTTATGAACCGATACTTTTAAGGTAAATATGCTTTCTCAATCTTTTTATTATCTGAATGTAGATGAATTGAAAAAAATATTTGTATATTATTAGAGAATGAAAAAACATCTAAATATAATATTTTTTTTATGAATACAGGTTGTATTCATTCTTTTAGAAGCTGGTGGAATCTCAAATGACAAAACTTATTTTTTTTAACAGTATTTGTGAACTTGTTTTTATTATGTAGATGGTTGCATTTGTGGGCAGATTTTTGTTTGAGATATTTATTACATGGGTGGATTGAGTTTATAATTATGTTTTGTTATTGAATTGGATTATGGTAATGGTGACGAATACAAGAAAAAATTTATTGATTTCATTTATAACTTAAAGATTGTAAATTTGATTTGGTTCTGTTAGTATTTTTTTTTTTGATGTATTTTTTTATGTGCTATTGTTTTGGAGAATTTTTTGTTCATTTTTTACAAGTAACGCAATGCCTTCAGCCACAGGCATTATAAGTATATATATATA
>CM042185.1:42090067-42107763 GCA_023539305.1 Ilex asprella
AAAAAAAAAGTTTTTAAAATTAAAAATTTTTAAAAAAATATTTTTTCCATCTTACGAAGCACAAAAAGAATTTATTATTTTTATTTTTCATCCATCATATCAAACACAAATGAATGAAAATATATCATGCTTATTTTCCTTACTTGAAAGATAGAAAATGTATTCTTCTTATTTTTCATCTCTTCTATTTTTTATTCATCGTACCAAACGGAGCATAAATATGTTTTTTTAACATTCCCATATTTGTCTCTACCATTTAACATGGAAAAAAATAATTAGAGCATTTAAAATAAATTTAAAATTCAAACGAAAGTTTTGTTTTAGCAAGTTTGAAATTTAGATATTATTGTGTTTGACCAAAACATATGAGAAACCTGTGCAATTAGTATGTCCATTATTCACATCACATAAATGGTACAAGATATCTATCGAGGAGTTATTTATCAAAATATAGTTTTTTAAAAATTTATTTATCGATATACAATATTTTTAAACTTATTTATAAAATTATTATATTTTTTAAAAATAAAATTAATAACTCTCCTTTTGTTGTAACAGAGTTGTTGACTTTGTTTTTGTTAAAACGGATTGATAGGAGTCAATAGCTACAGGGTTGACTCTGTTTTTTAACAAAAACGGATTTATTGATTTCATTTCTAAAAATTATTATAATTTAGTAAATAAATTTAAAAGTGTCGTATATCGGTATAAGTTTAAAAAAGACTATATTTTGGTAAATAACTCATTTGTCGAGATGATCTATGTTTATTTATTATTTTATTTCATTTTGGGTTTTTGGGCACAATTTTCAACACTCATTTTTTTGAAAAAAAAAAGAGAAAAGTAGATTCTTCATGACAAAATATTGGGAGTAATGGTGGCAGGACATTATCACTCTTTTAGCTATTTGCATGTGATTTTGTTGATTTTTTTTTTAATAGGTATATTGCTCTTTTTTTCTCCTTTGACTTGAATCTTTAGGCATGAAGCGAAGTTCATCCAAGAAGTCGTTCAATGGGTTAAAGATAATACAACTTGGCAGGCCACAAGTATTGCTATCCACCTAGTTGGAATGGAGTCTCGAGTCAATAAAATTGATTGGTGGTTCAAGAATTTTTCAGCCCGTAACCGCAAACTTGTGATATGCGGCATGGGAGGGATAGGAAAGACTACTTTTGCCGAAGTTCTGTACAATAGGTACTGTCGCACATTCAACGGAAGCAGTTTTCTCAGAAATATTAGACAAGTTTCTGAAAACCCCAATGTTTTAGTTCAGTTGCAAAGACAACTTCTTTCTAATATTCAAAATAAAAGAGAGCATAAAGTACATGATGTTTATGATGGTCAAAGGAGGCTTAAATTTGTCTTGTCAAAAAAAAGAGTCCTTCTTGTTCTCGATGATGTTGAAAAGGAGGACCAAATAAAGGCAATACTAGGTGAAGAAAGGGATTTGTTTTATCCAGGAAGCAAAATTATCATAACAACTAGGAAGGAGGGCCTGCTAAAGAGAAGTGAAATTGATATCATTTATAATATTCAAACACTGAGCGACATTGAATCACTTGAACTTTTCAGTTGGCATGCTTTTGGAGAAAAACATCCTGTTGATGGTTACACAGAACATGCAAAGAGGTTTCTACATCACTGCAATGGGCTTCCCTTAGCTCTTGAAGTTTTAGGTTTTTCTGTAAGAGAGCAAAGTTTGGCGACATGGGAGAGCAAATTAAAGAAATTGGAAGCAATTCCTAATTCTGAAATTGTAAAAAAGCTCAGAATAAGTTATGACGACTTAGATTGGCATGATAGAAAACTATTCCTCGATATTGCTTTTTTCTTCGTTGGAAAGAAAAAAACTGATACGGTGACAACCCTGGATGGATATGATTGTTTTGTTGTGGCTGGGATTCAAAATCTTATTGAAAGAAATCTCATAAAAATTGAAAATGGTAAGTTGTCAATGCATCCACTGCTGCAAAGAATGGCAAAAGCAATAGTTGACGAAGAATCTACACACACTCAGGAGCGTAGCAGACTCTGGCGTCACGAGGAATCCTTCAAAATTTTGAGAGACAAAACTGTAAGAATCTTCTTTCTCTGTCTTGTTCCTGCAATAGTTTTGGTCCATATGGTTGCTCAATTATCCCATTTTCTCTTATTGTATTTGTCTTCATAAGGGCACAGAAAAAATTGAAGGCCTCATTCTTGACATGGAGAGGTTGAAGGAAGATGATTTTGCTATAACAAATTCTGGTCATAATTTGTTCCAATCATTATGGCACCGCGTACATCCAGCTTCAAGAAATTCAAGTGAGAGTGACTTAGAAGTCAGTGCATTTGAAAGGATGCTTAACCTTAGATTACTCAAGCTCAGTGACGTACAATTCTCTAAAAATAATGGGCTATTTCCGCGAAGTTTACGATTCTTGTATTGGCGTGGTTCTCATTTAAAATTTTTGCCCAGTGGCCTTCCTCTAAGTAACTTGGTTGCTCTTGACATGCGCAATAGCGGATTGGAACAACTTTGGAAAGGAGCAATTAGGGTATGTAACCTAATTTGCTTTAACCCTTTTAAAGGATTCTAGTGTTTTATTATTGAGTAATGTTACTTGGACTTAAAAATTAAACTTAATAATCACAATTATTGAATACGTAATGGGTGTTGGGACCCATAGTGAAATCAATAATTGTAATTATCAAGTTTGATTTTTAAATCTAATTTTTAAGTCTATCTTAATTATTTTTGTGAGTAGGCAACCTTTAACCCCCCTCCCTCTCTCTCTCTCTCTCTCTCTCTCTCTCTATGTTCTAAAATAGGTTCTCGGACAGCTGAAAATTCTAAACCTCAGTCATTCCCATTATCTTAACAAAACTCCAGACTTCACAAAAATCCCCAATCTACAGAAGTTGATTCTGAAACATTGTAAAAGATTGGTTGGGATTGATGAATCCATTGTGAACCTACAGAAACTTTGTCTCTTGAATCTTAGAGGTTGCATTGGTCTGAGCGCACTTCCAAGAAACATTAGTAAGGTAACATCTCTCCAAGAGATCGATATTTCCGATTGCTCAAATCTTATATTGTCGGCAGATGAGTTGAAGAAGATGGAGTCAATGAGAGTACTTCGAATTGACAGAATTGATATAAATAAAGCACTTGGTGTGACCAACGACATTGTACCGGTAGGGAATGGATTCGTTTGGCCTTGGGAACAAAAACCAATGAAAAACCCATGCACATTATGGACCTCTTTCCCAAGGTCTTTAGTAAGCTTAAGCCTTGCAAATTCCAATCTCACTGATGATGCTTTTGGCACGGATTTTGGTAGGCTCAATATGTTGGAGTCCTTATCTCTTGTGGGAAATCAGATTTGTAGGCTACCAGATTGCGTTGGAAATTTGTCAAGACTCCAAAGGCTAGATTTATCTTGGTGTCAAAAGCTCGAGAAGATTCAATGGCCAGCAATAGAAGTTGAGGAATTGAATGTTACGGAGTGCAAATCTTTGCAACAAATAACTTATGATACTGAGGCCAGTCCACTAAGAATTCAACATGGTGCTTGCGTGAGCCTATGTTACGTTGAAAATGGCTTCCAGACAAAACCTGTAAGAGAAGTTGATGTAAGATTGATCAACAATGTTGGCTTCTTCAGCTTGGACTCCATGGCAGATGTTGAAGTGATGATTACCAATTGTATTGTGTGGAGCAGAGTGAAGCGTCCAGTTGAGGTCTCTCTCTCTCTCTCTCTCTCTTCTTATTCATTCGTTACTGATTAAAGGCTAAACTGTTAGTTTGATTTTACAGATTATATGGGAAGGTGGATTATTTAGCACATATTTTCCTGGACGAGAAGTTCCGTGCTGGTTTAAGTATAAGACTAATGGGCCCACAATCACATTAAATGTGCCTTCCAATCACCAAAAACAAGCCTTAAATATGTGCGTAGTGTACACACTTTCCGACATCGTAAATTGGTTACAATTTCCAATAGAGGTTAAAGTCCATAACAAGAGTAAGCATTTTGTGTGGCCCTATAGACCTAGGTGCTACGGTGTTCCAGAAGCAGATGGATATATTGTATGGTTATGCCATTTGGGGCTTGAGATTCCACTTGAAGAAGGTGATGAAGTGGAGGTTTTGTTTGAGATGAAGGTTGAGGGACAAATAAAGGAGTGTGGAGCCCACCTTTTGTACTATGATGAGGTAGAAGAAATAAGGCAATACTGTAATACTCTGTTGTGTTGCTGGGATTCGAATTACCCGCTCCTTTTAGGTGGGTATCTCCTCTCCAATCATGCTTTACAACAACTATGAATGTAATACACAAATAAGAATGTTGGCTGGGGTTTTTACGATCTTTAAATTTCCTATAGATGATAGACCCTGCAGAACTGCTAGTTTTGCCCAAATTTTTAATTTATACAATTTTGTGTAGAGTAGGAATCAAACCTTTGGGCAATGATCACTATAAAACTCTGTTGATTTAGGCCGTTTTACTGTCAAGAAACACCCAAACAATGTAGTTATCTTTTGGAAAATTCCTTCTAATCTGTATGATTATATGTTCTGTGATTTGTATTGAATGCAGAATGGAAATAAGACGAGAAGGTAGAAAAAGAAGAAAAGGAAGCAGAGGAAGAGGATGAGGAACAAGAAAAAGAAGAAGCAACAGAAGCAAAAGTAAAAGGGGAAGCAGCAGCGACAGAAGCAGAAGAAGAAGAAGAAGAAGAAAAGAAGAAAGAGCTTGTATTGAATGCAGAATGGAAAGAAGAGGAGGAAGTAGAAAAAGAAGAAGAATATGAAGAAAAGGAGGAAGAGGGTGAAGAACAATAAAAAGAAGAAGCAACAGAAGTAGAAGGGGAAGCAGCTGCAATGCAATAGATGCAGAACATGAACAAGAAGAAGAAGAAGAAAGAGCATAATTAAGGCCATCTGACAGTGCTGGCTATGGGGAAATGAGCAGTCATGCCGATACTAACAAAAGCACAGAGATCAGTAATCCAAAAAGGAATGTCCAACAGAAGGTTATTGCTCCTACCAATTAAGGAGGAAAAACATCTTTCCTTGCCTCTGAAAATGAAAAACTTATTGCCTCTATTTTTTATCCCTGTTATTTTTCATTTCTCATACCAAACAAGGTTTTAAATTTTCTTAATGTTTGATCATCCACCATAAATTTGTGTGTGCTCAATATATATAAATGAGCCTGTCACGAATAAACGTTGAACAATATGACCATTAAGAAAATTACAGAAACTGTATTAAAAGGAAGCTAAATCCCTATTAAAATGTCTTAGCTATACTGTTTTGATTTAATTAGTTTGCATAAATAAACAAAACAATCATTAGGAACACTGATGAGAATTTCGTAGTATGTTTATACCAACGATTAGTCGTTTACTGCAACTCCAATATTTCGAAGCTTTAGCAGAATCTGTCGCATTAAGTTTGCAATGGAGTCGGGATTCGAAGGTGTTGTATTGGAAGGTGACCCAAATATTATGATTAACTCTATTCTATGAGGCCAAGAGCATAATTTTTCTTTGTGCTTTTCATAGCCCTAAAAGTTCAAGCTGATGTACAACAATATTAATTTAATAAATATCTTTGCCGTTTCCTATAAAAAAAAATTTTAAATCCTAATGTATGTCTTATCCTATTAGCAAAGGTAGGACAATAAAGAAGTGTATGGTAGGCTTCAAATTCCGTTACGTAATTTCTTTGACAATAAAGAAACCAAGCTATACGTTCATACAATTATCCAAAATCTGGATGTTAAAGGTGAAATGATATAAAATAGATGCGCATAATTGAGCTAGTTAATGAAACTACGTGTCATAAAGTACGTGGGAAAAAACACATGCAAAAGGCATGTGGGAAATCAGAGTCTTTATTGCAATCAATCAAGCAAATGACCGAAACATTCGACTGAATGGGCTAAGTTGTCAATACGATCAACCAAAAGCAAAGGCCAAGCAAAGCTCACAAGTCATCTTTCGTTCCGAGATCCTTAAGTGAATTAGATTGTTAGGCTATCCCCAAAAATATTGTAGGTGCATATTATCAACATGACCTAACAAATAGGCAAATGAGAAAGAAGTTGTGAAAATTGGTCAAACGTTCCTTTAAGTCAATAAATCCAAGCAAGGTAGTTTTAAGACTCGTTTGGTTGTTGTATTAGAAATGTTTGGATTAAATATAATAATCGAATCTAATACAATACATAAGGATAAAAGACATGATTAAATAAGGTATTAGAAAAATACTTAATTTTATCTAATGTTTAACAATGACCAACATAAACGTTAAATAGTAGTTATTTAATCCAATCGGTTGTTTGGTTAGGAATTATTTCATCGTATTAGTATTGAATTCACAAAAATATCCTTTATCAGTGTTTATAACATTAATGACAGTTTGATTTTATCAGTTTGGTGGTTATAATAATAAATGTGTAGAATAATATATTTGAGTTGGATTACAATACCACATCTCTTGATGATATTAAAATACCTCCATAATAAATGTCTATCGTATAAAAAATATACGATAAGTATATAATTAGTATAAATTTTTTAAAATTAATACAGTATCAAATTTGCTTATCAAACAAAATATTATACTCAATTAAATAAAAAAATAGTACAATCAAATATTTAATCCCCTCATAATACGTCTACCAAACGAATTCTTAAGAATTAAGGACATTTCAGGTGTTTTTTTTTCCTTTTAATTCAATCTAATTAAATCTTTTTTTAATTACCGGATTACCCTTGATTATATTACATTGGATACCTAAAATCAGTCAGAGATAAAAAAAAAAAAAAAACCCTAGATCACGCACGCAGATGGCATTAAATGTTGATTTTGATCGATTTTAATGGTCGAGTATTTGGCTTCCATATTCAGAATAGAGAAAGACAAAGTGAACTGCCCCTTCTAGTTCGAGGAACAAAAGTCGACAGTCCTCATTCGTCATCGCAACTATGAGGAGCGCCCACATAGTAGCCTTGGTTTTGGTAGAAGAGTTGATGTGTCAGAGATCAAAGCATCTGAATCATGTTGGTAAGAATATCCACTAGTTGGAATTACTTTTAACATCTTTATTTTGGTAAGCCGTTCTTTTACGAATAAAAAAAACACGACTTTCACATATTTTATTGTGAATGTGCAACAATTATGATGAATAATAATGAAACAATCAATCAAGAAAACAAGATAAAATAACACAGAGATTTACGTGGTTCGGCAATGTGCCTACATCCATGAGGAGCGAGCGGCCGTTTCTTTCATTAATTAAAGTATTGTTACATTTTAAATATTTATATAACTCTAGTACGAACATATTTATATAACCCTAGTCGTGGGCTCCGCTCCGCTACGTTCCGCTTTGCTCCACTTCGCTGCACCCCGCCCACTCCGGCATCTGTCTCCTTGCCATTGTGCACACAACAAAATATAAGCCACACATACTCTAACATATTTGTTCACAAGGATTTTTAAGCTGAACTATTTTATGGATTTTCTTTGCAGCTATTTCATTTTCACGAGAGCATGGAGATAGAGTTCTCAAATATTTCCACACAAATTTAAGTAAGAGAGAGTGAGATGGAAGATGGAGGAGAAAAAGTGTGTGAAGGAAGAGAGAGAAGAAAACGAGAGAAATTTTGGGGTGACAATTGTCTAGTGTTGAGTTGTGTGTCAGTTCAAGGTTTGTGTCGTTTTGTGTCTCACAGATCATGTGTTGCTTTGGAATTGTTTATAATTGGAGTTGCGGGTAATTTGGCTCAACTTTGTTGAATTCGGAGTTGTAGCACTAAAAATTTCTTACCACATACACTTAAATAGCCCCCCTCCCCCTCCCAAGACTCATAAGTAATTGCCTTGTTTGGATGATTTTATGATATATGGATCGTTTGAAACTTTCTTTATGCAACATTGAATGTGTTAAATTTATTTCAATTCATTTTTTCCCAATCAAATTCAAATCAAAAGGTAAGAGAATTTTTTCCTCTTACAATTGAAGTCGTATGTGGGAAAACAAACAAAAATCAATCATGCCACACCTACAGAGTATAATCCGATCACACGCAACAATTAGAATGCTTAAGAATCTGACCTTGCCTGAAACTACCAAATGTCATTTCCCTCCAATACTGACATCAAAAAGGACATTGAGGGGAGCTCGGGTGGGAATCACGAAGACCCTAACAACATATCATCAAGAAAATACTACCCTAGAGACGAAACCCAAAAAAGACAAGGGATACCAAGAGAGATACCCACGCGTCATTGGGGAAATCTCATCATTTTTGAAGCTAGTCCAATCTCTCCGAACCAGCTAGATGCTCATGATGATATGTTGAAAAAGTCCCAAGAGGGGTAAAAGAACTAAGGCAGGAGAACGAGGTACTGAGGACAGCCTTAGGTAAGTCCAAGGATCGTGAGGCCCCTGAAATGTCAAACCACCGTATCGAAGTGAAACACGAGCCCATCTGTGCTGAACCTAGTCCAATCCCAAAGAGGCATAAGGGAAGGCAAAGAGAGGATACCCAAAATAGGAACAGAAGGAAGAAATTTGCTCGGGTTGAGGAGCAAGAAAACGCTTGGAAGCGATTCATAACAAAAGAGCTTGATATCAAACTAAAACGACCCGAGCAAAAGTATGCTAAGGAGCTAGCAAGAAGTTGACAGGTGAATACATTAGGGGAATTGAGGTTTCCCCTTTCAGTAGATGGATAAAATGGAAGAAAGTCCCAAGCAAATTCACAGTCCCAAAGTTTAAGCTTTATGATGGAAAAATCGACCCGATCGCCCATATTCATCATTATAGATAGTTAATGGAGATCCACGAGAAGAATGAGAATCTATTGTGCGCGATGTTCCCAAGTAGTTTGGGGGAATCGACAATGAAGTGGTTTGACAACCTCCTTCAAATTTATATCAATAGTTGGATGTAGTCGTCAACCGAAGGACATTGGAGCTCTACTTTAAATGAAGAAAAAGGATGGTGAAACACTGCTTGAATATGCTAACCATTATTGCGAGACAATGAATGAGATAGAAAGCTGCAATCCCGAGATTGCAGTCGCGCCATTCAAGATCTACTTACCCAAAAAAAATTATGTTGTATCAGTCGTTGAAGAGGAGACTAGGCCTTGATGTGGAAGAGCTAATGGCGAGGGTAGAGAAGTACACAAAGGTGGACGATAAGCTCGGTAAAAATGTTAGCCGAGGCCAACTGATCAAGAAGCAAAGTAGCAAACAAGGGTTGAATAATTAATCCAATCGGGGGCAAAAAGAAAGGAAAAGTAATGTTCCTTATCACACTCATCATTGGTCAGTGTAAACATGGTGGTCAAAAGAACTATTTACAAAATCTTATCCCAAATAAAAAGAAATCCCTTTTTCAAGTGGCCGAAACAGATTAGGATGTGATCCCAAGAAAAGAAATCCTAATTTGAGATGTTCTTACCATCGCAATATAGGACATAGACGAAGAAACTGTCGCTTGCTCAAGTAGCATTTGGAGGAGCTTATTTAAGCTGGACACCTCTCTCAGTTCATAAATCAAGTGAAAACAAAGGCTGATGCAGGAGGAAAGACACATGCAATGGGTCGGGAACAAGATCTCGTGAGAGTGATTGACATCATTTATGCCACAATAAATCCTAATATGGCAACGAGTAAGGCAACCAAAGCTTATATCCAAAAAAATTGCACAGATCAAAAAGAACTGTCAAGTTGGAGCAACAACCCAGCACACTGTCAAAAAGAAAAGAACTAATCAATTAAATGAATTGATTAGCTTCTCTGAAGGGGACCTAGCTGGGATTCATTACCCCCACAATGACACGCTGGTCTTGATGTTTAGGATAGCCAACTTCGACGTAAAAAGGATCTTGATCGACCAAGGTAGCTCCTCAAAAATCATGTACTCTGGCTTATTTTACAAACTAGGCCTAAAGGAAGAGGACTTGATTGAAGCCATCCAATACCCCACTAGTCAGGTTTAGTGGGAAAATGGTCTTGCCAAAGAGACCCTCCCAATTCGAGTGAGGCTAGTTGAAACAATGACCGCACATGGCTTCATGAGATGAAGGTGATCTCCTTGACTTACAATCATATTCTATGGTTTCCAATAAAGGGAGGATTTTTCGACATCCGCAGGGACCAAGTTAGTGCAAAGAACTACTTGTTCTCTTTGGTGAGAAGGAAAGATGTAAAAGAAAATCATGGGGCCGAGTTGGCATCTAACTCAAGCTGAAAATAGCAATCAAAGTTTGAATGGTTGCGCTTGGGTGAGCTATCAACAAGCTCGGTCGAGCACACTGTGGAGGACCTAAAAACCATATACTTGGAAAGAGTACCCAAACATTTCTTCTTGATTGGGTCTTTACTTCCACAGCACGAACAAGAGGCTTTGAAAAACATTGATGTGTTCACTTCGACTCCATATGAAATGTCAAGCATTGATCCAAAAGTCATTTGCCACCATCTGAATGTAGATCCACAATTTAAACCAATCAAGTAAAAGCATAGGAGGTCAACACCATAGCATATGTAAGTTGTCAACAAAGAGGTCGGTAAATTGCTAGACGCAGGCTCGATCAGGGAGGTGTAGTACCCGACCTAGATCTCGAACATGATGGTAATGAAGAAGAATAGAAAGTGGAGGGTTTGTGTGAACTTTACTGATCTCAACAAAGCACGCCCCAAAGATAACTTTCCTTTGCCAAAAATCAACTATCTTGTTGATGCCACCTCAGGACTCAAGCAGATGAGTTTTGTCGATGCCTATATAAGATACCACCAAATACCACTTTTCGGCCTAGATCAAGAGAATACCTCATTCATTACTCCGCAAGGGGTATAATGTTACAATGTAATGCCCTTCAGAATTAAAAATGCGAAAGCGACATACCAAATGTTGTTACGAGGATGTTCAAAGGAATGTTAGAGGGCACAATGCAAATGTATATTGCCGATATGATGGTAAAAGAGTCAAAGGACAATCGATCACCTTGCTGACCTCCAAATGACGTTTGATGTGTTGCGAGACTACTAGATGAAGCTTAACATCTCCAAATATGCCTTTGGAGTTGGTTTGGGTAAATTCTTGGGCTTCTTGGTCATAAGATGAGGAGTTGAGTCCAATCCTAACCAAGTAAAAGCCTTGATAGAGCTCAAAACACCAAAGACACTCAAGGAAATATAGAGGCTAACTAGCATGGCCACTGCCCTTAACAAATTTATTTCTAGGTCATCTAAAAAGTGTTGGCCATTTTTTCAAGTGTTGAAATAGAATGAGGGAGAAGTCTGGACCCCAGAGTGTGTGAATGCTTTTAATAATCTAAAATCGTACCTGGTATCACCTTCCTTACTAAAACCTCCCAAGCAAGGGGAAAGGCTATATCATTACCTATCCATTTCAGAACATGCAATATGCGGAGAACTAATGAAGAAATCTCAGAATGAGATATAGCCAATCTACTGCGTGAGCAAGACACTTCTCCACGCAGAAACCAGATACTTACCATTAGAGAAATTGGACCTAGCTCTAGTGAGATTGGATAGAAAATTTAGGTATTCCTTCCAAGCTTATTACATCATGGTTCCAACAGACCAATCGTTGAAGGCACAGTTCATAAAGGCAATTTTTTATGCAAGAATATAGAAACGGGCAATAAAGAGAAGGGAATATGATGTTACCTTCAAGCCATGAACTATCGTTAAAGGGCAAGTGAAAACTGACTTTCTGGCAGAGTTTGTCCTAGGAGACAAGACCCCCGATAACCTCCAGAACACTCCAATTGTCGTAGGATTTGGAGAAGGGGGAAAGATGGAGCTAAGGAAAAGGCCCCAGAGCCCAAAGATTCTTGGAAGTTGTACGTAGATGGTTCATAAGAACCAGAAAAGGGCCGAAGTAGGCATAATTCTAGAATCCCCAAAAAGAGATGTGTAGGAGAAGGCAGTAAGATTGAACTTCGGCATGTCCAAAAAAGATGCAGAATACCTAGATCTACTAGTTTTCATAAGGCTCGCCACAGATATGTGGGGCGAACAATTGAACATCTATTCCGATTCCTTTCTTGCCATGAATCAACTCTCAAGTGAGTACCTAGGGAAAGATGAACAAATGATGGCATATCATAAGCTAGCCAGTGTTGACCTAAGAAAAATATTGAAAGTGTTAATCCAGCGAGTAATTAGGGCTACAAATGCACATGCTGATGTTGTAGCAGCCCTAACCTTAAGACAATTGAAGAAGCAATGTCAACCAAATTGGGACCCAGTTGGATGGACCCGATCATTGAAATTCTAAGGAATTGACAACTTCTTGAAGATAAAAAAGAAGCCCATAAGTTGAGGTTAAAGGAAGCTAGGTTTTGGTTGTCATCAAAAGATGAACTATAGTGATGATCTTTCTCATATTCATACCTAATCTGCATACGCCTAGTCAAAGTTCAGATTTTTTTAGTCGAAATCCATGAAGGAAGTTATGGGGCCCAATAGGAGGCAAAGCTCTATCACAAGGTTATTGGTGGCCCTACATGTAGAAGGTTGTGTAGTGCTATGCAAGATAATCCGAGAAATGTCAAAAATTCTCTCTCTTTCCAAGGCAGCTGACATAGGATTTGAGCTCCCTAACGAGTCCATGTCCCTTTCGTACAATGAAGGTTGGACATCATTGGGCCGATGCCAAAGGCACTTGGAAACAAGTACCTTCTTATAGAAACTGATTATTTCACAAAATGGGTAGAAGCTAAGCCCTTGGCGATTATACACGATATTGATACAAAAAGATCTGCATAGAGAAACATCATTACAAGGTTTTGCATCCCTAGAGCCCTAGTCTCTGATAACGACACCCAATTTGATAGTGGACCATTCAAAGAATTCTACTAATATTATGGGATTCGAAAGCATTACTCTTCACTTGCTTATCCACAGAGTAACGAGCAATCAAATATATCAAACAAAGCGATCTTCGATGGGATAAAGAAGATGCTGGAAAAAGCTAAAGGAAAATGGGTAGAAGAATTGTCCAGCATGTTGTGGACATACCGAACCACACCATGACGAGTAGGGCTGTTAAATAATCTAAGCAGCTAGCAGGCGGTTCGAGCTTGGCTTGGTTTTACCTTAACTTGGGCTCACTCGTTTGATAAAATGAGTCAAATCTGATCAATTTTTTAAGCTCGTTTTATATTCGAGCCTAGCTACTTGCAAGTTGGCTCATTTTATTAAGTTCTATAAAATATAATTATGAATTATTAAAAATATCAAGGTCACTTTAGTAGTAAATATATACTCCATTTTTAACAACCAAATATATTTATCCAACTAAAAAGGGCCTGCCACTTTTGATAGCCCTCACATGGTTCCCTCTCTTTCTTTCCCCATCTTAAGCCTCTAACCCATCAGGCATTCAATCTTGTGAGATATCCCTAAACTATATATATATATATATATATATATATATAATCCCTCTCTCTACCCATGTTGTCTTCTCTCCAACTGTTATTCTAAGTCTCTCTCAAGAAGTGACACGCAATTGACCTACCTCTCTCTCATTCTTCACAAAAATTTCTTTATTTTACTGGGTTGCATCTATGGAATCTTCCTTATCAACTCTCTCACATTTCAGTTTCTAGTGTTCTAGAGAATTGGCAATCATCATCATCATAACTCTAACCTAGATCGAATCATTATCCCTGAAATCCCATTGAGTTGGTGCAACAAATTAGAGAAGGAAATACATCTACTGTATATAATTATATATGTTCATGGTGTCTATTTGTAAGTTTTATTCAATTTTTAAAGTTTTTTATTATTAGGGTTTGTGTTTAGATTTAGATTTGTGTATATTTAATGTGAATCTATGAACTATAATTTGAAATTTGTGATTTGGGACTTGTGCATTTGAGACCTTCCAACTTTTGATTGTGGATTTGAGATTTACCATTAGTGCTCAGTTTTGGCTCGAGCTCGAATCGAGCTTGTGCCAAGCCAAACTTGAACAAAAAGTTGGGGTCAATGTTCGAGCTTGAGTAGACCTTGAAAATTTTGAGCCGAGCCTAAGCATACCGAAGCTCAGAAGGCTCGGCTCAGTTAACACCCCTAACGATAATTAATAGTGAAAACTCCCTACATGTTAGTATAACGGATGAAAGAAGTTATCCTACTAGAGATCAGCTTTCCAACTCCTAGGTTTGAATTGGGAGATAGTACAAAAAACGAGGAGTCCATCGCCAAGGACTTGGACATGGCAGAAGAACGAAGGTTTGAACCCTTGAGTTCGAGCCTCTCTGTTAGGGGAAAGGGGCATGAAATTTTACTGAGTATGAAGGCTAGAACCCTTTATTGAGGTCGAGCATCTCTACTAAGGGGAGGGGGCATGTATTTATGTGACTGTAGAAAACCAACCAAGGATCACACAAAAATTCATTATATTAATCAGAAGATTTGAGTACATGTTTAAAATAAAAAGAAACTACACTGGGTAGGGAACAAAATGATCTAAAATGGTAGAATTTGGAGCAACTTGACTCAAAGCACCAACAACATGACGAGAGAAGAGCTTGGAGGTCAGTGGAACATCGGTAGCCCATAGAGCTTCATCCCATCCTTTCTTGAATTTCAACTTCTCAATCTAGCTAACTTTTTTCGACAAGCTCTTCCCTGACCTTCTCTATCCCATCTTTAAAGGCTACATCTTCCTTAGCCTTAGAATCATGTTTGAAACTTTTAAACTCTTTAAGAAGGGAAGCATATTCTTCTTGAGTCTGAGAGAGATTAGGAGAGGCCTCGGCCTCAAAGGAGTTCAACTCGTCATTGGAAGGCTTTAAACAATCTCTCTTCCTCCAGATCAATCATTTGGACTTGGAGGACCAAGATCTCCTCACAAATCCTGGAAATCTTGACATCCTATTGTTTGTTCTTCTCTAGGGTGTCATGTGGTCATAGACGACCTTTTTCATGGCCTTATCCTTTCGAGAAATTAGGGCACAAACTTTGTGGACCCTTTGGAGA
This sequence comes from Ilex asprella, assembly GCA_023539305.1. Taxonomy (NCBI): domain Eukaryota; kingdom Viridiplantae; phylum Streptophyta; class Magnoliopsida; order Aquifoliales; family Aquifoliaceae; genus Ilex; species Ilex asprella. The sequence continues at coordinate 42,105,102 of CM042185.1, forward strand.
CCGTGCAACAAAAACACTTAGTCAAATCTCATATCATCAAACCATAGAAGGAAAAAAGGGAACTTACAAGCACCATCAACTGAAGAGCACTTCAAGAGATCTGGTTATCACTCATCGATTCATTGGCAGCCAAAACAAAGTTTTTTCACTATAATCTCTCTACCCTTGGCCTTCAGGACGAGGCAAAAAAGAGAAATCACCTCCTCGCCTTGATCAGATTCATTGATCTCCATGACCTTCTTCTTCTTGGTGGTGTGCTTTCACTACCTTGACAACCCAAGAGAAGACTTAGCCTTGGGGGAAGTGGCAACAATGTCCTCAGAAGCATCATTGCCTAGGGTATCTACTACTTTGGTCTGATCAATAGTGGGAGCAATGAATAGATCTTTATTTGATATCACTATCATCTTAGCCTCAATCACATATGACCGAATAGAGTTAAGAGGGGGGGAAAGACCTTGAGAAATAAGGGGACTTTGGGAAACAAGAGCAGTCGTGATAACACTTAGAGATGCTTCAAAAAAGTTGAAGACGAGGTTAGTGAAGTTTTTCACCAGTTAGCATTGGCCAGAAATGACAGACTTTTGGTGGGACCTTGGTGTAGAAGCTCCAAGAGTTTTGAGTGCTTCTTGGTCCTTGACAAGGCGAGCATTAGGCTTGTCTGGAACAATTATAAAAGAGCGGTATGAGGGATTATAACCAAGAAGCTGGTGTGCAGCTTGGCAGAAGAGGGTCTCATTAAAAGACCACATCATCTTGAGATCTTCCATGTTGACCAACCGATCTGAGACTTTCATCTTCATATCATCTTCTGCTCGTTATTTGAAAAGGCAAATCAGAGACTTTGCTAAGATTCTCTTCAAAAAAAAAGGAAATATCTTAAAACATTTGAGGGAATACGTAGAGTACCACTCTCAAAGGGGCATCAATAGTCAAGCACTTCCCTAGCCTTATGTTCCAAGTTCCCGGAAACAAACACTAAGTCTTTTTTCATGGCTCTCGTTGGAATCAAAAAGGTGAATGATGAGGTAGCGGCTCTTGTTCCTAACTACTAGGTAGTAGTTGTCACCACCAACAAGCTTGACGATGTAGCAGTACAGAATCTCTCAGAGACTAATGTTAGTGTCAAGGAGATTATTCAAGGCCACAACTCCCATTACTATTCGAAAGAAGTTGGCAGAAATAACTTTGAGAAAAAGAGGATGAACAGGGAAATGGACTCCACCTTCGGTGATGGAAATCGTGTGCAAAGGAATAGACTACCTAGAACCAATAGGGGCCTCATTGGCCTTAGGTTGCCTAACCTCCACATCATCGAGGATACTGTAAGTAACCTTAAAGCTAAGAATATCCTCTTTTATAAGGGGAGCCATGGAAAATAGAAAAAGAATCGTATAGAAGGGAGTGAGCTCTAAAGCTTATAGAGAAAGTGGAGAGAAAAAGGAAAGAGACAGCCCTTAAAAAAAAAAAAGGAAAGGTGCTAAGGAAAATGACGCCTTCAATCAAAGGGACACTTGCATTAAATGAAGCAAGAAGTTCTACAGAGAGAAGAGACGTGCACAATGTCTTTTCGCGAGAAACCAAACAATACATTAAATTCGAAAATGATGAAACAAAGAATGTCAATCGACATGTGCCACATGGCACACATCCCCTAAAAGGCAAATGAAGGTGCATATAATGACTGCGCATGATTGAGCTAATTAATGAAGCCTCGTATACCAAAGCACACAACAAAAAGCACATGCTAAAGGCGTGTAGAGAATCACAGTTTCTATTGCAATCTACTGAGAAAATGACCAAAGCATACGACTGAATAAGCCAAACTGTTAGTATGGATGAACTGGAGGCAAGACCGAGCAGAGCTCACAAGTCATCTTTTGTAAAGAGATCAATTAAACAATGCTAGACAACTCCAAACAATTAAACTTTCTTAGATAATTTTCAATAGATTTTCTATTTCCACTCAATTCTCAATTTAACATAGTCAAACCCTATTAATTTATCTTCAATTGGCTCTTTATTTGTAATCACTGAATGAAAAAAAGATACATGTATATAATTCGTTAAATGTTATTCCTATTAGAATAGAGAGCTCCATTGGAGTTTTCTAACAAATGTCACTCTATTTTAACTTATTACCTAAGATGATCTATATTTTAGAAAATATACTCTTTATTCTGAAATGTTGATATTCATAACTCCTAAACCATGCAAGATAAAAATTGACAAAAATTAAAAACCTAAAGTGATAATAGCAAACAACAAATCGAATTCATGGAAATTCTGTCTTATTTCAAATTCTCAATTTTTGTAAGAGCATGAATTAGGATAATGCCACTTAAATCATATTTTTGGATCAAAATCCTCACTCAAGATTCTTTCCCTAAATTTTCTTGGTGGTTAGATCACCCACCATGAATTAGAGTGGGGCTCATTTATACAAAGTGAGTTTCACATATATTTACGGTGAGTGATCGACTAAGGAAAAAAATATAAAAAATATATATATTAGAGAAGTTCTTATTCCTAAAAAAATAATCTTAGCACATCGATTGGATGGAACGAGACTTGCGGAATTGGAAGTTCCAGGTACATTGTCCGAAATCATTTCCATATATATATATATATATATATATATATATATATATATATATATATA
>CM042185.1:42107773-42148956 GCA_023539305.1 Ilex asprella
ATATATATATATATATATATATATATATATATATATATATATATATAATCATTCACATCCATTAGGGGTGTCCATGGGCCAGATTAATCACGGGTTCCGTTATTCGACTCGAAACTCGATAGGCCCTATAGTTGACCTGCTTGGGCTCAATATCCTTAAAAAGATGGCTCGAGTTTGCTCTTAAACTCATTACTCGGCCCGAAACCCAGCCCAAGAGTCCGTCTGCCAAGCCTAGCCCGCCCACCTTTCTTTTGAAAAAAAATTGTATTTTTAAACCATTAAATTTGAAGCTTTGAAATAAGTCTCTCAATATCGAAATTTGAAGTTTCAAAAATGTAGGTACTATAAATAATGTATTATTTTCTTTTCCATGTATTAAGCATACGAATTTAAAGGGTAGAATAATACAAATGATAGATAAGTGAGTAGACGTCAACCTAGTTGATATGTATTCATTCTATTGGATGTAGTTCATTCCCTAATAAAAAATAAAATTATTCATTATTTTATTTTTATCCATTTTGACTCTACTTTTGATTCAAAAATATAATTTATACAAATATTAATTTATAAAAATATTTATAATTTTTAAATGAAGTTGTATATAAAAAAAACTCGCGAGCAGACCCGCTTAATAGACTCACAGGTTGGGTTGTTGGTAGCATACCTCTATCCGAAGCCCATCCGGGCCCGTTCAATAACTTACTTGGGTAAGGGCTTGGACTTACACCACTCAGACCCGGCCAAAAAAAATTGTGGGTCAGGCCCCCTAACATCCATTATAAAAAAAATATGCATACATATCTCATTCAGACAACTATTAGTGGGATGAAAAAGGTTTTTTTTATTAAATACAAAATAGAAGCATGGTTTGCAATCCTGCAATTTTAATGTTGGTTTTGTGAGTGCAAAAAATGTACCATCCTTTTGAGTCAATGTAGGAAACGTAGAAATAAATCATATACATATGCAGATACCAGATGAATGGATGAGTTTTTAATTCATTTAATCAATCCAATTTGAGAAAAGCTAAAAGGAAACAGCAAACAAGTTAGGGAAATCAAACTTTGTGACAAGATAAGACACAAGTAGAGTCCATTTTCCATTCATTATTTCATGAATTGCTAAAATTGAAAATAAATTCATCAAAATAATTTAATGATCAGAAATATTCTTCAAACTAACAAATTTTTCTTTCTTGGATATTTAACGGACCAATTACTTCCTTATTATGTATCTTTTAGGTTGATTATCCTTCACTGTTTTTTAAACTATGGTCTTATTTGTTGTCCTTTGAAACATTGATCTGAACAAATATAACTTTAGTTTTTCGAATTTGTGACAGAAATATAAATCGCTCAATTTTAGACTTATCATAAATTATTCTTATCCAAAATTTATGTGTAAAGTGTCATATATTTGAATATTTGGAGGTGCAATACATTCAAATCAGTAAAATTACTTCCATAGTCGAAATGAGTAAATGTATAATTGACAAATTAGGCCCACATGATTTAACAAGTTATTACTTTTTAAATATCGAAAGTTGGTAAAAAAATTCGGTCGAATGGTCTTTTAAGTGGTCCGGCTCCCATCCAATTTTATAGGAATTGGAGGATATTCCATTAGTTCACTAAAACTTGACATTTCATCTCTATTTTTTTGAACGGCTTAAATTTAAACATCCCATTCTTTAATTCGGTTTCTCCATTAATTGATGGATCACGGAGTCCAACCCATAAATTCTTTTAAGAGTAATGTTTTGTATCTCAAATTTATATTTTAAATGTACATCCCAAATGAATGGGAACCATTGGATGAGTGGGTCACAATGAAAAAAGTTGATGAGACTCACTCATTCAATGGTTCACATTGATTTAAGATACATATTTAAAATACAAATTTGAGATATATAACATTGTTCTTCTTTTAAATGAATCAATTTTTCTCTCTTACTTTTATAACCACTCTCTCTCTTTCTACTGAGTATCTTCATCTTCTCTATCATTTCCCCCACCACACCATCCCTTCTTAGTTTTCGTTGTCCACAGAAATCTGTACATCTACTCTACCATCAATACATAGAAATCTCCATAATTAGGTTTTTTTTTTTACTTACTGAAAAGAACCCACAACACCCTATTTTTAAATCTAATGACAGGATTAAAGAATGTTAAAGAAATCTTCAATTCTCAACCACGGATTGTTAGAGCAGAAAGATGCCCTAGAGAAAAAAAAAACAATAAACCTTGCAAAGAGGAATTGTTGGGAAGTTGGAAACACTTGTGATCATACAATCAGTTAAACCCTAAGCAAGACTGCTTGACAATCTCGGCAATATCGACAAATAAAAACGATCACAACAACATATATCGTTGCTTTTTATTGCTCTATTAATCAGATTTTAGAGAGAGAAAGAGTGGGGATTGTAAAATTGTAGAGAGAGAAATAGATTTGTTTAAGAGAAGTTATGGGTTGGACTTCGTAATCCATCAGTTAACCGAGAAATCGAGTTCGTCCGTTTAGAAGATTTTGCATTAAAGAATTAAGGAACGTTTAAAATCTGAGCAAGGATCAAAATATCTTTTCGAAATGTTCGAAACGTTTCGGTTTTCAAGGAGATCAAAAAGAATCAATGATGAAATCAAAATTCTAATATTTCGAGGTATTCCATAATGTTTCGAGATGTATTATAATATTTCAATGTATTTGCACAATTGTTTCAGAATGTTTCAAAGTATTTTAAGATACTTTGATATATTTCGATCAATGTTTTAGAAAAATAATTCTTAAATTTTTTATTTTTTATATTATATTTCCGAAATGGGTTGAAACGTTTTCAAAACAAGTCCAAATGTTTTCGTTTTTTAGGTGACTAAAATAATACACTGAAATAAAATTTTGATCCCTTGAATTTGAGCCATTCAAAAAAATAGAGATGAGGTGTCAAGTTTTAGTGAACTAATGAAGGACTCTCCAACTCCTATAGAATTGGATGGGAGCCGGCCCCTTTTAAGTCATTAACTCCAAAGCAAGGTACTTTTAAGGCATTGAAACTGTCATGTTTTTTTTTTTTTTCTTTTTGTCTTCTTGTCCTATCTAATTACATCTCTTTTTTTTTAGTGAGAATTGTTAAAAATTATAAAGTCCGTACCTAATTTGTCAATAAGTTTAATCACGTATTTTTTAATACGTGAGATTCAGTTCAGCTAAACTTTAAGACGAGAGATCCAAACTTATTTTTTTAAAATGACAATATTACCCTTTATGTCTTGTAATTTGCCCAACTAAAATTCATTGTCTTTCTCATGGTAAATTCAACTCTTTTTCTATAGAAATTTACTACCATCACCACCCACCATCCCCCACCCCTACCCCCAATTGATAGTGAATTAAAGAAAGTGAACTTAATAACAATGAACTAAAAGATGGTGAATTAAAAAATTAAGTTCTTCTTCCATTCAAAATATATAACATAACACATTGCGTTTTTTAGTTCACTGTCATGTGGTTTATTGTCGGTGGGGATGGGTGGTGATGGTGAGATATGGTGGAAGTTTTTAAATAACCTCCTTCATTAAGGGTTTTTTTTTATCAACTGTGTATTTTATGGACCATTCGCCTTAAAAGTATTCAGGGTGGATCTCTTCCCTTAAAAATGCATAACTTTATACCTCTAGCCAAATATCTTTTTATTTTATGTGACCTTCTCAACTTTTCAATATTATATTTTATACTTTGATAATGATCCTGATTTTCTTTATCTCTTGATTACTGATTTGAATGCTTTGTAACATTAATCACTCTAATTTGTATTTTTTTGTACAAATTGCTAAACTTTGTAATGCCCCAAAATCCACCCTAGAAGACATTAACTATCCATACAACATCCAACCATGAGAGCATATTAAAGTACCATAAAATAAATAAAATCATTCATAATCTAACATCGGATTAGATAAATACCCAAAGAAAACATAAAGAATTCTTAACATAAGTAAACCATCAAATATAAACTCTAGAGACTAAAATTCATTCTCAAACTTCTACAACTAGATTCACATCATGATTCCCTCAGCATCTCAATCTACCGGCTCATCTAACTCTGGATTCTCTTCAACACTAAAATCTGAAAAATGTTATGGTAGGGTGAGCAATAAAGCCCAGTAGGAAACCTTCTCAAATTCAAACAAGGTTTAGAAATCATAAAAATAGGTGAGTCACAGGTTGTAAAATAATATATATAATTTTGAAGTAAAACAATGACATTTAATGAGATCTCAAGTCTACATAGAATAGAAGCATTCACAAAAATCACAATTCATAACATAATATATCATGTATGTAGGTAGACTACTGTGAATCTACACCCCGAACCTATCTCGTCCACTCACAACACAAACCATCTCAAGTCAATCCCCGCCGGACCACAACACTTTTAGGAAGTGTGTGTACCGACGTATCAGCATTGACGTATCATTTCCTATGAATAGTATACTAGCCCCCAGCGTCGAACTTACGTGGACAAATAGTGGTTATGTGAGATCCCATATTTCATATTTCTTATAAATAATATTAACTTGATAGTATTTTTTTAATGATTAAAATGATGAGAAAAACTTCGAGTTGTTGCTAAAGGAATAATCATGTAAGTTTGAGGTACCGACTTATTGACTTTTGAGACAAATTTAATTTTTGGATGTATTTAAAGTTGATAAGAGTAACTAAGTAAATATATTAATTTTGTAGGTCAAAATAACATTAACATTGAATCCAGGAGATCCGAAAACCTTAGAATAGACGTTTAGCTCATATAGCGGTTTAAAAGGGTAAATTTGTGACTTTAGTGTTTTAGGTGTAAATTGACTTTGGTTTTAAGATAAATCATAAAACTAAATTTTTTTAGGTTAAAATAACATTAAAAATGAATCCAGAACGTCGAAAAACCTTAGGATAGTCATAGGGATTAAATTAGAGACGTTTAGTGGCAAAACCGTAATTTTGGAAAAAAATACATTTTTTTGGTCCCATGAACAGTAAACTTCGGGAATGCTGAGTTTAGAACCCCAATTTCAGCCCCATTTCTCCCATTATTTCATTCTACTCTCATCCAATACCTCTTAGAATCTTAGGAAAAGATAAAGGGAAAGAGAAAAGGGAAAAAGAAGGTCTCTAAAGCTTGGGTTTTGCTTGGAAATCCTAGGAACTTGGTTTGGAATTCTTGATTCTTAGGTGGGATTTTCCTCTCTCTTTCATTTACATTGTGCATCTCATGTATTTTCTTTAGCTAAAGCTTACTATGTGTTTGATGGCAAATATAAACCTTTATTTAGTGTTGAATATGTCATGAATTGTGAACCTACATACATAAAAATGATTTTAGTGTTACGGGTTTGAAGCCCTAGTTTGATTTTAATTATGGGTATTTGATTAAACCTATGATTTGGAAGTTTTAAAGTATGTTATGATCTTGTACGTAATATATATGACTTATTCTCTTGGAAGTGAAAATGATTTTAGTATTGTTGGTTTGAAACCCTAGTTTGATGCTAGTTATGAGTATTTGATTAAACTTATGATTTGGGGGTTTTGAAGTATGCTATGATCTTGTACATAATATGACTTATTCTATTGGAAATGGAAAAGATTTTAGTGTTGTGGGTTTGAAATCCTAGTTTGAAACCTATAATTTGGGAGTTTTGAAGTATACTATGATTTTGTACATAATATATATGATTTATTCTCTTGAAAATGGTTATGTTGCTTTGAAAATGTAAATTTTGAGATTTGAATCTGCTACACATGTTTGATAAAATGTCAAGGTTATGACATGTGTTTCAAAAGGATTTATGGATATACAAATTAATGATTTTTGAAAAATATATACTCGATACTGACAGACAGAGAGTTGGTAGACGGTTGGGGGCTATGGAGTGGGTTACCAAGGCGGCTACTAATCCTAAGGGGGGATTGGTTATGGTAGTGGTTTTCCTTGATGGCCTATGTGACATCACAAGTTGTGCCCTACACGTTCTCCTTAAAAAGCAAGAAGGACGATGAGACCCTAGGGTGCAAGACCCAAAAAGTTTCCCGGGGATGGTTCATGCATGAACCAATGTGATTGATTATATTGTCCGTATGCGAGGCATGCATGATATTTGCTATGATAGTTTGGCTTAAAATGTATAAACCTTTAATTTATACATTGTATATTATTAATGATGATGTGCTAGGATATTTTTATAAATGTTCTACTTATTATCTTGTTTCTATACTAAATTATAGAAAATTTTCATTACTTATTTGTATGGTTTGTGAAATATTGGTATTTAAAACTTTGTAAATGCTTGAGAAAAATATTATCCTATTGAACATGCAGTTGCTCACCCCTATCATTTAACATTTTCAGTTATGGGCATATGTTAGTGGGCTGAATAGTGGGAGTATCGAGGCAGAAGATAATTGTTATGATTTTTATATATTTAGTTAGAGTATGTAAAGAATAATGTACGATGATGTATATTATTGAGGATTTGTAAGTGATTTGTGTCTTGGTTAATTTGAGAGAATATGTATATATTGGGACCTTTTAAATGGTTTACTTATAAAGATTTTAGATATTCTACATATTATGTTCGTGACGAAGAATTTTAGATAATTATATTATAACCTGGGTTTGGGAAGACTTCGTGGGCCTCCATTTGTCACCCTGGTATTGAACGGTAATGACTTATTTGTGAATATCATGAGAAGGGATTAATATGATGTGAATGACTAGTTAGGTATAATTATTATATTTAATGCTCTCAAGGGTAGCTCTCACCAATTATTTGGATGCCCGATTTTCAAAGAAAACTCTGCTGAAATTTTCTAAAAAAATAATTTATTTAAACTAAAGAAATTTTCTAGATGTTTTCACAACAAATTGGCATGTGTTTTTGAAACACAAAAAGTAATTTGTTTTAATCATACTTTTGTGAAATTTGGGGCGTGAGAGGTTAACTCTCGCAATAAACTAAACCCCCTATGAATGTTAGGTAACCACCAAACCCCTGAAGGTAGGAAAACATCTAACACTCTACAATACGCATTCGAGTGTAACGCACGTTTATCGCACCCATCAATGCAAGAGATAAAACAACACTTTTCATAAAATTCAACTACAATCAAGAATCATTGAACCATAACTTTTTAAAAAGAATAATTCAACAAAAAACATATAAGAGATCCCATAGAAAATATATTTGAATTGATAGTAATCAAGAACTATGACTTTGTAATCAAGGAAGAATATATTTTGGAAGTAAATCATGTATTTTGTTCAATAAACAAATCATGGATTCAAAAGAACATAAAAACATTGTAAATCAATTATTTATATCATAATAATGATGAAAAAGATATATTATATAACCCTAATCATCAATGAATGAATCTGAGAAAGAACACCTACATTTCATTTGATGTTTGAAGATAATCCTAGTGTGTTTGAATCAATCCCGAAGCAAGAATCCTCCTTGTGTCTCTTTTTTTTCTTCCTCTCACGCTTTCTAAGGTTTTCTTGGATGAACAATTGCTAAACCTAGGCCTAAGGGTCGTTCCTTAGGTATTTATAATACCAAAAGTGGAGAAAACTCTCAACACAGATCGTCCAACTTCTGCCTAGTGCATCTGGACGCGTGTTTCCCCCGTCCGGACGCGTCTGACAGTATACCCCCGACTTCTAAGTCAAGTTTGACCTATTTAGAAGCCGATTTATAAAATTTTCATGAAATACATTTTTGTACCCCTTGAAGTCTAGTTTTTTCTCTCCAAAAAACAGCTTCATTGGATATTAGATTAAAAAGTTATAACCAAATACTAAGGTTGTGTCAAATTTTTTTTTACTCAAATCCTCTCCAAAATAGGTTTTAACTTCAAAATATTTTTTAACTTCTAATACACCGTATATTACCTCTTCCTGAGTTTTTCGACCTTCCGGATTCAACGAAAACCTTATCTTGACCTAAAAATATTTATAAAATTACTTAGCCACACTTTTCAATCCAAACATCTCCAAAAGTCAATTTATCTCAACTTCAATACACGCAAAACTCAAACTTTATAATCAATCTTTCAACTATGATTCTAATTTTCTATTATCATTTTATTCATCTCAGGAGACCTCTTAAAATAATATTATTTTTATTTAAATTTTTAATATTGAGTCTTACAAAGTTAGTACTGCGTAAGTCATTAAATTTGAGACACAAATAATCCATTAAAATATTTTTATTGTTCCAATGTCTTCAATCCTGTAGTCAATGAATAAAGTGATATAAGGGTTATAATTTCACAAGACAAAGTATAATTTACACAAACTCTACATATATGCAATCCAAAGTCATATAGAATATGTATAATTGGGAGATCTGCACATTCTTTCTATTTTTATTTTTATTTTTGCTTTTCGTAATTTGCAATTAGTTTTCCTTGGGTAATTATAGAATTGAGTTTAAATTGGTGATTGTTTGATGAAAATATTTGAACTTATGTTACATTTAACAAGCTTATTTTAATTTTCTTAATTTTATTGAAAATAATTAATACTATAATTTGTCATTTAAACGATAATCTTATTGTGTTTTAAAATTTTAGATATTATAAATAATGTATTATTTTATTTTTTATGTATTAAGCATATAAGTTTTAAAGTGTAGAGTAATGCAAATGATAGATAAGTGAATAGGTGTCAACCTAGTTAGAATGTATTCATTCTATTGGATGTAGTTCAGCCCCTAATTAAAAATAAAATTATTAATTATTTTATTTTTATCTATTTTGACTATATTTTTTATTCAAAAATATAATTTACACAAATATTAAGTTACAAAAATATTCATTATTTTTAAATAAAGTTGTATATAGAAATGCCCACGAGGAGGCCCGTCAAGCAAGCCCGCCCAATAGGCTCGCTGGTTAGGCTGCGGGTAGCCTACTCCTACCCGAAGCCCGGCTCGGCCCGCACGATAACTCACTTGGGTAAGGGCTTCGGCCTATACTACTCAGGCCCGAACCGAAAAAAAATTCGCGGCCCTAGTCCAACTCAGCCCATGGACACCCCTAGCTCAACGACATCCCAAAACTTTGATACATCTGGCGAGAAGATCCGGCAATTTCTCCAACAGGTACTTGACAATTTCTTTGGAACATTCTTAAACCATTTATAGCCAAGATATTTTTGTTATTTTTTTGTGACATTCGTACATTCGACAGATCTGGCTATTTCTCTCTCTCTATCTCTCTTCGACATAGAATTCCGATAGACACTATTATTTTTGTCCATAACCTATGGTAAGTGTGTAATTTTATTTGTTCATATAAATTATTTTTTTTACATAGTAACTCTTCAGCATTTTTAAAAATACAGGCATGTAATAACTTCATCGCGTGGTGTGATGAGTTTGAGCGAACACTAAATAATCAAGAAATAGTGCATCACTATATGCAACCTATGACTGTTCCAACGAATGCAGTTGAAAGGGATGGGTTGGCAAAGCTTCAAGCTGAAGTGAATCAACTTCGGACGATGTTGATAACTAGCATATCTGTTTTTGCAGTGCTCTTTTTGGTCTTGTCAGTTCGAACGTAATTTCAAAAGTCTTGAATGCATTTAGCACTTTTAGAATATGTAATTGTAGTGAACTGCTAAGATGATGGACTTGACTATCAAGACGATGTAAAAAAAGACCTTCACTAGTTGTAGGCTCCCTTTATCTCGCTGAGTTTTCAACACCACATTGATTATCTACCTTAATTTTTCTTTCTTTATTTTCTTCAACTTTAGACTACTTTTTTTTATTAGAGGTCAGCCCTTGCTACGAACAATTATTGGAGTAAGAATACTTTTTACTCTCCTTTAAAATACCAGTATCATTTTCACATGATTTTAAATTATTCATGTCAAATTGGGTTGATAGCTTCCACAAACATCAATATCTTTTTTTAGCCACTCTTTTAATTTAGAAATTCATGTCATCACCATTGAACACGGTGTTGTTTGTGCTATTTCAAATATAGTAAAATCACTTACTCAAATTTCTTATTTGAAACATGTAATGTATAACAAAACAGTAACAATTAAGTGCAAAACAATTACACAGAATATTAAAACAGTTATAGAAGAATAAACGAAACAGTTACACGTAACTGTTTGTGAACCCAATATAAATACTAACCCGGTTGCAGAACAGGAACTGTTATTGAACTTTAAGTAGATCAAGACTAGTGTTTGACACTACGTCTTTAAGACAAATTTAAGACAAAATTTTCCCCCATACATGGTGCTTATGAAATATCAAGCGGCTGCCTCCTAGGATACAATGATATTCACACGAGTAGAAGTAGCACTCCAATCTACCCATCCAGCGAACTAGAAATTGTGTTGTGTACTCTCCAAATACAAACTGTCTTAATGCCGGAATACAATGCACTAATGTCTGGCTTAACTCTGAACATGAACTACTGAATGAATGAAAATATAATGGTAATGAGAGTTTGGGTATTTATAGATATTCTGGTGACTTTTCGGACAACCATCATACTAAAAGACACAACCAAAAAAACAAATGCAAGCTAGAAGACACCACTTGTGTAACTGTTCTCTATAAACAGACAAAACTCAGAATTTCAGATTGAAGGATATTAGCCTCCGAACCAGTACGAATTATAATGTGACAGGTACCGAAATTTAATTTCGGTTAAAAAATTCTCGCTCAATTAATTAAACGAATTTTCTCCAAAAAGATAGGGTTTGGTCTAAACCACACCCACACTCGAGCCCGATCCCGGGCCTGCCAGGTCGTGGCATGGCAGACGAGCAGCACACGCGTGTGTGGTAGAACTGAAGGCATGCAGACGCTCGGTTAGAACTAACCGAGTATGCTATAACCAGTCTACTGCAGTTCATGACTTATATTAGGTTGTCAATAATACGATATTATTCCAACAGTGATATGCTTTGGCCAGTATTTTTAGACAAATGAAGATTTATATCAACTGGTGTTTTAGCAATGATGTTTTCATCTTTGTCGAACTTGTTAAGTATTTTCTCAATATAATATGATTGAAATAATATAAGTCTACCAGATATTCTAGAAATTTTAATTCCTAGTATAACATCTGCAACACCGAAATTCTTCAAGTCAAACTTACTGAACAACATTTTGTTGGTAGCTGTAATAATATTATTATTACTATCTAAAATAAATATATCATCTCATATAGACATATAATGACATATTCATTATTTGTATCTTTGACATAGACACATTTATCACATTCATTAATTGTGAAACCATTTGAGATCATTATCTTGTCAAATTTCTCATGCCATTGTTTTTATGCTTGCTTTAAACCATAAAATGATTTAACAAGTCTACAAACATTCTTCTCTTGTCCTGGAAAAACGAACCTTTCGGGTTGGTCCATATAAATTTTCTAATTTAAGTCACCATTTAGGAAAACTGTTTTCACATCTATTTGGTGTATCTTAAGATTATGCAACGCTGTAATAGCTATGAGCATACAAATAGATGTTATTCTTGTGACAGGAGAATATGTATCAAAGTAATCAAGACCTTCTTTTTGTTTGTAACATTTAGCTACAAGTCTAGCCTTGTACTTATCAATTGATCCACCATTTTTCATTTTTCTCTTGAAAATCCATTTACACCCCAATGGTTTACTTCATGGAGGAAGATCTACCAATTCTCAAGTGTGATTTTGCATGATGAACTCAATTTTACTATTTACAGCTTCTTTCCACATAGGTGCTTCATGAGTGGACATTGCTTCATTGAAGCTTTGAGGCTCATTTTCTAACAAATATGTTAGAAAATCAAAACCATAGGACTTGGAAGTCCTTGCCCTCTTACTGCGTCTAAGTGCCTCTTCACTTTTTTCATCTATAGGCTCATGGTCTATATTACTAGTCGCAATAACATGAGCTCTTTTAAGAGAACTCTCATCACATGCATTTTTACTAGGAAATATATTTTCAAAGAATGATCCATTTCTTGACTCAATGATTATATTGACATGTATATCAGGAATATCAGATTTATGCACGAGAAAACGATATGTACTGCTATTTATTGCATAACCAATAAATATACAATTAATAGTCTTAGGTCCTATTTTAATCCTTTTGGGAATAGGAACCATCAACTTAGCCAAACACCCTCATACTTTTAAATATTTGTAGGAAGGACTCCGACCTTTTCATAATTCATAAGGGGTTTTGTCTAACTTCTTATGGGATAATTTATTTAAAATATAGTTTGCTGAAAACAAAGCTTCCCCCCACAAGTTCTAAGGTAATCCCGAACTAATCAACATGACATTCATCATCTCTTTCAATGTTTTATTTTTACGTTCAGTTATCCCATTTTACTAAGGTGTATAAGACGCAGAAATTTGATGAATAATACCATGTTCTTGACAAAACCTATCGAAAGGTGCGTCATATTCACCACATCGATCACTTCTTATTGCCTTAATCATTTTTTCAAGTTGATTCTCAATCTCATTCTTATAATGTATAAATTTTTTCAATGCTTCATCTTTACTCCTTAACAAATATACATAACGATATCTTGTGCAATCATTAATAAATGTAACAAAGTACTTCTTTTCACCTCTAAGTTGAACATATTTCAAATCAAATGTATCACTATGAATTAACTCTAGAGGTTCAGTGCTTCTTTCAATATTATGAAATGATGCTCTAGTTAATTTTGATTCAACACATGTTTCACATTTTTTATTTGCATCACTATTGAATTTAGGCAACAATTCTAAATTCAATAATTTACGCAAAGTATCAAAATTAACATGTCCTAATCTACCATGTCAAATATTGGAAGACTCAAGCATATAAGGAGAAGATGTGTTTTTATTATTAAAATCAGTTACAATTGTCATTACATTCATATTAAAGAGTTCATCACTCATATATCCTTTGTCTACATAAATCCCACTCTTTGTGAGTACAAATTTGGCAGACTCAAAAACCAATCTAAAACCCTTCTTACTCAACAATGATCCACACATAAGATTCTTTCGAATTTCTAGAACACGTAACATATCATTGAGAGTAAGATCTTTTTCGGAAGTCATCTTCAATATAATCTTTTATTTGCCTTCAACTTTGGAAGTAGAGGAATTTTTCATGAATAGTTGTTCTCCATCATTAATTGCTTCATATGAACAGAATATCTTCTTATCCGAACATATGTGTCTAGTGGCCTAGGTGTCCACCCACCATTCCTTGATATTTTTCACCAAGTTCACTTCGGATACTGCAGCATAAAAACTCATGTTAGAAAATTTTCAGAAAGTTTTTCTACCTCGGTTATATTGGCTTGGGCAACCTTCCTCTTGTGGTTTTCTTGTGTTTTACGGCTTCGACAATCCTTTGCACGATGTCCCAATTTATTGCACACAAAACAGTTGCTTTTGAACATTTTGGAATCACCACCCTTGGCCCCTTGTTGGCCAATATACTTCCTTTTCTTGTTAGTTTTATGTCCCTCTTCAATCACATGTAAGTTTGACACCATGGAATGATTGCCAACTTTCTTTTCAGAGTCTCTATTGTCCTCCTCAATCCTCAAGCTCACGATCAAGTCTTCAAGTTTCATTTCTTTGTGTTTGTGCTTCAAATAATTTTTGAAGTCCTTCTAATTTGGCGATAATATCTCAATAATTGCAGCCACTTAAAAATATTTACTAAGCACCATCCCTTCGGCATGAATCTCATGTAAGATCACTTGAAGATCTTGAACTTGACTTATAATAGTCTTGGAATCCACCATTTTATAATCAAGAAATCTGGCCATAACAAATTTCTTCATTCCGGCATCCTCCGTCTTGTTTTTTCTATCCAAGGATTCCCACAACTCTATAGCCGTCTTGATTGGACTATACACATTATATAATGTGTTATTCAATCCATTGAGGATGTAGTTTTTGCACGAAAAATCAGAATGTTTCCATGCATCTACCGCAGCAATAACTTGGCGGTCGGTCTCATTCTCACTACAAACAGGAGCATCCTCACGAAGAAACTTTGCAAGATTCAACATAGTGTGATAGGACAACATTTTTTGTTGTTATCTCTTGAAATCGTTCTCATTGAACTTTTCAGGCTTCTCCCCATGAGACACATAAGTAGGTACAACAATAAGCACCACATACACAACATGATTTTTAGTAGCAGGAACGTTATTATCATTTGCAGCCATTTCTGATAAACAAAGATTACAAGATATTCGAATTTCGGAAACACTAACACTTTTCAAAACACGTTACAAAAACAAAGACAATCTATGTTACTGTTTAGTGTCAATGTTTTGTTTCACTGCTTGAAGTTACTGTTTCAACGTTACTGTATGGTGTCACTGTTTAAATCATATGCATAAACAAAGTCACTATTTGGTGTAACTATAATAAGTTGGTGTAACTGTTTGAATTAATCAAATAAATAGAACATTCAATTTTTCCTAAAAATTTTCAAGTCTTTTCAAAATATCACAGATTGTAAAAAACGGGTTTTAACAATTTGCAATATTTTAGAACAGTTTAAAACATTAAAACATGTATTAGAAACACAACAAGCAATTATAAAAATTCGAAAATATTGTCTTAAGATTGTTGTTTGT
Source organism: Ilex asprella (assembly GCA_023539305.1). NCBI lineage: Eukaryota > Viridiplantae > Streptophyta > Magnoliopsida > Aquifoliales > Aquifoliaceae > Ilex > Ilex asprella. The sequence continues at coordinate 42,122,476 of CM042185.1, forward strand.
GGTATTCCAAATATAGTAAAATCACTTATTAAAATTTCTAATTTGAAACATGTAATCTATAACAAAACAGTAACAATCAAGTACAAAATAATTACACAAAAAATTGAAACAGTTACAGAAGAATTAACGAAACAGTTACACGTAACTGTTTGTCAAACCAATATCAATATTAATCCAGTTACAAAACAGAAACTGTTATTGAACTTTAAGTAAATCAAAACTAGTGTTTGACACTATATCCTTAAGACAGATTTCGCCCCCACACATGATGCTTATGAAATATCAGACTTCTGTCTCCCAGGATACAATGATCTTCACACAAATAGAAGCAGCACTCCAATCTACCCATCCAGCGAACTAGAAATTGTGTTGTGTACTCTCCAAATGTAGACTACCTTAATGCCGAAATGCAATGCACTAATGTCTGGCTTAACTCTGAACATAGACTGATGAATGAATGAAAATAGAATGGTAATGAGAGCCTGGGTATTTTTAGACATTCTGGTGACTTTCAGGACAACCACCATACTAAAAGTCAAAACCCAGACAATAAATGCAAGCCAGAAGACACCACTTGTGTAACTGTTCTCTATGAACAGACACAACTCAAAATTTTGGACTGAAAGATATTAGCCTCTGAACCAGTACGAATTATAATGTAACAGGTACCGAAATTTATTTTTAGTTTAGAAATTGTCGCCCAATTAATTAAATGAATTTTCTCCAAAAAGATAAGGCTTGGTCTAAACCACACTCACACCAGAGCCCGGCCAAGTCGAGTTGTGGCGTGGCGAGCGGGTGGCACGTGCGTGTGTGGTAGAACCGAAGGCATGTTGGCGCTCGCTCTGCTCATAAAATTGTGGTGCCCCTTGGAACCCAATCTCATTGAGTAAATTTGGTCTCCTGAACCAATGTGAGATTGGTGTCAAATCCCACATTGCACAACCTTTATTTCTACATTTTAAGAGGGTCACTTTAGAGTCTATTTTCTCATTCATTTCTTACTCGATTTGAGCAAGTGAATATACTACATTATTCTCCTCACGGAGTAGAATACGAACCTAGGAAAGTTTACTCCAAACAACGAACGGGTCCCACTTTAATTAGGCTCAAAGTCGACCAAAATTTAATTTTTTACACTTAAAAAATTATTTTGGTCCAACACACTAACCCTCAGTATTTGTAGCCAAATCAACAACCTCAAAGAAGACATTACACATTTTATCGAATCGTTGTGATTTAAGTGTTGTAGACCAATTAACATAACTTATATAAACTTTGGTGTGTCTTCTTTTAATAGTCTTACAACATCTTGGCCCAATATACTTATTAGGTACTTTTGAAATCTTTTTATGTAGGAGCACCGAAATGACATGTTTACATAATATTCCTCTAAACTAAAACAATCAATAGTTACAGTTCATATTATTGTTGCCCTTATCCAGTGCAACTTTGAAGGTTGCAATTCGTTAACTTTCTCCAAAATGTACATCTTCACCTACTTCATACATCAATACCGTGTTGACATGAAGACAAATTACAACATATTTTCCTTGTTAGTTCTATTTGGAACTTCCTTGAACTTTACTATCGTATAAAAAAAATTTAAATTGTTTTTCCATCTCATATCGAGTTATACAAGAGAGTCACGAGTTATAAGAATTGAAGTCTTCCTGATTTTCTTTTTTCACCTTAACTCGTGTTAGACATGCTTGCCCAAAACATATCTTTCACAAATGTAGGCAATAAACGATGTCTCTCCTCATACAATCCAAGTAACCATTCTTAATTTCAAGGCCATACTTTGCAATGAATTGACACCAACCTTCTCCAAATTCTTCTATTGTCAACAAATCATAAGCCACATTTTGCAATGATAATTTGATATACTTATATTGCTTATACCCTTTTAGATATTTGGGAAATTTCTTCATGATATGTCATAAGCACCACCAATGTCGTGCATTTGGAAAACTAGCCTCTATTGTATTTTGCACAGCTCTGTCTTCATCTGTAATAATTGCAATGGGATGACATCCACTCATATAGGTAAGTCAATACTGGAATAACCATGTAAATGTATCTGTGTCGTCACTTGAGATCAATCATCACCCAAGTAATATCAATTGTCCATAGTGATTTACTCCTACAAATGGTGCAAATGGTGTAGCAATATTGTCAGCAGAATTAGACAATACTTATTGTAGTAAATCTTTATCTCTTTGTAAATTGTTTTATGCACATCAATTATATAAATCAGAATGTATAAAAATATAAGTGATGTTTATTTGAATGCATAACAACAGGCATATCGCTATGGATAAAAAAAATAATAACAAGAAGAAGAAATAACATAAATAAGAAATAATTCAAACCCTGTGAAACACAGTTTCCTTAAGACAAATTTGTTTCATCTTTGTGCTCAAGGTTAATACGAAACTATCTCCCCAAATAGAACATATTTCACCTTTGAAGAAGTTGCTCTTTAATCTCTAAAAAATCAACGAACACAACAAGTGTTTGCATTTGAACCGAATACAAATGTAATGGAGAGAGAGAGAGGATGCAAGAATTTTCTATATGACAAATGGCTTCAAGGGAGTTCTTTTATTGACTCTCTTGTGTCTATTCAAATTGCATTGAAGAGACACTCCTGTTCACTGAACAATCATGAAGGGCATATTTAGGTTCAAGAGAAACTATTGTTCAATGTAAAGGCATCTCTGGGGGAAGAATAGAAACAATCAAAATGGCATCAAATTCAAAAAAAAAGAGACTTGAATTTTGCATTTCAATTGGTAGAATAAGTGTGATCCAAATCCGGATCCATTTGGTTGACTCATAACCCTCACCGCTTCAAATACAATTTTAGAAAAAATATACTTTTTTGTTGACCCAAACCCAAGCCTGGGTCGAGTCGTAGTGAGGCGAATGAGGGGCGCACGCGTGTGGTAACCAATTTTGTGTTGATGCTCTCTCTGCTCACAAAATTGTGGCACCCATTGGGTCCCATCTCTTAGAAGCCAACTAGGAGTATACTAAAGTTTTTGGTTAACCAATGTTGGACAAGCTTGTTATACTACAACACATCATTCTTAGTTTCTTTCATCCATTCAAGTTGGTCACTTTGAGATACAATTTTCCATTCAATGCTTAATGATTTTGAACAAGTAAATACACCACGTTAATCATCTCGCGGAGGAGAACACAGTTAAACATGGTTCCACCAATTTCGATGTGTGGATCCCACTTTTATTTAAGCCTAAAATTGTTCCAAATTACTTTCTTCAAAACTTATTTTTTCAACAATCCCCCACATGAATGAAAATTCGTTATATGAAAATGGAGATACTAGTTCAAATATAGTTGAAGGTTACTACATCGAGATAAGTAGCCTAGTGGCCTTGAACTTTTCTTAATGAAATACTATCGAATTTGGTTGGCTAGTCAGTGGATTTAATTTTTTTGAATTGTCAGTTGTTTGTGTAAACCAAAATAATAGAATGCACACAATTTTTCTTCGAATACAATTGGTTTTCACATTTGTTTTTATTTTGGCCTTGAACACCACTTGTTTTCATAAGTAATTTACATAATTCAGCTAAGATTATCATAGAAACATCCACTTCTTACTCACATAGTTGATTTCTAATTGAGAGTATCCTGTTATACCTTACTTGGATCTATCCAAGTCACAGAAATCATTAATAGTGTAATTTATCCTAATTCTCATAGCAGATATGCACTGTCTCATCATAGGAATAGGAAGGAATTCAAAACCTCCTCAGTGCATCTCTGAGTTACACATAATTTGGTTATCCCTTTGAACATAGAAATTGAGATCTTCAGTCAGCTAGGTTTGATTGTCATTATATTGACTTTTGGTTAATTAATAGGCTTTAAGCACATTCCCCTCGATGACCTTTATACTTGTTCTCTAGTTAAACTTTTTATAAGTTGATCCACGAAGTTATCATTTGACTTCACATAGTCAACGAATATAATATCATTCAAGAGTAATAGTTTAATAGTAATATGTTTATGATGTATGTGTCGAGACTTACTATTATACATTTTATTTTGCACCCTTCTAATCGTAGATTGACTATCACAATGTACACATATTGCTAGCATAGGCTTTGGCCAATTTGAAATATGCTCTAAGAAGTTGTGAAACCATTCTACTTCTTCTACAACTTTATATAAGGCAATGGACTCAAATTCCATTGTAAATCTAGTAATACATGTTTGCTTCGAATATTTTCAAGACACAGCTGCACTTCCCAAAGTAAAGGCATATCCACTTGTGGGTTTTGAATATTAGTATCGGATATCCAGTTAGCAACGATGTATCCCTCGAGTACAGCTGAGTATTTTGTGAAATGCAAACCATAGTTATGGTTATATTTTAAATATCCAAAAACTTAATTATTACTTGCTAATAGTCTTTTTCGAGGTTACTTGTATATCGACTTAGCTTATTCATATAATATACTATATCCAGATAGGTACAATTCTTGATGTACATTAGACTACCTATTATATATGCATATTCTAATTGGAATATACTTTCACCATTATTTTTAGATAGATTGATATTAACATTAACAGGTGTTCTTGTTCGTTTTATGTCATACTTCTTGAACTTATCAACTACTTTATGAATATAGTAAAATTACGATAACGTGAGTCCATTTGATGTTCTACAAATTTTAATTCCTATTATAACGTCAGCAACACCTAGGTCTTTCATTTCAAACCTATTAATCAACGTCTATTTGATAGCTTTAATGATTTCATTATTGTTACCTATAATTAGCATATCGTCTACATAAAGACATACAATAATGTACCCACTTTGAGTGCTTTTAATGTATATACATTTGTCAAACTTATTTATTTTAAATCCATTTGACAACATTGCTTTGTCAAATTTATCGTACCACTACTTTGGTTCTTATTTTAATTCATAAAAACATTTAACAAGCTTATATATTTTCTTGTCTTGTCCATTGGCAATGAACCCTTTAGGTTGTGACATGCAGGGGCGGAGTCAAGAAAAATTTTTAGGGTAGGCACACTAGCATGTTTTGATTTTTTTTTAATAGACCGTAAAAGTTCATAAATTTATATTTATTGAAATTATATTTAATAATTTTTAAAAATAAAAAATAAAAAATCAATATAAATAACATGAACAAAAAAATAATAATTAAAACTTCTTATCGAGAATGCGACTAATTACTATCACTTACAATTAAGTTGGTGTCGTGGTGTAGTTGGTTATCACATTAGTCTGACACACTGAAGGTCTAAAGAAAAAAAAATAGTATTACTTACAATTGACCCTAATATATTTTTATTATTTGAAAGAGTTAAAAATTAATTTTATCAACAATATTTCTTTTATATATAAAATCGCGGTAACAATCTTCAATTTATGATCATATAGTTTACTACGTGACGACATACATTTTTATAATGAAATAACCCTACAATTTTAAAAAAATTATAAAAACATCAATATTTCAAAACATATTCGGACATATCTTAAACATGTCTAAAAGTTAACAATAATATTAGTTGCACCTAATTTGAGATTTAACTGATGGAGACCCAATGGTTTGTGATCATTGAATAGATAGTAGAGTTTATTAAATATTAAAACTCACTATTATATTTAATATCTCAATGTATTAGGTCCTTAAATTAGGTTTCAATAACATTGTTTAAAAAATTAACAATCATTTAAGTAGGGATCTATTCAAATCGATATAACCAGAACCCAATATTAGGGTGGGCACAATTAAATATATCTAAATTTTATTTTAGAAAATACATACCTAATATCAAGCAAAAAAAAAATTTGAGGGGGGCAGGTGCCCACCCTAGCCCAAGGGTGGCTCCGCCTTTGGTGGCATGTATATTTCTTCATTTAATTTACCATTTAAGAATGATGTATTTACATCCATTTGATGTATCTCAAGATCATTCAAAGCAATTATAGCAATTAGAATTTGTGTGGATGTTATTCTAGTAATTGGTGAATAAGTGTTGAAATAATCAAATCATTCATTTTGCTTGTATCCTTTTTGCTACTAGTCTAGATTTGTACTTGTCATTTGAACCACCGAATTTCATTTTCCTTTTAAAAGTCTATTTACAGCATAAAGGTTTGTTACCTGGTGAAAAATTCACCAACTCCCATGTATGATTTCTCATAATGGATTGAATTTCAATATAAATAGTTTCCTCCCAATAAAGATCTTCAGGGGAGGATATAGCTTCCTTATAACTTTGAGGATTATTTTCTTATAGATAAGTTAGAAAATTATGACCAAATGACATTAAATTCTTTGTCCTCTTGCTACGTCTAAGTTCATCTTCTTTTTTAGGAACTCCTTGTCTATATTGACTTGATCATTACTAGTCGTAGCATCAAACGGTCTGTTTAATGAGCTTGATTCACATGACATATTAAATGTGTTGTTTCGGGAGAGAGAACCCAATATGGATCTTCCCTCATGATTATATACAAGGACATCAAGACACTATACCTAGACGTACCAATCTCAAGATATGCTAGTGGCTCTTACACTTCTTCTCCTCTTTCCTCAACATAGTTAGTATGGGCCTTACTCAACTTCATTGAACTCTTGTTCAAAGGCCTCATAGGGTTTTGTAATTGGTCACTAGGTAGAACCTTGCACCATTCCCTTTGCAGATGCAAGCAATCAAAGATCCAAAAGGCAAAAGATCTGATACTCATCCATCTAAAAAAGCTCTACGTATATACCCCAAAAATCAACATAGGTAAGACCAAACCCTTACCTATGGCATAAAGCACATGTGCTTTAAGAACAAGGAAGTCAGAAACATGGGTATTTGGCTCAATATTATAGTTTGCTACGAGGTTAAGCATCGTGTACTCTGGGTTCAATAATTTTTGAAAGAATTTTAGAGTGATCCTTGTTTAGGATTATCTAAGCCATACAATTCGGTATCAACTACATTGAGAGGAGGCAATAGATCAACAGGGCCATCACTAAGGTAATAATTCTCAACCCTAGGTAGATCTAGTGTTAGCCATGAGGATCCCTAGGATATAGGTAACAAAATGGTCAATATGAGGATTAAATTTCATGAATCTGAATATGCGTATAAAATTCCCTCACCATGCTATCGTTTAATGTCATGGGGTTAGTGAACATCCAAGACCATCCACGGTTTGTGAGATTAGTAACAATAGAATGAGTTACCTCCGTAGTGTTTATTCACCATTCAATAAACACTGGTCTACGAGAGAATTTCTATTTGAATCTCTCTACAAACTCATGTCATGAATCGAGAGGCTTCATCGAAGTTCTGCTCGATATCATCACATACATCCTCAACCCAAGGCCTTTTCTCTCTTTGTGGTACCATCTCAACAATCACTCTTAAGAATCTAGGTCTCACAGATTTGGATTCGTGAAAGAATAAAGAATCAACCATAAATTTAAGATGAATAAGCTAAGAAGAGTTAGGGAAGCTAGGGTTAGGATATATAGAGGCTTGGGACGTGATGAGGGGGTCTGAATGCAAAAACTCGTGTAAAACACTAATTCTAAACCCTGGCCGCCGACTTAAGTGAGGTCTCTCAAGCGGCTCCTGAAACTTCTCACTCCTGATGACTAATCAGATTCATTTCCTCCTTGGACCAATCTTGTCCCGATAGTTCACTCATTCATCTATCCTTCAAACCATAATATGCATGCATGATATAAATCTAGCTTAAATGCTATTCTATGCAATGCATGGATGAATTTGGATCAAAATTAAATGTAATTTTCAAATTTATACAATAAATACTTAAAGTTCTAATAATCATGAAAATTACACAAATTTGCATTTCAATAGCTACATCCAAAATTCAACATCCCAATACAATAACCTAAGACATATTTAGAAATTTAAAACTCAATCTCATGTATCCTAAAGCAATGTTTTCTCACTTGTGTAAACATGTGTGTACTTGATTTTGAATCTTTCAAAGTTAAACACAAGCACGCTAGGATGAAAGAAACTTTGGCTAATGAATCATGCAATTGGATTTATGCCACTAAGTTTTCTATCCCCTAATATGACTTATAGCAATGCCCATTTCGACTTTGATTTTAGGATGGAACAATTTAAATACAAATTAAAATGTGAATTACCATGATCATCGAACAAAAGAAAATGTTTTTGACTTTTTTCTTTCCAATATTTTTACATTTTTCAATAAACACATGTACAAAAAAAATGCATAAAGATGCCACTAAACAAAGGAAAACAAATAAAGTATTTACTGTAAATCCTAAAAATGAATGTCAAAACTCTTTTTTGATTTTTGTATTTATTTTATTTTTGGTTTTTCAAATTTCAAATATCTTTGTATTTTCATATAGAAAAATGAAAGATAAAAATAAACAAAAAAATACACAAAATGTATAATCCTAGGGTGTTCGATGAAATGTATGAAAAATCACCTAGGTTCATACTCTCACATTTCCTACTTCTTACGAGTCATGAACTTGTTAGAAGCACTTGGAGCCTCTAACTTGGTGGACCTAGTGAGTTTCTCAAGTTCCTCCCTAGATACCAATACCTATTTTCCCTTCCTAAAATTCGGGTTAGGTCGGGGAATAGGTGAAAGACTAACTCTCTTCTCTCCGGAGGTGTTATTTAAGCCCAAAGTTGCTCCAAATTACTTTCTTCAAAACCAATTTTTCCAACAAATGGCATGTCATACTTGCTTGGCAAGTACGTTTTATCAAATGTAATAACATTGCCAAATTCCTTAAATGTCACCCTATTCTTTGCATCTGTCCAAAGAATATTTCTTAGTCGTCCCTTTTCATCTAAGTCCATCATGTAGAAGAAACCAGAATTATCAACTTGCATTTTCAGAAAATAATTGTGGATTGCGATAGCATCTCCTTCACCAAGTCATAATCCTCGGACTTTATCAATGTAATTTCTACAATCCTTCTCAAGAAACACCCGTCTCTAGCACAAAATTAAAATCCTTGTTATTCTAATATCAGCCCTATCATTCAACTCAAGTCTCATTTTTACAAATTGTTTAAGTAACCGATTGCACCTATAAAATTTTGATTTTCCCGGACTCAATGCAAGGTTATAGCCAAGTACAATAGAGATCACTCGCCACTGGTTTCAAGGGTGGCTCGAAGCTTAGCGTTGCAACCTATTTTTGAAACTAGTTGCACTTTAAGCGGATTGCTTGATTTATTTTGTGACTTTTCGTTAAGTGAACAAGTCAATGTCAAATACCACAACTCTCCATCTTCTCCTCTTGAACATGTTCTCTTACTCACTGCAAAACATTTTTCCTTGTCATATATTGTATAAAACTCAGTAAGCTCATTGATGAAATTAAATGACATTTCCACCCTAACTTTCTCTATTTTATCTTCTACATTCTTTGTTTTCTCCATTTCATTTTCAGAACTTTCTTCGTTCAACTCAGTAATTGTGGAACCACTTGATAATTCTTCTTCCATGGTCTACAAAAATAACACCTATTACTTTAGTAATATATTATCATCTGAACCAAAACAAATAACCTTCAAAAAATTCATCTACACTCTAATGTGAAATTTACCCACTAATTCATGTAATCCAAAATTATATTTCTAAAACCCAAGCCTAAACATTGACAATACTGAAATTCAAAAGCTTTAACACACCAAATATCTCTAAAAAGAAACCCTAAATGAATTACAACCCCCTAACACCATATAGCTATATGCATTAACCGAACATATTGTGAATGTGAGTAAAAATAAATGCAAAAATTCATTCCTATAATATGTTTGGTTAATTTTACTCACTTTAACAATATTTTTGGTAAAATAATGAAAGAAATTCTGAAGGTTAAAATTGAAAAATATGTAAAAATTAATTAGTAGATAAAATTACAAAAAAAAATAAAGGAAAATATCTTGGCAATAAATGGTGTAAGAATGTTATGAAGAAATCGTCAAATACCTGCCGGAGAAATCGCCGGATTTTCTTGTCGGATCTATCAAATTTTTAGGATGTCGTTGAACTACCTTAGCATTTGACAAACGAGAGAGAGAGTTGGGAAAGGAAAAGGGGAAAGGAAAGGGGCTCACGTGATCTGCCAGACGGGGAAGACTTCGGGAAACATAAAAAGGTGAGACTATTTTTACCCGATAAATCTTCATTCCCACCCATTTAATTTTTCATTATTAGATTACTAAACTCACCTTTTATAGATCCACTCTATTAGTAACTAAGTTCTTCCCATGATACATACACTCCATTGATAGTTAAGCTCAATAATTCTATTTATATCTTTTTAATGAAAGAAATCATCGTAAGAAAAAAATAATGAAAGAAGACAATTAGTTTGAATGCATAAATATATTTATGAAACAAGAAAAAATAAACAACCAAAAACAAAACAAATAAAAAAAACCAAACATGCTGAAACAAGAAAAAAGAAAAGAATTTAAATAAGGAAAAAAAAAGGAAAAAAAGAAATAGAACGAAACAAAAAAAAAACAAAATAAGGAAAAAACATAAAGAAAGAAACAAACTGAAACAAGAAAAAAAAAAAGTCAAACAAAGATTAAAGAAACAAGCAAAATTACAAGACGTAAAACCGAATATGAAAAAAATATTTTGACAAGGATACCAAAACATTATTAAACTTGACAAGGATATCAAAACATACCGGAAATAATGAAAATCCATATAATAAACATGAAATCAAACATAAAATTAAATTGAGAAGTAATAATAATTTATATCTCATTGAAAAAATTCATATTGAAAAAATATTTTTGTAAGTGCATGAGATGAGATAGAGAATGAAATCCTAATTATAACAAAATATAAAGTGACTTTACTTATTAAAAAGAGTGTATGTAGCATGGGGTGAGCTTAATTATTAATGGAGTGGGTATAGAAGAGATGAGCTTAATAGTTTAATAATAATAAATTAAATGGGATGAAAATGAAAATTTGTAAGAATGGAAACAATCCCACCCAACATAAAAAGGCTAGCAACATATTGGGACCCACTTGATGACATGGCATACCCCATTATTTGGGTTATAATTTTTTTATTTTATTTGAGTTCTCTAACATTATAATTTAAGTTACGGATTGACATAACTCTCTCTTGGTCTCTCCCCACTTTATTGGGCCCCAATATTATTATTTTATGAATTGGCATATCAAAAAATTAATATACTAAATAAGATTGTTAGTTTGTGTAGCATTAGAGTATTTTCAATAGTCCGCTCTAAAATAAAGAGCATCTTTAACAACAAATTTAAAATAGATAATAAAATTTTGTATACCACTCTAATAAGACTCTTTATTCTTATTAATTTATTATTTTATGCTTTGTCCTTTTATAAATAAATTTGAATTTCATCTTTTTTTTTCTCCTTGTTAGCATTGAAACATATTTTTATTATGAATGTCTTAAATAAAAAGACAAAAATACCTTTTATTTGTTCAAAAAATCTAGAGCAGAGAGTGAGTTTAATTCTCTAAATGTGAAGAGTTAAATTGGACTCTTTATTTTAAAAAGCCTAAATAAAGATTATATTGGAGATGAAATTTTAACGATTAAAATAATTAATTAAATAACAATAAAGAATTTATTGGGAATACTCTTAGTCCTTTGTATATCATTTACTGATTTGCATAATCTAAGAAGAGCAATGCTATTGGGACATAAAAATTTGACCTAATTTGCTGACCTAATTCACTGTGACCATTGGATTGGTTGTGGGCTCCATCAAATATTGGAACTTGGTGTTAATCCAATGGTTCTAATGAAGCCACATCATTAGGTCAGCAAATTATGTCAGATTTTTAGGTCCAAATAGTATTACTCATCTAAGAAACGCGTTGGCCGCCTGAAGGTGACAACATAAATAAATTTCCTACTTTACCCTTTTTCAGTATATTTTCCTACTTTATGCTGACGAGTGTTTGCACTTGCCCACTCTCAATATGTCAAAAAACTTTATGGCTAATAAGCTTCTAGAATTCAGATATTACAGATGTGGGCATGGGCGAATATGGGCAATAGGGACTTTACCCACTCTCAATATGTTTTAAATACTCAAGTATATTTTGTTGTATCTCCTTTATTATTTTCTTGCTTCAATAAAATCTTTTCAGGATATGAGCCAAAATTAGTATGGAACTGTATATTTAGAAAGTTTTATTACGTTAAATCTTCCTGCAGTTGACCTTGATTTGTATATTTATGAATTTTTAGTTCCATATTCTTAGGCTGAACGTAAAATTGCTTGCAAATGGTCTCCAATTGTCCTATATTTTTCTATGATTGGTAATATGTACTTTCTTGTAACTATTTATTGTTGTATTTTTGTCATAGACTTGGACATAGATTACCAATTTTGATCTAATTGGGATTTGATCTAAATTACACACACACACATATATATATAATGAACTGGTAAATATTAATTATAAAATATTTAAAGTTCAATATTATTAGCATATTATATTAACAAAATCGACAACGAATGTTAATTTCACGAATCATCAGATAATAAAATATTAACTTTTAAATTTAAAGTTCAATATAAGAACATAAAACTATCACATCACTAATGAGATGAAAATCGCAACCATGCTCTCATATACACAGTAAGTACCAAAAAAATAAAGGTTAAGATCATATTTTTTCAAAATTTTTATCACATAAAGAATTTAATTTTTCAAAACTAAATTAAGAGTCAAAATCATTTTATCTATTTTTAGTACTCTAAACCTATATTCACAAAAAGTAGTATGATCTACATTTAAAAACATTCCAGCTGACAACGTTTTTTTGGAGTGGTCCATTGGTTCATTTAACAATCATTTGCACTTTGTGTTTATATGTATGTTCGTGTATGAGAGAGGGAGGGAGAGAAAGAGGGAGAAAGTGTGTGAATGTGTGTGTGCCTTGGACATTGAGAGAGTGAGAAGCTATTGATGATGCACAAAATTGTTCTTGTGCGAGATCAACAGTCAAGTATTCGTACGGTCACAATCAAAGAGCAATAACCAAGCAATTAATAGAGAACAGAAAATAAATAGTCGACTCAGGGGTTTATAGTGGTTCGGTCTCGGATGACCTACGTCCACTTTCTTGAATGGCAACGGTGGCCGGTAATCTTTACTAATGTATCAAGGTACTTCGGAGAGCTTACAGTACTTTACCAGAGAGAGAGAAGTGTGTGTGAGGGATTCGGAGGCGTAGTGTGTGTAGAGATCAAGATGCTCTCCTGGTGAAGAGAGAATACATTATATAGGTTAGGGCTAAGGCGGTGAGGCGGTGTCGTGAGTAAGAGGAGCTCTGCTATCTTTGGTAAGTACGACTTAGGTAGGAGATCTCTGTATCCCGTCTTTCTCTCCCTCGTGCTCCTATTCCTTTGGATGAGGACTCCTTGTCTTGAGCTCAGACGTGTCTTGGACCCACGTGGATCGGACCTGTATCGGAGTCAAGAGGCCGAAGCAAGAAAGAAGAGGAAACGCCAAAGGGGGCCAGCCCAGGCGGTTCCCAAGGGGCTGCCATGGGCGGTGCCCAAGGGTGCCAGCATGGGCTGCGCCTGAGGGCTCTTGGGCTCTGGCTTGGTGCCTTCCTCTTGATGTCTTCCTCTTGATGTCTTCCCCTTGATGCATTCCTTATTCATGGGTCGAACCAGCCTCAATTTTGGACTTTCTCTGATTGGTGGAATTTAATTGGACTCACTCTTGGGCTTTCTCGGTTTATCTTGACTGGGATCGGCCCAGCTAAATTTGGGCTCGTTAGCTATATCTGATTGTTTGAGGGATTATTAAAAATTTAAATAAAATTTGGAAGTCGGTACAAAATTTAGACTTAATTGAATTAAATTACATTAAGAAGATTTATTAAGCTCTAAGTGCAAAAAACGAAAATGTCATTCATTACTCTATTAATCTCTCTCCCTCTCCCTCTCCCTCTCTCTCTCCATTACTCTTTTTTCCCTATTCTCTCTCTATCTCTCTCTCTCTCTTACTCTCTTCCCTTATTTTTTCTCACCGTTACTATTTATCTCCTTATTCTCTCTCTCTCCTTCCTTATATCAACATTACAACAATATAATTACACCAATTAGTTACAATTGTCCTATAATACACCAAACAGTTACTCATTGTTCTAATAACCCAAATAGTTACACCAAACAATTACACAAAAGTATATCATCAATCCAATTTGTCATTCAGTTGTTTGTATAAACTAAAGAGTTACACTATTTAATATCACGACATGGTTACACCAATTATATACATTAAATTGGATTTATCATTACACCAAATTTGGTGATTATAACTGGTGTAACTATGTCGTGATACTAAATGGTATAACTCTTTGATTTATGTAAACAACTGAACGACAAATTTATTTAGTATTGTAATTTTTTGTAATTGTTTTGTGTAACTATTTGGTTTATAGAACACATGAGTAACTATTTAGTGTATTATAAGACAATTATAATTGATTGATGTAATTGTGTTGTTGTAACATTGATATAAAGAAAGAGAATAACGGTGAGAAAAATAGGGGGAGAGAGATTGAGAGAGATAGAAAATAAGGAAAAGAGAGATGAAAATATCAAATCAAATCTTTAAATATTTGAAGAGAAAATAAATTATTAATGGAAGAGAAAGAAAAAAAATAGGGGAGAGAGTAATGGAGAGGGAGAGAGAGAGTAATAGTATGAGAAATAAGGGAGAGAGAGACGGTAAAAGAATAAAAATTATCCATAATTTAAAGAAGGGTAAGTAAGTAAAATAAATAAAAATTCATTTGAATTTTGTAATTAATCACAAGATGTTTTTTTTTTTAAATTAAACTTACTAGAATAAATAATTTATCTATACATTTTCTCTCAAATAAGTCTAAAAAATTATATCAGCACTCAAAAAACCCAAAATTTAATACTAATGTAACGGTTGGGTCCATATTTCCTCATAAGCCCTGTGTGATAGGAATATATTAGTCTCAATTCTTTAGCGTAGGCTGTGACTTCATTAGGCCATTTGCGTTCAAACCATCTCATTGAAAAAGGCATTTAACTTAAAGATTTTGGGGCACCCAAAATATTGGGAGCCTTATGCAGCCACCTAAGT
This sequence comes from Ilex asprella, assembly GCA_023539305.1. Lineage (NCBI taxonomy): Eukaryota > Viridiplantae > Streptophyta > Magnoliopsida > Aquifoliales > Aquifoliaceae > Ilex > Ilex asprella. The sequence continues at coordinate 42,137,674 of CM042185.1, forward strand.
GGCCAAAGCGTAGGGCAGCCCTGCCGAGGCTAGATTTTTTTTTGACCAAGAAACATATAGATATTTCATTCATTAAGTAGGGAAATTTTGATTACAATCATGCAAAATAAAAGTCGTAAGCTCTTGCGGGGGTAAGCCAACCCAGTCCAGCGGGAATGAACTGTTCATGGCAGCGACAGCCACCCAATGAGCCGCCTTGTTAAAGGCTCTTGGCTTGTGTAAAAAACATATTTTGTGTAATCTAGCATAGTTTCTAATATCGTGTATAAGCATACGAATTTTTCATGGTGGAGCATCCTCTGTTACGCACAGCTTGATGACACTAAGGCAGTCACTGTGTATTGTGACATTCTCTAAATTTTTGGTGCCAACAAGAAAGCATGCTTGCCTTACCGCCTCTGCCTCCGCTACAATGCTTGAATATGCCAGGATCTTCTTTGAAAGGCCATCCACTAACCTTTCGCTTGACTAGATCATCAAAACTCCACATGCAGCTTTGTTAGATACTGGATTAAAAGCCCCATCGCATAAAATGGATACCTCAGGGGCTGGTTGTTGTCCTGTCTCCCCCCCCCCCCACAGGTTCTTGAGCTATTAGCTGTCCTCCTTTCTCTCTCACATTTAGCCACTCATACCACATTCTTTTAACCTTAAACACAGTTGCTAGAGTGTTGGGACTTCATCACAAAAGATTTTCTAGTTTGTTGTCTTCCAGATCACCCAGCCAGCAGTGGCCATTTTTCCCAAAAGTTCATGGCTATCTTGAGTATTCTTTTCCACTTCTAACAACTTTGATGTTCTTTGAATAATTGACTTGAAACCCTTATGTTCATGTATAAACCACATATCCAGGCCAAACCACACCTTCTTCAGCCATTCACATTCGAAGAGAATATGCTCAATGGACTCTGGTTTCTCACAACATATTGGACATATAGGTGTAGAAGAGCACTTCCTCCTATACAGATTCTCCTGTGTTGCGAGGGCATTGTGGCAAGCCCTCCACCAGAACTATTTCACCTTGGGAGTAGAATGCATGTTCCATAGTACTTTCCACGTTTTGGGATGAGGGGAGAAAGAAGTACCTGACTCACTTGGACCATGCTCCACCGATTTACCCAATTTGTAGCCAGATTTCACTGTGAATTCCACTTTCTTATTTGGCCTCCATACCCTTTTGCCCCTACCTCTTGAGATTGGAATTGGGATAGCTTTAATAGCACTAAGTTCATCACTGGAGACAATATCCTTCAAACTTCCAAAGTCCCACTCAACTGAATTTGGCTTCATAATGTCAACCACTTTGTTAACAACATAGTCTTGTACCTTCGGAGTTTGGATCCCAAGTGTGGGGAGTTGGGGAATCCATTTTTCTTCCTAGAAGTCCACCTGAGAACCATCCCCGATCTGCCACATTATCCCATTCTCTAGTAATTTTCTCCCATGGAGAAGGCTGGTCCAGATCCAAGATGGTCTGACACCCCTAGTTGTTTTCATGAAGTCATCATTTGGGAAATAAATTGATTTCAGAAATTTTGCCTATAATGCATCAGGGTAGTTGATAAGCCTCCAACACTGTTTAGCCAAAAGAGCTTGATTGAACATTTTAAAGTCTTTGAAGCCCATCCCTCCCTCATCTTTCGGATCAGTCATCCTTCCTCTCAAGTATGCATTTTGCATTAATTTGGTTCACAATCTTTGAATTGTGTCAATTTGGCTCCCCAACTTCTCAATTTGTATCACTTTGTTCCAATCATAAACAACAATTTGAATTGACTAAGGAAGAGTTTCAAATTTATAACTTGTATTATTTTCATCTTTCAGTTTTACACTTCATCGTTTATACATTGATAGTCCCAAAAGTTTCCAAATAATGAGCCTCAAGTGTGATCACATGAGAGCATGCGACGATATCTGTTAGCAAATTTCAATTTGTTTTTGATTGAATCAAAATGACACAAATTGAGAAGTTGAGAGACCAAATTAAAATAATTAAAAGATTGGGGTTTAAACTGATACATAGTGCATAATTTAGGGACCAAAAATATAGTTTACCCTGATAAGATCTTTCAGCAACCCTGGGCCATTTTCGTGAGCAATTGCTCTTTGCTCTATGACCGTTTGAAAATGAACTGATGGGTGTGCATGCTTCTCTTCTCTGCAATCTCTACTTCCTCATGCAATGAGTCATGTACATTCTTACACAACTAAATCAATGAAATCAGTAATCGAAGCACCTAGTGAAGATAAAGCAACAAACAGATCAACCTTTGTCTAGCAAAGCCAATTATAGGGTCGGCTTACCATAATGTCGGCAAAAGAAACTTCTATAAAGCATCTATTTTCCATTGAAGTATGGACGTTACGGTATTACAGCTATGTTTACTTCCATATCCTTATATGTCTGGCATGTCAACCATACCCAGGTCAACCCTCAAACCAACACTACCAGATCTTGAGAGCCAACAAGGCAAGGATCTTTGCGAGAAGGGAACTCTCTATTCGCAATAGTAACCATAGAAGTAAATTAATAAAAGAGCAATAGTGGCTACACAACTTGACTACAATGGAACATGGATTTTAGCAATGTTATCAGAATCGAACCGGTAAAAGGACCGGGTCAATGATTCACTGGTTCAACTAGTCAGACCGGTAATCTAATAAAAATATATATATAATAATTACAAAACATAGTAATTTAGCTAAAAAAATGAAATATATCTACAATGCATATACATAATATTCACAATCTCATTACAAATAATATTCACAATCTCAATATCACAATCCCACAATACTAAATGTTTGCTCCATAAATAATATAACAAACAAACTAATTTGGGAGGTCCAATTGTAGAGACAGAAAGAATATGAAGATATTTTTGGACGTCCAATTGTCATACCAAACTACCAAATTCGGCAGAAAAATTAAGGGAAATTTCACAGAGAGAGAGAAAGAGAATACTAACTTACTGAATGATCACCTAAGTTGATCGATGGACCGTTGAAGGCTTGAAGTGCTCTAGTGGTCGCCTGAGTTGAAGGATTGAAAGTTGAAACTTCTCATTGCCTGAATCAGAGACATTGATTGAGTGAGAGGGGTCGAGCTTCCTTGGACTTATGTTCCTCGCCCAAGAGTTGAATGATCGCCTGAGTGCTCACCTGAGTGATGAGTGATAGGCAGAGTGGTCACCTGAGTGGTGAGTGGTGCCCTAAGTAGCCACTAATTTGTGAAGTGCAAAAATGGGGTGGGCAATCCTGCAATTGATATAGGGCAAAAAAGGCCCAAAAAGGATTTCTTATATATATATATAAGAAATCCTTTTTGCACTTCACAAATGGTCTAGTGGAATATACAACCTGATTGGATAGGATATATACCCAAAGTCCCCCGTAGGGAAATTTACCAAACTTCATGGGTGCCTAAAGCATTCAATGAAGAACCACAAGTCAAAACCATTGAACAGGTCTATCCGTTAAAAAATAACGAAGAGATCTGTCAGCTTCTCAGTAAAGAAGCACTTAAAAAACATAAAACAAAAGGGTTTAATTTCATTCACCTTAGGTTAGTTCAAGTTGTCATTAAACCTTTAATTCAAACTGGTAAAAATACAACTGTTTTTTTAACCCTTAGAGATGCTAGGTTCTTAACATATAAACTCAGTATCATAGGATTAATGCAAGCAGGCCTCTATGATGGACCAGTATATTTTGACTATTATTCAGACTTCACTTTAAGTCTAGGATGCAAGAACACTCCCAAAGCCTTAACCTTAGGAATAAAGCTTTCAGGAGAAATTACTGAACTAGATCCAGAAACTGAATCAATAGTACTTATCTATAGGATTTACTATAAATGTATCACCACAAACAATAATGTGCATGCATTGAAGAAAAATCCTAAAGAAAGCACCTTATTGATGCAGCCTAGTACCAGTAATTCCAATATTCAAGTTCCTAAAAAACTTTATTGGAAAGATATCCAACTCTCAGAGTCATGGATAGTGGATAATGAAAATTATAAAGATGATCAATCCACCACCACACACTTAGAAACTGTCCAACAGTTACTTGATGGACGAGTAAGAATCTCCTTTGATTCTGCAAGATCCAGTAGATCAAGCAGGTCATTTAATCCATCACTTATAATTAACGAGGGAAGAAAATCTGACGTATATTCCAGTATCTCCAAAAGAGATAAGGAAATATCAGAAGAATTGGAGAGAAGGTTCAAACTAAAAGGAATCGATAACTCATCATCCCCCATTAGTAGACCTTCCTACACTCCCATAAGTGTACCTTTACAGTCTAGGTTTACAGAATTCAAAGAAACAAAAAAAGATGACACTCAGCCATCCTTTTCTCCCACAGCAAGTGATTTCCAAGGAAATCTAGGTGAAGAAGCCCCAATTAGCCATCACCTATGCACCATCACTAGGGAAAAAGAATTCTTTATGCCTAATATTTATAAATTAAAGAAACAATTCAAATCTAGGAAAAATGAAACTGAAAGACTAGGATTTGAAAATTTAAATAGTAAAAAACAAAAAGAAATCCAACAAAATTGGATTAAATTAATGTATCAACTGGAATCTGAAATTGCTTTTGCAGACTACTTGGATAACCTCCACAAAGAAGTAAAAATAGTAACCAAGCATAATTGGAAAACAGAAAATGTCACTGTGTCCTCTAGTCATCCTTTAGTTGAAACTATTACCTTCGATTACATAAACAAAACTGTTACAGCCTCTCCTTTTAAGATTCCTAGTAGTGAATCTGATAAAAAGACATCAGAACAAAACGATTTAATTAAGATGGAAAAAAAGATTGTAGAACAAAATAATTTTACTAACCAAAACCTAATTACCATAGGTAAATAGTTAGATAAAATTGAAACCAAAATGGGTGAAATCAGACCATCTGTAAGTAAACTTGAAAAACCTCTAATTAACCTACCCACAGATAAGAAAAATTTAGGTTTAAAAGATAAACAGATCGCTCAACAACTTGATAAACTACTCCGAAAGACAGAAAAAATAGGATCGTTTCAGGTTAGAGTCATCAATCAAACCTCTGATAGTTCAGAACAGAGTAGCTCAGAAAGTTCAGAACAGAGTAGCTCAGAAAGCTCATCTGATTCTGATTCTGATTCTGACTCTAAAATTAAGAATTTGAAAAAACAGTTTGTTGACCACAATATCAACCAACTAAATTCATCCAAACCTATTTCACAAATCAATAAATTAATATCTGTTCGTACTAGTTCCACAAAAAATTGGTAGTCCAGACCAACACCACTTGATCTTCAATTTGAAGAAAAGAATATTTCTAATCAATTTTCTGTTCAGTCTAACAAATTCTATGAATGGAACATAGATGGGTTAAGTGAACAAGAAATTCTTAACAAAGTCAGTCATATGTCCATGGTTGTAAATAGTTATGTCACCAACCTTGATACCCCTGAACTTGAAATTATCAAATTAGTAACCTCAGGATTTACAAGTGTTTTAAGAAATTGGTGGGATAATTATCTTATCCAAGAACAAAGGGATGAAGTCATTTATGATGTCTTGAAGGACGATGAAGGGGTTCCAATCTTTGATGAAAGGATTGGTATGTCCACACCTAATGGCCTCAACACCCTCATATTCACCATCATTAAACATTTTATTGGCACACCAAGTAATATAGCAGCTAGGATCCATGACCAACTCACTAATCTTAGGTGTCCAACCCTTAGTGATTTTAGGTGGTACAAAGATGTATTTGTCTCCAGAGTTATGGTCAGAACAGACTGCCAAAAAGCATTCTAGAAGGAGAAATTTGTTAATGGGTTACTAAATCTCTTTGCTCACAAGGTGAGATAAGCCCTTAGCAAAGATACTTGAATTATTGAATATGACTCTTTGGCCTATGGAGAGCTCATCAGCACCATCCAAAATGTAGGAATGAAATAGTGTATTGATATGAAAATTAATAAACAATTAAAAGATGAAAAGAAAAAGGCAAAGTATGAATTAGATGATTTTTGTGAACAATATGGTCTCCAGCCTATAGCCTCATCCCAGACCAGAAAACACAAATCAAATAAGCCTTATTCTATGAGTAAATCTTACCACAAACTTAGTAAGAAACTTTTTTCTAAACTAGAAACTTCTAGCCATCCCCATAGGAAGTCTAGAAAATCTTATAAGCGTAACACTTATAAGAAAAAACCAAGAGAAAAGGGAAAAGGAAATCTCAAGATGACATTAAATGTTTTAACTGTGGAAAAACATGTCATATTAGTCCTGATTGTCCAGTTAAAAAATAGAACAAAAGATTAAACTTAGCCCCAGAAGATGAAGAAGAAATTCTCAAAATCTTTAGGATAAATAACCCTCGTTCCTCTGAAGAATATTCAGATAGCTCAGACAGCCCTGATGATTCTTCAGATTACCAGTTAGCTTCTAATCACCCTAATGAACCTAACATTAAAATAGGTTGTAGTTGTCCAAAGAAAATTAGGGTAATCACCAAACAAACTGAAGAACATATCCTTATTGATCTAATCTCCAAGATAGAAGATCCAGACCTTAAGGAAAAATATGTTAAGCAACTTAGGAATTTGTTTGTTAAAAAAGATAGCAAACAACTTGTTCCTGAAAAATAACTCATTAGTCTTAACAAAACAATGGAACGATTTAGTAAGGAGAAAAAGCAAAAAGTCACCTTACAAGATCTCCAAAGTGAAGTTAATAAACTAAAACTGGAAATAAAAGATTTAAAAACTCAAGACAAAAAATTTGCACAAACTTTGAATCTTTTACAATCCCAAAATGATTTAGAAAAATCAAAAAGACTCAGATTCTGAAAAACAATCTGAATCTGAAACATTAATTAATCTGGCAACCAAAGCATATCCTCATGGGATACCTAAAACTTCCACCTCTCTAGTGGAAACTTTGGGTGTAACAAACCTGTCATCTCACGATGGATGCTCACAAATTGATGATAATAGGATTAATTTAATTAATAGGATAAGCATTCAAAAATGGAATTCTAATATTAAACTCATCATTAATAATGATTTTGAATTAGAAACCATTGCCCTTATTAATACTGGTGCCGACGTAAACTGTATCCAGGAAGGATTAATTCCAACAAAATTCTATATAAAAACATTTGAAAGGCTTAGTTCTGCCAATGGCAACAAAATGAAAGTTAAGTATAAACTACTAAAAGTGCATGGCTCAAGACAAGGTAGGTTTTAAAACATCATTCCTTCTTGTTAAAGACATGACTGATCCTGTCATTCTTGGTTTACCATTTGTATACCTTCTATACCTTTTTTCAGTTGACACAGATGGGTTAACAGCCAAGTCTTTTGGTCAGACTGTAACTTTTAATTTTGTAACTAAACCTGAAGAAAAGCAATTAAGACAGCTCAAAGACTATTCAGTCTCACAGTCCCTTAATTTGATTAATAGGAAAATTAAGCAAGTGGAATTTCTCCAAGAAGAAATTAATCACCTTAGGATTAATGAACAATTAACCAACCCAATCTTAATGCAAAAGATTTAAAGATTTAAAGAAAAATTGGAAGCAAAAGTATGTTCTACTCTTCCTACAGCTTTCTGGCATAGGAAGAAGCATATGGTAAGACTTCCGTACATTAAAGGATTTAATGAGGCAAATATCCCCACTAAATCCAGACCAATCCAAATGAACCATGAAGTAATGGAAATCTGCAAAAAAAATATTTCTAAATTACTCAAAAATGGCATCATTAGGAAAATCAAATCTCCTTGGTCCTGCTTTCTATGTCATAAAAAATGCAGAATTAGAAAGAAGTGTTCTAAGGCTGGTAATCAATTACAAACCATTAAATGTTGTTTTGGAATGGATCAGATATCCAATCCCAAACAAATAGGATTTAATTAAAAGACTCAGTAAGTCTATAATATTTTTAAAATTTGATCTCAAAAATGGTTATTGGCAGATACAAATCCATCCAGAAGATAGGTATAAAACTGTCTTCGTAACTCCTTTTGGTCATTATGAATGGAATGTCATGGCATTTGGTTTAAAAAATGCTCCCAATGAATTCCATAACATAATGAATGAAATTTTTAATTGCATTAGTCATTTTTCTATTGTCTATATAGATGATATACTCATCTTCTCCAAGTCAATAGAAGAACATTGGAAACATCTTAATCCCTTTGTAGAGATAGTCAAGCAAAATGGTCTGGTCATCTCCGCACCCAAGATTAAGCTGTTTCAAACCTCAGTAAGATTCTTTTGTTATAATATTCAACAGTCAACCATTGTTCCCATCAGCAGATCTATCCAATTTACAGATAAATTTCCTGCTGAAATTCTTGATAAAACCCAACTTCAAAGGTTTTTAGGTTCTCTAAATTATGTTTCTAACTTCTATCAAAATCTTAGGAAAACTGTTAAACCTCTGTATGATAGACTCAAAGGAAATCCTTCTCCTTGGATTTCTGTCCATACATCCATTGTTCAACAAGTCAAGCAGTTCATTAAAACTTTGTCTTGTCTTGGTATTCTTTCAATTGATTCCTTCAAAATCATCCAAGTTGATGCCTCCGATATTGGCTACGGTGGTATCCTCCTTCAGAGAGAATCTCCTAATTCTCCTTAACAAATTGTTCAGTTCCATTCGAGAATCTGGAACAAAGCACAAGCAAATTATAGCACTATTAAAAAAGAAATTTTATCTATTGTCTTATATGTCTCGAAATTCCAGGATGACATATTAAACCAGAAATTTCTAATTCGTGTGGACTGTAAATCAGCAAAACATGTTTTAGAAAAAGATGTTCAAAATATTGCTAGTAAGCAATTTTTTGCCAAATGACAATCTATTTTAGGTATTGTCAATTTTGACATTGAATATATTAAAGGTAGTAATAAATGCATCCTTGATTTCCTAACCCGTGAATTTTTACAAGAACCTTATGGCAGACAAGAAACCTAATTCATCCGGAACCTCCTCTAAAAATCTGAGAGGAAGAAGGATAAATAAAAATTAAGTAATATTTTTGCCTAAGAAAAGGCAAAACAAGAAGCTGATCTGCCATTATCATTACCAACTCCTTTCACAAGTCAATTGTCAGCTCAATCAGTCACAATTGCACCCTAAACTTCTGTTTCTAATCGTTTCCAAGTATTGGGAAACTCAAATCCAACTAGGCCAGTAGCTCAATCCTCACTAGTCACCAGGCCTATAGCCCTGCCAACTACCCAAGTCTACCCACTTACTTTCACACAAATGGACCAACAACCACCCAATAGGCAGATTGTTAACCCATATATTCCTCACTATTCACTAGGAGCCCAAGGCCCACAAGTGGATTACATCAAGGCCTATACACATAATGCATTTGTCATTGAACCTCCTTATATCCACATCACCAACCCAGTAGAGTTGGCCCATTCTTATCTTCCTACAGGATGGACTTTTATCCCGTCAGATCTTGAGAAATCTCATAGTTTCTACCAAGATATCATGTATTTTACCAAGTCCATATTCACCAAACCAATCAATGACAAAAATAACCCAAACAAGGTTATTTATCATTCATTGATCATTTTAAAAATCATTTCTGTTGAGGAATGGGGATCTCACCCTTCTTTACTCCGAGATTTACCATTTCACACCAGACAGTTTAATTACTATGATTACAAAAAATCATGGTTCAAGATATTATTCTACCAGAATGCGAACTACTCTCATTCTTGGTTCCTTAATTTCCATAAAGATTTCAAGAGTCAGATTCCTGCCTGGTTCGCACACTGATGGTTTATGCACGATCCCATTACTGAAATCTTTCATGTTGATCTCAGAGATCAAATTACTGTCTTCTCCTCGATTTATCGTCCTAGTAAGCACGAGAGTCAGTTTCCCTATTTACTAATGTTTATTTGCAGGTACAAAGTTCCTTAAATTCTCAAATGGAAATGGAAATTTATGGGACCCAACTTGGTCAAACAATTCTATGCCAAATGGTGGTCAAGATTCTAGCAATAGGACATTATAGCCCTAGTCCAGAAGGAGTTCCTAGTAAGGATGCTAACCCCAACAGTGGTTCCTCAAGCCTTACCTCCAGTAACTCCATCCAAGACGTTTGCACCACCTCTTACGGCTTTAGAAAAGCCACAGAGTTCAGCACAACCTCCGGAAATCAGGAAGAAGGAGAAGAAGTCCTCATCTAAGGATTCTTTATCCAAGCAATCCATAAAGAAGACCTCCAGGAAGAAGGCAGCAAAAATATTGTTGAAACTCCTTCAAGGATCTGATAACGACAGTGATTCATCCACATCTTCACAAGGTTCAGTAAACCTCTTGGATACCCTTCAAAATGCCCAAGATCCATATGAAGACTGTGATGACCTCACTCCTGACCTGGCATCCCCGTGATTATTATCCTTACATAAAATGACTTCAATCACTACTTTCTTCCATTAAAAAGAGAAAAGTTGTTCATTCTATGTAACGACAATACATCACTCGGCCCTTTCTGTAAAAGCAACCGACAGCCACCATTCTAATCTGTTTTCCCATTGAAAGTAAATTCCCCAGACAACAGCAGAGCCCACTAGTCCCTTCAGTCAGCATTTACTCTGAGTAAAAACATTTTACTCCACATTTTTCACCGAAAGTAGAAGGTGAAAGCATTCTTACCCAGAGTTAAAGTAAAAGAAAAATCATTGCAAAGATTCTCTCAGAAATCCTTATGCCTATATAAGGATTTCATTTCTCTATTTAAAGCAGGTCATTTTCAGACTCCCATTACAAGCCTGTAAACACTTCTCCATACCATTCTCAGATTGTAAGCCTTTTTCGTGATGCAAAAAAAATGCTCCCCTATTCTCACTTTTTTCCATTAGACCATTAGTTCTAATGTTGTAAGTATTTATCTTTAATTTTCTGTATTATAATTTTATGTTTTATTGAAAAGAATTTTCTTCAACAAAAGAAAATTTATTTTCCAAACTATCTACAGCTTGTGATTCTTCTCACATTTCATACAATTCCGCACTTTTAACACATTTGGTTTCATTGGAGCTTAAAATTCAATATTATCATAATCGGATTAGATCGGCTAGTTGGACCGGCTGAAACATGAACCCAGACCTAAAACGGTCCGATTCTGTAGTTAGACCATTTTGTAAACCAGCTAAAAATCCCTGAACCTGTGATTCTCCTCACATAAATCCTTTTTGGTATTCCGCACTTATTATATTTTGAATTTATATATATATATATATATA
>CM042185.1:42165480-42181931 GCA_023539305.1 Ilex asprella
TTTCAATATAATAATATATTTTTAAAACATATATTTAATAAAAAAAACTTAAAAGCGTGTTTTAAAAACAAACTTCTATATCAAAAAATATGTATTTAACCCATGCTTTACTAAAATGATTAAAAAAAAAATTTAATATTATAATCTCAATTCCCATGTCATAAAAGCATCCCAATCTAGAGGAGTTTTTCTCCAAACCCAGGCGGTCCTAAAATTTTATTTCCTAAACTCTGTATTTTTTTAAAAAACGACACTTAAATGATGTTTTTAAATTTTTTTTTTTAGAAATTTGTTTTGTATATGTTAAAAAATTGTGTATTCTAATTTTATGTTATAAGTTCATCCAACATTTATAGTTGACCTACAAAAGTGTGCAAAAATAAAAAATATAGGAAAAGATACTTATACATTAAAACAAAACCAAGTTATTACATGACACTATAAGAAATATAGTTTGTCAATATTATGGTTGATGTAGAAAACAACATAGCGGGTTGCCCAATATATATAAACTCGATGGAATAAAAGTGTCAGACGCATCATCACTTATATCGGAATAATCAGAAATTTATGTATCTGAAACAAGTAACAGATCCTCCAAAATTTGAATCTCAGCATAATCAGGATCGAAATGCTCAATTTTTGCATGGTCGATTGCATGTAAACGATCAAGTCTACGCTGCATTTGATCATTTTCACGTTCAAGCCTTGTTATGATATCGTTATGGTTGGTGGAGTTTTGTGGATCATATATATCAGCTGAACGTGCCTTTGGTACCATTAATCCATGCCAACGACAATAGACTTCAAGCTCACAACGTTTGTCATATAACTGTCGTCATCTTGGCGTGAGTTCGATACAAACACTCGGAAGCGGAAAGTCGGTCGCATGTCCCACAAATACGTGTCCAACTTGACCGAATGAGTGATAAGGGTCGATGGGCTTATTACGGAACTCACGTTTTTGTCCATACCAAGTTACACCGATAGAATTTGTGTAGGATTCAATTGAACGAACTATGTTGACACCATATGTTGCTCGGCCAGTCGAGTGTTGACGTTCGTAGGGTGAAGATGAAATTTGTTGTTCAGTGCGTGATGAAGAACCTTGGGTGATTTGACTGGATTGCCTGTTAGATGTGCGCTTAGACATATTTTGGGTTATAATGTACACAATTAATAATGATGATTTATATAGACATGAAATATAATTGTACATAAATTTGACAGGACAATTACTGGGTACGAGTAATATAACTTAACACAGAAAAAGTAATGATATGACTCCACACTGATAAAGTAATGAAATAACTCAGGAATCACAAAAAGACTGGCATGAGTTGTCACTAGACTAACGACACATTGATAAAGTAATGATATGACTCCACACTGAAAAAGTATTGACATATCTTGTGAATGACAAAAGGACTGGCATAACTTGTCACAAGACTGACTACACTGATAAAGCATGACTGACATAACTTGTCAATAGACTGACTACACTAACAAAGCAATGATATGAGTTCACAATGAAAAAGGTAAATAGATAACAATTCAAATACAAAGGACTGACATGACTTGACACCACACTAGTTAGATAATTTTGCTATCTCACTAATGAACAAATGTAGACTTTGTTAAGCTTCATTAGACATATAATCATCTGACATGTATTGTGTATTATACAATATATTGTTTTACTCAACTAATGTCAACTCTCGTCTATGTTCAACTCTGATCATGTCTTTTGCTTGTTGGAGCATATAATAGCGAGACCTACGAACCAGCATTCTATTATTCTCTCTTCGAACTTGTTCTAGTGCTGATTCGTAGTCCTATCTGTTCTGGTGTTGCATTATTAGTGATCGTCTACGAGGCACTGGTATGTCAAGTTCTCTTAGTTGTGTAAATAGTTCGTCTGACTCTTTAGCACGAAAAGCCCACTCTCGTCGTCCTTCTGCATAATACTCTTTTGGATCAGATAATCTTTCATTCTTGTAATCATCGTTCCGCTCTTGTAACAACCAAACCCGTTCACGTCTGCGATTGTTAAATCTCGTAAAGAAAATTGATGTAGACATAATGTTGTGTTTGTGATATCAACGACAAAATGGTGTTTAAATAGTAGTGGCCCAAGCCTACTGTGTTGACATGTCATATCAGTCAATAGTGAAACAGTGTAGTGATTAGAGGTCATATATGGTATAATCATTCATCAGACTAATATAAGGTCATTTCAGAATTTCTCCTTATGAAATGTGTGTTGTCACTTCAACCTAAAAAAATGCAGAAACCCATTCAGAGTTAAGTTAGTTTAGCACATGGTATGTTGAAATTCAGGGTATTGTCACTTCAGCACATGGTATGCTGAAACACATTCAGGATTTAGTCACATACAACACATGGTCTGCTAAAACACATTTAGGGTTTTTTCACTTCAGCACATGGTCTGCTGAAACCCATTCAGGGTTTAGTCACTTCAGCACAGTATATGCATAAACCTATTCAGGGTTTGGTCACTTCATCACATGATATTAAGTACTCACGAGTAATCACTTTTTCTTTTGTAGCATTATTAAAGAGCAGTTAGTTGTCACTTCAACACTGTGTTTGTATTGATATGGTCAGTATCGGAGATTTGTGTATTCACTAAATATTCACCATCTTTTGTAGTGTAGGTGAAGAAAACTCATTTCCAACATGAATTAGTGTTAGAACTTTATATAAAAATATGGGCTATCATTGGGCCTTAGAGGATGAGTTCTTTTATCCAATAAATTCTTGTTTACGTTATTCAAGCAGGGCGGTAAGAACCATGCGGGCTGAATTGCAATATCATTTGACGGAGCGAGAAAATTTTATTGGAGATATGAAAACTTGCAATTTACGACAACCTCGACAAATTTCCATCCATATGCCAGTTGAGACATCTCAACAATTGGAGCGAGTATTGTATCGTTTTCGGGCTGAGAACAATCGCATGAAAATCCGTCTAAATCGTTACAATCTCTGTCGCATTACACGAGAACGTGCTGAAGAAGGGTTAATGGAAGAAGCACGTATAAGTTTCCTTCTAAATGGAGAAGTTGGATGTATTTCTGATGTCGAGATATCCGACGAAGATGTTGACCCATGATGTTTTGTGGACACCTGTAATGTTAGTGTTGTATGGTGAACTGTAATGTTAGTGTTGTGTGGTAAACTGTCAAGTCGGTATTATGTGGACCAGTGTTAAGTTAGTGTTTTGTGGACAAGTGTTATGTTAATGTTTGTGTTGACCCTTGGTAGTGCTGTGGAAACAAGTGTTTGTGTTGTTGCTTCTACAGATCATGTTATTGTTGTGTTGAGATTTACGTGTGAAGTGTAATGAATGTGTAATTTTGAAATGAGTTAAATGTGTTGTGACAATGTATTTACAAAATAAAAACTTTGTACATTGTTAAAAAAAAAAATCTAATAAATACATCATCATGTCCCACACGCAGGTGGTCGCCTATGTCGCTTCAGCTGTCTGCGAACCTTCTGCTCTGCATCTTGTGGTACAGCCTGTATCACCTATGACACACCGACGTCATCGTGATGATGTGCATGTTGTGCACGACCTCGCTCCAGTCCCCGACCTTGTCGTCCACCTCTAACCCGCGGACCGACTCGCACACGACCTACACTTATAACTGTAGCATTCTGTGCCACTCCCTCCTGATGTAACAATGAATCTGGTATGGGAGGCTGGCCAGATGCAGGTATTGGTATCGGTGTGGATGTAACTGTAGTTGGTGTCGGTGCTGAAACAACTGTAGTCGGTCTCGGGGTAGATGCTGGGGTCGGCGTAGGTATCACTGCGGGGACCGATATGGGTCCATGTGCCACTTCCGGTGTTGGTGGCAGTGTGGGTGTATGTGGATGTGTGGGGGTTGATGCATGAATCGGTGCCGGTAATGATGGCGATGCAAGTGCCGGGGCTGGTGTCGGTGTCTGTGCCAGTGTCGGCTCAAGTGCGGATGAGAGTGTCGGTGTCTGCACATGTGTGGGTGTCGTTGCATGAGCCGGTGCCGGTGATGATGATGATGCAGGTGCCGGGGTAGGTGTCCGTGTCGGCTCAAGTACATGTGCCTCTGCATTAGAAGCTCCCGCCATCGGTGTAGGCGCTGTGGTCGATATAGGTGCATGAGTTTGTGCCGATGCTGATGGTGAAGATAAATGAGTAGTCCAACCATGGTGAGGATGAGGAGGTGGTTGTGCAGATATAGACAGTACATCAGCATCCGGGACTGAAGCTTGGACAAGTCGTCGGTGCTCACGGATAGATGTCAAACATGATGAGCTCATATTTGTGATACGTCCAATGGTCTCCATGCAACGTGTCAAGTCCGGACTGCCCTCATATGTACCACGTGTTGTGTGATACATCCGTTTCAATGTATCTTCCTACAAAAAAACATTCAACCCAGATTAGTGTTACTTTTGCAACACATACGCAACACATACATAAGTGCTGCTTTTGCAAACGAACGCACTTACTTAAATGAGATCAATGATCGAAGGAAAAAAAAACTATTGCAAACTTGGGTTAAAAATGTGGATTACATCAAAGAGTATTGTTAGGGTTTTTTATTTTTTATTTTTTATTTTTAGGGTCATTGTTAAAGAATTATTAGGTTGATAGAACTATTGTGACTATAACGACTAAGCAAAATATTCAAACCAAAATTAAGCAAGCGCTAAATTCGAACAAAAAATAATCAAATCTTCAAGCAATGTCGTGCAAATTGGATTCCTAGGACCACGTGCACTACAACAAGCAAACCTAAAATGCCAAACTGCATTGAAATAGTAGTGTTGCTTAATTAAAAATGCAATTATGCTGGTGGGTGTGTCCCTAATGTAAATAAAAAGAATCCATTTGAGTCACATAAAAAAAAGCTGAATAAAAATTATGTATATGTAACTGAGAGAGATAAAGATAATACCATTGCAAAGGAGACACATTGGGTATAAAAGAATCAAAAAAAACTCCTATCATTCATTATCTTTATGTCATGCAAAGTAACCATACCAAAAACCGTACTTGTTCAACCAAATTTCCAATTTAAAATCATAAAGCCATTTAAATGACTTTTATACAAACAAATAGAATTGCAATGTCAGCCAAAAAAATTACTGCTAGATCAAGAACCCAATTCATCATATACCCTAAAATTACTAGAATCCATTAGCTGAATTGCTATTGAGAGATGAATAATTTTTTTAAAAGGAAATTCAAATTCCTTTTTTATCTTTGCTCAAAATCATAAATTGATTTTGTCCTGAGACATCTAAGTGAAGGTACTTAAAGGCTACGGGGGATTCCGGTTGGCCCTTGAAATGGCTGCCTTGTTCCTCTATAACAACCCTGAGATGTAACAGAGAAATACTACATAGAAATGCTCTAAAGTCCATTCTGTTTTAGAGTAACGATAAATTGGCATTGCATATTAAGGCACAATGTATTAGATGCCATGATTTAGTGGTATTACTTTTTTAGCATGAACATATCAACTAAGTATTATTACTTTAGCATATTATGTTAATTTCCTATGTTAAAATATTTATTTTATTACCTTTAACATCTATGGTATTTATGTCGCATAGACTGTGGGATGCTCACTTACCTAAATCTAGAGACTAAAAAATCATTAGAAGACAAAAGACAAATATAATATAATTTGATCACATAGCTGACAATATATGCCAAACATTAAGTGGGTCAAATGATGCATAATTTAATAACAAAAAATAAAATGATGCATAATTTTGCATCTTGTTTTTGTTAATCATAATGATATAGAAGTTCTCAATTTTTTTTTTGGTTCTTGAATAAAAACTCATATGGATATAATTGATCCTACAAGATTTGTCAACTATAATTGATTAAGTCATGTGCAAGATTGTTGCTGGTCTAGGAAATAAAAAATACGAAAACAGAGAAAAATATAAATTGAATATTGCTGAAATTGCTTTAAGAATTCTAAAAGATGCCAAGGGTCAAGTAAAGTAATTCAATGTTAAGTTGTTACTCACAACTGAGACGCAGTGTTAACAATGTCAAATATATCAAGTCAAATAGTCATTCCTTTTTGCTAAACTCTCTGGTTGAGAATTATTTACTTTGTGAAATGGTAAGAAAATAAAGTGATCAAGAACAAAACAAGTGAAGTGCTTATAAATAACACCCAGATTCTAAACATCACTTGACGATATTTGTTCATACGACTGATGCTCTGTCTAGACACAGATACACTAGGAAATACGAACTAAAAGAAAGAAATAATGAGCAGTTTTCTAATACGTTGCATATGCATGCATATCGGATTTCATTTTTTTTGCTTGCGATGTTCCTGACACCAACAATGATTCTTAGCACAAAACAAGTTTTAGGAACATACCAAAAGATCTTCACTTCAACACATCCAGAACAAAAAGAATATCACAAAAAAGCATGTTTAGGAGAACGGGTGGCAACATGAGGAGGACTGAGAAAACCAAATGTAGCACCAATTGGGTGAAATAAGAGATAAGAACGAATTTGATCAGCATATACGCAAACTAAGTGTAACGATTCAGTAGCATAAAATAATCAAGGAGCTATTTAGACCTCTACAGTACACATCAAACACAAAACAAGAACAAGGGGACTGTACATTGTTTTTCTATCCATTTATTTAGTTCTTCCACAAACACAATAGTCTCAACTCAATCCACATTATCATGATGGTAGCTCCGATCTCATAACTTCATATACAGAAAAAGGGCAAAATTCAATTTAGGACAAAATCGAATTTTAGGGCAAAATCAAAATTTGGGCAAAATCGAATTTTGGACAAAATTCAATTTTGGGCAAAAAATAGTTAGGGCAAATATTGAGAATGGACAATGTACTCAATGCTCACCTGGTGGAAGTCGCTGGTCACTGGTGGTGGAGGCTGCTGGTCGTTGGTGGTGGAGGCTGTGGTGGTTGGTTGGAGGCTGGGTCGCTGGTGGTGGACCTCGTTGGTCGCTGGTTGGAGCTCGTTGGAGGTTGTGGTCGCTGGTGGTGGAGGCTAAGGCCGCTAGTTGGAGCTAGTTGGAGGCTGTGGTCTCTGGTGGTGGAGGCTGTGGCTGCGGGTTGGAGCTCATCGGAGTGTTGTCCGGCTGAGAGTGGTTTAGGCGAAGGAGAGTAGTGTGGGAGTAGTGTGATATTTGAAATTAATTTAAGTAGCCTGTGATATAATAGTTGAATAGCCTGTGATATAATATTTGAAATTAATTTGAACATTAAAATCATCATTGTGAATGACGTTTTTAAAAACATCATTCAGAATGACATTTTCATCCCCTTTGTAAATTTTAACGTTTGTTACTGCCGTTTAAAAAAATCATGTGTAAAAACGTCATTCTAAATGACGACTTAAAAAATGTCATTAGCAATGACGTTTTAAGGAAAAAAAATTAAACTTCAAATCGTCATTTCAATTGACGTTTTTAGGTGAGAAGGCGTCATTTCAAATGACGTTTTTTACAAAAAAGGCTGGGTTTGAGAATTAAGTTTAAAAGTGACTGAATTTGGGTAATAAGTTTTCAAGGGGCATGGATTTGGTCAAAAGCTCCATATTGAACAATCACACCTCAGTTATCAAAGAGTTCTCTCTTTCTGTGGAGATTCCTCACCTTACCTAGTTTTTTTTTTTGAGAACTTCTCAATGTCTCCGGAAGGGCGACATTAACAAGAAAGTTGATTAGAGCATTTCAAGTTCCAAGAAGAAAGGAAACAAATAATTTAGTAATATTATTATAGAAGAATGGCTCTCCAGATCTAGATTTATTACCTAGAGCGTGTTCCCAGGTAATCCTTAACTCTTGAGTTGTTCAAAGTTTCGTAAATCAGCAAAAACCCAAATGAGTTTAGGTCTTTGAGTCTTTTTATTCTTCTAAGAGGAATGTTTTGAATCACAAATTTGTATTTTAAATGTGCATATCAAATCAATGGGAACCATTGGATGAGTGGGTACCAATAAAAAAAATTGACGAGATCCACTCATCTAATGGTTCTCATTGATTTGGGATGTATATTTGATATACGAATTTGAGATATGTAGCATTGCTCTTACTCCAAATCATCCATAGGTATAGTTTCTTTTTGTGAGAACAAACTCTTTCACTCCATCATCGTCTCCACTTCTTTCTAAACTCTCAAGGAAAGTACTATTTAGACCTAAAAATTTGATAATTTGCTGACCTAATAACGTGGTTTTATTGGAACCATTGGATTAACACAAAATTTCAATGTTTGATGGAGACCACAGTCAATCCAAAGATCATGGTGAATTAGGTCAACAAATTAGGTCAATAAATTAGGTTCCAATAACATTGCTCATCTTTCAGACTCCATTCTTTACTCTATTTTCTTCCCTAACCCACTTCTGATGTCGATTTATGGCATGTCCAAAACCTTCTTACTCCATCATGTCCTTTGTTTTATCTAAACTGATTGATGCACCATAATCCTCAAATCTTGACTCAACAAAATTTTACCCCTTCTAACACACTTCGATTTGCAACTCATTTTGGGTTTTTGAAAAACCAAAATGTCAGAAGATCTAGAAACAAATTCTCAAAAGATTTTTTTTTTTTGGATCAAGAAACTTTGTTATATTAAAACCTTAAAACAACATAACACCATCCAGTTCATGAATACAAAAGGCAAAGGACTCCTAGCCTATTCCTTGATGAGATTCCTTTTGGATAATCTCCAATAGTTGTGTAGAAGGATTGATAACCCATTGTACTGGGAGGTAGCCTCTCTGTTTCAGTTGAACCATAGCATTTGCAAGTTGGTTGGTTGATCGATCAACAAAGATGAAGCATAAGGAAGAGATTTGTTGTGCATAAACCCATATATCTTTTTGGATTGGCTCTATTTCTCTCAAAATTGCTCCATGTCCTTTGTTAAGAGACTCTACGAGAATCTTGGAATCAGATTGCACAATTACCTCGTAGAAGCCTTCTTTCAAAATCATCTGGTAAGCTCTCCTAACAGCATAAGCTTCAGAGACAAACGGTGAGGCAGCAACTATTGCTCTAGCTTTTCCTGCAATTAGGTCTCTTTTATTGTCACGAGCAACAACACCGTAAACTGCTATTGCTCCAGTTAAAAAAGCTCCATCACAATTAATAGTTATCCTTCACGAAGATGGTGCCTCCCAGCTAGGCAAAGGAGTTGTGCTGGTTTGTCGTGATTTCTGAGCCTCCATTGTCTTTAGAGACTCTTGCACAGAGATTAAGGCCTGGTTAATAGGACCCGGGTTGACGATGATAGTAGATCCACTCATTTCGTGCCTTCCAAATTGACCAACATAGATAGGATAACGGTGTTTGCCCTCCATTGTAGGCATCTACTCAATTATTTAAACACTTAAATGATTTAACCAGCCAAGTTTCCATTTTGCTAATTTGATATGGATCAATTTGAATTTCTGAAAGGTAGGAAATCCACATCTCTTGCCTAGTGACAAAGAAGAAAAATGTGTTTAGTAACCTCTTCTTCTTCTCCACATTTAGGACAAATGGGATTCTTAACAACCTTTCTCTTTCAAAGTACCCATTTGGTTGCAAGGGCACCATTCACAACTTTCCACATAAATGATTGTAAATTTGGTGGTACTTTGAGCTTCCAGTTAACTCTCCTTACTTCCTCGGGCACTTAAAAGGATGAGGATGCTTGGGATCGTCTTGAGATATTCATCTTTTGTTGCATTTGGAAGTGATATCCACTCCTAACAGTATAAGTTATCGATGTAGTAAATTGCCACTTTACGACATTCTCCTATAATGTTTCACTAAGGGGTATTTGTAATATTTTCCTAGCCACCTCATATGGGAGAGTGGACGACACCAACTCTGTGTCCCATCTTCTTTGGGTTGGGATTATCAACAACTGAACTGTACTTATCATTACTTGTTTGTTCATTTAAGATCCTTCCCTCCCCAGGCACCCAACTATCCTCCCAACATCTAACCTGACTACCGTCACCGACTTACCATAAACACCCTTTGTGAAGGAGATCTCTACCACACAGTAGGCAATGCCAAATCCAAGAGTTTGCAGCTTTAGGCTTGGTCTCCCATATAGATCTATCACGGAAATATTTTGCTTTGAGAAGCTGTCCCCGTAGTGAATCTGGGTTTTGGACTAGGTGCCATGCTTGTTTTGCTAACAAAGCAATGTTGAATATTTCAATGTCCTTAAAGCCCATACCACCTTCCATTTTCCTCTATGTAATGAGGTTCCTGCTCTTCCAATATACCCCTTGCTCCCCTGAGGTCATACTCCACCAAAATATTTTAATACAAGTGGTGATTTCTTGAGAAAAGGATTTAGGAAATTTGAAAATTGTCATCGCATAAGAAGGCATCACCTGTACCACTGTTTTAATAAGCACCTCTTTCGCTGCATGGTTTAACACTTTCTCCTTCCACCCTCCCTTCTTAGCCAAGATTCTTTCTTTGAACTAGGAAAGTGTTTTATTTTTTGATCTTCCCCACTCTATTGGAAGGCTAAGTTATTTCCCTGCATTGGTAAATAAAGGCATTCTGAGGATGTAGGCCAATTCTCTATGCAACTGTTGTAGTGTATTCTGTCTAAAAACCATTCCTAATTTATTTAGGTTGATTTTTTGTCCTGTTTCTTCACAATATATGTTTAGAGTGTTCATTAGTTGATGACATTCAGCCCTTGATGCAACTGAAAAAATGATTCAATTGTCTACAAAAAAGAGATGAAAGACTCTAGGGGCATATCTATTCAATTGAAGGACTCTTACTGTCCCATTTCCAAATCTCTTTCAATCAATCTGGTCAAGCACTCTGTGGCCAAGTTAAAGAGATAAGGGGAGAAGGGTTCCCTAGGCTCAAACCCCTGCTAAGAATCAACCTTATAACCCTTTCTCCATTAACTATGATATTATACCTTACTGTAGTAACACACTACATAATCATATTCACCCATTTGAGATGGAAACCCATTTTAGTCAGCAACCCCCTCAGAAAATCTCACTCTACTCGATCATATGCCTTTGCCATATAGAGTTTTATTGACATTTGGTATTACTTTGTCCTCTTCCTTGCTCTCATGGACTACAGAATTTCTTGTGCCACAATAATGTTATATTGGATCTGCCTTCCTCTTATAAAAGCTTTGCAAAATCAAGCAATGCATGAATTGCTTCAACCTAGATGCTATTAGCTTTGAAATAATCTTATACGAGAAATTACCACAGCTTATAGGTCTCAAGTCCCCAGCATGTTTAGGGTTAGAAATATTTGGAATAAGTGAGATATTAGTTTCATTCAAATCTTTTGAAAGAAAACCAAATTGAAAGAAAGTTGTGACAGCAGAAAATACCTCTGGATGAATAGAAAAGCCTTGGTAAGCCATCTGGTCCAAGTGATTTGAGTGCTCTAAGGCTGAAAACTGCCTCAACTTTATCCATCGTTGGTTTTCTCAGCAAAGCTTCATTCATTTGAGTAGTGAAGATCTGAGGGATTACTTGTAGAGTCTGATGATAATCTCTTGAGCCACCTGAAGTAAAAAGATGTTCATAGTATTCATGTATAAGATTAAGGATCAGTTCTTTCCCAGTAACCCACTCATCTTTAGAATTTTTGAGCAATAACAGCTTATTTTGTTGCCTTCTTTGAATAGTAGTTGCATGGAAAAACTGAGAATTATTGTCCCCATACTGAAACCATTTAACCCTTGATCTTTGCCCCTAATAATTCTTATATATGATCCAAAGTTTTTCAATTTCAACTTTAAGGATTTCCTTCTCATTGTGGTCTTCTAGTAGTTCTTGTCTAGTCTGCACATCAATGAGCTTTAACTTGAGAGCCTCAATTTCCCTCCTACTATTCTTGAAAAAATTGGAACTCCAATAACTTAAATCTCTGCTACAGTTTTTTAGCTTTGCCTTTAACCAATACATTCTGAATCCTTCAACTTGCCTTCTCCAACTCTCTTTAATTGCCTCATTACACTATCTTTCATCAGCCAATAAGCTTCTACATTGATAGAATATCTATGCTTGGAATGTATGAATGATAAATTTGTTGCATATGAACATTTCATGTGCATTTGAGTTGGGGAGTAGCCTTATTAGAAAATACTCTATTGAGCGTGGCTCACCCTTTATGGTAAAATATTTCAGGTGCGGGGTTTACACTGATGGAGGGTTCTCACTTTGAGCCTCATGGATGAAGAAGCCGGAGTGTGGCTTATTTAGAGTAATTTGTAAAGTTACGATAAATGTTTATTTTTGGCATGTAATTAAATGAAAGCGCATGCAAATGTTGTAATAGCTCTTATATAAACCATGTTGGATGTCCAAATACATGTTATGTAAGGTTGGATTGGTTTTAGGAAGGTTTGGAATGAATTGGGGATGAAAAACAGGTGAAGTAACAAATCTGGTCTGAACCTACCGGTAGTTAACAGGTAAAATTTTGTCTTTCGGCCCCTAGCTACCGATAGCTCAAGGTCCAGCAGGCAATGACTATTGGTAATCAACCGGTAGCTCATGGTCCAGTGGACCCAAACTACCGGTAGTTGAATAACATCTACCGGTAGCTCTTCTAAAAATTTGAAAATTTGAAATTGTTTTGCCATGCATTTGGCCCATGTAACCTTTTAGTTAAAGGAAGTGAATGGACTATAAATGAGATATTTTGAGGCACGTCAGATCTTGGTTGGTTTTAAATAATTAAAGGAACACATATCATAATTGTGGGCAAATACCCCTGTTACGGGAAAAGTTATCGGCGTGGTGTCGGGTCAACTGACATCCATGGGTATTTCTGCTGGTTGATGGATGGTCAACGATTGATAAAGGACCCTGAAAATTTTGGGGCGTCACACATTTCATAAAAGTGAGCCCTACTATTTCTTCAGGCTCTTGGACTGTATATTCCTGCTCTCTAATTCCCACTCCTTTAGCAAACAAATTTCTTTGCAAAGCTGTCACCTCATCTTTCCCTTGTACTTGACAAAAGTATCCATCATCTCTCCTCTGTAGGTTGATTGCCTTTTGGTTTGACCACTCCTCTAGTAGTTTCCTTTTCAGTGATAAGCTTCTAAAGACATGTCATGCAAATATCAACGATTTCTTCCATGTTAGCCAAAGGAATGAAGTTGATTTCATGTATAAATTGAAACTTGGAAGAGTTATAACTTTGGGCCTTGGTTAAGATCTGGGGCTTGGTGAAAGTTTAGGGGATTGGTGTTGTCTCACTGATGACTATAGAGTTAGTCATTGTTGGGTAACTTGGTTTTGGGTTTTTTGTTTCATCAGGTTCTTGTGGGGTTATGTTTTCACATGGCTCATCAACTGTGCGACCTGATTTTGGGTTATGTCCAAAGAAAAACATGATGGGTTGTTTCGTGTGTGGGTGGGCTTAGTCTAAAAGAAGTAGGTTTCCATTTGCAAAGTATGGGCAAGTTCCAAAACTAGGCTTTCAATGAGCTTTTCTTGTAAATTGGTGCTATATCTAGGTTGTCAGTCTTTTGGTATTGTGTGTGACAAGGGATCTTTAGGGTTAGTTTCGGGAGGTAGAGAAATGTAATCAGTGAGTGGCAGAGAAAATGGTATCAATTCCATTACCTCTTGTATTGACTATTTTTCTGTTATTCAATCTTCCATTATGCTTCTGCCACATACTCCTATTGATGTCTTTGTCTCACTAGATCCAGCCGAATATTGTTCCACTATCTGATTCTCACACCCATTCTAGTTTGCAGTATATTCACCCTCATCAACGTGTCCTTGTGTGATGACTCCTCACGCGCCACAAGTATTTCTACATTCATCAAATGCTCTGTCGGATGTGATTGAAATCCCAACAATGCCATTGCTGCTCTCAAATGTGGCCCATGAGCCTCTTGTTAGTCTTGGGGAAGTGGGTTCTCACACCTAGACTGATCATGGCCTATACACCCACATTTGTAACAAAAGTCATCAAGGCATTCATACTTCAGGGAAATCTTTCTATCAGGTTGTCCTGGCCGAGGCATCTAGAAATGTGTTGGTAGGGGTTTTGTGAGATCAATCGTTACTCTTATCCTCAGATAATTTCTCCATAGATTATTTTGTACAAAGGAATTGGTTCCATCTACTGGTTTCCCTAGCGCTTTTGTTATACAAAACACATTTACAGGTGTAATCAAATTCAACGGTAAGCCATGTGCTTGAACTCAGAAATCAATGGTTTCAAAATTTAGCTCTGAGAGGGGGTAATTTGGCTTGCTTTGCTTAAGCACTAGGAGATGCCCCTTAACATACCAGGGCTTGAGTTGTATTACTCTCTACTTCATCTTTGATTTCTAGACTAGCATCTGCCTTCCATGCCCTTGTAACTATTACCTTGACCTCACTTTGATTGAGAGTCTTGTTTGTGAAAACCTTGCCAATAAGACAGTATTGTTGAACAAAACCTGGTATTCTCTTCGAATTGTAGCATATTCTCATCACTTGGTCTGAATATAGTTGTTCAAATTTCAAAAAAATAGGGGCTGGTTGTGAGTTTGTTGTTTGAAAAGTTTGTGGGAGTTCTATGGAGGTTGTATATTGGATGAGTGAGGGAAAGTTGAGACAGAAAGGGATAAGGACCAAAGGCAAAACAGAAGGAGAAAAAAGGAGACAAAGATAGAGAATACAAGGGATGAAGACGAAAGGCAATACAAAAGGAGAACAATGGAGAAAAGATAAGGAATACCAAGGGGTGAAGAAAAGGGAAAGGACAATAAATTGAGTTGTAGAATTTATGCCTATTTTAATGCATAGGTCTTACATTGGGAAATCAACCTTTCTAAGATTATCAATGATGAAAAAGGCATTCGTTCGTTAATATTAATACAGAAGGGGAAAGAACAAAAGAATGATGTAGAACTTCATGAGTGGGTAACCAAAGCAGCGAGAGAGATAACTCTACCTTGGGAGGAGAGCGACGAAAGTTTTTCCTAGTCGTGTCTTCAGTTCCTGCGATTCTTTGTGATGATGAAAAGTTCAAAGAGTGTGAGAAGCCCAAAGAGGGTCAATGGTGGGTAGGTATGTTAATATTTATATATAATCAACCGTTAATAATCAACATATGTAGAGAGAGAGAGAAAAGAAGAAGAAGAAGAAGTCTTGTGGATAATCTGAAAATGGAGATGGATTCCTCTTGTCATTAACTTGGAGGAAGTTATATTCTCAAAAGTTGAACCATCCTTATTTCCCGTTCTATTCTAACCCAATAGCATCTAGGGATGCCTATCAATCTTGTATGTTGGGGAAAATCTTATCGAAAACAACCCTAAATAAACGAAGGGTTACAAGCGTATTGCAGGGAGCATGGAAAACTGCAAAGGGATATTCTAATTTCTGAGAGAAGAATGTCTATATGTTCATGTTTAAAGATAAGGAGGACAGAGATAGAATATACAAAAAAGGTCCATGGTCTATTATGGGTGCCTTTTTGGTCCTGAAAAAATTTAGTCCACAGTGCTCTATTAGAGATTATGACTTCTTCAAAACAGAGTTTTGAATCCATATTTGGGAGCTAACGTTGGACATGATAACCAATAATAACTCATGACGGATTGGTCTGATAATAGGAGATCTACCTAATTAGAAGAATTTGAAGGTGAATTGTTATTCCACAAGAGCTTTTTGAGGGTAAAATGTACCATTAACCTTAATGAACCATTGACGAAAGGGTTCTATCGGGTTCGTGAATGGTAGGATGACATGTGGATTAACTTCAGACATAAGAGATTATCTAATTTCTGTTATTAGTGCAGGAGAATTGGCTATACACTAAATTTGTGTGCTGAGAGGAGGTTGGAAAATCAG
Organism: Ilex asprella; assembly: GCA_023539305.1. NCBI lineage: Eukaryota > Viridiplantae > Streptophyta > Magnoliopsida > Aquifoliales > Aquifoliaceae > Ilex > Ilex asprella. The sequence continues at coordinate 42,181,380 of CM042185.1, forward strand.
GGGAATTTTGGTCTAGATTTGCGAGCCCAAATTGAACAAACAATTGTTTTCTTTTGAGATAATTGGTTAATAAAAGAACAAGAAGCCAATGAGAAATAAAAAAGCAAGGAAAAATGAAATTGAATAGGCTGTCTGTTAGAGAAGATGAAGTATTACCAAGGTGTGATATCCTAATAGATAATCCGAGAGCACATGCCAGTAAGGAAGGATAACATAACAACCAAGCAAAGATTCACTTGATTCCTAAAGGTCCAGAATTAGTACGAGCAAATGTAAGGGCAACATGCGAAGAGGCAGAATCAAAGTTGCAACATCTTTACAGCTCATTGTAGAGGGTTAAGCGAGGTACACAACTAAACAAGGATGGTGGGATGGACCTAATTGTGCTGGATCAACAAGGGGGAGCGAACAGAATATTGAAGGAGAATAACAAAGTCCAAGGGGAGAAACCAAATTACAAGTGACAATTAAAGCAATTAGCCATGGGCAAGGAAGACCAGGGTTATTTTGTGACTGAACCCCTGGATAGCCCAAACGAGATCCCAAAAGGTG
>CM042185.1:42182331-42213847 GCA_023539305.1 Ilex asprella
CCAAAGAAGTGATAGTAAAAGAGAAGCTACAAAAGAACTTTCAGAAAATGACATAGTGTGGGGGGGAAATTTGTCTTAAGGACATAGTGTCAAACACTAGCCTTGATCTACATCAACTTCAATAACACTTGCTGTTCTGCAAACGGGTTAGTATTTTTATTGGTTTGACAAATAGTTACATGTAACTCTTTCCTAGAACTCTTTCATGTAACTCTTTCGTATAAGACAATTTATGTGTAACTGTTTTGAATTTGAGTTACTTTTTTGTTATACATTACATGTTTCAAATTCAAAAATTTTAATAAGTGATTTTACAATATTTGGAATATCACAAACAACAAAGTGAAGAAAATTAAAGAAAAAGAAAGTGGTGAGGATAGAAAGGAGGATGGTGAAGAGAAAGTAATAAAGAGGAGAAGATAGAAGAAAGCAAAGAAGAACAAAGTGAAGGGGGGATTGGCCAAGATAAAGAGGAGGAAAGCATCGACAAGGAGCATAAACAAGAGAATAGGACCCATGGGCGGAGCTACCATTGGGCTAGTGCCCACACTCAATTGTTTTTGTTTAACATTAGCTATATATATTTTTAAATAAAATATCAATATATTTAATTGTGTTCACCTAATTATTGTGTTCTTGTGATATGGATTAGGATAAAAAATTCATACCTAAATGATTACTAACTTTGACTAATGCTATTGGAACCTAATTTCAGTGCCTAATATATTTTAACATTAAGTCTCAATATTTAATAAAGTCCCCTATCCATACGATAGATTCAATTCGGATATGTCTAAATAAGTTTTGGACATATTAAAGGTATTTTGTAATTTTTTAAAATTATATGATTATTTTATTATTATATAGAAAAAAAAGTGTCGTTATGTAAGAATTTACAAAGTCATAAAATGGAAGATTGTTACCATGATTTTATATATATATATAAAATATTTGTTAATGGCATTGATTTGTAACACTTTCAAAAGATAAAAAAAATTATCAGTCAATTGTAAATGATAATAATTAGTTTTATTTTTTGTACCAAAATTATAAATAATTTCTTTTTTATTTCTTGTGTACACACGATGTAGATCAGTTTTTAATTTTTTATGTTTAATAAACTTTAAAGTTTTTAAATATGATTTCAACAAATATGAATTTATGAACTTCTATAGCTCTAATAAAAAAATAAAAAAACTTCTACGATCAATTGAAAAAAAATATAACTTATTAACGTGTCCACCCAAAACTAATTTTCTGGCTCCGCCTCTGATAGGACCAAAGAAAAACGGGAGAGCAAAGTGAATGAAAGTGAAGAGACCAAAGAAAATGAAAGTGAAGAGAAAGATGTACAAGAAGAGGAGGCAGAAAGCAAAGTTATTGAAAATGGAGAGACCTAGGGAAAAGAGAGTGAAGAGAAGAGAGTTAAGGAAGAAGAGAAGAACGAGAGCGAGAAAAAGAGAGGGAAGAGAGGCAAAAGAAAAAGAAGATAGCAAAGAGGAGGAAACTAACACGTAGGATTCAGGTTCAATGGAGGATCATGTTGGGTCTCCCTTCTTATGCCTTCTCATTGGGACTCAACTCAAGTTAAAGATATGTGCATGTGTGCATTGAAACTAAGCTTTGGAAGAGTCTAGCACAAACAATGAATAGAAGATCTTTTGTCTTCCAAGGAGCCTGACTAGTTTTTACACTTTTTGAGTGGGAAAATCTATAGAAAATATTGAGAAGGACATCTTCTTTTGTGAGAGAAAAAGTGGAAGACAACAGTCCACTTCTTGCTCTTGTTTAAGGCTCATTTCTACTCCAATCGAGCTGAAATTTTAGGGACATATTCCTCTCTTCCATAGCTAGTTTCTACTTATTCAGGTCATCAATTGGACTCTTCTACAACTAGTTTTCAATGACACAAGTTCAACCACTTTGGAGAGATCTTTCTAGTTGCTTTGTGTTGAAATCCACCTAAGGGTGAAGTTTTTATGTTTGGGAGCCAAGGAACTATTTTTCTCTTGATGTTTGATATCTATAGTTATGACTAGAAGACTTGTAATCCTACTTTCGTTGATAGTAGAGATATTGGACTAAGTTTGGTTTCGTGGTTTTTTCCTTCGCCTTGAAGGGTTTCCTCGTTAAAAATTCTTGTGTTTCTTGTTGTTGGTTTGGTTTGCTTATTGTGCTTGATTTTGGTTTTGGTTATTCTCTGTTGATTTGCACTTAGAGGGAAAATCACTAGTTTGCCCAACAAGTGGTATCAGAGCACGGGTTGACTTTGGTTTATTTCGTGTGTAAATCATGGAAGGTAATGTGAGGCGTATGGTTAGTTTCAATGGAAACAATTAGGTAACATGGAAGACTAAAATGGAAGACCTCTTGTATTGTAAAGATCTTTATAGACCCATAGAAGGTGAAAAAGGCCAACCCCTTGGTATGTTAGATGGTGAGTGGACCAAGCTTAATCGAAAGGTCGTCAGGTTTATTCGTTAATGGATTGATGATAGTGTTTTCCACCATGTCTCTATCGAAGATTCAACACACTCTCTTTGGCAAAAATTAGAGAGACTTTATGAGAGGAAAACGACCATTAACAATACTTTTTTTTTGTTTCGAAAGCTTGTTTATTTAAAGTACAAAGAGGGCAGCTCCATTGCAGAACATTTGAATGAAATGAAAAGCATTGTAAATCAACTTTCTTCCATGAAGATTCTTTTTAATGATGAGTTGCAATCTTTGTTGCTTCTTAGTTCATTGCCGGAAAGTTCGGAGACCTTGGTAGTGACGTTTAGTAACTTTGCCCCCGATGGAATTGTCAATATGAGTCAAGTGACTAGTAGCTTGCTAAATGAAGAGACAAGAAATATATCATCTGGTTCTTCTCATTCCAAAGCACTTGTCATGGAGAAGCGGAGGAGAAGTAAAAGTAGAACACCTCACAACTATGACAAATCACGAGGAGCTTCAAGTTCAAGGAAAAATATAGTGTCATTATTGCCACAAGAAAGGGAACATAAAGAGAGAGTGTAGAAAACTCAAGAAGGATCAAAAGAAAGAAAAATGTGATGAAAAGAAGCAAGAAGACACTATCGCAATCACTTCTGATCGTGACATCATTGTTGTGTGCGATGAAGGTTATGTTAATTTCAGGTGTCAAGAGAATAGTTGGTGATTGATTCTGGTGCTTCATTTTGTATTACTTTACGGGCTTATTTCTTTACATCTTACACTCAAAGATATTTTGGATTTGTTCGAATGGGAAATGAGGGCTTATAAAAAAATCATGGGTTTTGGAAATATTTGCTTGGAGACAAATATTGGTTGCTAGGTGTTGCTTAAATACGTGAGACATGTCCCCGACATTCAACTTAATTTGATCTCCACGAGGAAGCTTGATGACGAGGGATACAACAACCATTTTGGTGATAGAAAATGGAGGCTTACTAAAAGATCTTTGGTTGTGGCTAAAGGGAAGAAAATTGCTACTATTTACTCAATGGAAGCAAAAATCTGTAAGAGTGAAGTTAATGCACTTGGGAATAATTCCTCCACTAAGCTATGGCATAAACTGCTCGGGCATATGAGTGAAAAGGGATTGCAAATTCTTTCCAAGAAACAACTCCTACTAGAAATGAAAGGTACACCTCTCAAAACATGTGTTCATTGCCTAGCCGATAAAGACCATTGAGTTATTTTTTGTAGGAACTTTGCATCTAGAAAAACCAAATTTTTGGATTTGAAATATTCAGATGTGTGTGGTCTTATAAAAGTTAGAACACTTGGTGGCGCACTTTACTTTCTTACCTTTATCGATTACCATTCAAGAACGGTGTGGGCATATGCATTGAAGAGAAAAGATCAAGTGCTAGAACTGTTTAAACATTTTCATGTCAAGGTGGAATGAGAAATGGGGAGAAAATTGAAATGCATTCGCACGGCCAATGGTGGGTACCTAGGACCATTTGATGGTTATTGTGATACTCATGGGATTAGACATGAGAGGACTGTTTGTAAGACTCCTCAACAAAATGGAGTTGCCGAGAGGATAAATCACACTATTGTTGAAAGGATTAGGTGTATGCTTTCACATGCTAAGCTACCTAGAACCTTTTGGGGTGAGGCAATGATGACAACAGTTGACTTAATTAATCTTTCTCCTTCTATTCCTCCACGTGGTGAAGTGCCCAAAAAAGTTTGGAACGGTTAAGACATTTTATATGCTCATTTGAAAGTTTTTGGTTGTAGGTCATTCATTCACATACCCAAAGATTAGAGGTCTAAACTTAATTCTATGGCAAATCAATGCATATTTCTTAGATATGCACATGAGGAATTTGGGTATAGATTGTGGGATCCGGCCGACAAGAAACTTGTTAGAAGTAAGGATATTGTATTTCTTGAAGATCAAACAATTGAAGACTTTGAAAAGGTTGAGCAGCCCGAGACTTATATTCATGATCTTATTGACTTGGATCTGATTCCTTCACCTATTGTGCATGATGAAAATGGGGGAAGAGATGTAGCCACTTCATGATGATGAAGTAGATGATGGGATTCCAAATGATGTTGAGCTAGAAAATGAGGGGGAGTTTCTAACTCAAGAGCCACCACCACAACCTGAGTTAAGAAGATTTACAAGAGAGCAATAACTATCCCAAAGGTATACTTCAAATGAGTATGTGATGCTATTCAATGGGGAAGAGTCTGAGACTTATCAAGAAGCCCTAAAAGCATGAGCACAAAGATGAATGGTTCAAAGCTATGCAAGAAGAGATGAAGTCTTTGCTTGAAAATCACACATATGAGTTAGTGAAGCTTCCTAAAGGAAAGAAAGTGCTGAAAAATAAATGGATATTTCAATTGAAGAATGATGAGAAGAGTTCTAAACCAAAGTACAAAGCACGGCTTATTGTCAAAGGCTTTGAGCAGAAAAAGGGCGTGGAATTCGATGAACTTTTCTCACCCGTGGTGAAAATGTCATCCGTTAGAGTTGTTCTCAGCATGGCTACAAGTATGGACTTGGAAATTGAGCAACTTGATGTGAAGACCGCCTTTCTCCATGGAGATTTAGATGAGGAAAACTACATGGAACAACCCGAAGGTTTTAAAACCAAAGGGAATGAGCATCTAGTTTTCAAGTTAAAGAAGAGTTTGTATGGATTGAAGCAAGTGTCGAGGCAATGGTACAAGAAATTCAATTCTTTCATGATGGATCATGGATATTCTTGAACCAATTCCGATCATTGTTTGTTTATGAAAAAGTTTTCGATTGGTAACTTTATCATTCTCTTGTTATATGTTGATGACATGCTTATAGTGGGTCAAGATTCTATCAAGATTGACAAATTGAAGATGGAGCTAAGCAAGTCCTTTGCCATGAAGGACTTAGGACCGGTAAAACATATTCTTTGTATGAAAATTCTCCGTGATCGAAAGAATGGACAGCTTGGTTATCACAAGAAAACTAAATTGAAAAAGTTCTCGAAAAGTTCTCGAAAAGTTCAAATGGACAAAGCAAAGTAGGTTAGCTCTCCACTTGCAGGCCATTTCAAGCTTAGCTCATTACAATGTCCTACAAGTTAGAAAGAAAATGATAAATGCTGAAAATTCCTTATTCTTCAGTCGTTGGTTGTTTGATGTACGTCATGGTTTGCACAAGGCCGGACTTAGCTCATACAGTTGGTTTGGTTAGTAGATTTCTCTCTAATCTAGGAAAAGAAAATTGGGCAGTTGTTAAATGGATTATGAGGTATCCCTGGCGTTCTTCCAAGGTGTCGTTATGCTTTGGAAAAGGCAAGCCTATTCTGTAGGAATTCGCGGATGCAGACATAGCTAGTGATGTTGATTCCCGAAAATCTATATCGGGTTACTTACTCACTTTTGATGGGGGGCAGTTTCATGGCAATCAAAACTTCAAAAATGTATTGCTTTATCACCACCGAGGTTGAGTATATAACCGTGACAGAGGCTAGCAAGGAGAAGTTATGAATGCGAAGATTCTTACATGAATTAGGCTTGAAACAAGAGAGGTATGTTCTCCATTGCGATAGTCAAAGTGCAATTCACTTGAGTAAGAATTCTACTTTCCATTCAAGATCAAAACATATTGATGTGTGATATCACTGGATACGTGATATTTTGCAATCAAAATTGCTTCACCTTGTTAAAATCCATACCGATGATTATGCATCGGATATGATGATGAAGGCCTTACCCAAAGACAAACATGAGAAGTGTAGAGTTTCAGCGAGTTTGGTAGGGTCCTCTGCATAAGTCGAGAGGGGGAGATTTGTTGGGTGTCCCTTCTTATGCCTTCTCATTGGGACTCAACTTAAATTAAAGATATGTGCATGTGTGCATTGAAACTATGCTTTGGAAGAGTCTAGCACAAGCCATTAACAGAAGCCCACTTCTTGCTCTTGTTCAAGACTCATTTCTACTCTGATCGGGCTGAAATTTCAGGGACAAATTCCTCTCTTCCACAACTGGTTTCTACTAATTCAAGTCGTCAATTGGACTCTTTTATAGCTGATTTTTGATGACACAAGTTCAACCACTTTGGTGAGATATTTCTAGTTACTTTGTGTTGAAATCCACCTAAGGGTAAAGTTTTTATGTTTGGGAGTCAAGGAACTATTTTTCTCTTGATGTTTGATACCTCTAGTTGTGACTGAAAGACTTACAATCCTACTTTCGTTAATAGTGAAGAGATTGGACCAAGTTTTGTCTCGTGGTGTTTCCCTTCTCCTTGAAGAGTTTCCACGTAAAAAATTGTTGTGTTTCTTTTTGTTGGTTTGGTTTGCTTGTTGTGCTTGATTGTGGTTTTGGTTATTCTCTATTGATTTGCACATAGAGGGAAAGTCACTAGTTTTCCCACAGATCAGGTTAATCCCAAAAGTGACGGGAAGAATGAAGGTGCAAAATAGGAAAATCATAGGGGGGAGAATTCCTCTGGTGAAGAGGTCTAGGACTTCCAAAATTTAATCGAAACTGAGAAAGGAAGTGTTAGTGGAAATGCATAACTTGAGAAGCAAAGTATAAAGTAATAAAATTTGATATGAAACAACTCACGTTGAGGTGTGGATATTTCGCTTTCTTTAAGGAGATTCAAGTCCTCTACAAATAGCAAAATCCAAAATCAGTGTAGCAAACCTTCTCGTTTGACTTGGCCCTCCACTATACAGCAGCCCGACAACTTTGTCATATGACTCACCAATTTTGCACAAGTGGTTAAGTTTAAAACTCCATCATAGAAACACCCTTCTTTGGCCTAAAATTTCAAGTATGTGGTGACGTGTTATAATGTGTTATATGATGTTACATAAGTGTTTAATGGTTGTTCAAAGACTTCAAATATACATTTAAGAGGTTCTATTTATAGGCTCTTAAACTTTTCTAGAGTTCATGTACGCAAGTCACGTATGTATACACAAAAAATATGTATGCAACTATACATGTATATAGTAATGATCGATTCATAGATATAACTTATACATGAGATAAAGTACATGTATATGTATCTACTTATACATGTATGCAATAAAAGATAATTCATGTATAATATTGATGCCACTAACAACATGAAGGGAGTGGTACCTATATCACTAATGCCACTCAAAATCAAAACAAAATAGTAGATTTTATGGTTCCTAATGAAGAGAACAAACAAATATTTTAAAAGGAGCAGTCTGAGGAAACAAAGAACGGTTTAGTAGATTTAGCTTGAAATGAGAATAATGACAGATCAGAGGCAGAAGTCAGATACCAATTCTGAAACTGAAGAAGCAAAAAAGAGTAAATTCTTGAGTGAAAATGAAAACGCGGATTTAGGCCAAAACACATTTGCAGATGAGAAAGAGGCCTCTTCAAGCACAATGATAAGAATATTATTAACCAAGCAAAATAATATCACATGTAGTGTATCAAAAGAAAGGTTACTAGAATAAAACTGGAATTTGGCATAATCTCATGAAGGAATATTAATACTACATCAAACACATTATCGACAATCTCCCTTTTCTGAATAGGTAAAAATAATACATATGCATGACTTCTGGAATAAAAAATGACTTTATTAGGGTGATAACGTGGCCATGGGTAATTGGTTTAAGAAATGACGGCAAAGGTATTCAAAGGCTATCCTTTCTTGATTAGTGTGGCACACCTCTTTCCTATTTTTCCAAAAATTTAACATTTTATTTCTCATTTCTCCATTTTAAATCACATTTTAAATTTTAGGCTAATTTCTTTCTTTGCTTCTTTGCTTTTTATTTTCACCAATTTTTTCTTCCTTTGAACGGTAGTCACCATTTTCTTCTTTTTCTCGCTTTTTCGTCTAGTACTTTCTTTAGGAGAGGTGCAAAAAAAAATTAGATAGGAAGGGTTGATTAAATATTTTTTTGTAGCTTGGTTAACTTATGGGTTTTACAAAAAAGAATTTATACTTTTAGGCTCAATCACGACTTACTAGAGATATAATTTTGTAAAAGAAATGGCTAAGACTCAAAATTAAATCACAAATGGCATAAGATCATTTTCCAAAAACAATACACCAGCATAATTTCCAAGTAAAAATTTAAGAAAATGTTAACCATGTTATTTAATAAGTGCTAATTAAAACAAAGCTAATGATATTATTTAAAGAAATTTACCATTGAATCGAAGATTCTTACTTGAGTAAATGTGAAATATCTCTCTAAGGAGGAATAGGTCAAAATCTGCAATAGGTTTTATATCTCCACTATATATGTAAGCTTAATAAAGGAGTGAAATATTTCAAAAGGTTTCAAAATAAGGAACTTTAATGTGCTCAAAAAAATGAGTTTCTATGAAAATATTAAGATAATGCACAATTATCATATGAAAATCCCATGTAATCGGGTTAAGGATATCCCTGCAAAGCATAAGAATAATAACATAATTCTTAACTTGAATAATATTAAATAAGCATCCCAACTTAACAAAATTTAACAAAATGATCTACTATATTAATTAAAACCAAATCCAAAAACTAACATTCAAAGCATAAAAACTGAAATGAAATGCATAAAATAAAAAGTTTAGTAAAGATAGTAGAAGTGTGGAATCTCCAGTGTCTCGGATCATGAAGTTGACGGGCCTCCACCATATTGTCATCTCAGTACACTCAGAATCTCACTCTGGCTCTGTGTGTAGCTAGCCATGCATTGATCGATCTGGGTGATGCTGGTCTCCAACCCTAACAGTGTCTGGCGGTCGGACCTGTCATGAACTTGGATGTATGACTGCTTTTCTTGTTGTTGATGCACCTCTGGTGGATGAAAATCTACACGTCCCTGGAATGGATCTGCATGTGGTGCGGGTGGTACCTCCGGTTGCTCCTCGGGTTGCCCTCCATGGATTTTTCTTAATGAAATCTTGTCTAATGGTGCTAAATGTTCCACCATTGGCCATGAGGGATCCACAATCACTCATTTTTCCCTGCACAAATTAGATACTAACATAGCAAACGGGAGTGAGGGCTTCTTAACTTTGACGGTTAGCATCATTTAGTGCACTATCAGATTGGGCAAGTCAATGGTGTGTCACATTCCAAATGCATACAAGAAATAGGCTCTTTTTGGTGTAAATCTGATTTTCTAAGACTGGGGCAACATACTGTTTACAGTTATCAAATTCAGAATCCTATACTTGTCAGTTAAATCCCCTTGCTTTATATATTTGTTCGGCCCACCCATACATATTCTAGGTTTCCCGTTAATTCAACCACAATCACAGTTATGTTAGGCAATTCAGTATAGTGATTTTATGGGTTTGAATATCTCGGGATTGGATTCAGAAAATATTCAATAGTAGTCGATGTAACTTGAAATGCCACGCCTCTAACATAAACTCTAAACTGTCTAGACCTGGTTTCTTTTGCATTGCTATAAAACTCACAGACCAAACATTCATATACAAGACCCACAAACTTAACATAATTCAACCAACCTCGGGCAGCCAAATTTTGTCTTACCCCTAAGTGCTCGAAATCCTCATAGATGATAGTCCTCTCAGAAATAATAGTTTTGGAGAAAAAATGACTGTCATACCAGACTTGTTGATCGATGTTCTCGAACATCGTTGCATTGTAGATATTCAGACCTTGGGGTGGTTCCTGATGTTAAGGCAGTGATTCAAGAGGTGAAGATTGTCTTCTCCTGGCTCTACTCAACGAAACTTTCGTTCTTGTTCTAGGATCCATAACTCTTTGATTTCTTTCTTGATATGAGATTTCAATAAGTTTTGATCTGTTAAATCTTGTAAAATGTTATGGGTAAGTGCTTAATCATAAGGAAATTGAAGAAAAGTGGATAGGTGAAGCAAATATGAGTAAAGAAGGTGCAAGAGGCTAGTGACTTCTGATCTTCTCCCTGGTTTCCAGCTTTAGTTTCTAGTCTACAATTTTAGTATCAGTTTTATTTAAGAAAATTACACATTAACTACTTAAATTCTAACTTATTATCTTAATTATCGCATTTACATTTATACAAATCTAAAATCATTCATCTTTTGATCACAATTGATTTTAATCAGAATCTTCTAAATCAAGGGCATCAGTGAACCGATTAATCTCTTGTCTCACATATGTTGCAAGCATGGGACTAGAAAAAGATGGTGTCTTAAGGTAATCCTTACTCTACCCATACTTAATCCAATCAAGATGATCTAACACTCGACTTAAAATTGGTTCCGCACACTGATTATATTCTCTCAAATACATTAAATGACCACACTTTACACAACCACTCAGTCGATTCACTCATCGGCGTTTGGCAAATGAACTTTTTCCGCACAAGGGTTTTGTTTGATTGTCCAGAATTTTTAACTTTCTAACGACCCTTGTTTTTGCTATGATTAAAGAATGTATGTCTTTTGGAAAATTAAGTAGCATACTCAGACTAAACCAAAACAATTGTTCATCCATCTTTGAATATTTTTTGAAAATTTACTCTAAAATTGACTCGTTATCTGGTTATTTAACGTATGTTGGTTACAAAGATGAATATGAATTATTCCCTCCTCCAACATAAATTTCACATTGTCACCAATGTATAGCATAATGAAATAGAATTATAGACAATTGCTAATAAGATCTGGAGGCGAGACAAATCCATAATGCAAAACTCTAATTTGTAAGACAAATAACAAACGATTAGTACTACTATTTACAATCAAACACTTATAAAAACTTTTCATGGCACATGTACTGGTTCCATTAATTGAATGGAATTCACATCTTGAATAAATCCATCATGATACGACTTTAGCCTTTGACCATTCACTTTAAAAATATTTCCAGTAAATGGGGTCTGTCCATCTTGATCTTAACTTTCAAGGAAATAGACGGAGTCTTGAATTATATAATAGGACTATTTGAGATGGTTCAAAAGAATTCTGCACAATATTTCCATTCTGGACTTAGCAATCTTTGCATTCTCATATGCTCCATTCCTCGATTCTTTTAATTCATTAATTTGAAGTTTACGGGACGCACTTGCTTTGTCAATATCAAAATTCATCATTTTAATTGTGCAGTATGCTCGATGTTCTAATTCCAAAAGTAAGTGACATGGTTTATTGTAAACTAACCGATAATAAGATATTCTCAAAATAGTTTTGTATACACTACGATAAGCTTAAAGTACATCAGTCAATCTCAAAAACCAATCCTTGTGGTCTGGATTTACTATTTTTTCTAAAAAAAAGGATTATCTCCCTATTAGTCAATTCAACTTGTCCACTTGTCTGGGGATGATAAGGGGAAAATATATTGGGAGAAATCAAATATTTTTTCATTAGGTTTTCAAAAAAATTATTATAAAAATGTGTTCCCCCATCACTGATAATGGCTCGAGAAATTTCAAATCTGGATAAACTATTTTCTTTTAAAAACTTGATCACTATGCGGTGATCATTATTTTGACAAGGGATTGCCTCTACCTATTTGAGAACATTATCAACGACAACCAAAATATACAGATAACTAAAAGATGGGGGAAATGGTAGCATAAAATCGCTGCCCCAACAATCAAAAATTTCAATGACTAAAGTAGGGTTTAAAGGCATCATTTTTCTATTTAAAATATTCCTCATTCTTTGACATTTGTCAGAGTATAGACAAAAGACATGTACATCTTTAAAATGAGTGGGCCAATTAAATCCACACTGCAAAATTTTATCAGAGATTTTCTTTGAAGAAAAATGTCCTTCGCAAGCTTCAGAATGACAAAATGAGATAATCTGACTGATTTCGTGATTTGGTAGACAATGCGTTATTATTTGATCTTTATAGTACTTAAACACATAGGGATCTTCCTAAAAGAAATTGCATACCTCATTCAAGAATTTCTTTCTGTCGGTCCAGGTATAATGAAAAGGAATAGTACATGTGGCTAAATAATTGGTCATATCTACATACCATGGTACTTCTGTTGCTACAAAAAGCTACTCATCTGGGAAGGTTTCTTTGATTGGCATGGACTCTTCTTTTATATCATAATTCAGCCTTGACAAATGATCGGCCACTATATTTTCAACTCCTTTCTTATCCTTGATGATAAGATCAAATTCTTGGTGTAACAATATCCAACGTAGGAGATGTGGTTTAGCGTCCTTCTTGGAAAGCAAGTATTTCAAGGCTGCACGATCAGTAAACACAATAATTAAGGATCCAACCAAATACAAAAAAAAATTTATCTAAAGCAAACACAACAACAATCAAATTTTTTTTCTATGGTAGAGTAATTCAATTGTGCACCATTCAAAGTCTTGCTTGCATAATAAAAAGGATCGGACATTTTTTACAATCTTGGGTGGAGGGAGGATGACTATTAAATCAATTTTAGACTTATAAACTTCAATTCCCTCAGCAAAAATTTCATGTCTGAAAACAATACCCTGTGTGACCATAAATGACATTTTTTTCGATTCAAAACAAGATTTGTTTCCTCACATCGAATAATATTTTTTTTAAGATTTTCTAATCATAATTCAAATGAATCACTAAACACTGAAAAATCATCTATAAAAACTTCTAAAAACCGCTCCACTATATCACTGAATATACTTAACATACAACGCAGGTGGCTGGAGCGTTATACAATTCAAAAGGCATTCTTTTATAAGCAAAAGTGTCAAAAAACATGTAAAAGTGGTTTTTTCTTGATCATCAATTGTAATTTTAATCTGATTATAGCCAGAATATCCATCTAAGAAACAACAATAAGTATGACCGGTTTTCATTGTAAGACTTGATCTAGAAAAAGTAGGGGAAATGATGTTTTCTGGTGTGAGAATTCAACTTCCGATAATCAATACACATACGCCAATCAGTGACTGTACACATAGGAACTAGTTTATTTTCTTGATTTTTTATGACAGTAACACCAGAATTTTTAGGCACTAATTGTGTGGGACTGACTTATTTACTATCAGATATAGGATATATGATATCAACATCTAACAGTTTAAGTGCTTTAGCCCTGAGTATCTCTTTCAAATGTGGGTTCAACCTTCTTTATGGCTATTGGGATAGTTTGGAATCTTCTTCTAAGTATATGTAATGAGTACATAGAAGATGAATTATACTCTTTATATCTGCTATTGACCAATCGATAACACTTTTATGATTTTTTTATGATCTCAGTCCATTTATTTTCTTAGACTTACAACAACTTTGAAGATATTATTACTGGATGAGTTTCATCCTCCCCCAAGAAGACATATTTCAAGTCAGTCATGAGAGGTTTTAACTCAATTTTGATAACTTCAACACTGGGCTTTACAGACTTAAGTTCAGCAGACAATAATTCTTCAAATTTTGGATTCCAAACTTCAATGACTGACATATATATAGACTCCTCATTATGTACAGACTCTAATGCATGTGAGTCTTTCTTTGTACAAATTTTTTCAAACAGATTTTGAGTTAACAACTCAACACAATTTACTTCATGCTGCTCTTCTTCTTCTCTGGGTTGTATTTCAATGTTAAACACTTTCAATTCCAAAGTCATATTTTCAAATGAAAGTTTTGTGATCTCATTCCTACAATTAATCAATGCATTTGATGTAGGAAAGAATGGTTGTCCTAAAATGACAGAAATGTGTGTAGAGGCATGCAAAACTAACTGTGTATTTAAAACAATGAAATCCACAGGGAAATAGAATTTATCGACTTGAACAAGTTCATCTTCCACAATTCCTCGTGAGTTTTTTCCAGAACGGTCTGCAAATTACAATGTGACGTTGGTGGGTTTCAACTCACTCATCCCTAATTGTTTATAGGCTGAAGATCGAAATAAATTGACATTGGATCCAAAATCGAACAAGGCTTGCTCAATCTGAAAAGTTTCGATTATACATGAAAATGTAGGACTTCTAGGATCTTTGTACTTAAGAATGGCCTTGTGCTGGATGATAGCACTCACCTACTCAGTTAAAAATGTTCTTTTCTACCCATTAATCTTTCTTTTTACTATGTAAAGGTCTTTAAAAAACTTGGCATAAGATGGGACTTGCTTGATTGCATCCAACAAGGGATGTTAATCTTTACTTGCTTAAACAACTCAAAGATTTTAGAATGATTGTTCACAGATTTAGGTTTCTTGACTTTTTTAGGAAAAGGTAATGGAATAGGATTGAAAAGGCCTTTTTCATTTAGCAGTTCTGGTTTATTTTCAGTTACTGGTTCAGGTTCAATTGGTTCATTTACTAGGATCGACTCATCTTTTGGCTTAGGAATTAACATAGCTTTAATGGTCTTGTCAATTGCCTTACCACTTCTCAATGTGGTAATTGATTGCACTTAACTTAAAGATGATTCATAAGACACCACATTAGCCTGGTTTTGACTCTATGGGGATTTTGGTTGAGATGAGAATTTTTTTCTTCTCTGATGTGCTCAAGGACTAGGTCAATTTAGCTAAATTACTCTTGATATCCTCAATACTTTATGAAGTTTGAGCTTTAAAATCATTAAATGCATAGGCGATATGAGTATTGAAACTCATTTGACTCTGAATGAACTAGCTCATGGTGTCCTTAGACTCCTCTTATGTGGGAGTTGATAAGGATGATATGATTGCAAAGTCTGTGATTGTGATAGAGGTGGAACTAGTGGTTGACTCACAGGTTGTGTGTTTTTTCAACTAAAATTCGGGTGATTTCGCTACCTTAGGTTATAGGTTTCAGAATAAGGATTGGAATAGGGCATGTTAAAATTTGAAATGACATTGGATTGCTCCATCAATACCTCTTTGAATGCTGGAATTATGGGATATTCTCTCGTGGGATGTCCTGACAATGCACAGATTTCATATGACTACTCAATGGTAGACACTACATACACTTTCCTTCATTTTTTTTCTTTTCTAAGGCTTCAAGATTTCAGGACAAGCTAGCTATTCTGGCCCTTAGGTCATGATCTTCTTTAACACATACTTCCTACCTTGGGATATAGGTGGCTTGGGTTCCACAATGTTTGGAGAGGCCGAGTCCCATGATTCTCGATCCGAAATGTATACACCCAAGTGCAGGCGGTCAAGCTGTAGTAATAATCCCGTTTGAGTCAGGAGTCGAATCCACGGGAAACTTGTTGTTGGTATTTCAAAGTAAACAGTAGCATAGACTGAATAATTGTGATCCTTGTGATTTGTGTGATGAATGGAGATTTCCTAAACATAATGTAAGATTCTTTGCAGGGTATTTTCTAGACAAAATATAAGATTAGTTCAAATTAAAAAGAAAGTCACTCTTTAGTTCAAGGATCTGGACATGTAGTTAATCATTTGATTTGTTATATCTATGTTTGATAATTCAATTAACTTCTGTGTCAATGGTAAGTTAAACTGAAGATAAAGATGGATTGTGAGAATTAAGCACATAATTCTGATGCCTTTCTAGAAGTTTACAAGAATTGTCTATGCCGAGACTTAACCCGTCTACAAATAAACAAATGTTTCTACAAGGCATACAAATACAACCATGGTGTTAATGTTTCATTCTTTAATTGAAACACAATAATGGGGAGGATTGAAGGGTAGTCTTGAGAATCTAGCCGGGGTACTTTCCTTGAAACGACGATTCTTTCTATGCAAGAGTCATCCGTGTCATAGAAAGAACCACGATTATACAAAGTACTTTAGCTTTGCTAAAAGCAATCAATCATCCAATAAGCAAGGGGATATAAACATTAAGCATTAGTGCTTGTTGTTTTTTCCTGCTATTTCTAACTTACTAACATCTCCCCCACAATGTATGTATGATGTATGTGTGAGGGGGAGTGTCACTCTCACTCGGGACGATATCAAAAGAAAGGGCAAGGAGAAAATGGAATGGGATGAATAAAATGTGTGTATGTGTGTGTGAACAAAAGTGCTCCTCAAGCACAAGGAGTCTTTTGAGTATCGTGTTTTACTTGGAAAAGTATTCCAAGGTCGTCTCCTCATAGAAGGAAGTGAACCATCATGAAGGTGATTTTTATTAAAAAAAAGGATAAAATCATTTTTGTTTTGGAATTTGGTGGTGGTTTAAGTTGTGATAATAAAATGAAAACAAGTATTGGCTAATTCAAAGAGGTCATTCCAATAGGAATCTCAATTCAACTCGAAACTTTCCTCTACTGGTGCATAGATGAACGATTGATTCGTGGAAAGCTAAGGACGAGATGATGAGGATCCAAGCATAATCCGTGACCAGGCCTACGGGATATCAAAGACTCACAACCACATCCACTCTGAACCCAGTCAAACCGAACTATCGTACACCGAGAGAAGGAAAGACAACGAGTTGAAATGACATACCCAAGAGGAGGTCTCCCTTAGATTAGCCAACTAAAAACTTAGCTACTCATGATTAAAGTAAAGACAACAAATAAATGGAAAGACATTATGAAGAAATAAATGTTAGAACTAAGCATAAACAAAATGCATCAATATAAACAATCTTCGACAAAGAATGAGTGAATCACGTTCCAGCCTTCACGGCTTCGGTGAAGCTCTAGAAAAGTGGAAGAGTTTCACTCCTCTAAGGGAAGAAAGAACCTCCAACAATGGAAGTAAAATAAAATAAGACTTAAATTAAAAAAAAAAGAAATAATTAATTGGCGGGTATTCCACAACCAAGAGATAATAACACAATAAAAGAAAGCAATACTACTTGGCGGGTATTCCACAACCAAGAGATGATAAAATCATAAAAGAAAGTAACAATACAAAGAAAGTAATACAAACTTGGAGGGTTTTCCACAACCAAGAGAAAAACTAGTAAGCATACAAAGAAAGCAATAACAACTTGGAGGGATGTCTACAACCAAGAACTCTAGCAAAAATTTATTTTTTACAAGCCACAAATGGGTGGTATTTATAGGCAAAGCCTTTACAAACACCAAAGATTCCATTCACAAGCCCAAGAGATGACATTCGCAACCTTCCAAAAGTTGTCCTTCACAAGCTTCCAAAAGTTGTCAAACACATGTTTGAAAAAGATGTCATTCACATGTTTACAAAAGATGCCATTCACATGCTTGCACAAGATGACATTCGAATTACTTTAATCTCTTTTTGATTAGAGCTTTAATAATTGTCATATTAGAATTTGTAGCTTTGTCACAATTGGCTCCCCGGTAGTTTGTAGCTTTGACGCATAATACCCTGAAAAGAACAACAATTAATGCATTATCCCTAATTCACACACTAACCTTAATAGGTCAATTTTGATTAGTTTAACTTTGTTTAACTAACACAATTGACCTATTAACTTAATTAAATTATGCATTAATTAGGATTAATCAATTAGAATAAAGCATAAATATAATCACGTTCCACCCTTCATGGCTTTGGCAAAGATTTCAAAAATTGAAAGAGTTTCACTCCTCTAAGAAAGAAAGATGCTCAAGCAATGGAAGTGAAAAAAAGCTAACAAGTGGAAGTAGAAAAAAGCTAGTTACTTTTGGAGGGTTTCCACCACAATCAAAAGATAAGTTATCTTTCTTGATACTTGTAAACAAAAACAAATACAACTACAAGGGGAGTATAAGCCTTCATCATGGTTGCTACCTCATGAATGTAAAAGCTAAATAAAGAGAAGATTAAAGATCCAGCTACAAGGGGAGTACAAGCCTACATCATGGTTGGTATACAAAGTGCAAATGTAAATACAAGTAAAGAAAGCTTCATCTAAACATAAAACAAGTACAAAGATGAAGAGATGTTGGTCTAAGGCCAAACTGATCTCCCAAGAACTACTCAATTTCTAAGAGGAAAATTTTGCACACTAAAAGCTCCCCAAATAGGGGTATTTATAGGCAAGGAATGAAGGAGGGAAGATAAAAGTTGAAGGATGAATAGTGTTTATCGCCCAAGTCACAGTGAAGGCCAACAACTCAGCAGACAGTCTGTGGGTGACGTTCAAACATTGTTGCAGTTTTTGCTTTATTAACGTTCGAACGTTGTCTTGCGTTCAAACATTTTCTTCTATCTTTGCTTTATGGGCGTTCGAACACAAGATGAGGTGTGACCTTTTTCATTTAAGTGATTTTCGGTGAAGTTCACTTTCACACTCTCTACAGCATGCTGGTCTTCAAATGCTTCCGAGGGACGTTCGAACGTTGATTGGCGTTCGAACGTGGTACTTAAGTTCTTCAAGGTCTTCTTGGCTGCAACATGTCATGTCTCAGCAACTCAGAGGTAGTCTGGTCTTGTCAGTGCTCCAGTGGATGTTCGAACGTGGTGCTCAAGTACCTCAAGTTCTTGCTCAAGATCTTGTACTTGGCTGCAACACACTGTGTCTCGCCAGTTTGATTTTGGCTTGGCTCATTTTGACATTTGAACGTGAGTTGGTATTCGAACGTTATTGCCTCGGTCCTAGCTTATCCAATTTTGTCCTTTATTCTACTAGTGTTGTATCCTGGTGTGATATTTGTTGACTTTGAGCCCTTGTTCACTTTAAGACCTAAAACATCATCACTTGAACTCCATCAAAGTACAATTAGTCTTAAAAATGTATAATAAAATGCTACTTTTAAGTACTAATCATCCCACATTTGGGAACTCTAAAAAATGGTGTCAAAGAACTCGAATGCCTACTCATGACTTTTACTCATTAATTCCCCCTGGGCCATCATTTCAACAAACTGACGTAGTACAGATAGGAGGGCATCATAGAAAAAACCTACTAGAGTCTAACTCTCAAATGTATGATGTGGGTAAGCTTGGAGAAGATCCTTAAATCTTTCCTAACATTGATAAAAAAAATTTCCCTTCTTTTATAAAAAAAATCAAGATTTGACGTCTCAATGCATTAGTGCGATGCACATGAAATTTTTTTTGAAAAATTCTGTTTGCAAAACTTGCCAACTCAGAATATATTGGTCTTTTAAAGAATTTAGCCGCTGTTTAGTTTTATACTTCAAAGAGAAAGGAAAAAGTTTCAATCGGGCCATTTTCAGAAGTATCTTGCAAGGCACCACAAACATCCTCAAATTCTTTAATATGCAAATACAAGTTTTCAAACTCCAGACCATGAAACTGTGGTAAAAGTTGTAGTGTCCCTGCCTTAATGTTGAAAATTGGAGCATTAGTGGGTAAAACAAAACATGACGGGACACTAGTGCGTGTGGGATGAAAATATTCTCTTAAAGGTTGGACATTCTGAATTGTCTCTTGTTCCTATTGATGATTATGAGCCATACAAGTTTCTATAGTTTTCTCATGTTGGCATCCTCCTTGCTTTGATGTAATTACAATTACGTCCCTTACATGATTCAGCTGATGCACTTTTATCCTCCTGATTTTACGTAATTCCACACAAAACTTACAAAATGTCAAATCTCTACATTAACCCTAATTTTGCGTAAATTGGTTATTTTAACCTAATTCACTTACACATTTAACCTAAAAACCTAATTCATTAGCACATTATTTAGGCTTAATCAGGTAGTTGTACGTTTACGGTTCACCAAATGTCATCCTGATCATACATGCTTTATTCGATGCAATTATTTTGGCTAGTGTGTCATCCTTTTGGTATATGTGGATGATATTATTATTACTGTGAATAATGTTTCTAGGATTGCACAGGTCAAGGTAGAACTTGGGAAGGCCTTCGATGTGAATGACCTTGGATTTCTACAATATTTTCTTGGGGTTGAGGTTGCCGCTAACAATAGGGTTATTGTTTTTTCTTAGAAAAAGTATGTTCTAGATCTTCTCTCAGACACTGGGATGCAGGGGAGCAAACATTTAGAGAAAGTTGTCCAAATTTTATAATGACAATTTACGTGCAAGTATACATGATCAACAAGTAATAAAGTGATAAGCAGAGTATCATTCCCATGGAGAATTGTAAACCCCCACATTCGTATCGTTATATATTAACATAAGTATGTTTTGATATACTAATATATGTAATGATGCATGCATGAACTAAGTAGATAGTAAGAGTAGAAATAAAAATGTATTTGAGATAATAGGGTATGTTGTTGAAGTTTGGGGGTATTTCGGAGTTAAAACACACTTTAGAGAGAAGTTGGGTAAAAGAAAATTTTGAATACTGCCCTAGTGTTTAGATCATAAATTTTTATTGTGACATCATTTTTATCTAAAATTTGGACAGTAGATAGTAGACATCTAGGGCTACAAAAGTATATTTCATAAAAATTATCCAATTCAACCTCTAAATGGGTCAAAACTACACTGAAAGTTGAGAGTATTCTGTCACCCGCATCCGGACGGGAATAGACACGCTTCCGGACGCGCGTGGCAGAAACTTGGGCTTAGAAACACGCGTCCGGATGAGCCAAACTGAGGGCTACGCGTCTGAGACGAATTTTGTGTGTTTTCTCTCCCATTTGCAACCCATTTCAACCATACTATCATAGAGAGAGTCTTAGATAGGAAGACGGAAGGGGAGAAACAAGAAATCAATGGGGATTTTCAAGTGGAGAAGATCAAAGCTCAAGTTCTTTACACACAAAAGCTAAGGAATTAAGATAGGGAATTTCTTCCTATTCTTTTTCATTGAGGCTAGGGCTACTAAATATACATGTTTTAACTCTCATTAATATGTATTTATTATGGGTTCTTTACTTTTTGGTTTCCTTGCAATTATTGTCATGTTTTACATGAAGTTAGGGTTGATCCCCAATTTTCTTGATTCCAAAAACCTAGATTTCAAGAGTAAATGATTCCCCTCTTGAAATCTTCCTTTATTGTTGATGTTGGAACCTTAGAACTTTGTGTTGAGTGATAAATTAATATTGTGGTTGATCTCTTGCAATTTTCTTAAGTGGTTATTAAAAATGTCACATGCCAAATTTGAAAATTTTGTTAATACTTGGAAATTACTAGTTTATTGATAATATGTTGGTTTCCTTATTGTATGGTTGTTGTGACGGACTTGAATTACCTTCGAAAAATGTCGTAAAGTGTTAGGGGTTAGTCTATCCCAGTAAGAGTGAGATGGTTGCCTAACACTTATAGTGAGTTATCATTTGGTAATGCAACCACTATCGTTCACTGGAGTTTGAACAAGGGTTGGCATACCTTTCCTGGGGAGGGATTCGTCACTTCCATTGGGATGGTAGACGCCCTTTTTCGAAGTGATTCTGATTTGATTGTGATGGGTGAACTAGATATAGTCATTTGGTAGATTCCTGAGAAGCAATCAACATACATGGCACGAGGATGAACCAATATACATAAGCATATGGGTTGGATTCCGTCATGGTCAGTGCATTGGTATGGGACAATGCAACGGCAGACGCCTTTCCTAACCATTTGGCAATAGTTTATTGTTGAGGAATGCATTTTACTATTTTCATTTGATTATTACTGTTGTTTAAACTTGAGATCTGTTTAAATGTCCCGATTCTATTTCAAAAGTTATATATGTTATTTGTGAAATGAGACCAACCTATTTTATAATTTTTCTAAACCTTGTTTGAGTTTGGGAAGATTTTGCTACAGAGCTTCGTGTTCATCCCCTACAGTTAAACATTTTTCAGATTTAGTGCTAGAAGAGGATCTCGGAGTTAAAGAGCCAAGGCATTGGGAGGCCCCACCCGAGGGGAATCTAGATCTCGAGGTGGACCTATAGAGTTATAATTTCTTTTGTACTAGACTAGAGAATTTACTTTGAGATCATGTAAAGTCTAGTCTTTTGTTATTCCGCTGCAAGTGTATTTCAATTTTTTTGAGATGTAGATGTCATAGTTGGCATATTCTTTTTATATTGTGGCCATGGCTTGACATATTATTTTGGGATGATATTGTAAATATTTATGGATGACATTTGGTGAATGAAAATTTATTCTATGATGGGTAAATGGACCTAGTGTGGTCAATAGTTATGCATATGTGTACCCTGTGCGATCAATTGTAGTATAATTGTACAGGTTGTGTTTTGGGTAGAACTCCCCGTACAAAGGAGACTCTCCCCGAATTTTGTTAAAATATTCATGGTTGATGAATGAAACTTTCTTATTGATGGATTTATTTAGTGCTCTCATGCAGCGAATGGTGTTTAGAATGTAATGTCGTCCAAGGGGGTTTTTGGGGCGTTACAAAGTTTGGTATCAGAACCTAGGCTTTAGGTCTTACATGGGAGCTGTAGGTTGTGGACTATCACTGGAGTATTAGGTTAGGTTGAAGAAATTTTAGGCTTGAATCTGTTTGAGGTTATATGTTTATCAAATGGGGTAATTTGTTGTTTAGTTAGGTTAGGGATTTATCTATTTATTTTGTTCGAATTTGTTGAGTTGTCTTGCTACGCAATCGAGTTTGGGGCCACTGATGAAAAGTGGGCTAAACTTTTGAACAAAGTTTGAGGCCTTCCATCCGCGAGAAGCTGGTTGCACTCCGAATTCGATAATACATGGATCTAGTGGAATGGACGAACGCGGTGGAGATACACACACAAGAGACCAGACGACCTTATCAAGCTTCAAGGAAAAGGAACCAATCAGTTTGAGAAGTTAGGGTTACTCAAGATAGAGTAGCCACTAACACGGGCCAATGCTTTTCATACGGAGAATCTAGGCACTTTAAACATAAATGCCCCTCGTTTCCACCAATGACCAATCAAGTAACCAGACGTAGTGTTGGTAGTATCAAATTTTTTTGGACGTTTTCTCCGATGAATTACCCGGGTTACCCCCACAACGCGAGATTGAGTTTACAATCGATCTCTATCTGGGAATCGAACACATATCCATTGCTCCCTATGGGATGGCACCTTTGGAGTTAAAAGAGCTAAGGAATCAGTTGGACCATCTATTGAACATTGGGTTTATCCGTTTGAGTACTTCACCTTGGGGAGTCTCAGTCCTTTTTGTGAAGAAGCATGACGAAACACTTCGATTATGCACAGATTACCGAAGCTTGAATCGGGTGACCGTGAATAATAGATATTCGTTTTCACGAATAGATGACTTATTTGATCAGTTGAGAGGTTCTAAGTATTACACCAA
Source organism: Ilex asprella (assembly GCA_023539305.1). Taxonomy (NCBI): domain Eukaryota; kingdom Viridiplantae; phylum Streptophyta; class Magnoliopsida; order Aquifoliales; family Aquifoliaceae; genus Ilex; species Ilex asprella. The sequence continues at coordinate 42,205,811 of CM042185.1, forward strand.
AATTGACCTTCGCACAGGGTACCATCAATTGCGGATCCGAGAGGAGGATATTCCTAAGACTGCTTTTCGTACCCGGTATGGTCAGTTCGAGTATACGGTGATGCCGTTTGGATTAACTAATGCACCCACAGCCTTCATGGATTTGATGCATAGGGTATTTCGGTCATACTTAGATCAGTTTGTCATTGTGTTCATTGATGACATATTGATCTATTCACGGATACACGAGGAACATGAATGTCATCTCACGATTGTGCTCCAAACTTTGAGGGAGCATAAGTTATATGCTAAGATGAAAAAATGTGAGTTCTAGATGAAGGAAGTGAAGTTCTTAGGCCATGTTGTGTCTGAACAAGGCGTAGCTGTGGATTCCGCTAAGATTAAAGCCGTGATGAAATGGGAACCACCGAAGAATGTGACGGAAGTACATAGTTTTTTGGGTTTAGCGGGCTACTACCAAATGTTTGTAGATGGGTTCTCAAAACTTGCAATGTCGATGACTCGCCTTACAAAGAAGGGGGAGAAATTCTTGTGGACTCAAGCGTGTGAACTAGTCTTTCGCACCTTGAAGGAGAAGTTGACGATGGCTCCTGTCCTCATCATTCCGAGCAGTGGGGAAGGATATGATGTTTACACCAATGCTTCGTTACGAGGCTTGGGATGTGTGCTAATGCAAGGAAGAAAGGTGGTTGTTTATGGCTCGAGACAACTCAAGACTCATGAGCATAATTATCTCACTCACGACTTGGAGCTTGCCGCTGTGGTTTTTGATCTTAAGTTATGGAGGTGTTACTTGTATGGAAAGAAGTTCCAAGTATATTCGAATCATAAGAGCCTCAAGTACATATTTACCCAGAAAGACTTAAATCTTCGGCAAAGAAGATGGATTGAGTACCTAGAAGACTACGATTTCACACTCAACTATCATCTGGGGAAGGCGAACGTAGTAGCAAATGCACTGAGTAGGAAGTCTCGAGGTGAAATCAATTTTCTTGCTGTGTATAGGTGGAAGATGATGAATGCCTTGGAGGAATTTGACCTATGGGTTGAGGAATGCATTTTACTATTTTCATTTGATTATCACTGTTGTTTAAACTTAAGATCTGTTTAAATGTCCCGGTTTTATTTCAAAAGCTATATATGTTATTTTTGAAATGAGACCAACTTATTTTACAATTTTTCTAAACCTTGTTTGAGTTTGGGAAGATTTTGCTGCAGAGCTTCGTGCTCATCCCCTACAGTTAAACATTTTTCAAATTTAATGCTAGAAGAGGATCTCGGGTTGAAGCGTCGGGGCATTGGGAGGCCCCACCAGAGGGGAATCTAGATCCCGAGGTGGACCTATAGAGTTATAATTTTTTTTGTACTAGACTAGAGAATTTACTTTGAGATCATGTAAAGTCTAGTCTTTTGTTATTCCGCTGCAAGTGTATTTCAATTCTTTTGAGATGTATACCATAGTTGGCATATTCTTTTTATATTGTGGCCATGGCTTGATATATTATTTTGGGATGATATTGTAAATATTTATGGATGACATATGGTGAATGAAAATTTATTTTATGATGGGTAAATGGACCCAGTGTGGTCAATAGCTATGCATATGTGGACCCTATGCGGTCAATTATAGTATAATTGTACAGGTTGTATTTTGGGTAGGGCTCCCCGTACAAAGGAGACTCTGCCCGAATTTTGTTAAAATATCCATGGTTGATGAATGAAACTTTTGTATTGATGGATTTATTTAGTGCTCTCATGCAGCGAATGGTATTTAGAATGTAATGCCATCCAAGGGAGTTTTTGGGGCGTTACAAGAATTATTGCTAACAAATTCCAAGTACTAACTTTATATCAATTCGATTTTCTTTAAAAAATTGGAATTGAACTATGAATTCACTAATTTAAAACTAAACCTAAATTTAATAATCAAGAGTTGAATTTACCAAATAGAAAAATTTAAGATTACAACTTCTCCTAATGCTTCGTATAAATCTTTCCACACTCTTTCCAGTTAATTGATCAAAATAAGTTGTTAACTGAGAGTTCAAAATTATTTATCATACTTCTTCCAATAGTAAGATAAGCAATCTCTCCCAATTAAATTGCTATATTCCTATGCAAAATAAGTTGGAATAGATTCATTAAGTTCAAACTCTCATAAAAGTTACACACGTCATATAGGTATATTTCTATCATATACACAAACTCAACTATTCAATCCTAAGAAGAATAAACTAGACGCATGTCATCATATTCCGATCTAAACCTAGAATCCATCTCTCAATTTCATCTAGCTGATCAAATTATTGTTGGTCACACAATCATATATTAAGCACAAAATATGATAAACAATTCATATATGATCAATAGAATTAGAAACGAGAGTAGATAAATTTAACTAAACATTAGGTTCCGTTGCAATCTTAATAAAAACTTAGTTCATAATGTACTTGAAAAACATCATTCTAAAATTAAACAACATCTCAAAAAATCAAAAAGTAAAAGTAATAGAAAAGGATGAAAACTTAGTTACAATCTTCAATCTCTCTCTAGCCTTCAATCCTGATTTTCTTCGTGTTGGTTCCTTCGATTCTTGTTTTCAATTTTATATCAATCCTTGGTATTTTTCTATGTTAGCAGCTCCTAAAATAAGTATATTTATCTCCCCACTCAAACCCTAGCATATAGGAGGCATTAGAGTCCAATTTTGGGTCAAAAACTAGTAGGAATTCGCCCGAATTCACGTCCAGATCCAACACAAGCGTGAGGGTGCTGAAAAGAGGCTGAAACAGTGCTCCTAGGCAGAATGTGGGCCCAGGGGCGCTGGAACAGCACTGGTGTGTTTTTAGCCTGCAGCTCCCCTTGTTGTTCAGCCTTCAAAAATTCAACATTTAGCCTCCAAATTGACCTTTTTTCCTTCCAAATGATCTTGTTTGCTTTCAAATGATGATTCCTACCAAATAACATCAAAACAAACAAAACAAATAAAAATGAACATATAATAATCGAAAACTTGTAATTTCATCAAGCCAAAAGTACACAATTTGTAGGTATAAAACTGATTCATCAAATACTCCCAAACTTAAATCTTTGCTTGTCCTCAAACAAAATACTAACAAAAATTATAAAAATTTATTCTAACAGCCAACTACTTAAACAATGGATCAATATGAATCTGAATAATGGCCTCAAAAGTTACTACAAATAATAATTCACGGAAAACTTCAAAACAGTGCATAGTCTAGCAATTCAACATACTCCTTAATTTACATCCGTTCATGACTCTTTAAATACATGTACATATTCGAACTATCCAGCTAGTCATCAGCCAAATACATTTACATAATCAAATGCTTCATAGGTGATATTCAATATCAACTCTATGAACTTAAGTTTCACATCAACCTCCGCTTATTAAAGCAACCATATAACTCGAAGGTCTAAAGATTTTTTTTTTATCTCTCACTTTTTTTCTTTCTTTCGGTGATTGCATTTTATGCTTCATCTCAACTTTTCTTGAAGGAGTGTGTTTTACGCTCTATCTCTCTTTTTCTTGAACAAGTGCATTTTACGCTCTATCTTGTTCTCAACATGTGTTTATAAGTGAGTGCATTTTACGCTCCATCTCTACTCACCACATGCCCCCTTTCTTGTTTCTTGTCTTCCTATATATTTTTCTTCTTTTTCTAACTCAGGAAGGATCAAATCAAAATAATTTTTACTTTTTTTTATTTTTTTTTATTTTATACACTAACTCATCATAACCAATATTTCTCCCAAACTTATGTGAATACCTCAATTCGCTTTGAATGATGCTTCAATAAGCTTTTTAAAGTTTCAATGATATCCCCCACAAGCATTTAACCAAGTAAATTCTCTAAATAATAACTAACCAAATAGGTGGATATGCGCTCATGAATGAAAAGATCACAAACAGTGTAAAACCAACTAGTATGTCAAACTAGATAATCAACATGTTCATCGATTTCCCTTAAATTGACAATTCATTCCATTCATCATTAGTCATGATCAAATTCAATCAACTCATTGCTCAAGTCGTACTAAATCATGTTACCTGAATGCATACTTACAAATGCAAATGCAAACAAGAAAACACCCCCAAACTTAAAGTAACATTGTCCTTAATGCATAAAGTAGAAAAAATTAAGGCAGAGGATTTCCCTGAAACTTCACTAGTCGACATCATCATTAGCGTCCTCATCGTCCGCTGAGTCGGGAGTGTATTCAGGAAGCATAGGTGAACTAGGAAACTGTACTGGAGATGTGACCGAGTTGAATCCATAATTGTTAAACATTTGGACTAGTGTGGAATTGAATTTCTTGGTGCTAGTTAAGTGATAAGATTGTGGTGTAAAGAAGTTTGTGATATTCAAGATGATTTGAATGGAATTTTTGGGAGTGGAAGGAGTTGAATTGGATGGATAGTTGTTCATATATGTAGAGCAGTCTTGGATGGGTATAAGGCTGAAATTCTGATTTTGGAGCAAGTTAGGCATTTAAAAGGCTGAAATTTTTGATTTTGGATCAATTTTGGAGCAGGTGGGGTGCGCCTGGGCGCTGGAACAGCGTTGAAACAATGCTGAGAAGGCAATGAGAAAGCACCTGGGTGCTGGAACAGCGCTGAGAAGGTAGTTGGTTGGCTCCTGGGCGTGGAACAACGCTGTGTTGGTAGTGTGTGGGCGCCTAGGCGCTGGTTCTGCGCTGGAATTGTGCCTATCTCCTTCTTTGGCTTGTTCAAACTGTCTTATTTGCTTACTTTCTGTACTCCTCATTACCTACAAGAAATTAACACACTAATTAAAATGCACTAATAATCTAAAAACATGAGTACTCCTAAAAAAACTAATAAAATAAAATAAAAACTAAATTAATATAAATATAAAATAAAAATTAAAAGTTAAACTTTGGGTTGCCTCCCAAATAGCGCTTGGTTTAAAGTCATCAGTCTGACTACTCCTTGTTTCATCCCGAGTGGCTAGGATAATTGTGGTCTTCTCATTATCAATGTCGCCACCTCAATATTGCTTCAGTCTCTACCCATTTACTTTGAAAGTTTTTTTCGAATTGGCTTCCTTGAATTCAATCGCTCCATATAGGAACATCTCCTCTTTATATAGCTTGGCGTTCTTAAGGGGATCTGAATTATAGCTTTGGATGAATAGCTCATTCACTTCCTTTTCAACCACATCAACCCAAAAACATTCTTCTAGTTCCTCTATAAATTTCATAGCTGAATATACATTAAGTGTGACCTCTTGATCTTGAACTCGCATTGTTAGCTCATCTTTCTGTACATCGATAAGTATTCTCCCCGTAGCTAAGAATGGTCGTCCAAGAGTAATAGGTATATCCCTATCTTCCTCACAATCTAGGACTATAAAATCAACTAGAAAAATGAACTTATCCACTTTAACTAGAATATCCTCAACTATGCCCCTTGAAAATTCAATTCCATAACTGCCATTGTCTCAAAATCGCCTAGTTTTCTCTTCTTTAACTGAATTTCCTTCAAAAATTTCACATAGTTAGACATATTCTCCATTGCTTCTGCAAAAAGGATATTTATTTGGAGCTTCTTAAACACTTCTATGAATTTAGAGATCCCATTTATGTTTCTGCAAGCTTTGTGAAAACGGCACGGGAGGCACAATAGGTCTCAGATTACCTCCATTAGAACATGCAACTCGGTCTTCTTCTTTATTTTTATGATCCATAATCTTGCTATCATCTCCATGTGATTATTTTGGACTTCCACCAACAACCTCAGGTAACTCTTTTCCGCTTCGTAATGTAATAGTATTATAATGCTCTTTACCTTCCCTCTTAGGATTAATCTCTGTATCACTAGGTAGAGTGTCTTGAGGTTGATTATTAATGGCATGAACAAGCTGACCCATTTGGTTTTTCAGGTTTTAGATTGATACTTCCATACTATTCATCCTTGTCTCATTCTGTGATATATACCTGGACAGCAACTCCTCCAAATTTAACTTCTTTTACTGTTGTGGTAGAGCTTGATTCTGAAAGCCTGGTGGGTATGATTGTCTTGGAGCAGAAGGTTGGGTTTGATTATTATTCCAAGAAAAATTCGGATGAGTCCCCCAACTCGGGTTATAGTTTTGAAATTATGGTTATATTACTGCCTGTTATGGTTACCAATGTATTGTACTGACTCTGAACTAATTGCACATTGATTACTTAGATGGTTTCCGACACACAATTCATAAATAATTGTCACACTTTGAATAGGCTGCACCTTTAAAGCATCAATCTTCCTTGTCAACATAGCAACTTGTGCAGCCAATGTAGTAACCGCATCCACTTCATAAATCCCTACTTTCTTTGGCTGATTGATCCTTGTAAAAGGTCACTGATAATTATTGGCAGCAATTGTTCCCAATAACTCATAAGCTTCATCGAAATTTTTTCCCATCAATGCCCCACCTGTAGCTGCATCAATACTGGTCTGAGTAGTACTAAACAACCCATTGAAGAATGTTTGAACTTGCAACTACTCAGGAATACCATGGTGAGGGCATTTTCGGAGTAAATCCTTGAATCACTCCCAAACTTTATATAGAGTCTCAGAATTATGTTGTGCGAATGAAGTAATGTTGTTCCTCATCCTTGTAGTTTTAGTTGGTGGAAAGAATTTAGCTAAAAAAATTTGAGCTAAATTTGTCCATGTAGTAATAGAACCCGGCGGCAGTACATATAACCAACTTTTTGCCTTATCACGAAGTGAGAAAGGAAAAAGTCGAAGTATAATCACATCTTCAGAAATCTCATTGTACCTGAATGTGTCACATATCTCCAGAAAGCTCATCACATGATCGTTTGGGTCATCGATAGGCAAACCCCCAAACTGCACTGAATTCTGAATCATTTGAATGGTACTCGGCTTGATCTCGAAATTGTTTGCTTGAATTGCGGGCTTCTGAATACTCGATTGTATTTTCGTAACAAGCAGCATAGTATAATGCCTTATTGATTTTTGTTCATCTTCAGCCATAGCTTCTTGGTTATTTACTTCTTGACACTGTTTTCGCAAGTTTCGGAGCTTTCTTCGATTTCGTCTTCGTACGATAGTAGCTCTTGACCTGTAGATCGTGTTTGCATACAAAATTCAAGAGTACTTGCGGAAGCAATTAAAATAGAAAATTAAATAAGGTTAAACTAAGATCAAATTGATTGAAATTAATATTAAAATAATTACTAGAATAATTCCACGACAACGATATAAAAAACTTGTTGTTCAAATTTGATAATGACAATTTACGTGCAAATATACACGATCAACAAGTAATAAAGTGATAAGTAGAGTATCGTTCCTACGGAGAATTATTACTAACAAATTTCAAGTACTAACTTTATATCAATTCGATTTTATTTAAACAATTGAAATTGAACTATGAATTCACTAATTTAAAACTAAACCTAAATTTAATAATCAAGGGTTTAATTTACTAGATAGAAGAATTTAAGATTACAACTTCCCATAATGCTTCATATAAATCTTTCCACTCTCTTTCCAGTTAATTGATCAAAATAAGTTGTAAACTGAGACTTCAAAATTATTTATCAAACCTCTTCCAAATAAACATATCTCTCCCAATTAAATTGTTATATTCCTATGCAAAATAAGTTGGAATAGATTCATTAAGTTTAAACTCTTATAAAAGTTACACACGGCATATAGATATATTCCTATCCTATACACAAACTCAGTTATTCAATCTTAAGAAGAATAAACTAATCGCATGTCATCATATTCTGATCTAAACCTAGAATTCATCTCCCAATTTTATCTAGGTTATCAAATTAATTGTTGGTCACACAATCATATATTAAGCACAAAATATTATAAACAACTCATATATGTTCAATAGAACTAGAAACGAGAGTAGATAAATTTAACTAAACATTAAGTTCCATTTCAATCTTAATAAAAACTTAGTTCATAATGTATTTGAAAAACATCATTCTAAAATTAAACAACATCTCAAAAAATCAAAA
>CM042185.1:42223983-42242332 GCA_023539305.1 Ilex asprella
TAGGAAAAAATAAACTAGAGAACACAATAGACAGATTAAGAGGGAGAGATAGAGAGAGCACTTAAACCACAAAATCTGGCTCATTCGTCTTAAAGTTGATGATCCTGAAAAAATTGATCATCCAAGATCCTGTTCAAAAGAAAATATTAATAATAAAACCAAAATCAACTAAACAGAACACCAAACCAAAAAAAGGACAATAAATCAAACCAATAAAAACAACACAAAAGACATACTTACATTTTATATTGTGTAGTCAACAGATCTCGTCTCCAATTGACTCTCCTTCTTGCTCTATTTGCTTTATCCACTGTTAGATGTTGAATTCAGGTTCTTTTTGTTGATACTATGTACTTCATCATCAGTGATGGGATAGGATATCACAAGCTTCCATTACCCCATAAAAGTGACGTTTTGAATTATTTTTTTGTTCTATCCCATGGGGTCGGAACATCCAGGCAAAGAAATGTAGACAGATAATACGATATAGACACATACAATAATACATGCAAATCGGTGTCGACCCATTTTGTGTATATCCTTGGAAGAAAAAAAACACACAACATTGTTAAAAAAGCACAAAGCAAGCCTTCTAAAAAAGTACAAAGATTGCAAGGTGGTTCTACATGAGGATTAATCTAAGGTACAGAGATTTCCCTTCTCTCGTAAGTTCTTAAACCAACCATCTTTTATCGAATGCTATATCCGTTGCCTGACAACATCGATAATAACAATTTCTGACATGCATAAATACAAAATCAAGATAATGTCAATTGAACAAAGAACATGTCGTAACATGTTCATAATAGTATCGATTTATTGTCAATATATAACAAATATCTCAATTTATATGTTCCTGAAATTTTTTTGAGGTAGCCTAACTTAAGATAGTTACAAATCAATAGAGAAGAGAAAGACAATAGTCGCCTGGTGGAGTTACGTTGGTCATTGAGTTTGGGAGGAAATATACGGTGGTTGAAGGCATCTATAACAACTGTGACTGTCAGCCATTTCAAGAAAAATCAAAGACGATGACAACGAGGCCCATACAACTCTTGACACGCCCCAACAAGTGATCACAATCAAACTCGAAGCTTTGATTGTCATAGATTGTCATTCTCACAACATGATTTTGCATGGAGAGTTGTATTGGCATTTGGTTTCGGCATGTGATTTCTACATCGGTTGCTTGCTAGAGAGATGTTTTCCATTCTCAAAATAAGATATGCTTGTTTTATAGCAGGCCAACAGTCATCAGCCCAATAGTCTTAATTGTGATAATTACATGTAATTTAATGTTATTATTATCCACAAAAAGATAGGATAGGAATTATATACTTTGTTGAGGTTATTTTAGTCAATTAAAAGTTTTTCACTTAATAGAAGTATAAATATAGATAGATAGATATTGTTTGAAATTAGTTTTTACCAATTATTTTTAAAAAAACATTGATAAAAAAAATACATGACATCAAAAAAATATCAATATTTATATAATATCATATATGAACAATGTCTGAAATAATAATTGTATTAAGTCACAAATCAATCTCTATATACTATTTAAATGTAGTGGGATGAGAGGCCTCCAAATCATCATCTAAAATTTTTTCTAAATTTTGGATTTTATAAAATTAAAAAAAAAAAAAAATCTGAGGTGGCATCTTATGATTTATTCTTTTAAAAATTGAATACATAAGATAAAGATAATTTGTTTATATCTAACAACCTTATCTATTAATCTGTATATATCTAGTAACCTTATCTATTACTTTTTCAATTTAATTTTTTATTTTTTTGGATACAAATAACTCTCTCTTCTAAGCATATTATCTGTTTACATTTGAATTCTAGTAATCATGCCTCTTATTTAACTTATCACATTTATCTATTAATATGTATATATCTAATAATCTTATCTATTACTTTTTCAATTTAATTTTCTATTTTTTCTTGGATATAGATAACTCTCTCATTTAAGAGTATCTCCAACAATGTTTTGTATTTTAGCTATCCAAAAGTATACCTTTTCTATTTTAGCTGATGATACAAAAAATACGGCCAAGGTTGAGATTGGGTGTTCAACTTGGTTGGTTAGAGTTCATATCATGCAACAGGTCAGCTTTTCCCAGCAACAATGCCACTAAGGTGACTTCAAGGATGATAATTAGGAATCACCAAAGTGTTACACATAAAGCGCAACAGTGTCACATTCAGGCAAGAAAACCGTAACCACCAAGGCGCCATCCACGATAGCTACATAACAACCGTAACTATTATGAAGGAGGGGGCAAGGATCAGACCAAGGAATCAGAAGAGACCCTAGAAAACTATAAATAAGAGGCATATTCGTCACAAAAAAGACAAGCAACGAGCCTAAGCAAATACTCTACGTAATCTTCCCCCTTTATCATTAAAATCATTCCTAGGAGCAAGAAACTCCCTTGAGAGTGGATTAGCTGAGTTCCTGAGCTGGTGAACTACTATAAACTCTCTGTTTCCAATTCCCCATCTCCCTTGTTCAACTTTTAAGAGCCTAGGAGCTCCAACTGAGTCATCTAGTGATTCACCAATCTCCAAAGATCATAACTCTGCTCAATTGTGCAACCCACACCATCATTAGATATTCACTTTTTCAATATACATTCCAACTGATTCTCTATTTTAACTACTTCTTTTAAATATTATTTCTCATATTTTGTACCTTTGTTAGAATTATTGAAGGGAGAGAGAGAGAGAGAGAAAGAATGTAGGGAAAGGCAAAGAGTGGAAAAGAGAGGTGAGAAAGGACAAGTTGAAAGAAAATATATTAAATTATTTATACATAATATTACAATGATGAACATCACTGTAGCAAAATTATATTTTACCTACTCTGGATATCTTCTGTTGGAGTATGATTTTTCTCTTTGAATTGTTAAATTTTAACTATTTTAGAATTTTAGCCATTCTTTTAGAGATGCTCTAAGCATATTATATGTTACATTTGAATTCTACTAATCACGTATGCTCACTTATTTATAGTCAACAAACTCTAACATTACTGATGTGAGTTCTGTTTCTGTGTTGAAGTATCACAAGAGTCATATTGTGTAAGTGGTGTGATGCGCAATGCTGGTATTGTTGTGTTGCTGCTGAGTTGTTTGGCTTGATCATGTTTTGTCATTGGCTTACTACACCCCCTCAAATGAATGGAAGGAGAAGCCACCATGAGTTTGTCTCTTAAGAGAATGAATCTAGCTTTTGGTGAAGATATCAACCAACTGATTAGTGGAGGAAACAAAATGAATTTCAAGTTCTTTCTTCACCACTTTTCTCTAACGAAATGGTAATCTATTTCTATGTGTTTTGTTTGAGCATGAAAAAGAAAGTTATAGGAAAGAGCTAAGGCAGAAATGTTTTCACACCACAACCTAGGAGGTTGAGCAAGTTATACATGAAGATCCTGAAGAAGTTTTCTACACCAAGATAGCTCTGCAGCTAAGATAGCAAGAGCTACTCTGCTTCAGTAGAAGATTTGGCTATAAAAAGTTGTTTTTTTTTCACCCCAATGTATTAGGTTAGAACATAAGAAAATAGTAAATCCAGTGGTAGATCTCCTATCCAGGGGATCCCCTTCCCAATCTACATCAGTATAAGCTATGAGAAGATGTGAAACAGTATTGTAAAACTCGGGTAAATTTGAACTTTTTCTAAAAAATGGCAAAATGATCATTTTGCCACTATAATGCAGAATTAAAATACATGTTCTCTAGAGCTTGTATGACACAACTGACTTCGTCGTTGGATTCGTATCGCGGAATCTAGTAACCCAGACTAATTTCATCGAATTTCGAGATAGTCGAATTTTTGCACGTCGTTTTGAGGCGGCTGGGTGTCGAATGACCTCACAAAGGTCCCCAATAATAAAATTTATGAAACTTTCTTATAATTGGATGAAAGTTCAAATAAAATTAATTTAAACTTAAATTGGGACAAAATAAATCGTTTCGGGGCGAAAACGGACCCGAACAAGTGGGACGCGTATGGCGCGACTAGGGCCAACCCTTAAAAAATTATAAATAGGGGCTAAATATCTGAAAATCAGATATTTCCTCTCCAATATTCAGCTAGTTTCAATGTGTGGGAGAAAGAGAGAGAAAAGAGAGAAATCAAGATTTCTTTCGTCGATTTGATTCCGTCGAGCCAAGAATTAAACTTTATCTCATCGACGAGGGCTACATCTACGTACCAAGAACGAGAGATTTCACCGAAGATCCAAAAGAGAAAATTTGGGAAAATCAAGTTTTGGGGCTTAGGAGGTGGTCTTGAAGTCTTTACACTTCGGTTTACGCTATAAGAGGTAGGGTTTCTCCAACTTTGATTGATTCCTAACCTAGAATGTTTATAAGGAATGATTGGGTGCATGTGGTTATATATATCACTTGTCTATTATTATGAAAATGAGAAAATGAGCATAGAAATGACTTAGACCAACTTCTAGCTTGAATTTGATGCATGGAAGTTACTTGTGTATTTTCTTGTAACTTGGTGAAATTTTGGGCATGATATGTGTTTAACATGGTTATTGTCTTGAAGGTGTTTGATAAAATGCCTTAAGTAATTGAAATTGTTGTTTTGATGCAATTGAAATAACATGCTTAGGCATTGTTGTTGATATGTGAACATATGTTTTATGATATGTTAGCATGAGGATGATTTATGATAATTATATGCGTTAGATATAAATTGTCATGTCATATGTTGAGATATGTGGTTGAAAATGGTGCTTATGGCATTCATAGCATATTGGACATAATGGTTATTTGCAATGGTTCATTACATTGCATATGCATGAATTGACATTCCATTCATGGACATAAGTCATGAGTGTGGATGTGTGAGTGCATGGTTGATCAACACCATACTTGGTGATTGATAAGTGAGCTCGGTACTGTTAGACCGAGGTTCAACAGAGTCGCACGGTTGCATGTATGAAAAACTTGTGTCGGGTATAGCAAGAAGGGCTAAAAGATCCCTTGGGTGTAAGACTCGGTTATTGATTTATTCACTTCCGTTGGTGCAAGTCCAAAAAGTGAATTAGGCGTACAGTACCGACGGTGTAATTCCAAAACCCGTTGCCCAACAAAGACACAAGATTTTGGTTAAAGATTTTGTTTTAAAAACATATTCTTGGATGTGCAACATCCAACAATGCTTGATTTTATAAGCATATAATTTTTATTTCAAACAAGCATTGGATATATTTCATTAATGATGAATGATTTTTACACAAGTGCATTGCATTGTGTGGTGGGGAGCCGGTGAGGGCTCGGGGTAAAGTACATGAGTGAGTGTCATCTCATATCATGGCATGACATGGTGAAATTTCAACCTTGAATTACATATTCTTGTTTGAAAATGATGAATGTTGCAGGTGTGCATTCCATATGCATCTAGGTGGGGAGAAGCCTCTGTAGGAAATATTCTACTGAGCGTATCTCACCCTATACGGCAACACATTTCAGGTGGGGGTTACACGCCGGCGGATGCATCTCATTCGGGCCATCAAGGGTGAAGAAAAACCAAGATGTGACTTTACTTGGAGTTTTTGTAAAATCATTATGAAAACTTATTTTTTGACATGTAAAATTATGTGACTAAATGTAATAGAACTTGTATGGATCAAATATTATGTGTGACATACATGTTGTATAAGTTTGGGTTGGTTTTAGAAGGATTTGGAATAGTTTTGAAATGAAAAATGGTTGAAAAGGGAAAAACTAGACAGACTGTACCGATACTGTGTACCGGTACGGTTTGCTCACTGGAAAGGAGCGTACTGGTACGCAGTATCGGTACGGCAGTGTACCGGTACCAGTACTCTTGCCAAAATTTTCAATTTTTAAAACTGTTTTGCCTTGTTTTTGGCCTATGTTTTCCTTCTCTCTAATGATGTAAATGAACCATAATGAAGTATAAATCATGGTATATTGGACCTCAGATTGATCCAATGAAGATTTGTGGGTTATAATCCCGGTTAGAGGGAGTCTATCAAGTGATGTCAGGTTACGTGGCATTCACGGTATTTTCACGGGTTGATGGGTTATCAACGGTTAATAAATGACCCCCGGTTTTAGGGGCGTCACAAGCATAGTGTAGACCAAGAGATGCAGTGCTTTTATGGTATCTAAGGATTCATTTAGCTGCATGAAAATGGAGATTAGTAGGGGCATGCATGTACTGACATACCCGACTTATTGCAAAGGCAAGATCTACTCTGGTAAAGGTAAGGTACTGTCATGATCCAACTATACTTTGGTAAAGTGAGGGATCAGATAAGAGCTTTTACCCCAACCCATGAGGTTGTACAAAAACATACCTAAAAGAGGGTTGTTTTCAAAGTATTTTCCAAATCCAAGTATTTTTAAAAACGTCATTTGGAATGATGTTTTTTAGACCAAAAGACGTCAGTTGGAGTAACGTTTTTTGTTGCAAGATAAAAGACATATAACACCACTAAAAGATCCTTCAGTCTTGCTAAGGCGAGTGGAGGAAGCACAACGTGTCTTGCAAGGTTTGCATTCATGAATTTGAGCTTTCTGAAATATATCTTAGGCATATTTTTCTTGACTGAGAAACACTGGAGAGGATGTATTATGTATACTTGATTTCAAGTTCTAGAAAGTAATGAAGAAGAAGAAGGTCCTTAATATCAAATTCTTGATCAATATGAGAAATTAAAGATTGAATGTAGGAGGGATCATTGTCTGTGATGATTATATCATCAAGATAGAGCAGTAATATGGTAATAGAAGATCCAAATTGTCTGACAAACAGGGAGGAATCTGCCATGGAAGTTGTGAATTGGAAAGTACAAAGATGAGAAGTGAACTTCTCAAACCAGGCCCTAGGGGCCTACATGAGACCACAGAGAGATTTATTCAGCTTGCAAACCATATGAGGAGAAGTAGGATCAGTAAAACCTGAAGGTTGAGACATATAGACCTCCTCTTGCAAAAGACCATGTAAAAATGCATTTTTTTTTTACATCCAGCGGCTGCAATTTCCAGTCATAGTGAATTGAAAGAGCTAGAACAACTTTAATGGTAGCTTGCTTGACCACTGAAAGTCTCATGGTAATCAATACCTACCTCCTCATGGTATCCCTTAGCTATAAGTCTGACTTTATATCTAGCAATAGAGCCATAAAGGTGATGTTTTAGTTTATACACCCATTTTGGATTTTCATTTTCGTCACACGTAAGTTTAATAGTAACACGAAGAATTGCCCACGGCAAAAGAAACAATGACTTCAAGCTTAAACCATCAATGACCTAATTACCGTTCAAGGCCAAGATCAATCTAATTTCACCAATCAATTACTTAATTCCAAATATTTCAGTTAAATAGAATTGAAAAGGAATTATGTGAAAAGGATGATCCATGCCAAACAAAGCATGAAAAACCAACCCAAATAATCAATGAATATTTATGAAACAATTCTCGGCTATGTTACTCGGTAAATTCTTCACCATAGTTGAGACCTTAAAACAATTGAAGAAATAGTGAAGGAATAAAATTTGAAAAATGAAATCAAACCACACGTCCACACCCAATTTTCAATTAATCAAACACAACCAAACATACCAAGTATTCAAGAAAACAGATAATATTTTTATTGCGTCAATTTTATCAAGTATCCCTAAAATATTCAATTTGTATCATTTTTGTCCTTATATAGACAAACCGTTAAGTTTTTTATGGAATGCTTACATGTTGGACACGTAATACTCTCTACAAAAATGACACGTAGTTACTTCCATTAAAAAACTTAACGGATTGTCTGATTAGGGACTAAAGTGATATTAATTTAATATTTTAATAACCAAATTGATAATATTGATACAGTGAGGACTAAACTGACAAAAAATTCATACTTTAGAGACAAAAAATACTATTAATCCTCAAGAACAATATCCCCAATAACAAAATAATGCCTATAAAACTAATTATTCATCAAACCTTAACTTTAAAGAAGTTCAAATAGGCAACGTTTTATCAAACAAATCACCCATAATCACAAAAAGTCCTTAAGGGTCCGTTTGGTTAGAAAGAAAAAGATGATAAAAAGTGAAAGTGATAGAAAGTGAAGTGAAAAAAAATATATTTTCTTGTATGTGTTTGATTAGGATGAAATTTTTGTAAGAAAGTTTTAAGAAAATTTCGTTTTGTAGTTTGGAAAGCAAGAAAGTTACAAGAAATTCTATTTAATTATCTGAATTACCCATAGTGCTGAGAAGAGTTGTGGTGAGCTAAAATAGGGGACAGAGTGGTAAACAATACAACAGATAAACAAGTTTCACGGGAAAAAAAATTTCTTGCAAATTTTGTGGGAAATAAAAAACCATCAAATATGAAAAAATCTGATCATGCGGGAAAAAAAAAATTCCCGAGAAACCTTTGTTTCCTACTAAACAAACGTTAGAATTTTTTCTTTTTTCTCTTTCCCTTTTTTTCCACCATTCTCTTGCTAACCAAAACAAACCCTAAGAGAATTAACCCAAACAAAACTACATATCAGACAAATAGGAAAAAAAACTCAATTTTATGATTGAATAAGCCCAAACAGAAATCCATTTATGAAACAACACAAAATCAATGAACAAACCCAAGAGGCAGAGTGACTCACGCCATGGCTGATGGCTGCAAAACCCATATACAATCTTGATTCATCATGTGTGCTGTGTGCGTGCGTTGAGTATGCGTGTTTGATGTTTGTTGTGTGCGTACGTGTCGATGTGCTCTGTATGTGTCGTTCTTTTTGTACTTTGCTGTGGGGGAGTAGGGATGACAGTGGATTGGAGCATGGACGGAGGACTAGTCTCTATCCCCGTATTTGCTTCAAAAATATTTTTCCACCTTTGGCCCACCTCGTTAGCGAGAGAGTTTTAATCCTTGTCCCTGCTCCGCAAATAAATTTTTATCTCCGTCCCCGTTCTCGTTCATAACAATTATTTTATATGATTTTAAGAAAAAAATTAAAAAAAAACCCTAAAACATAACAAATGGTTCTGCAAGAAGAATAAAATCCAATTATATAACAAATGGATTAAAAAAAGAGAGAAAATAAAGTATTTTTTTATGATAAAAAGAATAGTGTGGCCCTAGATGGGGTTTGTGATATTATATATATTTATATAATAAAATAGAGCTGAGTTTGAATTTTAAAGACAGAGAAATCTAGATCATTTTGAGACAAAACATAAACACATCTAACGGACAACGTTATCCCAACACAAAAGACGGTTCAGATCGTTTTGATGATTATTAATCTGACAATCATAACTGATCCTTAAATTTCATTTTCACCCCAATATTTCAAATAGAGTTTGATTCTGATGGGTCAAGCCCAAATAGTCCAAATTAGGGAAAAGGGGCCCATCCTCATTTGAAGAGCCCAGTCCTATAAAAACCTATCAAGCCCAAGTTCAAGCCCAGCTGGAAGCCCCCGTCCGAAGGAATTGGAAGATGAGCACGGAGACACCCTACTATATTTGGAAATTGCCAAAATAGGAAACCCCTTGCCTACTCCACCGCCTCACCTCCAAACCCTAAGTCTATAAATAGTAAGCTCTCCTCACATCTAGGGTACACCTCCTAAAAAGTCTACACTCGTCTCCTACACCTTGCTCTTTAGCCCTCTCCCACTCCTTTTGATTAAAAGTACTGTAGCTCCCTGGAGCAAGCCTCTAAAGGAGGAGAACACCATTGCTCTATAATAAAGAATCCCGGCCACCGTCGCTATTGAAAGTGGATGTAGGCCAAGGCCGAACCACTATAAATTCTTGTTTCATTTATTTCTGCATTATTTTTCCATTACTTACCTGTTAATCTTTGATTAATCACCACGATACCATTCACCTCTTGACTGTTGATCTTGCACTGATTTTGTGCATCATCAGATTCTATTTCCAATTCTAAAGTTTTATCTCTCACGCGTCTCTATCTCTATCTCTTTCTCTCTTATATACCTCTCTCTCTCAGACTCCTCTCTTTGTCACACACAAATTTCGCCTAACAATTTCAAAGAGAAAAAAGTCACCGTTGTTGGGTTCCAGAAATCAGCGCTAGACATAGCAATGGAGTACTCAACAACAAATGGTTATTATTAGAAGCACAAAATTGAAAAATTAAACAGATTTCGTCTATTCATTTCAATTTTCGAGTTTGGGTTTAGCCTTCATTCAATTTAGTATCACCATCAACTATTCTTAGCTTCTTTTTTTTTTGCTGGGCTTGCAGGTGTGCAACGACCATGTACCAGTGTTATCAGAACTGGACCGATCATCGAACCGGCTAGGGGACTAGGTTAATGGTTCACTGGTTCAACCAATAGGCCATTGGTCGGACCGGCCATATAATAAAAAAAAATAAAAAATATATATAATAATTATAAAACATATTAATTTAGCTAAAAAATATAAAATATGTCTAAAATGAATACAATTTGTCATAAAATTAATGAATTTAAGTAAAAGAACTTGTGCCAAATATCAAAGATGAACTTTAAAGCTCCAAGTACATAACAAAATCCAATCACTGTGGTAATCAAATTCATACCCGAGCCTAACATCCTCCAAATTCCCCAATTCCTCAACCCTAATTTCCCAAAAACTGAAGTCTAATTAGAACACCCTAGATAAATAGAACCGGACCGATTAAAGAACCGGACCGGCTAAGGCCCTGGGTTACGGTTAGACCGGTCCAACCGGTCGGTTCAGTCCAGTTCTGATAACACTGCCATGTACAGTGATATACCGGACTGAACACTGGAACGTGCCTGATTACATTCCATGGGGAGTTCCACTTGGATATCTTTACGAGAATCGGTTTGCAGAACTTTTGCTTCATAAGCCTGGCGAAGGGTTTCTTCTTGGTCTGTTGGCATCCCTTCTCGCACCTTTGGTAATTAGAGAATTGTTTGTGTGAGAATATATATTGGAAAAATAAAAACTCTGCTCTCTTTATTTAAAATCTAACTTTAATTGCTTTCATTTTACAGAGATGGAGATTTTCAAAATTCGTGGAAAGTTACATAAAATAGAAGCTTCAGCTAGGAAAGTTTAATATGGTGCCAAAACATAGTTTCTTACAAGAAATGAGTTCTTGCTTATTCTCAACGGTGCCAGAGGACTTCTATAACAGAGTTGAGAAGGGAAGCCTCAAATTGAAGAAAGCCCATAGTTTCAGATTTTGCAAAGATGAGGTTTTGATTGATGGCCAGGCTGAACCTCTAATGGCCGACCTGGTCATATTGGCTACTGGCTTTAGGGGTATTGAAAAGCTCAAAAACATATTTTTATCCCCCATATTTCAGAAGTACATAGCTGAACCGACAGACACTCTAGTCCCGTTCTACATGTGAATGATATGAGACTCTCAAAACATATCAACAATTTAATTTATTTGTATGCAATCTTAGAATCATGTCTTCATTTAAGAACATACTATGTGTGTGTGTATATATATGAAAAATACATATAATTTTTTTTGTGCTTATTAGAGGGTGGTTCTCAAGATAAAGCCAATATTCATTGAGACTTCTAAACGATCAACTACAGGGCATTTTCGTTCCTATTTTGATATGGCCAGCTTAACAACCTAGAACAATACAGATAAATAATTGCAACTAGAGCTAGGAATATTTCCATATAGTAGATGCTATGGATACATCTACTATATACTCTACCATTGATTTTTCTTTTGATTCACCTGAATTTACTGTTTTTCCATTTTGTGGGTATAATGAGTTGAAATTATA
Source organism: Ilex asprella (assembly GCA_023539305.1). Taxonomy (NCBI): domain Eukaryota; kingdom Viridiplantae; phylum Streptophyta; class Magnoliopsida; order Aquifoliales; family Aquifoliaceae; genus Ilex; species Ilex asprella. The sequence continues at coordinate 42,235,787 of CM042185.1, forward strand.
TCCCTTTTTATGGTTTTTTTCACTTGCTCTTATCAATTAGTTCAGGGTTGTTTTTCTGACATGGACAAACAAATCTTTTTCTCCCTCAAGCTCTTTCTTTTTAAAAATTTTCTTGTTAGTTTTGGATTTTGTAATGACAGGAAATTTTGTAAATGACTATTTGTCCAATGGTAGTCTACATTTCAAATTTATCTTATATGTTTGTTTGGAAATTTCTAGAGGAGTTTACATTTAAGGGGGAAAAAAACTGAATTTCACTTGGGATAAGAAAATATCATAACACTAATGATTTGTAAAACTTTGTGAAAAGTGTAAGGTTTGAACTTTGTGAATTTTTTGTAGTTGTCGGAGTAGATAGTTGAAAATGGGTCTTGGAGTGGGAAGAAGAGTTTTTGCAATTTTCTAGGGTCCTATTTTCAAAGAAAATTTTTCCAAATTTTTTTACAGAAATAGTGGACCCAAATTGGTCTCAAATGTGTAATTAAAGAAAGAAAAGAAAATATGATTATAAAATATTTTATTTCTCGAGTTTGTTATACTAAGAGAGAGACTTAAGATTATAAAATATTATTTTTTAAATTCTTTTTTCATATATTGACTGTGATGGTTTTGACCTATATTTTACTTTTTATGGATGTGAATTGGATTAAAAGCAGTTTCTTGCGCTAAACAGACATAAACTACGTATTTCATATAACTCGTAGGTTGTGTTTGATTTAATTGTGTTATAAGCGAGTGATATTAGTGTTAGGTCATTCAACACGATTAACTAAATTGGTTGTATTACGAATGAGGGGTTTTTCACATTAATTTGAAATAATACGAGATAATATGATACAACACAATTTGATTGCTGCTTAATGGGGGGTTCTCATTTTTGTAATTAGTCATTTTTTGTGTGTTATACATTGCCTTAATGCACAAATAATTATTTGCGATTTCTTTGTTTAATACCTAGTGCCTTCAGGCACGAGTAATTTCTAGTCTATCAATAAGCAGGTGGGATTGTGATATTATATATATGTATTTTATATATGTATAAATATATATATATATATATTCATGGGTTTAGCGGGGCGGCAAGGGGCGAGATGGAGGCAGGGAGGGGATTAGTTTTATTTCATCTTCGCCTCCATCCCCACATGGGTTTATATGAGTATCTTTGTATACGTCCACCGTCCAATACGTATGGTCCATCTTCGGTCCAAACAGAATGAGTTTGGACAAATATCCATTTTTTCTTGGTCTACTGTCATCCCTATCGGGGAGGAAAGAGAAAGAGAAAGAGAAAGAGACGGAGATGGAGAGATATGAAGGTGAACTTGAATCCTGGGCTTGTTGGGTCATCTGTTGGAATTTGAAAAAACTCTCAATTCTCATGAATGAGAGTTTATTGGGTAATTAATATAAGAATCTTGAATGAAATACTAAATGTATAGGAAAAATCTTGATAAACCATGAATAGGTTTATTAGTGACTAGATAGGAAACATAGATACCGCCCTTCGGTGGCAAACAAAACTGCAAGGAGATAGTGCGACTTTCTTTGTTCTCATGACAGAGTGAGGAGTGCTATCCATCCGCCAATAGAGCTGGGTTTTAGTGAAGATCCGCTCATATGCTGCATGAGGGGCGACAAAATGCGACTTTGCTCATGAGTTAATGGTCAAGCGAAAAAGGACATCTTGGCTTCTTCTTTTTTCGGAGCAGAGCTGCCTTGCTGGTAACTCCCTATTGATATAAATAGGGTTGAATATTATTTAATTAATTATCAGATGAACAGTCTATTTAGTGAATAATATATCGATGTTCTTTTGTCCGTAGATGTAGGTACGGTGTACTAGGATGGTATTCTGTATTGGACCACATTATATCTTTGTATCATATTTTTATGAGCAATGCTACATATCCCAAATATGCATCACAAATCAATGAGAATCATTGGATGAATGGGTCCCAATAAAAAAAATTGATGGGACCCACTCATCCGATGGTTCCCGTTGATTTGGGATGCACATTTGGGATACAAATTTGGGATACAAAACATTACTCTATTTTTATTATTTTCTTATCTTTGAATTCCTATCTTCTAATAAATATTATTTGTATTAATTATTTGTTGTGCAAAACCAACAACGTCTTGGTAGAGTGAGAAGAGATAGTGGAGAGATGAGAGAGAAGAGGGTGAGTTGTGTTGTGTGTGTTGCTTGTGTACCGAGAGATGAAAACAGAGGGAGGGTTAGAGGGAGCGAGGAAGATAGAGACAGAGAGAAAGGGATACCTTGATAGAAGATAGAAGAGTTTGTCTGACCTTGGTTATTGTTAATGCAATTATGGGCTAGGTGTGATTTTTACCTGTTGGGGAAAATTTGTTGGAAGATGAATTTGAGTCATTGGATTGAATGAGACCTAAGTTGGATTAATCTCAATCACTATTAAATTGCACTTTGTAACTTAAAATTTTATAAGATTTTTTCTTTACACCCTAAAAGATTAAATTTCTCTCATTACGCCCTTAATGTATCAAAAGTATTATAATGTGACTCTTCTATTAGCTTTGCGTTAGTTTTTTTTGTAAGTGTTAATAGGTTAGTTTTTGATGAAAAAAATAACGAGATCTAACAGAAAGACCACGTTACAATAAATTGATACATTAAGAGTGTAATGTAAAAAATTTAATCTTTGAGAGTATAAAATGAGAATCTTGAAAATTTTCAGAGTGCAAAGTGCAAAAAACCCTTTTTTATATTTTGTGCCTAAAAACACGATTCAACGTAAGTGAAAAGTGATAAATTTGAGAGGAGGGACGAAAAAATTTAATGTGAATGGTTTTGAGAGGGATATTGGTAATTGTTGAATGAGTTTCTTTGAGATCATTGGATCGGCTTACTGAAACTTGCTCTGTTTTATATTATAGATGGTTCATTTATATTATATCATATTCGTATCGTACATTGATTATATATAAGTTATGTTTAGTAAATTTTTGTCGTGTTTAAATAGCCAAATTCGTATCAACTTATTGTTTAATGAGTTTAACTGATAATTTTATTTGTCATTCGAACCCTTTAAAATTCAATCTAAACTCACTAGCTAATTGTGTATTATGTTTAGATTGCGAACAAAATTTGAGGGGTACACCTAAACACAGCACATTTTGAGGAGTACACCTAAAACATAGCAACCTTAACAGAGGAAAAAAAAAGGGGAAAGGATGCGGTATCACGGCAGTATTGGTACCAAAATTTATAATTTTTTTGAAGTGTAAGTTACAACTATAAAAGACATGATCGATTATAGAAGGTTGAGATCGATATCAAGATTTCATGATCAATCATGGGTGTCTCTGATCGATCATGATATTTTCTTGAGTAGTTGTAACTTCTCATTTAAAAATTATAACTTTTTCTTTAAAAGTGGTAAAAAAAGTGATAAATTTTTTAGTGAGTTATTTATTACATTTGTGGGTGTTTTTCACATTTATGGATGTTTTTACCAATGTTGTGGTAGGTATTTTTTTCATTTTTTTAGGTACTATAATAGTGATAAAAGTACCCATAAATAAAAATTACCATAAATATGATTAATTTTTGTATGATACCAAAAAATTCTCTGACTGTATCGTAGCCAACTCCTACAATTAAACTAGGACGTGTTAGTACGATTATTAGCACGTTCAAACTACTCAAAACAGTAAGTGGTTGTTTGTAGTTCTCGTAGATTTCAAAAAACTATTCAAAACAGTAAAGACAGAAAGAAAATTAGTCAAATTAGTTGTGTTTTTTGAAATAACTCAAGGTAGGTCTAGTGATAACTAGGGATGGCAGTGGACCGAAGCGGGGTGGAGGTGTAGTCTCTATCTCCGTACCAGCTTAAAAAAACTCCGTCCATCGCCAGTCAACCCATGTTAACGGGTATAGTTTTCATCCCCATCCCCATCCCCGTCCACATGTAAATTTGTAATCCCCGCCCTGTCCCTGCCTTCACCCCCAACCAAGCCCAAGCCCAATGTAATCCAACATTGTAAATAATCCAAAAAATCAAAAAAATTGCATGTCACAAACTGAAAGTTACAGCATAACTCTTCTCATTAATAAGTACTACCATTTGGTATAGTGAGTAGGCAAGAAGTCTATCCAACAATTTTTAAAGAGCAAAAACCATATTCAAGTAAAATAAACTCAAAAATCAGCAAAAATCATATCTAACACTATAATCAGAACTCAACAAAGACTATATTCAAGTAGTATAAAATTAAAAAATTCAGAATATTTCATATCTAACACAAAAAATCAGATGTAGCACATGAAAATTGTAGATCTAACACAAAAAAAAAAACAACAAGCAACATCTAAAAACCTCTTATCTAACGCACCATAGATCCGAAACAAAAAACTCTCAATAGCTAACACAACACAGATCCGTAGATATAACAAAACCCATCGCAAATCTAACAAAAAAGATTATAGATCTAACAAAAGCCACAAAAAATAACACAAAGGTAATAGATCTTACCTTATTGGACAAAGGAAAAAAAGTGAGCCACTGAATTTTGAAATTAACTTTATGGGTGCATGGGTGAAAATGAGATTGGGGTTTATGATATATATATATATATATCACGGGTTAGCGGGGGGTAAGTGTTAGTTCATCCCCGCCTCCATTCCCGTACGGGTATTCCTGTATACGTCCACCGTCCAATACGTATGATTCATCCCCGGTCCAAACGGAGAGGGTTTGGATGAATACCCTTTTTTTTCTGGTCCACTGTCATTCCTAGTGATAACCAGGGATGGCTTGACATGTTTTGTGGCCTAAAGCGATAAATTCAGTCGAGGCTTTTTTTTTAAGAAATTATTTAATAGTAGTGTAACTTTTTTATTAATTTTTTTATGCATATTAATTATTTAGTATTTGTATTGAAGTTTTTCTAACATATCTTTTTTTATTGATAGTATAACTAATTGACTTAATTTTTAAATTAAATAAAAAATCACTACAACAAGAATCGTTTTTTGCTACGATTTTTTTAGTCGCCAAATTAAAAAAAATCGTTGCCACTTTTTTTTGCCACTTTTTTTTCATCGTGTATTCGTCGCAATAGCCTGGTCATAGAAAGTATTTTGCGAAAAAATATTATTTTCATTTAAAAAAAAATTGCGATGAAAAAAAAGTCACTAAAATTTTAAAAAACGTAGCTAAATCTATTCCACTAGCGTAAAAAAAATAAAAAATAATAATTTAATTAATTTTTCGCGACTTAAAAAATTGTCGCCAATAATTTTTTACATAAGTAAAAAAAAATAATATTTTTTTTAATTTTTAGCGACGTACAAAAATCGTCGCAAATACATAAATAAAAAATGTAAAAAATAATAATTCAATTAATTTTTAGCAATGTAAAAAAATCGTCGCAAATAATTTTTACATAAATAAAAAATGTCGGCCAGGCAGCTGGGCGCGCTAATCTGATGTAGTCCCTCGGGTTACAGACGACCTGAGTTTTAAGATCCAGCCTAGAGATGACAAAATTAATGTTATTCCAAATATTAAATTATTTAACATGATTACCTGAAGAGAGAGACAGACTGCTTGCGTGAGAGCAAATACAGAGTGTGAGAATTGCTCGTATAATTCTCAATTGAGCAATCCTCAGACTCCGTCTTTACTTTCGAGCAAGCAGTCTGCCTCTCTCTCTCCAGGTAATTAGCTGCCTGGCCCCCCAAATCAGTCGTCTGGCCACCCAAATCAGCCTCTACACGCCCCTCTACGTATGCTTCCTCGCCAAAATGCCACCTTCCTCAATATAGCTCGCTCACAAGGGGTCTCCATCCGTACAAGCATGGGCGCCCACCAAGCCACCTACTTCAGTGGAGCTTGCCCAAGACGCTCAAGGCAGCCCCAGGCTCGCCCAAAGCACACAAGCAAGCCCCAGGCTCAACCAAGGAGCTGGCCTGCTTGCGCAGAACAGTGCTGCTCACATAAAACGCGTGTCTGCTCGCTATTTTGACTGTAACTTTTGTTCCGTTACTCCAAATGGGGCCCAAAATATATCAAATCGAAGCTCTACAAGACTCACAACCTTTCGCTATGACTGATGATGTTAAAAGTCCAAAAAAGGCCTAGAAACAGATGCTTTGGCCTTCTGAAGTTTTTGCAGTTGTGTTCTCAGCCGAAATTCAAATTCAACCGAATGCCCTCTTCTCCAAGTTCCATTGGACACAGGACATTGGGGGGCAAATGATGGGTCAAGTCCAAGGGCCCAACTTATGTTACAAGCCCAATGGCCCAACTCCAAGAGATCTAGCATCCAAAGTGGTCCACGCCTGGTCAAGCTTATTAGGAGGAGCTACATTAACAACTACATCAGGGGAGCTTGCAAGGCAGCAAGGGTTATCTAAGAGACTCCTCCTTGCCACCTTGGAGTAAGGGTCATCCCAATAGCCTCATCCAAGCCGCCTTGGAAGAAGTCAACCCTCACCTTATCCTTTGACCGAGTCTCATGGAGAGCACCTCAACTGCCTCACCCGTTGAGAAGAAGTCGACA
>CM042185.1:42256788-42290884 GCA_023539305.1 Ilex asprella
TTAGATTGTACTATTTTTTATTTAATCGAGCATAATACTTTGTTTGGTAAGCAAATTTGATACCGTATTAATTTCAAAAACGTTTATTCATCGTATACTTATCATATATTTTTTGTACAATAGACCTATATTCTGGAGGTCTTTTAATACCACTAAGAGAGATGATATTATAATCCAACTCAAACGTATTATTCTACACATTTACTATTACAACCTCCCAAGTGATAAAATAAAACTGTCATCAATGTAACAAACACTGATTGAAAATATTTTTGTTAATTCAATATTAATACAATAAAATAATTCTCTAACCGAACAACTGATTGAATTAAATAACTACTATCCAACGTTTATATCGTGTATTGTCAAAGATTAGATAAAATTACGTATTATTCTAATACAATGTTTAATCTTGTCTTTTATTCATCTGTATTATATTAGACTATATTATTTTATCTAATCCATCCATTTGTAATATGACAACCAAACGAGCCCTATGTGTAAATGATACTTGCATATTAGAGAAAATAATTAACCTTAGATAATACTTACCCTCTAGAGATAATGAGTGACCTTAGAAAAATTTTAACCTTTGATAATGCTTACCACAAACTCTTATCCTTGTATATTTCTCTCCTATAAATAGTGTGTCAATGTACTCAACTAAATACAATTCAGTAAAATATATCATGAGTTTCTTCATGGTATCAGAGCGAATTTCTAGCTCTTATATCTATACTACTCTAAAATGTATATATAATGGAAAAACTTTTAATTGACCACAATATCCCTACTACATATTTTAATTACCTCAAAACCCATCGGTCAATGAATATTTGAAGAGATTCACCTAAACCAATCAACTCTTCCCCTTCTTGAAATTACTACATCATTTACCATTTGGATGACCAAAAGCCAAGGAGTGAATATATCATTTATTGTTTCAAGGCCTTAATGGTCGTAACATCATTGTAAGCACCGACCGAATATCTAATCACCATTAAATATAAAATCCTTGAAAATATGACACAATCTATCTCTTGGCAACTTTTCAGTTTGTAACTTTCGATTTTCACAAAGGCCATCAGTTTCCTTCACCACCGTTAGACTTACCTTCCTCTGTCCGAGTTGATCATAACTGGTGTTGTCACACTTTATGTATCAACAATGTATTAGAAAGATTAGCATCAAATCGAACTCCTCGTTGACGAATCTACACAAATTCAAACTCGAAATTGAAAGAGAATTGGAATCAAATACAACAAGGAAGTTTAGTATGTTTGATTCAGCCATTTTGCTTAAAAGTACGATTGCGTCATTTAAAGTTTTGGCATGTGCATTCTTCTTATTGCTGTCATTTTGAGTTCATCTCTCTCTCTCTCTCTTTTGTTATATATGCATGCATATTTTTGTACGGGTGTGCATATATGAATGCCAAAATGATCAAATTAGAGAAAAGCAAAGTGATAATGCATTGGTACAAAAAAGTTAAGGTCATTCTACATACCATACTCGAGAAAAAGAAGTTGAGATTTGAGACATACAAAAATGCACTTCTCCAGATTCGTATGATTTGCTTACAAAACATTGATTTCTTTCTTTTGCACAAATCCAAGCTCCAGTTGTGTCTATTAGTTCCTCTAAATCTTCTTCTCTATATCAGTTTTGAAAATTTCCTATTTCTAAAAGGCTCCTTGGTCACTTGAGGAAGTCGCGGACTTTAAACAAGTTATAGATTAAATTAGGTTGTAACTTGTAAGAATTTGGAGCTTCAGCACAATAAAATCCTCTAATGTCCGGCAAGTCGCCATCTTGGGTGGCGCATTTTGTTTCACCAATGCTTTAAGTGCCCACTTTTTATTGGTAGCACTGCAATGCTCGTTTAACCCATTTTTCTCTCTTTTAAGCACGTATATTAAAAAAAAATTATGGTTATTTGTCGATTGTTTCTGGTGTATTGCTCTGTTTTGCTATATATATTAAGCTTTCCATTAGTCTGCCAATGCAAATGAAACATTTAATATAGGAAAAGGCATCTTAGAACATATTTCATTCTTTATTAAGCAATAAAATCCTCACCGCTAGAAGGAACGACAATGGAGCTTTAACGGTTAGTGTCTCATACAATATTTGGAGAACTCTCTAAGTTGCTAACCTGTACAAAATATTAGTGATTACACCTATACAAAAATGCCATACGTTGGTGAATTTAGAAAGCTGAACAGAATTTTAATGTCCATGTGGACAACAAAGGCTTTGATTTGATTTTCCTGAATTTATGTGTATCTAGGAAAAGACGTTTTGCATGTGATCAGTGAAATAGCCAAGATCTCTAAGCTTGCAGCATGGTTGGAGACTAATTTTATTAGATTAGCCTAAGAAATTAAGGTTTGCATTGTGTCTTGAACTTTAGACTATTATATCTGTATACTTTAGTGGATACTGCCATCTATTTACAGAAGAAGATTTTTCTCATAAATTTAAAACTAATGCATCTAACACTGTGAATACAATAAAATCTTGGTTGATATCCAAACCATGCATTTCATGGAATCCATGCTGGTATCATTGTATATGTGGTTATCAACTTATTACTTGCTTGATAAAATAACTTAACATATTAATAAATATCTATTAGATACTTCTTTCTGAAATTTGACTAAAGTAACGAAGGCAGTCTAATAAATCCTTATCGATTCATTTAATTTTTTGCAGGGATGGAGTTGCCTAAGGTGGTGAGATAGCTAATTCATAGGTCATAATAACATGGAAGGATAAAATAAGACTTGAAATAAAAGATGAGATAGATTTTGAGATAAATTTGTTTTACCGTTGAACATTTGGAATATGGTTCATCGTTATTTTTAAAATTTATGTTTGTACTTACTGCCTAAAGATTATGTTTAGGTGAATGTCAAAAGTTTTTATTTTCTATTTTACCATTTAATAATGTTATAAAGTTGATTTTATCTTTATTCTAAGAATTACATTTTCATTTTATCCTCCATTATTATCATAAAGTAAATTTTATGCTTCAGCATATGGTTGCATTCAAATTGTGCAACATCTTTCCCCAAGTGTTTAGTTGCATATATCACTTACCATAAACTTCTCATTGTGTGAATTAATGTTGTTTGGAATTGAATTTGTGATGCATTTGCTTCGCGAAGTCCAGATCTCTGAAGACTGTTCCACTACTTTCGACAATTTGGATTCTCTCCTTCCTCGGTCATGCCTCATCCAAGGCATCAGATGCATACACAAGTTTGCATATCCCATCTAATTCCTTTCCATTTCAGCACTACTTCACTGTCAAATTTTGTGATGTTTAATTCTAATTGATTAGTTGAGGACTCATTGGTTCGTAGCTTTGAAATTCTCATGAATTTGTACTGTAATTGAGCCTTTTGCTATATTCAGTTAGAGCTTTACAAGCATGTGGTCAACAACTTCGATAAGTTGCTTTAGCTTGCCCATAGTTCTTCAAGATTAAATTCTTAAAGGTTTTTCTAACAAAACTTTAAAAGTTGCTTTGTTACTTTGATAAAAGCTGCGTTACTGAGAAGTTTAGGCACTCCTCCTACATATTTGGAGACAAATTATTATAATCATTATTTTAATTCATGTATATATTGCATGACATGGTTGTTCTACCGCTTAAAGGTTAATCAATGTTTATCAATCAACAATATTCACCATTACTATTGTATCACAAATTAAATTAATTTAAAAATAATTAGTTTCATGTGACGAGTTCTAAAATAAAAGAGTTATACAAATCATAAAATAGGGCAACCATTCAAGTCCATGATGTTAGTTAACTTAAAATTAATATAATAATTAGTAGATCCAAACTGATCAAGAGAACCATATAATTCATAAATCTCGAGTCATATGTATATATTCAAATATTTCAGCGAATTAGTTCACGTGCAACGCACGTGTGCATCAACTAGTATATATATATATTTACCAAATCCCATCGCCACTACTTTTGCTTTTAGCTTTCCTTGGACATGTCTACTACTTCTGCTACTTCCTTCTCCACCACCGAGACCATGGCCACCACTCCTCTTCCTCCTTCCTTTCCTTAGGCTTCTACCACTACTACCACTTTGACCACCACACTGTATAAATCAAACTACCTTCTTTGGGTTTCGCAAATTATCCAAGTAATGCCCCGAAATCTACCCTGAAATGCATTACTATCTAAAACATCCAATCATGAGAGCCACTAAAATAACCCTTAAATAATAAATCATTCATTCATCTGACAAAGAATAAATACTAAAGCCAATAAAACATTGTAACTTCTCCAACTTACAATTTTAGGCCAAATAGTATCTAGCAGAGGAAAAATTAAACTAACTAAAATATTATTTCATAAAAATCTCTCAAACACTAAACCAAAAATAAAACAACTCTATTCCTCTAAGACAGGGTCCACATCTTGATTCTCCAACGGCTCGTAATCATCAACATTGACATCCTCTTCTATGCCAAAATTTGTAAGTGTGTGATTGTAGAGGTGAGCAAAAGCCTGTAAAAAAATCACTCTCCAATCCCAACAAGGTTTTAAGACAATAATAAATAAAAAACGTCTCTTTTGAAAAAATAGCATATAGAAATCTTTGAGTGTAAAACCATGACAGTTGTAATCATAGTTTTAAAATCCGCGAGAGGACTGGGTCAATGGGTTACTGGTTCAACCGTTGGGTCATTGGTTAGACCAGTCATATAATAAAAAATAAAAAATAATTATTAATAATAACAAATATCCTTAAAAATATGTTAATTATAAAAACATGTTAGACCAAACAAAAACTCAAAAATTATCAAACATTTATCCAATTTTCAAGATAATTTATAGAACTAGGTAGAGAAAAATTACCTCTATCCAAAGTTCAAGACTCCAATTATGCATCAATCCAAAAATACAAGATTTTTCAATGGAGATGAGGGTGCACAGAAGACACTGTGAGAGAGACGAATAGATGGAGATGGGTAGATTCATGAGATGAGGATAGTGATCATATGCGCACACCACACCAGATTACTTTTCACTAACAGAGGTCTCGAAAAATAGGCCAACAGTTTTCAAAATATTCACTTAAACAAGTCCAATATTCATAAAATAAGGAACCAAAAACAAAATAACAACTAGACAGACAATCGTAGAAAAAAAAACCATTGACCATGAGAAAAGAGAGAGAGATGAAGTACCAGTATCAAGTGAAAAATGCAATGGGACAATCGAGAGAATCCATGAAGCATGACAGACTTCGACGATGGTGGTGGTGACTCCAATCGCAATCGAAGAGAGAGAGAGAGAGAGAGAGGGTCAGATAACTTTTAGGGCAAAATCCCCCAAAAAAACTATTTTTTATAGTGTTTAAATAACCTGCTCGAATCGAGTAGACCCATCCGGTTTGAACGATTTGTTGAAAAACCACCCGGTTTAATGGCGTTTGGTGCTTAAACAATCCAATTTACTAACCGGCTCGGTTTGGGGTCCGGTTCATCGGGTTTTCAGGTTAACCCACCGGGAAGGACCGGACCGGTTTTTAAAACACTGGTTGTAATGATCTCAAGTGTACAGAACATAGTAAATAAGTGAAAGGAATAAACATACAAGAAATTAAAGTAAGCAATAATTAACTCATTAGCATCATCTCCTATTCTCATGTATGTTGGTTACTTCTCAGGAATCTATACAACGATTTTATCTCGTTCACACATGACAACCACACAATCTCAAGCATTCCCCACAGGACCAAATCACAAACCACTTTAGGAATGTTGTATACCATCTCTCACGAAATTGAAAAATTCCCAAGAAAGGTATACCATCCCTCAACCTCGAACTTATGTAAACAATAGTAGTTGCTCTCACAAACAACAATCCATTACAAGTGTTAGAGAACCACCTTACCCCCATCGGGATAGATTAACCTTTAACACTCTACGACAGCTCTCGAAGACAATTCAAGTCCGTCACACCTAAATCATACAAGAGATGAAACTAAAATTTTATCAAGAACCACAATCTTAACCAAGCCCAATTTCCATTAATAATTCAAGTATCACAATTGCACAATTCTCAATATAATATAGTAATAAATGAATTAAAATATACAAGAGACCATATCAAGAAAACCTTCACAATTTCGATATCAAAATTCTAGGGTTTTGCCAAAAATCATTTTTTGAAATACACTTTTGTATCCCTAAAAATTTAGTTTCTAATGTAAAAATTTTAGGACAATCGGACATTAGAATAAAAATTTATAGCCAAAATACTAAGATTATGTCAAATTCTTTTCTACCCAAATCCTCTCTAAAATAGGTTTTAACTCTAAATTACATCTAAACTTCTAATACAACTCATATGACCTCTTCCAATATTTGTTGACCTTCCGGATTCAATGGAAACCTTATTTTGACCTAAAAATATTTACAAAATTACTTAGTCTACCTTCTCAAACTTAAATATCTCTAAAACTTAATTTATCCCTAATGTAAACACACACAACACTCGAACTTTATAATTAATCTTTCAACAATGATTCTAAGTTTCTACCATCATTTATTCATCTTAGAATAACTCTTAAGATATTATTCTTCTTCTTTAATTTTAATACAGGGTCTTACAATGCAGCATCTTCGCGGTCATCAAGTCCTTGGATAAGTTGATGGTCCATCTCGTGTCCACCTGAACACGTTCAATCAGGTTCTTCTAGCATGCTGAATCCTGTCTTCCAAGCATGGTAGCGCAAAGAACAACTGCAATTCAATTGGCTACTTTCCTCACTCACGGATGATGTCCATGCTCAAGTTATTGGACTCTCTACTGCTTATGACATTTGGTCAGCCCTTGTAACCACTTATGCAGCACATTCACGGGCGCGCACTCTCCTACTCCGCATGGAATTACGATCCATCAAGAAGGGTTCAGACTCTATTCATAAATTTTTCTTTTGAGCAAAGAAAATTTCTCATCAAGTTGTCGCTGAGCGATCTGTCTCTAGTGATGATCTTATTCTTTATCTTCTCAGTGGGCTACCCTCCGAATATGGTCTATTTCGTATCACAATTGCAACTCAAGCGGATTTGGAGGGTAGCCCACTGAGAAGATAAAGAATATGGTCTATTTCGTATCACAAAATAGACCAAACTGATGTGGTTTGGCATAAAAAGGAGGAGATGAGATGATGCCTCATTATGGTCTATTTCGTATCACAATTGCAACTCAAGCAAATTCTTTATCTTCTTAGTGGTCATAATGAGGCAATTGCCCCTATTGTGATACGAAATAGACCATTTTCTTTATTCTTTATCTTCTCAGTGGTTTGGCATAAAAAAGAGGAGATGAGATGATGCCTCATTATGCCGATTTGGTAGTGGGAAGAACATCCAAAATCACAACATCTTGGGCAAGGCAAAATTTCTTGACCCTAGCAGATCTCCTAGGTCATCTCCTGTCTGAAGAATTTGCCTTGCCCAAGATGTTGTGATTTTGGATGTTCTTCCCACTACCAAATCGGCATAATGAGGCATCATCTCATCTCCTCTTTCTGATGCCAAATCACATCAGTCATACTATGGCCAAGGCTATGGTTGGGGAGGTGGCCGTGGTTCATGATGTAACTCATCCAACTACAATGGCCCTCATGGTAATCGTGGTTCTTATCGCCACCCCAATACCAATGCTTCACCCTCCACTGCTAATTCCTACACCACTTGTACCAAACTGATATGTCAAGTCTACAATCGCATAGGCCACATAGCACACCAGTGTCACAACCGCATCAATAAAGCTTGTCAATAAACCATTTGACTTCTGACATGTCTCATCTTCACGTTTCTTCTAATTACAATGACAATGTTATTGTTCAAATCGACAACGGTGCAGGTTTGCCAATTCACCACACTGGCTCCTCCTCTTTTCGAGACACAGATTCTTCTTCTTTTTTTCTCAATGATGTTTTACATGTCCTTGTCAAACATAACCTTCTCTTTGTCCATAAATTTGCCCATGATAATAATTGTTGCTTGGAATTTCACTCGACTCATTATTTTGTCAAGTACATTTGCACGAGGAAGGTCCTACTTCACGCCCTGAGTGGTCTCTATCATCTCTGTTTTCCCTCTATTTCAAATAAAGTCACCCTTCTCCATGAGACAACAAATCGGTGGCACCAGCACCTAGGTTATCCAACCCTTCGCATTGTTCATTCTGTTTTGAAAAATATTGGTAGTTCTCTGCCTTTCAATAAATCCCCTCCGATGAGTGATACTTGTCAACGAGGGAAAAGCCATGCTCTACCTTTTCCTTCTCCCTCCACTCCGGTGATGGCTCCGTTTGATATCATTTACATAGACTTGTGGGCCCTGCTCCTGTAGCATCCTTTCATGACCTACATACAAGTATTACCATTGTGGCATGCAAGGCCACATGAAGAAAAATTGTCGCAAGTTGCTACGAGAGCAAGGTCAAGGTAGTAATCAGCTGAAGAAACAAGACAGAGAGATGTTAGTCACTCTCTCAGAGGACGTGGTCATTCTTTCTGTAAATGAGGAGACATGCCTTCATTTTTCCAACCATGACGCTGAGTGGGTGGTAGATACTGCAGCTTCTTACTATGCCACTTCTCAGAGCAATTTCTTCTCGACGTACAAAGTCGGAGACTTTGGTACGGTGAGGATGGGAAACACCAGTTCTTCCAAGATAGTGAAAATTGATGATATTTAGATAAAAATAAATGTTGGTTGTACACTGGTATTGAAGGATGTCCGACACGTGTCTGATCTTAGGTTAAATCTACTTTCTGGGATAGCCCTCGACAGATAGGGTTACGATATCCACTTCATCAATGGCACTTGAAAGCTCAAGAAAGGGGCTATGATTGTTGTCAGATGACATATTTGTGGCATGCTTTACAAGACCCATTTGAGGGCTTGTTCAGATAGCCTCAATGTAGTTGAAAATGAGGTTTCAAATAAGTTGTGGCACCAGAGACTCGGTAACATGGGGGAAAAAAGATTGTTTACCTTGGCAAAGAAAGATCTCATCAAAGTTGCCAAGGATGTTGCACTAAATCCTTGTGATCATTGCTTATTTGGTAAACAACATCAAGTCTCGTTCAGTTCCTCTATGAAGAGGATATCAGAGTTGTTAAGTCTGGTACACTCTGATGTTTACGGTCCCCTAGAGGTGGAATCATTGGGCAGAAACAAATATTTTCTGACCTTTATTGATGATGCTTCACGGATGGTATGAGTGTACTTCCTAAAGACGAAGGACCAAGTACTCAAATACTTCAAAATATTCCATGCCATGGTAGAGCGAAAAACAGGAGCAAAGATAAAGTGTCTCCGAACAGACAATGGAGGCGAATATACTTCCAGAGAGTTTGAAGCATACTATAAAAATTATGATATTAGACATGAGAAGACTGTTCCATGTATCCCACAACATAATGGAGTAGCAGAGAAGATGAATCGAACCATTGTGAAAAGATTCTGATGCATGCTCAGTATGGCAAAGCTGCCGAAGCCATTCTGGGGTGAAGCTGTTCGTGCCGCCTGTTATCTGAGAAACATATCACCGTCAGTACCATTGAATTTTGATATTCCAGAGAAGGTGTGGTCTGGTAGGAATCCCTTCTACTCTCACTTAAGAATATTTGGGTGCAAAGCATTTTTACATGTATCTAAGGAGCAAAGGTAGAAACTTGATATCAAGACCACTCCGTGCATCTTTATAGGCTATGGAGATGAAGAATTTGGATACATATTGTGGGACCCAAAGGCCAAAAAGATCATTAGAAGCAGGGAAGTGGTGTTCCATGAAAACCAGGAATATGAGGACTTTGAAAATGCCACAAAGTCCAGCAGTTCTAGTTTTAGTGCACAGGACATTGTTCCAGACCCTGCACCATTACAGTTCGCCACAGATAATGACGAAGTGCAGGATGAAGCTATAGAAGCAGAATAAGATGATGATGAAGGTGTTGAGCAGGAGGAGCAACAACCCCCTCTACCAGATGTTGCAGGACCATCACAACAACCAGAGGATGGTGTACCTCATATAGCTGACGAGTCTCAATCACGAAGATCCAAAAGTGGACTCATTCCGTCGAGTAGATATCCGGAGTCAGACTATATTCTGCTTATTAATGAGGGGGAACCGGAGAGCTTCTAGGAAGCATAAGCTCATACGGATAAAGACAAGTGGATGCAAGCCATGCAGGATGAGATGGATTGCCTGCAGAAAAATCAAACCTATGAGCTTGTGAAACTTCCAAAAGGCAAGAAAGCACTAAGGAATAAATGGGTGTTCAAGCTGAAGAAAGACAGCATTGGAAAATTGGTGAAGTATAAGGCTCGATTGGTCGTTAAAGGATTCCAACAGAATAAAGGAATTGATTTGGATGAGATTTTCTCACCAGTTGTTAAGATGACCTCAATTCGAGTCATTCTCGGATTAGTAACAAGTTTAAACTTGGAGCTTGAACAAATGGACGTGAAAACTGCATTTCTTCATGGAGATCTGAATGAAGAAATTTATATGGAACAACCGGAAGGTTTCAAGGTTCCAAGAAAGGAAGATCTGGTCTACAAGTTGAAGAAGAGTTTGTACGGCCTCAAGCAAGCGCTATCCTCCCCTAAAGCTCTTTATTGAAAGGAAATTATTGATATTGAAATTGAATCCAATATTAGAAATCATACATGGGAATTGGTGGATTTCAACTAGAAAATAAACCTTTAGGCTATAAATGGATCTTTAAAAGGAAAATGAAAGTCAATGGTTCAAATGACAAGTACAAATCTAGACTTGTAGCAAAAGGATACTAGCAAAATGAATGATTTGATTATTTTGACACTTATTCACCAATTACTAGAATAACATTCATACAAATTCTAATTGCTACAACTGCTTTGAATAGTCTTGAGTTACATTAAATGGATGTAAATATATCAATCTTAAATGGTAAATTAGATGAAGAAATATACATGACTTAACTTGAAGGGTCCATTGCCAATGGACAAGACAAGAAAGTAAACAAGCTTGTTAAATATGTTTATGAATTCAAATAAGAACCAAAACAGTGGCAAGAGAAATTTGATAAAACAATGTTGTCAAATGAGTTTACAATAAATGAGTGTGACAAATGTGTATATGTTAAGAGCACTCAAAATGGGTACATTATTATATGTATTTATGTAGATGATATGCTAATTATAGGTAGCAATAATAAAGTCATTAAAGCTATCAAACAGATGTTAATTAATAGATTTGAAATGAAAGACCTAGGTATCGCCAACATTATAATAGGAATGAAAATTTGTAGAACATCAAATGGACTCACATTATCTTAATTTCAAAATATTCATAAAGTAGTTGATAAGTTCAAAAAGTATGAGATAAAACCTGCAAGAACACCTATTGATGTTAATATCCATCTTTCTAAAAATAACGGCGAAGCGTATCGCAATTAGAATACGCACACATACTATGTAGTCCAATGTACATCATGAATTGTACCTGTTCGGATATAGCATATTCTTTAAAGAAGCTAAATTTATATACAAGTAACCCCAAAAAAGACTACTAGAAAGTAATAATTAAGTTTTTGGATATTTAAAATATAACCATAACTATAGTTTGCATTTCACAAAAATACCCAACTATACTAGATAACGAAATACTTTTCCTAACTAAATAGTCAAAACCTGTAACGCCCCAAAATACACCCTGGACGGCATTACATTCAATAACCATTCATACCATGAGAGCACTAAGATAAACCATTAATAAATAAGTCTTCATAACAATAATTCATAACATTTACATCAATATCCCAAAAGAATATGCCATCATTGGCCTTTACATTTCCAATAAAAATTTATTATTATAGCGTAGCGGAAATGACAAAAGAAATCTAGACTATACAGTATTTCCAAAGTAGTATTCTAGTCTAGAACAAAAAGTAAATGACATCTCTAGATGTCCCACTCGGGATCCAAGTATCCCTCTAGTGAAGCCTCCCCAAGGTACGGCTCGTTAGCATCGGGTACATCCTCTGGCCCAACATCTGAAAAAGGTTCAACAGTAGGGGGTGAGCACGAAGCTCTGTAGAAAAATTCTCCCAAACCCATACAAGGTTTAGAAAAGCATGTAAAATGGTCGGTCTAATTTTTAACATAACATAAATGCATAATTTTGGAATAAAGCAGGGACATTTAAAAAGGATCTCAAGTTTATTTCAAAACATTACTTAAATGAATAAACGAGCAATCACACTCCAATAATAATCATTAATGGTTATAAACAATTTCCAATAATTCTTTAGGTAGGTGGCATACTTTGTGGTAACCTCCACCTCCTTTTAGGTCACCTTGGATTCTCAAGCATCCTTACCGGGAACCTCTTGAGAATGGGGTGAGCATCCTTACATGGAACCTCTCACCAATCATTACATTGTTTCTCAAGCATCCTTACCGGGAACCTCTTGGGAAGGGGTGAGCATCCTTATAAGGAACCTCTCACTATAACGGCTTACTTCTCAAGCATCCTTACCGGGAACCTCTTGAGAAGGGGTGAGCATCCTTATAAGGAACCTCTCACTCATGTACTTCACCAACAACCCAACCAAGCATACAATTCCACAATTATCCCAATTTACAAGCATTTATCTAAAATTCCCAAAATATATCATGCAACAATTTCACAATCAACCAAGAAAAGTACATGAGATCACAATAGCTTCATTTTATGGTTTGATATGAAACACTAAGGTTTTTAAATCAAGGATTAAGAACAATTTAGAGAAATACTCATATCTCTTGAAATCTAGGGTTTTTAATCAAGGAAAAGGATTCAAGGGTGAATCAAACAATAATATTGTTTAAATCATGGTAATATTCACAAGGGTACTAAGAATAATGATTATATAGCCTACATGTATAATTTAAGGTGAAAAGATTATATATATATATATGCCCTAGCCTCAATGTAAGTGAGTGAGAGAAAACCCCTACCTTGTGTTCTTGGAAACTAGGGTTTCGATCTTGAAAAACCCTTTTTGACTCTTGTTTTTCTCTTCCTTCCTTCCTCTTTTCTCTTTCTTTCTTTCTCTCTTAGGGTTTCTAATGTTGGAGTGGCCGAAATAGGGCCAAAATAGACGACCTTGGGTATTTATAAGGCTAAAATTGGACCAAGGTCGCGACATTAAATGTCCAGATTTTTATTGGGTGTACCGGTACCCGGTACCGGTATCAAGAACCTTCTGGAAACGGGGTACCGGTACCCGGTACCGGTACCAAAAACCTTCTGGAAACGGGGTACCGGTACCCAGTACCGGTACTATTCTGCAGACAGATTTTTCCTCCAACTTCCCAGGCCGTTTTTGACCCATTTAGAGGTCGAATTGGAAAATTTTCATTAGATACATTTGTGTAGCCCTGGATGTCTACTATCTACTGTCAAAATTTCAGATCAATTGAATATAAGGATATAAAGTTATGGCCAAACTACTGAGAGGTATCCAAAACATTTTATACCTGAAAGTTAGGAAATCTGTGTTTTTATTCCGGAGTACCCCCAAGCTTCCAATGCACCTCATTTTCACAATAATTATCTATCATATAACTATATACATTTATAAAATAAAAATGCGGGGTGTTACAAAACCCACGAGTGGATATGTCTTTACCTTGGGAAGTGCAGACGTGCCTTGAAAATCTTTGAAACAAATATGTATTACTAGATGTACAATGAAATTTGAGTTAATTGCCTTATATAAAGCTAGAGAAGAAGTCAAATGGTTTCGTAACTTCTTAGGGGATATTTGAAATTGGCCAAAGCCTATGCCAACAATATATATACATTGTGATAGTCAATCTACGGTTGGAAGGACACAAAATAAAATGTATAACAGTAAGTTTCGACACATACATCGTAAACATATTACCGTTAAATAGTTACTCTTGAATGGTATTATATTAGTTGACTATGTGAAGTCAGAGGATAACATCGTGAATCCGCTTACAAAAAGTTTGACTAGAGAGCAAGTCTAAAGGTCATTGAGTGGAATGGGCTTAAAGCCTATTAATTAATCAAGAGTCATTATAATGGAAAGCAAACCTAACTGACTGAAGATCTCAAGTTCTATGTTCAAAGGGATAACCAAATTATGTGTCACTTAGAGACGCACTAGGGAGGTTTTGAACTCCTTCCCATTCCTATGATTAGGCAGTGCATATCTGCCTCAAGAACTAGGATAAGCTACGCTTTTAATACCAATGGGTCTTTTAGTCCAATGATATTCCTTACCCTGTGAAGACCTTACCTTCTTGAGGTCAAGGTTTCAAGTCTCCACTCCCCCTCCCAAAAAATAAAGTATGCTTTTAATGATTTATGTGACTTGGATAGGTCCAAGTAGGGTATAGCAAGATACTCTCAATCAGAAATCAACTATGTGAGTAAGAAAGAGACGTTTCTATGAGAATCTTAGCTGAATTCTCTAAATTACTCATGAAATCAAGTGGTGTTCGAGGCCAAAATGAACACAAATGTGTGAACTAATTGTATCTGAAGAAAAATTGTGTGAATTCTATTATTTTGGTTTACACAAATAGCTGACAGTTCAAAAACATCAAATCCACTGACTAGCCAACCAAATCTGATAGTCTTTTACCAAGTAAGATTCAAGGCCACTAGGTTATTTATCTCGATGCAATAACCTTCAACTATATTTGAATTAGTGTCTCCATTTTCATACAACGAATTTTCATTCATATGGGGGATTATTGAAAAAAATAGTTTTATAGAAAGTAATTTGGAGCAATTTTAGGCTTAAATAAAAGTGGGATCCACACCTCAAAATTTGTGAAAACATGTTTAACCTTGTTCTCCTTTTCGAGGAGATTAACGTGGTGTATTTACTTGTTCAAAATCATTAAGTATTGAATTGGAAATTGTATCTCAAAATGACTGACTTGAATGGGTGGAAGAAACTTAGAATGATGCAGTGTAGTATAACAAGCTTGTCCAACATTGGTTAAAAACCAAAACTTTAATATGCTTCTAGTTGGCTTCTAAGAGATGAGACCCAATGAGTACCACAATTTTGTGAGCAAAGAGAGCAGCCACACAAAATTGGTTACCATAAGCGCGCGCCGCTTGCTTGCCTCACTACAACCCGACCCAGGCTTGGGTTTGGGTCAACAAGAAAGTATCTTTTTACCAAAATTGTATTTGAAGCGGTGCAGGTTATGAGTCAACCAAATGGATCCGGATTCGAATCGCACTTATTCTTCCAATTGAAATTCAAAATTCATGTATGTTATTTTTTGAATTTGGTGTTGTTTTTATTGTGTATGTTTTTCACCCTAGATATGCCTTTCCATTTAACAGTAGTGTTTTTTCAACCCAGAGACGCCTTTAGTGATTGTTCAGTGAACAATAGTGTCTTTTCAATGCAATTTGAATAGATGCGAGAGTCAATAAAAGGACTCCCTTGAAGCCATTTTTCATATCGAAAATGACTCCCTCTGCATTACATTTCTATTCGGTTTAAGTGCAAACAATTGTTGTGTTCGTTGATTTTTTAGAGATTAAATTGGTACTTCTTCAAAGACAAAATATGTTCTATCTAGGGAGATTGTTCAGCATTAACCTTGAGCACCAAGATGGAGAAATTTTGTCTTAAGAAAACTGTGTTTCATAGGGTTTGGATTATTGCTTATTTCTATTGTTTCTTCATGCAAAAATGCATCACTTCTATTTTTATACACTCTAGTTTATATAATTGATTTGCATAGAACAATATACATGGAGATAAAGATTTACTACAGTACGTATTGTCTAATTCTGATAACAATATTGCTACACCATTTGCACCATTTGCAGGAGTAAATCACTATGGAAAAATTGACATTACTTGGGTGTGGATTGATCTCAAGTGACGACATAGAGACATTTACGTGGTTATTCCAGTATTGACTTACTTGTATGAGAGGATGTCATCCATTGCAATTATTACAGATGAAGAAAGAGTTGGGCAAAATGCAATAGAGGCTAAAATGCACTACATCAGTGGTGCTTATGGCATATCATGAAGAAATTTCCTAAAAATCTAAATTGCTATAAGCAATATAAGTCTATCAAATTTTCATTGCAAAATGTGGCTTATGATTTGTTGACTATAGAAGGATTTGGAGAAGGTTGGTGTCGATTCATTGCAAAGTATGGCCTTGAAAGTAAGAATGGTTACTTCGATTGTATGAGGAGAGACGCCGTTTGTTGCCTGCATTTGTGAAAAATATGTTTTGGACAAGCATGTCTACCACATAGCGAAGCAAAAGCATAAATGCATTTTTTATGGGTATGTTAATTCGAAGACCACCTTGAAACAAGTTTTAGAACGATATGAGAATGTATTACGAGATAAGGTGAAAAAAGGAAATCAAGAAGACTTCAATTCTTATAACTCATGGCTCCCTTGTATAACTCGGTATGAGATGTAAAAACAATTTGAAAATGTTTATGTGAAAGTAAAGTTCAAGGGAGTTCCAAATAGAACTAAGAGGAAAATATGTTGTCATTTGCCTTCATGTCAACAAGGTATTGATGTATGAAGTAGGTGAAGATGTACAATTTCGAGAAAGTTATCGAATTGTAACCTTCAAAGTTTTAGTGAATGAGAACAACAATAATATGAACTGCAATTGTCGATTGTTTCAATTTAGAGGAATATTGTGTAAACGTATCATTTCGGTGCTCCTACATAAAAAGATTTTAAAAGTTCCTGACAAGTATATCTTACAAAGATGGTGCAAGACTGTCAAAAGAAGACATACCAAAGTTCATATAAGTTATGTTAACTGGTCTACAACACCTAAATCACAACGATTTGATAAAATGTGTAATGTCTTCTTTGATGTTGTTGATTTGACTACAAATATTGAAAGTCGGTGTTCAAAGGTGATGGCACAAATTTCTAAATTAAAAGAGTAGCTAAATAGAGATGTTGATGTTTGTGGAAGCTATCAACCCAATTTTACACTCAGAATAATTCAAAATCATGTGAAAATGATATTAATATTTTAAAGGAGAGTAAAAGTATTCTTACTCCAGTAGTTGTTTGTTTGTATCAAGTGCCAAACCTCCAATTAAAAGAAAGTAGTCTAAGGTTGAAAACGAAGTGAAGAAAAAAAAAAAGGAAAGAAAAACGAAGGTAGATAATCAATGTGTTGCTGAAAACTTAGCCAGATAAAGGGAGACTACAATTAGTGAAGGCCTATTTTTATATCGTCTTGATAGTTAAGTCCATCGTCTTAACAGTTCTCTATAATTACCTATTCTAAAAGTGCTAAATGCATTCAAAACCCTCGAAATTACATTCGAAGTGACAACACCAAAAGGAGCACTGCGAAGACAGATATGCTAGTTATCAACATGGTCCGAAGTTGATTCACTTCAGCTTGAAGATTTGCTAACCCATCCCTTTCAACTGTATTTATAGGAACAGTCATAGGTTGCATATAGTGATGCATTATATCTTGATTATTTAGTGTTCGTTTTAACTCAATTGAACTAAAATTTACTTATTTGGTTTGACTTTAAATTGGGTCCTGATAACCCAATATTAAAACTTGAGTATTATCAAAATTCAAATTAGATTACGATTTTTTGTCCCAACTTAATTTGTATACTCAACGTCTATGCCCAAAAACTAATTGCAATTAGTGATTTTGGTTATTCACATATCACATGTCATGCACGTGATAGGCTTAAGGGCAGGTTAATAAAAAATAATAATAATGATCTTTTGACGTTATCACCAAATTGACATCAACAATGATGTTTCGTTGGGCTAAGTGCGAAGCCAAGATTATTGAATAAAAAGCAATAAAATCAACGTTTAAATGCCACATTGTAGTATTAATTATGTTTAATAAGATTCAGAAAATTAAAATAAGCTTGTTATATTAATTAAATGTAACATAACTTCAAATCAATTCATCAAACAATCAACAATTTAAACTCAATTCTATAATTACCCAAGAAAAACTAACTACAAATTACGAAAAAGCCAAAAAAAATAAAAAGAATGTGCAGATCTCCCAATTATACCCATTCTATATGACTTTGGATTGTATACATGTAGATTTTGTGTAAATTATACTTTGTCTTGTGAAATTATAACCCTTATATCACTTTATTCATTGACTATTATTTTGTGAAATTATAACCCTTGAACACATTGAAACCATAAAAATATCCTAGTGGATTATTTGTCTCAAATTTAACCACTTGCTCAATACTAAGTATAACAATTTGTACAAAAAAAATACAAATTAGAGTGATTAATTTTTCAAAGCATTCAAATCAGAAATCAAGAGATAAAGAAAACCAAGATCATTATCTAAAGTATAAAATATAATATTGAAAAGTTGAGAGGGTCACATAAAATAAAAAGAGATTTGGCGAGAGATTAAAAATTATGCACTTTTAAGGAAAGAGATCCATCCTAGATATTTTTAAGGGGAAAGGTCTATAAAATACGCAGATGATAAAAATACCCTTAATGAAAGAGGTTATTCAAAAACTTCCACCATATCCCACCACCACCCCGCATCCCCACCGATAGTGAACTAAAAAACGTAATGTGTTTTGTTTTATATTATGGATGAAAGAAGAGTTAAATTTTTTAATTTACTGTTTTTTAGTTCATTATCTTTAGTTCACTGTTGGTTGAGGGTAGGGGAGGGGGGGATGGTGGGTGGCGGTGCGTGATTTCTATAGAAAAAGAGTTGGATTTATCCATGAGAAAGACAATGATTTTTGTTTGGGCAAAGTGCATGACACAAGGAGTAATATTGCCATTTAAAAGAAAAAGAAAAATTAGTTTTGATCTTTTGCCTTAAAAGTTTAGCTGAGCTAGACCCCATGCCTTAAAAAATATATGGCTGGACTTATTGAAAAATTAGGTACGAACTTTATAGTTTTCAACAATTTTTACAAAAAAAATAAATTACGTAACTATATTGGATTAGAAGGCAAAAAAAAAAAAAAACACCTAACATAGTTTCAATGCCTTAAAAGTACCTTACTTGGAATTAATGACTTAAAATACCATCCGATTGAATTTTTGACCAATTTTCGCTATTGAAAGAGTTATTTAAATCATGTGGGCCTAATTTGTCAATTATACTTTTACTCATTTCAACTATCGAAGTAATTTTACTGATTTGAACGTATTGGACCTCCAAATATTCAAATATATGACACTTTACACATAAATTTTGGATAAGAATAATTTATGGTAAGTCTAAAATTGAGCAATTTATATTTGTGTTACAAATTCCAATAACTAAAGTTATATTTGTTCAGATCAATGTTTCAAAGGACAAAACAAATAAGACCTTAGTTTAAAAGAAGGTGAAGGATAATCAACCAAAAAGATACATAATAAGGAAGTAATTGGTTAGTTAAATATCCAAGAAAGAAAAAATCGTTAGTTTGAAGAATATTTCTGATCTTTAAATTATTTTGATGAATTTATTTTCAATTTTAGCAATTCATGAAATAATGAATGGGGAATGGACTCTACTTGTGTCTTATCTTGTCACAAAGTTTGATTTCTCTAACTTGTTTGCCGTTTTCTTTTAGCTTTTCTCAAATTGAATTGATTAAAAAAAAATTTAAAAACTCATCCATTCATCTGGTATCTACATAGGTATATGATTTATTTCTACATTTACTAGATTGACTCAATATGATGGTACATTTTTTGCACTCACAAAACCAACATTAAAATTCCAGGATTGTAAACTATGCTTCTAGATTGTATTTAATAAAAAAACTTTTTCACCCCACTAATTGCTGTCTGAATTAGATATATATACATGCCTTGTTTTTATCATGGATGTGAATGATTATCTATATATAAAACAAAGTAGACTTCAATAAGTCAATTTGATGGTCTCAAATAGACTTGTCCAACGGCCACAACCATTCATATCAAAATCATTTATATTGGACCATACCTTCGGGCATGAGTTACCCCTACTATATTAAAAAAAAGTGTATGTATGGAAATGATTTAGGACAATGTGCCTCGAACTTCCAATTCCGCAAGTCACGTTCCATCCAATGGTTGTCCTAAGATTAATTTTTAAGGAATAAGAACTTCTCTAATACATTTTTTTTTTTGTATTTTTTTTCCTTAGTAGATCACTCACCATAAATATATGTGAAACTCACTTTGTATAAGTGAGTCTCACTCTAATTCATGGCGGGTGATCTAACCACCAATAAAATTTAGGGAAAGAATCTTGAGTTAGGATTTTGATCAAAACGTATGATTTAAGTGGCATTATCCTAATTCATGCTCTTATAAAAAATTGAGAATTTGAAATAAGACAGAATTTCCATGAATTCAATTTGTTGTTTGCTATATCACTTTAGGTTTTTAATTTTTGTCAATTTTTATCTAGCATGGTTTAGGAGTTATGAATATCAACATCTCAGAATAAAGCATATCTTTTCTAAAATATAGATCATCTTAGGTAAAAAGTTAAAATAGAGTGACATTTGTTGGAAAACTCCAATGGACCTCTCTATTCATTTCATTCAGTGATTACAGAATAGAGTGATTTTTGTTCTCTAAATGTAGAAAGTCAAATTGGACTCTCTACTTTAATTGATCCAAATAATGATCCAATTGAAGATAAATTTATAGGGGTTGACTATGTTAAATAGAGAATTGAGTGGAAATAGAAAATCTATTGAAAATTATCTAAGAAAGTTTAATTGTTTCGAGTTATCTAGCATGGTTTAATTGATCTTTGTACAAACGATGACTGGTGAGCTCTGCTCGGTCTTACTTCTAGTTCGGTCATATAAACAGTTTGGCTTATTCAACTGAATGTTTTGGTCATCTGCTCAGTAGATTTCAACAGAGACTGTGATTCCCCACGTGCCTTTTGCATCTGCTTTTGTCGTGTGCTTTGGGACACGTGACTTCATTAATTAGCTCAATCATGCACAGTCGTTTTAATTGACAATTACTTGTCTTTTAGGGGATGTGTGCCATGTGTTACAAACCGACTGGCGTTCTTTGATATTTCATCATTTTCCTATTTAATATATTATTTGGTCTCTCGCGAAAAGACAATGTGCACATCTTTTCTCTTTGTAGAACTTCTTGCTTCATTTAATGCAAGTGTCCCTTCTATTGCAAGCGTTGTTTCCCTTAGCACCTTTCCTTTTCTTTTTTAAGGGTCGTCTCTTTCCTTTTTCTTTCCACTTTCTCTATAAGCTTTAGAGCTTACTCCGTTTTGTAAGATTTTTTTCTATTTTCCATGGCTCCCATTATAAAAGAAGATATTCCTGGCTTTAGGGCTACTTACAGTATCCTCGATGATGTGGAGGTTAGGCTACCTAAGTCCAATGAGGCCCTTATTGGTTCAAGGGAGTCTATACCTCTGCACACGATTTCCATCACCAAAGGTGGAGTCCATTTCCCTCTTCATCCCCTTCTCCTCAGGGTTCTTTCTACCAACTTCTTTCGAATATTAATAGGAGTTGTGGCCTTGAATAATCTTCTTGATAGCAACCTTAGTCTCTGGGAAATTCTGTACTACTAAATCTTCAAGCTTGTTGGTAATGACAACTACTACCTGGAAGTTAGGAACAAAGCCACTACTTCATCACTCACCTTTCTAATTCCAACAAGAACCATGAAAAAGACATAGCGATTGTTTCTGGGAACTTGAAACACAAGGCTGGGGAAGTGCTTGACTATCGATGCCCCTATAAGAGTGGTGCTCTAGGTATTCCCTTAAATGTTTTAAATTATTTCCTTTTTTTAGAAGAGAATCTTAGCAAAGTCTCTGATTTGCCTTCTTTTCAAATAACGAGCAAGAGAAGATACGAAGAGGAAAGTCTCATATCGGCCTGCTTTCAGATCGGTTTGTCAACATGGAAGATCTTAAGATGGTGTGGTCTTTAAATGAGATCCTCTTTTGCCAAGCTGCACACCAACTGCTTACTTATAATCCCTCATACCGCTCAAACCCTTAGAGTTTTTATCCCAAGGTCCCGCCAAAAGTCTGTCATTTTTGGGCAAGGCCGGCTGGTGAAAAACTTCACTAACCTCGTCTTCGGATCTTCTGATGCATCTCTAAGTGTTATCACGAATGCTCCTGTTTCCCAAACTCCCCTTATTGCTCAAGGTCTTTCCCCTCCTCCTAACTCTATTCGGCCATATGTGATTGAGGTTGAGACGATACCGATATCGGATAAAGATCTGGTCATTGCTCCCACTTTCGATCAGCCTAAAGTAGTAGATACCTTGGGTGATGATGTTTCTGAGGACATTGCTGCCACTTCCACCAAGGCCGATTCTTCTCTCGAGTTGAAAAGGCAACGAAAACACATTGCCAAGAAGCAAAAAGTTGTGGAGATCAATGAATTTGATCAAGGCGAGAAGGTGATTTCTCCTTTTTGCCTCGTCCTGAAGGCCAAGGGCATAGAGATTATAGTGAAGGACTCTGTTTTGGATGCTAATGAATCGATGAGCGATAACCAGATCTCCTGAAGCGCCCATCAGTTGATGGTGTTTGTAATTTTCCTTTTTCCTTATGTGGTTTGATGATATGAGATTTGACTAAGTGTTTTTGTTGTAGTGTTGCATGAAGTTTGTGCCCTAATTCCTCTAAAGGATAAAGCCATGAAGAAGGTCGTCTATGACCGCATGACTACCTTGGAGAAGAACGAACAACTGGATGCCAAGGTTTCCAAGATTTGTGAGGTGATCTTGGTCCTCCAAGTCCAAATGATTTATTTGGAAGAAGAGAGAGATCGTTTGAAGCCTTCCAATGACAAGTTGAAATCCTTAGAGGTCGAGGCCTCTCGTGATCTCTCTCAGACTCTAGAAGAATATGCTGGCCTTCTTGAAGAGTTTAAAAGTTCCAAACCTAACTCTAAGGCTAAGGAAGATGTAGCCTTTGAAGATGGGATAGAGAAGGTCAGGGAAGAGCTTGCCCAAAAAAGTTAGCCACATTGAGAAGGTAAACTTCAAGAAGGGTTGGGATATCGCGTATATTCGCCAATGGCTCACCTTCTACCCATTTTGTGGAATAGTCAATTCTTATTAGAAGATATTTGTTTCCAACTGCCTTTGGCACAGGCTAAGTGATGTCCAACCCCATTGTGCAAAATGAGCATGGGCTCTTTAGGGGCTCAAATCCTATGTCGCTGCCTTGAAATGGGGGAGAATTTTTTGCACTTCTAGCATTATCTTACATAACTTTGTGCATCCTTCTATATGTAAGGCCACCAATAACCTTGTGATAGAGCTTTGCCTCCTATGTGGGCCCCATAACTTCCTTCATGGATTTAAACTAAAAAAATCTGAACTTTGACTAGGTGTACGCAGAGTAGGTAAGGATATGAGAAAGATCGTCAGTATAATTCGTCTTTTGATGACAACCAAAACCTAGCTTCCTTTAACATCAACTTATGGGCTTCTTTTTATCTTCAGTAAGCTATCAATTCCTTAGAATTTCAATGATCGAGTCCATCCAACTGGGTCCCAATTTGGTTGACATTGTTTCTTCGATTGTTTGCAGTTTGAGGTTAAGGCTGCTACAACGTCAGCATGTGCATTTGTAGCCCTAGTTACTTGCTGGATTAACACTTTCATTATTTTTCTTAGCTCAACAGTGGCTAGCTTATGATATGCTATCATTCGTTCATCTTTCGTTAGGTAATGGCCTAAGAGTTGATTCATGGCAAGTAGAGAATCGGATTATATGTCCAATCGTTCGGCCCACATATCTGTGGCAAGCCTTATGGCAACTGGTAGAGCCTGATATTCTGCCTCATTGTTTGACATGCAGAAGTTCAATCTTAACGCCTTCTCTTAAACATCTCTTTCTGGGGATTCTACAATTATGCCTACTCCGGCCCCTTTATGGTTTGATGAACCATCTAAGTACAGCTTCCAAGAATCTTTCAGCTCTGAGGCCTGTTCCTTAGCTCCATCTTTCCCCCTTCTCCGAATCCTATGACAATTGGAGTGTTCTGGAGTTATCGGGGGTCTTGTCTCCTAGGGCAAACTCTTCCAAAAAGTCAGCTACCACTTTCCCTTTAACGACAATTCGTGGCTTGAAGGTAACATCATATTCCCTGATCTTTATTGTCCGTTTTGATATTCTTCCAGAAAAATCTCCCTTTATGAACAGTGCCTTCAACAGTTGGTTTGTTGGAATCGTGATAGAATAAGCTTGGAAGTATTGCCTAAATTTCCTAGTCGATCTCACTAGAGCTAGGTCCAATTTCTCTAATGGTAAGTATCTGGTTTCTACGTCGAGAAATGTCTTGCTCATGTAGTAAATTGGCTTCATCTCCTCCTGAGATTTCTTCATTAGTTCTCCGCATATTGCGTGCTCTGAAATGGCTAGGTAATGATATAGCCTTTCCCCTTCCTTGGGAGGTTTTAGTAAGGGAGCGGCCATGGTTTCTACGTCGAGAAATGTCTTGCTCATGTAGTAACTTGTCAGATGATCTAAAATAAATTTGTTGAAGGCAGCGGCCATGCTAGTTCGCCTCTGTATTTCCTTGACAGTCTTTGATGTTTTGAGCTCTATCAAGGCTTTTACTTGGTCGGGATAGGACTCAACTCCCCGTCTTATGACCAAGAAGCCCAAGAATTTACCTAAACCAACTCCAAGGCATATTTGGAGACATTATGTCTCATCTAGTAGTCTCACAACACGTCAGACATCTTTTGGAGGTCGGATGTCCTTTGCCTCTTTTACCAGTATATCGTCAATATACACTTCCATTGTGCCCTCTAACATTCATTTGAACATCCTCGTAACAACCTTTGGTATGTCGCTCTAGCATTTTTAAGTCCGAAGGGCATTACATTGTAGCATTATACCCCTTGCAGAGTAATGAATGAGATCTTCTCCTAATCTAGGCCGAAAAGAGTTATTTGGTGGTATCCTATATGGGCATCAACAAAACTCATCTGCTTGTGTCCTGAGCTGGCATCAACAAGATGGTTGATTTTTAGCAAAGGAAAGTTATCTTTGGGGCATGCTTTGTTGAGATCATTAAAGCCTACACAGACCCTCCACTTACCATTCTTCTTAACTACCATCATGTTCGAGATCCAGGTCAGGTACTTCACCTCCCTGATCGAGCATACCTCCGTCAATTTACCAACCTCTTTGTTGACAACTTCCATATGCTATGGTGCCGACCTCCTGTGCTTCTACTTGATTGGTTTAAATTTTGGGTCTACATTCAGATGGTGGTAGATGACTTTTGGATCAATGCTTGACATTTCATACGAAGTCCAAGCAAACACGTCAATGTTTTTCCAGAGCCTCTTGTTCATGTTGTGGAAGTGAAGACCCAATCAATAAGAAATTTTTTGGTACTCTTTTCCAAATATATGGTTTTTAGGTCCTCAACAGTGCGCTCGACCGGGCTTGTTAATGGATCATCCAAGCTCAACCATTCGAACTTTTGATTGCTATTTTTGGACTGAGTTAGATGCCGACTTAGTGCCCTGATTTTCTTTTATATCTTTCCTTCTCACCAAAGCAAACAAGCAATTCTTTGCACTAACCTGGTCCCTACGAATGTCGAAAACTCCTCCCTTTATTGGAAACCATAGAATATGATAGTAAGTGAGCCCTATGATGGCGTTATGGGCTGAATCGTCCTCTACGATGAGGAATTCAATCATCGTTTCAACTAGCCCCCGACTAGTGGGGTATCAGATGGCTTCAATCAAGTCGTCCTCCTTTAGGCCCACTTTGTAAAATAAGCCAGAGTACATGATTTCTAAGGAGCAAACTTGGTCGATCAAGATCTTTTTTTATGTTGAAGTTGGATATCCTAAACGTCAGGACCAAAGCGTCATTGTGGGGGTAATGAATCCCAGCTAGGTCCCCTTCAGAGAAGCTAATCAATTCATCCAATTGATCGGTCTTTTTCTTTTTGACAGTGTGCTTGGTTCTTGCTCCAACTTGACAGATCTCTCTGATCTGCACGACTTTTTTGATATAGGCTTTGGTTGCCTTATTTGTTGCCATATTAGGATTTATTGTGGCATAAATGATGCCACTCTTGTGAGATCTTATTCCTGACCCATTGCATATGTCTTTCCTCCTGCATCAGCCTTTGTTTTCACTTGATCTATGAACTGAGAGAGGTGCTCGGCTTAGATAAGCTCCTCCAAATGCTATTTGAGCAAGCGTTAGTTTCTCCGTTTATGTCCTATATCGTTATGGAAAGAACAATGATGAGCGTAATAGGGAACATTACTTTTTCTTTCACCCCCAATCGAATTGATTATTTGACCCTTGTTTACCACTTTGCTTCTTGATCGGTTGGCCTCGAGTAACATTTCTACCGAGCTCATCGTCCACCTTTGTGTACTTTTCTACCTCACTATTAGCTCTTCCACATCAAGGGCTAGTCTCCTCTTCAATGACTGATACAACATATATTTTTTTTTTGGTAAGCAAATCTTGAATGACGCGACTATACTCTCGGGATTACAGCTTTCTATCTCATTCATTGTCTTCCAATAATGGTGAGCGTATTCACGCAGTGCTTCACTATCCTTCTTCTTCATTGAAAGTAGAGCTCCAATGTCCTTCGGTTGACGACTACATCCAACTATCAATAGAACTCCGAGCGAAGCTGTCAAACCACTTCATTGTCGATTTCCCTAAGCTACTTGGGAACATCGTGCACAATAGATTCTCATTTTTTCTTGTGGATCGCCATCAACTATGAATGTGGGCGGTCGGGTTGGTTTTTCCATCATAAAGCTTAAACCTTGGGACTGTGAATTTGCTCCGGAATTTCTCCCATTTTGTCCATTTGCTAAAGGGGGAAATCTCAATTCTCCTGATATATTCACCTGTCACCTTTCTTGCTAGGTCCTTAGCAAACTTTTCCTTGGACCTTTTTAGTTTTCTATCAAGCTCTATTGTTATGATTCGCTTCCAAGCGTCTTCTTGCTCCTCGACCTGAGCAAATTTCTTCTTTCTATTTCTATTTCGGGTATCCTCTTTTTGCCTTCCACTATGCATTTCTTGGATTGGACTAGGTTCGACACGGAAGGGCTCGTGTTTCACTCCGATACGGTGGTCTGACGCTTCAAAGGCCTCGCGATCCCTGGACTTACCTAAGGTTGTCCTCAGTGACTAATTCTCTTGCCTTAGTTATTTTTCCCCCTCTTGAGGCTTTTTCAACATATCGTCATAAGCATCTAGCCGGTCCTGGAGAGATTGGACTAGCTTCGTAACAGTGCAATTCCCCATCGACGTGTGGGGATCTCTCTTGGTATCCCTTGTCTTTTTGGGTCTCGTCTCTAGGGCAGTATTTTCCTGACGACATGTTGTTAGGGTCTTCGTGATTCCCACACGAGCTCCCCTCAGTGTCCTTTTGATGTCACTATCAAAGGGAAATGATACTTGGTAGTTTCGAGTAGTGTCGTATTCGTAAGCATTCTGATTGTTGCATGGTGATCCGATTATACTCTGTAGGGGTGACATGACTGATTTTTATTCGTTTTCCCACATACGGTTTCAATTGTAAGAGGAAAAAAATCTCTTACCTCTTTATTTGAATTTGATTAGGAAAAAATAAATTGCAATAAATTCAACACATGCAACATTGCATAACAAAAATTCCACACGATCCATATATCATAAAATCATCCAAACAAGGAAATTACTTATGGGTTTAGGGGGAGGGGGTGTTGTAAAACCCGGGTAAAATTGAATTTTTATGGAAAAAATGACAAAATGATAATTTGTCGCTTCAGTACGGGTTGAAAACTCAAATTTTTTTAGAACTCGGATAATGAAACAGACCTCACCGTTTGATTCGTCTCGCGAAATCTAGCTAACCTATCAATTTTCGTTGAATTCCGAGATAGACAAATTTTTCGCATTTTACGAAGCGATCGGGTCTCGCTCGCCCTAATAAACGAACCCGGAAATTAAATCGAGAAAATTAGAAAATAATTTAAATTTAGTTCAAATAAAAATATTTTGAACTTGAACGGTTACGAAATTTAATCGATTCGGGATAAAATCGAACCCGGGAAAGGAGAACGTATAGCGAAGAGAGGACCAAATACCTAATGGGTATAAATAGGGGAGAAAATCAATTTTTCTCCCCATACCCATCATAATTTCCAAAAAATAGAAAGAAGATAGGGAAGCTAGGGTTTTCTCCAACTTCTTTCTACGATCTACGACTCTACGTTGGTCGAATTGACTCGAGCCAAGAATCAAAGTTCATCTACACGACAAGGGCTACACCTACGTACCAAAAATGACGGATTTTGACAAAGTTCAAAAGACAAAACTTGGGGAAATCAAGGGCTAAAGCTTGATTCTGGTCTTGGAAGGTTTTATACCATTGTTTTGCGCTTCAAGAGGTAGGGTTCCTTTCTTAATTAAGTTTATTTTTAACCTAGGGTGGTTATATGGAATTGGTAGGGTGTTAGAGATGTATTCTCAGCATAGCACTTGCCCATGTTAGTTGAAATGAGGAAATGGGTATTAAAAATGGTTAAAAACAATTATAACATGAATTGGGTGTTTAGAAATTACTTGTTAGTGATTTCTTGAGAAATGCGTGTTTGGGGCATGTGATGTGTCTATATTATGCTGATGTGGATTAAGTGTGTTATTTCAATAAATTATGTTATAACATGCTTGAAATTGATGTTGGGAAAATATTGGTATATGCATTATGATATATTGACATTGAGGTTGTTAAATGGTGATTATATGCTTATGATGTAATTGGCCATGAAAAATGTATAAGGATGATTGAAATGGTTCATATTGTGCTTATCACATATTGAACATGACATTGGGATTGCAAGTGTACATTACAATTGCATATGCACGAAAAGACATCGCATTCGTGGGTATTGACTTGAGTGTGGGTGTGTGTGCATGTTTTTAGATCAAACATCATTCTTGGTGGTTGAGGCGTGGACACGTTAAGGTTGGACCTAAGTTCGGCTTAGTTGCATGGTTGCATGAAAAACTCGTGTCGGATATAACAAAAAGGGCTAGATTCTCCCTCGGGTGCAAGACCCGGTTACTCGTTTATACACTTCCGACGGTGCAAGCTCAAAAAAGTATATCGGTGTGCGAAATTGGCAGTGAGACACCAGAATCTGTGTACCCTACAAAGACACGTGATTTTATTTTATAAAATGGTTATTGATATGTAACATCAATGACGGGAGCTTGGAATGTCTGGATTCATACGCATGACATTGCATGTGTTGAGGGAGCTGATGAAGGCTTGGGTTGCATCACATGTGTGAGTCTAATCTCATAGCATGACATGACATTGAAGATTCCATCAATGAATTGCATATTCTTGAATGAAGTAATTGTTGCTTGTGAATTGCATGTGAACATTTTATATGCATCTAGGTTGGAGAGTAGCCTATTTAAAATATACCTTATTAAGCGTGTCTCACCCTTTATGAGAACAATATTTCTGGTGCGGGACATGCACCGGTGGACGGCTCTCACTCGGGGCCTCTGTAATGAAAAGTCGAAATGTGGCTTTTAAATCATGTTTTGTAAAATTATTATATAATTTCATTTTGAACATATAATAGCATGTAAAGGATTGTAATCGAACTCTTATGAACTGTGTTTAACATAAAACTTCATGTTATATGAGTTTGAGTTGATGATGTATAAGGTTGGAATGAATTGGAATTGAAAAATGATGGAATCGGGGGAAAGCTGAGAAGACCTACTGGTAGAACGATGAGTTCTTCTACCAGTAGAACATTTCCAGTATGCTTTTCCAATCGGTAGAACGCTGATATTCCTACCAATAGAAGTTTTCCAGTAGGTTTTCCTACCTGTAGAACTATGAGTTCTTCTACCCGTAGGTTTTCCTTAAATTTCAGAAATGCAAAATGCTTTTGCTAAGCCTTCGGGTCTTGGGTTCTTTTGTTCAAAAGATATAAATGAACGATAAATAAGAGTAAATTGATGTATAATGGACCTTGGATGGGTCATGTGATTGAAAGATGCACAAGTTATGCGTTTGGAAGTGTTCGGTACAAGAGAGACTTTGTCCAAACTCTATGTTGTCTGTGATCCCGGTAAAAGGGATGTTGTACCGTGGTATCGGGTTATGCGACATTCACGGCTATTTCTGCGGGTTGATGGGTGATCAACAGATTGACAAAGGACCCCATGTTTTAGGGACGTCACAGGTGTATGGGTGTGTTTGAGTGTATGTGGTAAGAAATTTTTAGTTCTGCAACTCCGAATTCAACAAAGTTGTGCCAAATTATCTGCAGCTCCAGTTGTAAACAATTCTAAAGCAACACATGATCTTTGAGACACAAAATGGCACCGACCTTGAACTGACCTGACCCGAACACAACTCAACACGAGACAATTGTCACCCCTAAATTTCTCTCTCTTCCTTCACACACTTTCTCTCCTCCGTCCATCTCACTTTCTCTTACTTAAATTTGTGTGGAAATATTTGAAAAATCTATCTCCATGCTCTCGTGAAAATGAAATAGCTGCAATAGTGCAAAGAAAATCCGTAAAATAGTTCAGCTTAAAAATCCTTGTGAACAATTATGTGAAAGTGGTGTTTTTTTTACTCGTAAAAGAATGGCTTACCAAAATAAAGATGTTAAAAGTAATCCCAACTAATGGATATTCTTCCCACCATGATTCAGAAGCTTTGATCTCTGACACATCACATCTTCTACCAAAACAAAGGCTACTATGTAGACGCTCTTCATAGTTGCGCTGACGATGAGGACGATTGACTTTTGTTCGTTGAACTAGAAGGGGCAGTTCACTTTGTTTTTCTCTATTCTGAATATCGAAGCCAAATACTCCGCCATTGAAATCAATCAAAATCAATATTTGATGCCCTCTGCGTGCGTGATTTAGGGTTTTTTTTATCTCTGACTAATTTTAGGTATCCAATATAATATAATTATGGGTAATCTGGTAATTAAAAAAAAGATTCAATTAGATTAAACTAGAAAGAAAAAAACACACCTAAAATGTCCTTAATTCCTTAAAAGTACGTTGTTTGAATTTAGTGACTTAAAAAGACATTTGACTTGACTTTAGGTCAATTTTCACAATTCCATTCTCATTCACCTATTTATTTGGGCATGATGATAATATTCACTTATGATTTAGGCAACGTTTTTATCAGTTCAACGCCACCTCTGATTTTCCGGGATAGCCTAGCTATCTAATTCACTTAAGGATCTCCGTACAAAAGATGACTTGCCATCTTTGCTTGGCCTTGCTTCTGGTTGATCATATTAACAACTAGGCCTATTCAGTCGAACACTTCTGTCATCTACCCAGTTGATTACAATAGAGGTTGTGATTCCCTACATGCCTTTTGCTTGTGTTTTTTACAACATACTTTAGGACACGTGATTTCATTAACTGACTTAATCATACGCCGCTATTTTATATCCTTTCACTTTTGACATCTAGATTTTGGGCAAGTTGTATGAATGTATAGCATGGTTTCTTTATTGTGAAAGAAATTACGTAATGGAATTTGAAGCCTACCTTCCACTTTCCCACCTTTGCTAATAGGATAAGACATTCATTCGGATTTTAAATTTTTTTATAGGAAACGGTATAGATATTTACTAAATTAATATTGTAGTACCAGCTTCAACTTAGGGCAATGAAAAGGAAAACGAAACACTATGCTCTTGGTCTCATAGAATAGAGTTTTAAGAAAATTTAAAACCTTCTTTGGTATGAGAAATGAAAAATAACAGGGATAAAAAAATAGAGGCGATAAGTTTTTTATTAAAAAGAAAAAACTAATGCTGATGTGATGCAATTATTCAATAAAAAATTATAAATTGGATAAAATGAGACTCATTTTTTATTACGGAGGTAATTATATATTATATATGACTTGGTGATTATAAATTTGAGAGAATTACACCAGACCTCATGAAATTTGTTGCTTAATCACTCAGACTCCCTGACATTTGAAATATTACACACAACCCCTCTGAGGTTTGTACGCACGTAGCACTTAGACTTCTCTTGTCAATGTCCGTTAGTGTATCCATTAATAAATTACACCTAGACCCTTTGAAGTTTGTAGGCATGTAATACTTAGATCTCTCAAGTTTAAAATGTTATACTTAAACCAAAAATACTTTATTAAATATAGAATATCAAATATTTTAAATTTTATAACCAAAATTCATATTCTATTATGACATTTATTGAAATAAAATTAAAACTAAAAAATTGAATATTTAAAAAAAATCATAATTAGTATAAAATTATACTGTGTATCATAATTTAATTTGGTCATCTAAACGACTAAATTAGACTACCAAATTATCCTAATTAAAGTTAAAATATATTTTGTCTATTACAGTTTGACATCTAGTTTGATTTTTTAGTTTTATTCTAATATAATTATATACTAATTATGATTTTTTTTAGAAAAATTTTGATTTTGATTTTGATTTTATTTCAATAAATGACATAATAGAACATGAATTTTAATTGTAAAATTCGTGTTCTCTTATGAATAACTTAGACTCTTTGTTTGATTTTTTAGTTTTATTCCAATAGAGAGTATAATTATATACTAAATACAATTTTTTAAGAAAAATTAAATTTTTATTTTTGATTTTATTTTAATAAATGATACAATAGAACATAAATTTTGGTTATAAAATTTAAAATATTTGATATCTTATATTTGATTGAAGTATTTTTTTTGTCAAAGTATAATATTTTAAACTTCAGAGGTCTTAGTATAGTATGCTTACAAACATCAAGGGGTTTTGGTGTAATTTACTAACATATATATTAACAAATATTGACGAGAGGGGTTTAAGTGTTATGCGCATATAAACCTCAAAGGATATGTGCATGATATTTCAAATGTAAAAGGTCTGAATGATTAAGTGACAAATTTCAAGGGATCTAAGTATAATTCTTCTTATAAATTTTTGTAGAACTCACTTACAGATTTATTTAGTTATTAGTATGTGGTGTGACCGTTATGCCCAATATTTTTTTTTACTATTAAAAACGTTTAACAATATTAATTATAAAACACATCAAATCAACACTCACATCAAATTGAAAATATTTTCAATATTCCGCCTTTTTGCAAGATGAAATTCAGTTCTGGATTGTTAATTAAACATTTACTCCATTTGGGGGGCTTTGGGTAACAATAACCTTCTGTTGGACATTCTTTTTTGGATTGCTGATCTATGTGCTTTTGTTAGTATCGGCGTGACTGCTCATTCTCCCATAGCCACCACTGTCAGATGACCTTAATTATGCTCTTACTTCTTCTTCTTGTTCGTGTTCTGCATCTGTTGCATTGCAGCTGCTTCCCCTTCTACTTTTGTTGCTTCTTCTTTTAATTGTTCTTCATCCTCTTCTTCTTTTTCTTCATATTCTTCTTCTTTTTCTACCTCCTCCACTTCTTTCCATTCTGCATTCAATACAAGCTCTTTCTTCTTCTACTTCTTCTACATATGTTGTTGCTGCTTCCCCTTTTACTTCTGCTTCTGTTGCTTCTTCTTTTTCTTGTTCTTCGTTCTCTTCCTCTGCTTCCTTTTCTTCTTCTTTTTCTACCTTCTCGTCATCTTTTCATTCTACATTCAATAGAAATCATAAAACATATAATCATACAGATTCGAAGGAATTTTCCTAAAGATAACTACATTGTTTGGGTGTTTCTTGACAGTAAAGCAGCCTAAATCAACAGAGTTTTATAGAGATCATTGCCCAAAAGTTTCATTCCTACTCTACGCAAAATTGTATAAATTAAAAATCATAAAAACCCCAGCCAACATTCTTATTTGTGTATTATATTCATAGTTGTTGTAAAGCATGATTGGAGAGGAGATACCCACCTAATAGGAGCGGGTAATTTGAATCCCAGCAACACAACAGAGTATTACAGTATTGCTTTATTTCTTCTACCTCTTCATAGTACAAAAGGTGGGCT
>CM042185.1:42300884-42322366 GCA_023539305.1 Ilex asprella
TAAAATTTGATTTGAGTCTCGAATAAAATTTTAATCAGTTCAAATTTTAATACATAAAAAATATAATTTTTAATTGACTTAAATTTTAATATATAAAAAATAAATTTTAATTAATTAGGATTAAATTTAATCGGCTCGAATTCTAATACGTACAAAAATTTTTTAAAAAAATTATACTACATGATGAGCTACTAAGGAGCAGCAACGAGCAGCAAGTGGCTTTTTTAATAAAGGCACCAAACGGTGCCGTTTGGTGAGAAAAGCAGGTCTGCTGTTCCTCCTGAACAGCAGACGAGCCGGATCCGAAATGGAGAGTGTTGCTTACCAGCCGCCTCAACCGCATCGGTTGTTCGCAAGAAAAAAACAAAAATGTGGGATGATTCTCACCTTCTAAATCTTTGTTCTTATATCTTTAAATTATAAATCATTAAATTATTAAATTTATCCTATTTATACCTACTCCATTAATAACTAAATATACATCATTCTATGCCCACTCTATTAATAACTAAACTTACTTCAATCTTTACTTTTACCAAATTTACTTTGTTTGGTAGGAGGGATGAAAAAGTGGATAAAAATGATTTTTCATCCTTAGAGGAGAGGAATATACTTTCGCTCATTAAGGTTTGGTACGATGGATAAAAAATTGAAGGAATACATTTTCCTTTGCTTGGTTTTGGATTGAAAATTGGATGAAAAGGAAAAATATGTATACTAAATTTACCATTATACCCTCACATCTAAGAGGTGAATTTTTCTATTTGTAAATCAATTTATTCATTTTGAAAATGTTATACCGAAAAACTAATACCACTAGTATATGCCCACCAACACCACCACATAGAAGAATATTGCAATTCATTGATATATTCATTTTTTTACTGTTAAATAGCCAGTGTTAGTATTTTGAGAAACAACATGATTGCAAAATTTATATTAAACGAGAAACACAAATTGAATTAAATAGTGATTATCATAGAAGGCTTGGTAAAAGGGTTGAATTGCAAAACACATGAACCACTTGTTCAACATACATCCTCTCAAACTAGATTCCAAGCTCAAATCCTATATCAATTGCTTGGATATGATAGGCTAAAGCACATATAAAGTGTAAAAGAGTAATCACTGACCCTTTATCAAGTAAATTGAATTCAAAATTTCCATGCAAATAGAGCTAAAAAAAGGATCAACTGCAACACATATATAGCAACTTAAATGGTACAACACTAAGGACCCATCTACCTGTAGCTTATATAATGCTAAGACCAAAAAACAGATAGTTGTGTTTAATTCACACTTTACATATTTTCTTTCTAGTGGGTTGATCAAATCTTCTTCTATCACAACATAAAGACAAAAGTTTGAAGAATAATATAGAACAATATAGAGTATGCACATACACACGTTATCCTTCTTACTATCCTCAAAATTGTCGTTTTTCTTTGATTTTTTTCCCATCAGTCAAACTGCAAGTTAAAATAAGATATGCTCGATAAAAATGATTGTTTATCACTAAATCCACTGCTTACAAATTTTACATTGAATCAAATCACAAATATAACACAAATAACAATCATCAATGTTGGAACTAAGGACAACATAATAATAACATATTTCATACAATATATTTATCAAAACATGACTGAAAGTTTGACAGCATAATAATAAGAACAATAATATCACCCCATTATTACTAAATTGATAACATTAAAACTACTTGATGAATAGAGAGAAGAAAAATAAGAGCATCATGGCCTATGAGAGACGTAGTCCCATCACATGATAGCTACTATGAAGTACCTAATAATCGTGCCTTGCCTAGCATCATGATCATCATTACTGGTGGAAGAACCCTCCTCAATGTGAACCTCAGCATGCCTAAGCTCTCATTCAACCGCTGCAATTAATCTTTCATCCGGATCAACTCCCATTAGATAATTATGCAAGATACAACAAGTTAGAACAATTTCAATAATCGTATCAACAGGATAATGGGCTTCTGCGCCATTCCCAATAATAAGAAATTGTTTTTTTAGCACTTCAAATGCTCTCTCAATTACATTCTGCAAGAAAGAATGTCGATGGTTAAATAGTTCCTTGAGATTTTATGGAGCACGTGTGGAGTATTCTTTCAAATGGTAGTGCACACCTCTATACGATGCAATTATTCACTTCTTAACATGTACCCTTCATCCACTATATAATATTTTCCTAGAAAATAAAAATTACCAGGTAAGTTTTTTAACACATAGCTTAGAGATCTTGAGAGATAGTATAACTATAATCTAAAATTACATCGAGGGATAATAAGTTTATCTTCTCTAGTTAAAGTATTCTTTAATATTCTTGAGTCAAATGCGGTCCCTTCCCATCTTGGCAAAATATGTGAGTGTCATATCGAAAGCACATGCTGCCAAACATTGTGTCGGATAATTTTTTCTCCTTCAATATCTTGGTGTATCAACTTCAGACATTTTCACACATGTGTGTCTCGTCAATTGCACCTACACAATCCTGAAATGTATACAATTTTTAGAGATTATTTTATAAATAGTAGTATTTTTTTCCTATAAAAAGGTGCAAAATTATATTTACTATGAAGTATGGATAGTATCTATTATTGTGAAGTATATGTGGAGGGACCTCTGAACCAGTGGGTTGTTGTAGAACTTGTCTTTACAAACTAATGATAGCTCTTAAAGCATCATGGAAATGACAATTTATAGTCTCGCCAGATCGACGAAAAAGAATTGTATTTCACGGTTGGTAACTTTATGTGGAAATAAATAAAGAAATTTGGCCAATTGTTCCTCAACAAGAGCATTTTTGTTGTCATGACGAC
Organism: Ilex asprella; assembly: GCA_023539305.1. Classification (NCBI taxonomy): domain Eukaryota; kingdom Viridiplantae; phylum Streptophyta; class Magnoliopsida; order Aquifoliales; family Aquifoliaceae; genus Ilex; species Ilex asprella. The sequence continues at coordinate 42,303,730 of CM042185.1, forward strand.
CTGTATCTCGTAGTAGAATACATTGTGAATGGTAAGCCATCTCAAATAAGTAGAATATATTGACAACATAGCAAGCAACTTAGACTGTAGCCATACGTCGTTATTGTTCCCAAATATTTAAAATTTGTGCAAGATGAACCCCACAATTACCTTCCCCATTATCTTCTAAAGTCACTTCCCAACTTTCTTCATTGTTCTATTCCAGACTTTCTTCTTTATCCACTTACAAAATCTATGTTAGGAAAAATTAATAGTCAATAGAAATACAAAATGCCGAAGAATTTTTTTTAGAGAAAAATAAGCATTAAAAAATCAAATCGAATTAAGAAATTGATTAGCTTCATTTTGACAGCCAAAAGAACACTACGTAGGTTAATTCCAGTTTCACAACAAGAAAAATTGATCAATATTCAACTAGCTAACAATTATCTCAAAAACTCTCCCCTTTACATATTAATAGGCGTGAAAAAATGGAGAAGTAGGTCAACAAATAACAACAAAGCATTATGTAACTTTTATAGTCTAAATATTTAGCCTAGACATCCTATCTTTCAACCCAGTCTTGTCCCTTTTCCCACATATGTTATGGCAAAAAGTCCAAAATGTAAATTTCAATTTCTTATCATGCTTTCCATTCATGGCAACAATGAACTTAATGCATATGTATATAATATTGTGGGATAGTACCCAAATTTGACCTCTTAGTGGGTGTACAAGTGTGGGCTTATATGAATGTACAGGTGGGGGTTTCTGCCTGACTGACTTGACTGGTTTTCTTTTGTCACTCCATTAAGAGGTTGTGGAGGCAGATTCTGGCGAATTCCTAGTTGTGGGGCGATCAGAGAGATTATAAGCTCTGATTTCTTCAAACAGTCAGAACATGTTTTGTTGGAAAATCTCCTGCCCCTCCTTGCGAGGCAAATTAATCAGAGAGCTAGAGGTAAAGGATCTCGTTGTTGATTCTCTGGATTTTGACTCATACCTCGAGATATAGCCATCAACCAAAAAGAAGTGAAAAAAACTTCAGGGGAGAACGATGAAAATCTCTTCCCACAGACGGTGTCAAACTGATAGTGTATAACAAAGGTATGCGGATAAAGCTGTTGTAGAGGGATCCTAAGGCAGTTGGATTTATGTATGCGAATGAATGATAGTTTTGTGGGTGTAGAGCTGAAAAGCTCCTTCCTATTGTAGAGAAATTATATCTTATGAAAATAAAACAATCCACAGAATTCAATGGTTCACCAAACTGAAGAGCTTGGCTAGTCTAATTTAAAGGAGTCTCTGACTCACCGATTTCTATTGCTTGGAGAAGAAAGATTGGGTCAATGGGATTCAACAATCATCTACATTGGGTATCTCGTCTTATTTATACATGGACTAACTTTTGTCTTTATTCGAGATTGTGTGGTCCTCTTAATCAATTAGCATCATTAGGGGAATATTTTGTCATTAGAAGATCTTTGATACGGTTCCACATGTCCTTCTAGAAATGATGAGGTGTCATCTTGTAAGCGTTACCTTTGTGCCCAAGGTTAGGCCGGATTACTGGACCCAACTCTTTCTTTGGTATGTATATTTGAGCTTCCGTGGTCATCGTCCGAGCTGATTAGGTATCGTTTGGTGACCTAAGAGACGCTCTCCTTCAGAAGAGCTGTTAATGCGAGAAACTCAGTCTAGCTAATAATTGAGATACACTAGATCGTGTCGAGCTCAGATCACATGAGCAAGGGACTCCATGTTGTTGACTGACTGGTCATGTCAACTCTAGACTTCATTGTCAGATTATCAATGTTGAATATGAATGAGATAGCCTAATTCGTAACTATGGTATCATCAAGCACCAAAAATGTTTTGTTTTGTATGACTTGTATACCAAGTCTACTTGGATTTTATTTAGATATTTGAGGCAACACATCACCCTTCTTTTATGGGAGCAAGACTTCTCTCTTCTTGGTTAATTGGAACTTTACTTTATGTTTTTGGTTCGCACCAATCAGGAGAAGGTTATCACATCCACTATGGAATGGTCTTTAGAGAGGTCTTTGACTTTATCAAAGCTTAATATATTAGAAACTTATTTTGGCTAGTAGCTTGTTAAATGAGGAAGAGCGACGGTGCTAAATTCATACAACGATTGACGACGACAAGGATTCTCTCAATTTGGGAGATTTGGGGTTTGCCCTATTTTGTTAGTCCAATAATTATTATAATATTGGAATAGAGCATGTGGATATTCTCTTGCCTTTATTTCAAAAACTTTATAATCTTCAACATTTGATAGTAAAATTTTGCTGCTATGTTTCGTGGACGTAGGCTTGCTTGTTGAGCCGAATCACATAAATTTGTGTGTTCTATTTTTTCTATTTCATTCCGTTTTATTTGCTTGTGGCCTTTGTTTGCAACAAACTAGTATCAAAGCTTTGGTTTCAAGATGGTTAGAGCAAAATTCGAGATAGAAAGCAAAATTCTAGATAGAAAAATTTGATGATCAGAACAATTTCAGTTTGTGACAGATTAAGATGAAGACATTGCTTTGTCAATAAGGTTTGGCAAATGTCAGTAATGGATTTCTATCCAAGGAGATAGATCAAACTAAAGTTGCTGATATTGAAGAAAAGACATATAGTACAATTCAATTGTCTCTCTGCTGATGAGGTTCTTCGTGAAGTTGTCGATGAAGACAAAGCTGAAGGGCTATGGAAAAAGTTGGAGAGTTTGTATATGAAGAATTCTCGCCAACCACTTGTATTTGAAGTAATAGTTGCATACACTCAGATGAAGAAAGATACGCCAATTAATGAACATCTTGCTTAATTTAAAAAAATTATAATGGACTTTAAAAATATTAATATTAAAATTATGTATGAAGATCAAGCATTTATTATGTTATGCTCATTTTCTGATTTGTTTGATAATTTTGCTGATAAAATTTTGTGTGGGAGATACTCGATCTTCTTAGTTGATAAGAAATCCTCTTTGAATTCTAAGGTGTTGCGTACTAAATTAAATGATAAAGGCAATGATGCTCAGACCGAGGGTCTGTTTGTGAAGGGTCGTTATGATAGTTCCTCTAATAATAATAATAGAGATTAATCTTTTGAAAGAAATTTAGATAAAAGAAAAGGAAAATCTGAAAATCGATCATAGTCTAGGAAGAAACAGAATAATGTTGAATGTTTCTATTGTCACAAAATTAATCATTACAAGCGTGATTATTTTAAGTTCAAAAATAAAGGGGGGCATAAAAAATCAAATCATTCTGATTCTTCTAGTGTTGCTGAAGATACTTTTGATGGTTCATATAACATCCTTATAGTTGTTGTCTCTAATGAGTGTTTTAATGATGAATGGATTCTTGATTCTGGTTGTTCCTATCATATGTGCCCTAATAAGGATTAGTTTACCACATGCAAGCCAATCAAGAGTGGTTCATTCTTGATAGGAAATAATATTGCCTCCAAGAATGTTGAAATAGGTACTATTAGAATTATGACACATGATGGAGTTGTGAGGAATTTGACAGATGTTCGACATATTCCAGAATTAAATAAAAATTTAATTTCTTTGGCTACTTTAGATTCTATTGGTTGCAGGTTTTTTGTTGAAGGTAAAGTTATGAAAGTTTGCAGGGGTTCCTTAGTTGTGATGAAAGGTAAAAAGATTAATGACCTTTATGCTATTTAGGGTGATATTGTGATTAGTGCAGCTGGTGTGTCTTCTTAAAAAATTTCAGATTTAGAGACTACCCAGTTATGGCATATGCGTTTGGGTCACATGAGCAAGAGGGGCATGACAGTCTTGTATAAACAGTGTTTACTTGGAAGACAGGAAATTGAGAAGCTTGATTTTTGTGAGCATTGTGTCTTTGCAAAATAGTGCATAATCAAGTTTAGTAAATCTATTCAAAGGTCCAAATGTACAATTGATTACATTCATTTAAACCTTTGGGGGACTCTCAGGTTCTGTCTAAAAGTGGTGCTCAGTATCTTTTGAACTTTATTGATGATTATTCAAGAAATTATTGGTTCTATTTTCTGAAACACAAGAGTGATGTTTTTGTGACATTTAAGCAATGAAAGACTTTGATTGAGAAATAGACAAGAAAGTCAAGTGTCTCAGAACAGATAATAATTTGGAATTTTGTAAAGGTGAGTTTAATGAGTTTATGTAAAGATGAAGGCAATGTTAGGCATCGTACTATCCAATCTACTTCATAGTAAAATGGGGTTGCATATAGAATGGGGTTGTCCGATCTTCATCCACTGCTATTGAGTTTGTTGTTCCAGGAGGGGAAACCCGTTATGGATCTTTCCTTATGATTATATACGTAGAGACCAAAACACTACCTAGAGGAGGGACAAATAGGTTTTTTAATTTTAGCCCAAATTTATTATCAATTAAAACCTATGTCTACCACAATTACCTCCTCCACAAAGATTAAGCAAAGAATGTGAGAACCTCTTTATTCACCATAACCCAATTTACCATGACGAGTGATTTTAATTATTCACCATATGTGGAAATTGGGCATGATATGTGTTACCATGTTGTTTGCCTTGAAGGTGTTTGACAAAATGCCTAAATGGATTGAAATTGTTATTTGATAAATAACATGTTATGCCTTATGTGGTAAATGAAAATCATATGGGTACGATATGATTTATGTTGAAATTGTGAATTTCAGATATATATTTTGATATATCAATTGTTGTGATGAAGCATGGAATTTATACATTTATAATGTAAATTGCCATGGAATGGAATTGATTATGTTAATTTAGTCCATATGGCATGCATTACATATGTGACATAATGTTATTGCAATGACACATCGCATTGCATATGCACGGGGAATTCACATCATGAGTGGTGTGTGTGTGTGCAGGTTGTTGTTAATACCATATATCAGAATTTGGTAGAGACAGTTCATATGACATTCATTACATATGAACCTTGCATGAGAAAAACAATGGGTCATTACATTGCATATGTACGGGAACATCATATACATAGACATTGTGTCATAAGGATGTTGTGCATGGGTGTTTATACCACAATCTATGTGGTATTAAATGCATGTGGTTATGAGACTTGCTCATTGACATTATTGCATATAGAGCATGACATTGGTAACTCCATTCATGGACATTAGTCATTAGTGGAGGCATGTGTAGGTGGTGCATGGTTAATCAACACCATACTTGGTGTTTGATGGTGGGCTCGGAAAAGTTGGATTGAAAATCCGATTGAGTCGCACGGGCATATGCATGGAAAACTTGTGTCGGGTATAGCAAGAAGGGTTAGATACTCCCTCGGGTGCAAGACCCGGTTACTTGGTTCACACACTCCCCTGAGGTGAAATTCCGAAAAAGTGTGATGGTGTACGAAACCGGCGGTTGTGATACCAAAATCCGTTGCCCAACAAGACACAAGATTTTGATATAAAATATACTCATCCAATAAGTATCATATTTTCCGTCGAAGACGGGTTCATTACACATTGCATTGTGTTGTGGGAGTCGGGAAGGACTCGGGTTGTGTTACATGATTGAGTCTCATCTTAGTCATGACATGTTGTACACATGGGCATTTACATTGTGTTGTCGAGTCGGGAAGGGCTCGGGCTGAGTGCGTAAATGAGTCATATCTCATTTCATGTTGAGCCGGGGCGGGCTCAGGTTGAGTACATGAGTCTCATCTCATTTTATGGGGCTTGGGTAGCCCGGGTTTAACAAACATGGCATTGCGTGTAAAGGGAGTCGTGATGGGCTCAAATGGGTGCACATGGGTGGGTCTCACCTCATTCATGGTATGACATAATAACATTACATCATTTAATCGCATGTTATTGATGGAATGGTTATGGATTTGTGGTGTGTGCATGTGAACATTTCATATGCATATAGGTGGAGGAGTAGCCTCTGTAGGAATTTCTCTGCTGGGCGTTGGCTCACCCTATACGGGAAACATTTCAGGTGCGGAACGTTCACCGGCGGATGGCTCAAGTTTGAGCCCTCATGGTTGAAGAAGGCCAACATGTGGTCTTAGCTTCGTTTTTTATAAAATTAGACTTGTAATTAAATTTTGGCATGTAACGTGTAAAGGAATTGTAACAGAGTCTATATGGACTGTTTTGATATAACTGTGCATGTTTTATATGAGTATAGATAAATGGACCCGGTGTGGTCTATATTTACTTATAAATGGACCCGGTGCGGTCATTGTATTATATTGGGCCTCGGATGGGCCTTGTAAGGTTTATTGTACAGGTTGTGTTTTTGGGTAGAGCTCCCCGTACGAAGGAGACTCTGCCTAAATTTTGTTAAAAAGTGGATCCCGATAAATGGGACATAACGCCGAGATATCGAGTCACTCGGTATCCACGGGCATTCCGCGAGTTGATGGATAATCAACGGACCCCCAGATTTTGGGGTGTCACATTTTCAACCCCAAGAATCTTAGGAAAGTTTGAGGAGAATAAAAAAATGAAGAACGGGATAAATGTTGAAGGATTAATGTGCGGTAATCGCAACGAAACACATTAGAATCAAGATTCAAGAATCAAGGTGGAAGATTTTTCTCAAGTTCTTTCATTGAGACTTAGGGTATAATTATGTATGTTTCCAATCTTCTTCATAGTTATATGATAGATATACATGAATTCTTAATTTCTTTATCACTGGAACATAGGCTTGAACAAAATACATGTTTGGGTTCAAAGAATATTTGTTCTTGAATTTCTAAAATCCTAGTTTTTCCAAAATACATGTTTGGGTTCAAAGAATATTTGTTCTTGAATTTTCAAAATCCTAGTTTTTCCAAAATACATGTTCTATTGTGAAATTCATATGGATTCTTGATTTCTAATTTCATATTCGTGATTAAATCATGTTTTCATTTAATACTTGTTCTAAGAAATCTTGAGTTTTGGCAAAACCCTAAAATTTTGATATCGAAATTGTGAATGATTTCTTGATATGATCTCTTGCATATTTTAATTCCTTTATTACTTTAGTATATTGAGAATAGTATAATTGTGAATGAAAATTATAATTTGTTAAGATTGTGGTTGTTGAGAATATTGTGGTTTCATCTCTTGTATGGTTTCTTGTGATGGACTTGAATTACCTTCGTGAGCTACCGTAGAGTGTTAGAGGTTAGTCTATCCCACAGGGGGTGAGATGGTTGTCTAACACTTGTAGTGGATTGTTGTTTGTGAGAGCAACCACTATTGTTCACGTAACTTCGAGGGTGAGGGATGGTATACCTTTCTTGGGAAGGATTCATCAATTTCGTGGGAGACGGTATACCCCCTTCCCAAAGTGGTTTGAGATTGTGTGGTTGTGATGGGTGAACGAGGTAGAATCGTTGTGTAGATTCCTTAGAATCAACCTACATACATGAGAATATGAGATGATGCTACTGAATTATTTATTGAATGCTTTAATTTTTTACATGTTTATTTTTTTCATTGATTTACTGTATTCCGTACATTTGAGATCATTACAACTATCATGGTTTTATTCTCAAAATATATATATGCTACTTTCCAAAAGAGACTTGCCATCTTTTATTTGTTCTAAAACCTTATTGGGATTTGAGAGGGATTTCTTACTGGCTTTTGCTCACCCCCTACAACACATTATAGATTTTGGTAGCAAGGAGGATGTAAAGTTAGGTGAACGAGGTAGAATCGTTGTGTAGATTCTTTAGAATCAACCTACATACATGAGAATATGAGATAACGCTACTGAATTATTTATTGAATGCTATAATTTTTTATATGTTTATTTCTTTCATTGATTTACTGTATTCCGTACACTTGAGATCATAACAACTATCATGGTTTTATTCTCAAAATATATATATGTTACTTTCCAAAAGAGACTTGTCAGCTTTTATTTGTTCTAAAACCTTATTGAAATTTTAGAGGGATTTCCTACGGGCTTTTGCTCACCTCCTACAACACATTACAGATTTTGGTAGCAAGGAGGATGTAAAGTTAGATAAGCAAGTTGATGTCGAGGATGGAGAGGGTCAGTATGCGGATCCTAAAGTGGAGGCTTAGAGATGCTTCGTCGTAGTCTAGATTATTTTATTTGAGATTTCTATGAAACAATGTTTCAGTTAGTTTAATTATTCCGCTGCTAGATACTATTTGATTTGAAATTTTAAGTTGGAGAAGTTATATTGTTTTATTGGCTTTAGTATTTATTATTTGCCAGATGGATGAATGGTTTATGATTTAATGGTTATTGTAGTTGCTCTCATGGTTGGATGGTTTGTAGATAATAATGTCTTCCAGGGTAGATTTTGGGGCGTTATAAGTTTGGTATCAGAGCTTAGAAATTAGGTCTTACATGGGAGCCGTAGGTTGTGGACTATCACTGGAGTATTAGATTCGGATGAAGAAACTCTAGGGTTGAATTTTTTTGAAGTAATATGTTTATAAGATAAGTGTGATTTGTTGCTTAATTAGGTTGGGAATTAATTATTTGTTTGGATTCATGGATTAGCTAGCTTTGAGGAGTTGGCGAAAATTTGGCATGTATAGTCTAGTTTTATATCATGTCGTTTTGGATTATTCTAGGAGATGGATGGTAATTTGGATTCTGGTTTGTAAATGATGCTAAGCATGGATCTTTATGTAAGTCATATTATCTATATTGGAGATGGATATGATATAAGATTTGTAGCAAAAGACACCTAAACTCAAGTTGGACAAGTATAGCAGAACCATCAATCAAGCAGACTACCTTTCACTAATTTGATCATAACTCTTTGTTGGAAAGTCCAAATGGTGCACCATCTTTTTTGTTAGAATCTTAACTCGTATATCTTTCCAACCATATAGGTCACTTTTGCTAGAAATGCCTAAATTAAATCAGTTTATGCTCCGAAGTTGACCAAAAATCTGTACTGTGGTATTCCTGGTATAGCAAAGTGTCGTGCTTTTCTTCTTAGACTTTGAAGGACTTATCCTTAAGCAAGCTTCCACCAATTTTTAGGCTTTGATTTAGAGATACCCCCATGTTGATTGAAGTATTTTTGATGGATAACAATATAAAATTGGACTATGACTTGGTGCTTTGTCGACTCTAAGTATTTTATTCTACTATTAGTGGTGCTTATATTTTTGGAAGTCAAGGTGATGTGATAACCTAAATTATCCGTGTGGAGGTAAGGTCAACTTAGATGTTTTTTAAGATGAACTAAGTTTTGAATAATAAGGTTTGAGGAAGTTATGTGTGTTACTCAAAAGATATAGAAATTGAAAGGATATCAGGAATTAAACTCGAATGGGAGCCTATTTTTGAAATAATAATTGGAATTGTGGTTATAGGTCTTAAATGGATAGTAGGTTGTTTCATAACTATGTACTTGAGGTTCCCAATACTGGTTTGAAAATATTACGGAGAGTTGATTAAATTTACTTTTGAAGTATTAATGGTTTAGAAGGGTCATACATTGGATACTCATTGATGACGTAATATTTAGGAAATTTTATTTCGTTGTGGGATTAGTTTACTACATTTAGACTCTCGAAAGTATTAACAATCAAGAATCTCTTGGTTGAGGATGGGGTTAATAATGGACTTGTATTTACAACTTTTGATTGAAAATTAAGGTCAATTTCTGAAAATGAACTTATAGACATTTAAAACGGGAAATCTAGGAAGCCTAATTAAGTTGTAGTAGTTACATTTAACCCTCGATATTATAGGATTAAAGATTAAAGAGGTTTAAAAGCTCGAGGTTAGATATAACATACAATTATTAAAATAAAAATGATATCCAAAGTTTGATATGAACTTCTATTATTTCGTGGGATATTTCAATGTTATTGGAGCAGTGTTGGGGGAATATAAAGTTCTTTTTTCTGTCTCTTTTAGTACAATATAAAGATATGTTTGATTAGTTATACTTAAGGATTTCTAGTATGAGTATTGAAGATTCTAACTTTATAGTTAGTGGTGATAATTGGAAGGATGTAATTTAAGAAATCAATGATGATTCATATGAAGATTGACTTTGACATGAGCGTAGAAACATTGAGTAATGTTTGGGATAAATGACTACAGTTATCCTACTAATTAGCAGATCATTATCATCTTTGAGATTATGAATAATTGCTAAGGCTATGATGGCTAATGTAATTAAATTGAAGAACATTAAGTGAACTATTGGGAGCCTTGTTTTAGTTTTGATTATATCGTAAGAAATCTGGTGATAGAGAATTGAGAAATATTTTGGGATCCTTGACAGTTTATCTTCACATTTTGGTATATATTGTACTGGACTGTATCCTAGGGATTTGAAAGTATAGGTATCATGGAAAGAGTTGTGATGTTAATGAAAACCCCTGAGGATTGATTACATGGTTTATTAATTCTAGCTCAATGTTAGAGATTGAGAATAAATACATGGAAGAAAAAAAATGATTAGTGTTAATCGATTTAGTGAACATTTTGGGATATTAAGGTTGATCTAAAAGTATGAATTTGAATAGAAGTTAGTTATGAAGGGGATTGTAAGGTTTATTGATTTGAGCTCAAGATTGGGGACTGAGAGCAAATATCTTTGAGATATAACTTTAGCCTTAGTAGTATAGCTGGTTAATTACTAAAATTCCCTTTGAATGAATTAGATGGATTGTTAGTGTATACATTTTGGAAGACAAAGTCGTAGGACAAGTGTGGTTAGGTTTTGATTGTACACTTTGGTGGAATCTGACATATCTTCTAAAAACGTTCAAACCTATGAGAATTCTTATCTCGTGGCTAGTTTTGATTTTGATTAGTGAATTGGTGGACTATAATTTATATCAGAGTACGCAACGAACTATTTGAGTAATGACTACACTGGTTAAGGAAAGGTGTATCATGTGGAATTGCAAATGGATGTGCAACCTAAGAGTTGATCATAGAATATTGACTTATGTGGGAGTGTGTAGTTGTGAATTAAAATTTTTGTAGATTTCAAAGATTATGAATTTCATTGGCTAGTGAGAGACAAAATCATTAAGAATGTAGTATCTATTTCAAGAATCGAGATAAATCTTACCATTATGTCAGTACTAAGTTTTGTGTTACACCATGATGTTAGTATAGAAAAGATGAGTAACCCTATTAGCGGAATTATATTTGGGTTATTTCAATATGCTTATGAATAAGCTACACGTAGGAAACAAATATGAGGTTTATAAAAATGATTGGTGAAATTCAAAAGAGAAGTGATATTTGATGAGTAGACAATTAAGCACTATGATCTAGTAGTTATGCATGATAAGAAATTAGTTGGACCAATCGTATACAATTATTGAGAATAAAGGTGATAAATGAATTCTAGTGAAGGAATTTAATCTTGGGGACTCTACGTAACTGTAATGATGTTATAAGTAGAAGGGATGGATCTAAAATTTAGAATAGGATATTTTGTTATAATCTTGGATTTGATACGTAAGGGATTAATATTGTGTTGAGACCTTGTAATCAATTAGAATTAGATAGACTAACTCGACGATTAAGTTTCGAGAACGAAACTTTCTTTTAGGGGGGTGGATTGTAAGATCTCGTTTTAAAAATAATATTATCTTAAGAATTTTCCTAAGACGAATAAAATGATGGTAAAAACTTTGAATCATTGTTGAAAGACTGATTATAAAACTTGAGTTTCGTGCGTATTTACGTTCGGGGTAAATTGAGTGTTAGAGATGTTTAAATTTGAGAAGGGTGATTAAGTAATTTTATAAATAATGTTAGGGAAAAAATAAGTTTTCCATTGAATCCAGATGGTCGAAAAATGTTGGAAGAAGTTATATGAGTTGTATTAGAAGTTTAGAAGTATTCTAGAGTTAAAACCTATTTTGGAGAGAATTTTGGTATAAATGAATTTGACATAACCATAGTATTTTGGCTATAAGTTTTCACGCTGATTTTCGATTGACATGAAATTTTTACTGTACAAACTACACTTCAAGGGATACAAAATTTTATTTCACGAAAATTTCGTGAATCAGCCTCTGACTAGGTCAAAATCGAGCTGGAAGTCAGGAGCAGATTGTTACCTGCGCCTACACGGGAATTTTCTATTTTTCAGTCTATAAATATCTTAGGGTTGTGATCTTAAGTGTCTTTACCTATATTTTCAACCCCAAAAATCCTAGGAAAGTTTGAGGAGAATAAAAGGATGAAGAACGGGATAAATGTTGAAGGATTAATGTGAGGTAATCGCAACGAAACACAAATCCAGCTACTTTGGATGCGCAAGAGGCTAAAAAGAGGGCTGATGAGGCCGAGAGAATTCAACATGTGTTTCTTGAACTATTAGAGGTTCAAAATCAAAAAATATAATCCTAGAATCAGATAATACAGTCTCAAAAGAGTCATATTGAAGATATGAGGATTCAACATATTCAATTTGATAATATGTTTTAGGTCTATATGTCTTTTGGAGGGCATCTAGCTAGCACTTCTACGTCATGGTAAGCTATATATTACACAATTACTTTCTTGCATATTGGGGAATTGTCATTATTATAGAGTGTAAATTTTGTGTTAAAAACTTATTTTATACAAAATAGATTCTTAATTTATCTGTTGAGACTTTTATTGTGAATATTGAGTAAAATTTGTTTGCAATGTAAAAATCCAAATATTTTTTTTCTTGTGACTTTTTTTCTTTGGTGTGAAATGATTGGAGCTTATAGGCCTATTGAAAAGAATTTTTCTTTTGTGGTTGAGTTTGATTAGTCTCTGTTTTTGTAGATGTGTTGAATTTGTTGTTGTTGTCTTAATTTACTAGATGCAATAGAAACATGGGATAGTTAACCAATGGTCCAATGATGACATCATAGACACTATCATGTATACAACATAGTATCGCTCAAACACAAATTGACGTATTTGTGAATCTAGTTATGTTTGTTTGAGTTGATCTGAATTGGCTTGGTTTTGGATTTATTACATTTTTATTTGAAATTCTAAAGCATTTGTTTGAGTGTTGTCTTGGTTCTTTTTAGTTGATTTTATGTTATCTATGCAAAGGAACCTCATTTATGAGGTGTACTTTACAAAAGTTATACTTATTTTCAACAATTTATGGATGTTGAAAACATACTAACATCATTTTATTTTGTTCTTATTTGTAGATTAATTATTGATGGTGCGAGTTGTTTACAACGGACAAAATCACATTTGTGCCTCTTTTATTTCTTTTATTTCCGTACTTATGTCTTTTATTTAGTGGGAAAACACTTGTTTCGTACACTTATTTTGCATTTGTTTGGATGATATTTTTATTTGAGAAAAATAATTTTAAATTCTTTGATTTTGGGTTATTATATTTATTGTCATATATTATTTGGATGTGAATGACTGGATAATACATTAATGGTTTTGTCACACAACTCTTATCAAATTATTTCCTAGGGTCAATTTTTATTCAAAAAAAATATAAATATATAATTTGTGACAAACTTAATTTGACACTAAATAGTCACATTACTTATAGTGACAATATATTCTCATCACTACATTGGTACTTCTAGTGATGCTATTACTCTTTTAATCACCTAAAAACTATCTATCGATTCCAGCAGAATTGGAGCAACGGTGAGAAAAATAGGATAATAAAAAAATGACGAATGAAAAGAGGAAGAGGAAGATAAATTAGAAGAGGATGTGGAATGGAAAACTATAGTAAGTTCTGAGAAATTATGAAAGGGGTTTTATATATCAGATGCTGGATTGAACAATTCTGACCTAATAATGCAATTGTAAATGTTAGATAATTAGGCAATATTTTTCGGTATGTTTAGTTCACATATAGGATGAGATAGGATTGAAGAATTGATTACCATTTAATCGATAGTGATAGTAATAATTGATTAGCCACTTTATCTTATCCTTATTATATATTGCTTAGATCAAAATTTAAATCAAGTGTGGGTCCATTGTTCTAATATTATTATACCCATGTATGGATATGGAATTAATGTATGATATTAAGTTGTAGAAGAGAAAAACACACATCAATACATAATCGTCTGGCCTATTATTTTAGAGCAATGCTATATGAATTTAAAAAAAACTAGATTTGATAATTACAACTATTGATTTCACCGTGAATCTCAGCATTTATTGGGACTCACAATCTATTTAATAATTGTGATTATCAAGTCTAATTTTTAAGTTTATCTAGCATTACTCGTTATTTTATGTTAAATATGGAGTGCTAAATAACACTTTAACATCGGGTTGGTACTACCAAAGTCTTTATGGCCAAACCTACTAACCTGATCTAAACGTCGTATTAAGTGAACATTGAACTAGTTTATGTTAGAAAATGGTGTTCCTAAATAGTAAAATCACCTATTAATATTTTTGATATTATGTATTTTAAAGTAAAAGATAACAGTAACAAAGATATGCAAAACAGTTACACAATTTATGGCAGTATGATAAAACAGCAGCAACAAAGAGTAACAGTGACAAGCTTTCACAAAAGAGTTATAGCATACAGTTACACGTAATAGACTGTCTAAATAAAATAAACACTGACCCGTTTGCAGAGCAGGAACTGTGATTGAACTTCAATTAGATCAAAACTAGTGTTTGACACTATGTCCTTAAGACAGATTTCGCCCCCACACACGGTGCTTATAGAATCACGAGCGTCTGCCTCTCAGGATACAATAATCTTTACACGGACAGAAGTAGCACTCCAATCTCCCCGTCCAACGAACCAAACTTATGTTGTGTACTCTCTAAACACACAGACTTAATACCGAAATGTAGACTGCTATGTATGTCTTAATGCCGAAATGTAGAGACTGAATTTCTTGTATATGGAATGGTAAATGAATCTGGGTATTTATAGACACTTAGGTGACTTTCCGGACAGTCACCATAATAAAAGACACAACCCAGAAATACCAAAGACAACAACCAACCCACAGATACCACCAAATTAATTTCGGGTTACGAAATTAATGTCCATTTAATTAATTCATTTTCTTCAAAAAGATAGGGCACACCCGTACCCGAGCCTGGCCCGGCCGGGTCGGACGGGTGTGGTCGAACCAACGACATGCAGGCGCTCGCTCCGCTCACAAAACTGTGGTACCCCTTGGGGCCCAACCCATAGAGCAAACTTGGATTATATATGCCTATGTTGAATCTCTTTCTTAACCAATGTGGGATTGGTGTCACATCCCACACTGCACTTCCTTTATTTTCACCTTTTCAAGAGGGTCACTTTAGAGTTTATTTTCTCATTCATTTCTTACTCGATTTGAGCAAGTGAATATACTACATTATACTCCTCACGGAGTAGAATATGAACCCACAAAAATTTATTCAAAATAACAATTGGGTCCCACTTTAATTTTGGCTCAAAATCGACCAAAAAACTATTTTAGTCCAACAGTTTATTCTGATCGCAACATTTAGTATCTCAATTAAGGAAAATATTATTTGCGCATAATTTCAAAACACAATCTAAAGATCAAATCAATTACAATAGTTGGATTAAAAGTAAGTTCTATCTAATATTTAAACTCACAATTACTCTAATATCTAAATTAAATTAGGTCATTGATGAGGTCCCCAAATTATCTTCTTAAAACATTGCTAACCAACTAAACATAGAAAAACCTTAGGAGTGGTTCAGTGACTGAGTCTGCGCTCTAGTAACTCAGAACACTCAGGTTTAACACTTCTCATACTCTCCTTAAGGGTCAGTCACCCTTGTTGCTCAGGTGAATGTTCTAAACCCGCCCTGACTATGGTGACCAGTATTCAAATTCGAGAGAGTAGTCAGCACAAATTTAAACGCCATGTAACCAAAAAAAACTAAACATACAACGTATAAGCCCAATTACATTAATTATAGATAAATAAGAGAACACTACTCGACTGAAGTGGTATCGTAGTGAATTTTAATTGGTTATTTATGATTGTTGCACTTGAAAATATTAAAATATAAAACTTATATACATAATATTTTAATTGGTTAAAAATAAGAGCTAATTTTTTGGTACCTTATTTGAACTCAGATAAATAAATGAGTAATGTTATTGAGATTTAAAATTTTGATTTTATTTATTGATTTAGTGATATCACTTCATTATAACTGTTGAATTAACATTAAATTTTAATGTTTAATAAAACTCACGATCAATTTAATTATTATAGCGAATTAGATTATGGAATTAAGTCAAAAATTAAGTTCCGATATGATCGCTGTAAATAAATACACGGTGCACAACCAGCTTCATCTTCTAGTCACGTCAAGCTGGAAAAACAAGACCAAAAAAAAAAAGAAACCGACCGGAATTTTAAGCGTTGGATAGACAGATCTGTTGTTTGTTAATCAATTATCTACCCAAAAAACTTAAGTTATTGAAGATGTTATATTTAAGTATTTATATTTAATGCACTCCATCACATAAAGGCTAAATTTTGAGCCTAACACGTAAAAATCTTTTAATAATTAAGGTGATAGCGAGATTCGAATACAGGATTTTCTGCTCCGATACCATGTCGAACTACTTATTCCAAAAATTTAAGCTATTGAGAAGAGTGTAACTTAAACATTTTATATTTCAAAATCATCCTTTTTTTCTTGTCAATGTGATTCTCTCTTACTTTCTATCTTTTCACCAAACACTTTTTTTTTAGGTTACCGATGAAGGTAAGCTTATATTTGACTCATTCCTATGAAAATAAATATCTAATATTTATAATCACTCACAAATCATAAGTATAAGTTGAGTTTCGAAAATATCTGTAGAGGTCGAATCCATAATGTATGGGTTTAACAGTTCATATAATTCTAACCCATACCACTGAACTATCCGTGCGGGATATTTTTTCACCACATTATCAACCCATAGTTATTACTCATCGTCATGATAAACTTTGGAACTCACTTCTTATTTTTATTTTTATTTAGTTCAACAATTAGAGATATTTGGGTCAATTTATACGTACCTCGGTCAATTTTTTTTTTTTTGATCTGGTCAAAGACAGATCATTCATGTCAAAACTAAGACATTTATGAGGGATTTATCTCTCATAACTTTACCTCAAGACATCTGAATTTATAATTCATCTCTACTACCATTTCACCTATCTTGGGTTACTTCGAAAATCACACAACTATTTTGACTAATTTTCCCTCTGTCTTTACTGTTTTGAGTAGTCTGAACGTGCTAATAATCGTGCTCACACGCCCTAGTTTAATCATCGGAGTTGGCTACAGTACAGCCACAGACATTTTCGGTATTATACCAAAATTTATTATATTTGATGATGCACAAAATTGTCTTGTGTAAGATCAAGAGTCAAGTATGTCAACGGGTATAATTAATGAACAATTAACAAACAATCAATGACAATCAAGAGTAAAATAGTAAATAATAGATCAACGTAGAGATTTATAGTGGTTTGGTCCGGGTGACCTACGTCCACTTTCAGGAACGGTAACGATAGCCTGTGATATTTATTTGATGAGTGACTTCACCAGGAGAATAACTCCGACGAGTGTTACAATGCTTTGGGTGAGACAGAGAGATGGAGAGCAATGTATATAAGGGTTCGTGTGTATGTTTTAGAGGCGTGCCTTCAACGTTGAGAGGACTTACATTATATAGTTAGGATAAGGCGGTGAGGCGGTGACGTTAGGGAGAGGTCTTTCACCATTTTGGTAAGTGTAGTTATGGTTGGATGTGATCTCTGTATCCCGTCATTTTCTCTCTCGTGCTCCTATTCCTTCAGATGAGGACTCTCAGCTGGATCGGACTTGATCTTCGTCTGGAGCTCGGACTTGTCTTGAGTTAGTGTGGCCTAGACTTGGACTTGGACTTGGACTTGGACTTGAATTGGAGTACCAAGGAGCAAAGAGGAGAAGAGAGCCCAAGGGGTCTTCCTCTTTTGGGTGTCAGCCTTGAGGCTTTGGGTGATGACCCCTTTAGTTCCTTTTGGATTTTCTCACGATGAGTTAACCCAGGTTTGATTTGGACTTTCTTGGTTTATCTTTGTTGAGGTTAGCCCAGTCAAATTCGGTCTCGTCAATATTTGTAGTAATTTTTATTATATTTATAGGTATTTTTATCATTATTATGGTACCAAAAAAATGATAAATATAGCTACTGCAACATTGATAAAAATATCCACAAATATGATAAAAACATGCATAACAGTAGTAAAAATATTCACAAAAGTAGTAAATCAACAAAAAAAAGGGGTAGATTTTTGAGTTATAAAATGACCTAAAAAATTTTCAAAAACACCATTTAAATTAGTAAATTTTAAAGGTATGATACCAAAATTTTTTATAGCAATGTTACAAAACTCAAATAAAACTCAAAAAATTATAACTCAAATACATATCATTTCTTGAATTAATGGATTCCATCAATTTTTTTAGTGAGACCCATTTATCCAACATTCATCTAAGGAATGATATTTATTTAAATTTAAATTTTTAGATTTTATTTAAGTAACGTAACATTTTTTAATTTTTTAACAGTATCAATTAAATCGTTAATCATATGTGAAAAGGACAATCCGTTGATTTGTCTGATATCTACATGCTTCCTGCTATGTTTAGGTGTTTTTTTTGGGGGAGG
>CM042185.1:42322766-42352359 GCA_023539305.1 Ilex asprella
TTAGGTGTTTTTTTTCGGGGAGGGGGGAGGGGAGTGGGGGGGGGGGGGCAATTCTAAGCTATCGAAAAAACATTGATATCGGTTTCTTCAATTACCACTTTTTATGAATAAATTATAATTTTGAAATGAGAAGTTACAATTATTCAAGGAAATGTTATAATCGATCAGATATATTCATGATCGATCATGAAATTTTGATATCAATCTCAATCTTTTATGATTGATCATATTTTTTACAGTTGTATTTTATACTTTCAAAAAATTATAATTTTACCTTAAAAATTATAAATTTAGGTGCCGATAGCACTGTGGTACGGTATCCCTTCCCTTTTTATTTTTTTGGGTCAGGCTGCTATGTTTAGATGTATACAAAATGTGCTATGTTTAGGTGTACGCCTCAAAATTTTGTTCGCAATCTAAACATAATACACAATTAGGTAGTGAGTTTAGATTGAATTTTAAAGAGTTTGAATGACAAATAAAATTATCAATTAAACTCATTAAATAATAAGTTGATACGAATTCGGCTATTTAAACACGACATAAATTTGCTAAACATAACTTCTATATAATCAATATACGGTACGAACATGATATGATACAAATTGAACTATCTATAATATAAAACAGTTAAATTTCAATAAGTCCATCTGATGGTCTCAAAGGAACTCATCCGATGGTCATTAACATCTTTCTCAAAACCATTCAAAATGAATTTTCCTCCCCCAAAAAAAAAAAATCTATCACTTCTCACTTACGTTATACCTAGATATAAAAAAATGTTTGCATTCTGAAAGATTTCAAGATTCTCATTTTATACTCTTAAAGATTAAATTTCTTACATTACACCATCAATGTATCAATATGTTACAATGTGGTCCTTCTGTTAGATTTCATTATTTTTTTCGTCAAAAGCCAACTCACTGATACTAACAGAAAAACTAACGAAAAGTTAACAGAAATGTCACATTACAACACTTTTGATACATTGAGGGCACAATGTGAAAAATTTAATCTTTGAGGGTGCCAAAAAAAAATCTTAAAAATTTTCAAGGTATAAAGTGCAAAGTGAAATTCACCCTATAATAAAAACACAAATGATTTTGAATCCCACAACTTAACCTAGTACAAGAGTGGTTGAGATTGACCCAACTTACATCTTATTCAATTCAATAACTCAAATTCATCTCCAAAAAAAAATTCCCTAGGGCCGGCCCGGCACGCTGCCGAGGCCTAATTTTCCCCCTCAATGTTAAAAATACACCTAGCCCATAATTGCATTCACACTAACCAATGTCAGTCAAACTCTTCTATCTCCTATCTCTAGTACGTTACCCACCAGCCCTCCATCTTCTCTATCTCACTTTCCTCTCCCTCTCTCCTATCTCTATGTTCAGCAACACCATGGAGTAACCCACCACCAACGCCACCACAGCCACCGTTAATAACAGACCCAACTATCAAGGTATCCCATTCTAACTCCCTTTCTCTCTGTCTGTATCTTCCTCCCTCTAACCCTCCTGTTTTCATCTCTCGGTACACACGCAACACACCACTCACCCTCTTCTCTCTTATCTCTCCACTGTCTCTTCTCACTCTACAAAGAAATTGTTGGTTGGCAGATAATCAGGGGCGGCTATACAACATTAAAAAAAAAAAAGTTTTGGCTTTAGACTCCAAATTTTTAGAAGACTCTATAATTTTATGTATATTACTAATCCAGAAAAAATTTAAATACTTCAAATTTTAAACCCTGAAAAAAGGCCCCAAAAAATTAAGTACAGTCAAAATTTTTATTGTAATAATTTAGATCTATGATCCAATTCATAACATCATAAACCTAAAAATAAATAAATAAATAAAATAAAATAAAATAAAAAATATTCAAAAGTCAACTTATATTTACTCCTATCCACTCTTTCTTTGTAAAAATAAGTAAAAGACATTTTAAAAAAAGTTAAAATTCAACACTTTGTCCAATAAAAAACAAAACAAAAGTTAAAATATTTTTTTCGGCAACACTAGTACGTCCTTCTTGTGTCTCTCTCTCACATAATAAATTAAAAATAAATTAATTTTTTTTTAAAATTAATATTAAAAATAAAAATGCCCTCATTTAGTATTTTCTCTTTAGGCCTCAAATTTTCTCGAGTCACCCTTGTGGATAATTAATACAAATAATATTTATTGGAAGATAGAAATTCAAAGATAGAAAAACAATAAAAATATGAAATAAATATATAATGTGGTTCGAGACAGCATACCCTCACGGTACACCATACTTACATCTACAAAACAAAAATTTAGATCAATATATTATTCATTAAATAAACTAGTCAATTGATAATTAATTACATAATACTCAACTTTATTTATATCAATATGGAGTTACAAGCAAGGCAGCTCTGCTCTGGAAAAAAAAAGAAACCAATAGATCCTTTTCCGCTTGACCGCTAACTCATGAGCAAAGCCGCCTTTTGCCACCCCTCATGCAGCATTTGAGCGGATCTTCACAAAAACCCGGCTCTATTGGCGGATGGATAACACCCCTCACTCTGCCATGAGATCAAAGAAAACCACACTATCTCCTTGCAGTTTTGTTTTCTGACCTTCGGTGGTATTTATGTTTCCTATCAAGTCACTAATAAATTTATCCATGATTTATTAAGATTCTTATAATACGTTTGCTATTCCATTCAAGATTCTCACATTGATTACCTAATAAACTCTCATTCATGACAATTAGAGAATTTTGGTCAAATTTCAACAGATGTCAAAAGGACCCAACAAGCCCATATTCAAGTACACCTATGTATCATTCTCTCTCCCTCTATCTATCTTCATATCTCTCTCTCCCTCTCCCTCTCCCTCTCTTTTTCTTCTCTCTCTTGTAGGGATGGCAGTGGACTAAGAAAAAATGGATATTCGTCCAAACCCACCTCGTTGGACCGGAGATGGACCATACATATTGAACGGTGAACGTATACAAAGATACTCATATAAACCCGTATGAGGATGGAGACGAGGATGGAATAAAACTCATCCCTGACATGCCTCCGCCTCACCCCTCGTCACCCCGCTAAACCCATGATATTATTTATATATATAAATAATATCACAAAACCTCACTCACCCACACGCTCTTCTCTTTACCAAAAATAGACACTTTACTTTCTCTTTTAAAAAAAAAAATCAATTTGTTATGTAATGGGGTTTCTTCCTTTTTGCAGAACCATTTGTTAGGTTTTATGATTTTTTTTCAATTGTTTTCTTAAAATCACATAAATTAATTGTTATGGACAATGATGGAGACAGGGATCAAAATTTATCCGCGAGACGAGGACGGGAATTAAAATTCCCCTACTAACTGGATGGACTGAAGGTGGATGAATATTCTTGAAGCTAATACAGGATCCCGCCCCCACTTCGGTCCACTACCATCCCTACTCCCTTACAGCAAAGCACAAAAAGAACAATACATACAGAGCACATCGACACCTATGCACACAACAAACATCACACACAACACAGGCACGTAGCAGGCAATACATTCATACTCAACCCACGCACACAATACACATGATGAAGCAGGATGGCATATGGGTTTTGCAGCCATGGCGTGAGTAACCCTGCCTCTTGGGTTTTTTTTATTATTTTGTGCATTGTTTCATACATGGATTTCTGTTTGGGCTTATTCAATCATAAAATTGAGTTTTTTTTCCTATTTTTCAGATATGTAGTTTTGTTTGGGTTAATTCCATTAAGGACATTTTTTGATTATGGAAGATTTGTTTGATAAAAGGTTGCCTATTTGAACTTCTTTAGAATTAGGGTTTGATGGGTAATTAGTTTTATAACCATGCACGAAAATCACAATTTTATAGGTGCAATTGGTTGCTTAAACCATTTGTGAAAAGGAGACTTGAGCTGAATGATAAAGCTGATATCAAAATAACAAGAATTTTAGTTTGTGGAAGAGGCAGGTGATATGACTAGTTGTCGTTTCTTGAGAAGGATTGTAGAAATTACATTGATAAAGTCTGAGGATTATTACTTGGTGAAGGAGATGTTACCGCAATACATAATTAATTCTGAAAATGCAAGTTCACAATTCTAATTTCTTCTACATGATGGACTTAGATGAAGAGGTACAACTAAGAAATGTTTTTTGGGCAGATGCAAGGAGTTGGGTGACATTTAAGGAGTTTGACGATGTTATTACATTTGATATAATGTACTTGACAAGCAAGTATGACATGCCATTTTTTGGAAAATTTGGTTTTGAAGAAAGTAATTTGGAGCAACTTTGGGCTTAAATAAAAGTGGGACCCACCAACTTTAGTCCTCCACCAATTCCCCAACCTAACATGAGTTTTAGAAAGGGAAAATAAGTTTTGGTATCTAGGAAGGACCTTGAAAAACTCACTATCTCAACCAAGTTAAAGGCCCGAGTGTATCTAACAAGGTCATGACTCCTAAGAAGTAGAAAAGGTGAGAGTATGAACCTAGGTGATCTTTCATGCATTTCATCGAACACCCTCGGCTTATACATTTTGGGTATGTTTTTTTTGTTTATTTTTGTCATTCGTTTTTTATATGAAAATACAAAAATATTTGAAACTTGAAAAACCAAAAATAAAAGAAATACAAAAATCCAAAAAGAATTTTGATATCTCTTTTGACATTCATTTTTAGGATTTATGGTAAATACTTTATTTGTTTTCCTTTGTTTAGTTGCATCTTAATGCATTTTTTTTTTGTACATGTGATTATTGAAAAATTTAAAAATATTGGAAAAGAAAAAGTCAAAAATATTTTCTTTTGTTTGATGATCATGGTAATTCATATTTTGATTTGTATTTAAATTGTTACTTCCTAAAATCAAAGTTGAAATGTGCATTGCTATGAGTTATATTAGGAGATAGAGAATTTAGTGGCATAAATTCAATTTCGTGCTTGGATAGTGTTTAACTTTGAAAGATTCAAAACCAAAGTCATTCACCTTCACACTTAGGAGTTTGACTAGTTTAAATTATTAATGATCTTAAAGAACTCCAAGTGTTGGTACTATGTGAACACATGACTAAAAGTTAGTTAAATCCCAATCTCTTAAAAGACGTCGAAAGCCAATTGTGAGTAAAGAGCCCAATGTGGCCAAATCTAAAAAGGTAAGACAAAGATAAATGACTAAAAACAATGGCACTTGAATTGTGAGAGTACTTATACTTAATTGTAAATTGCTCATTTGTAAAGCTAATAGAGCTCATTGTTAATAAGTATACATTTAAAGTACGGAATTCACAATCGTATTGACTGAAGCATAGAGTAGAAGGGATCAAAGGAAGGGGAAATTTTCAAAAAAAAAAAAGGAATATTTAGGACACTCATTAACCACTCATGTTTTTAGTTAGACAATGCATTAGGATTTCATTATAAGCTTATTAATGATTTAAATCTTATCAGAATCCATTTTTGTGTTAGAGGCTGGTTTCACACACTATGCGCTTGAATTTTGTTCAATTTGAAATTGAATCAAGTGAGGAAACATTGCTCTATGATGTATGAGATTGAGTTTTAAATACCTAAATATGCCTTAGAGTATTGTATTGGGATGTTGACTTTTGGATGGAGCTATTGAAATGCAAATTTGTGTAATTTTGATGATTATTAGAACTTTGAGTATTTATTGTATAAATTTGAAAATTACATTTAATTTTGATCCAAATTCATCTATGCATTGCATTGAATAAAATTTAAGCTTGATTTATATCATGCATGCATATTGGGGTTTGAAGGATAGATGGATGAGTGAACTGTCGGGATAGGATTGGTCCAAGGAGGAAATGAATTTGATTTGTCATCAGGACTGAGAAGTTTCAGGAACCGCTCGAGCAATCACCTCACCGTTCGAGTGACCTCGCTTAAGTTAGTGACCAGGGTTTAAAATCAGTGTTTTACACGACTCTTTGTATTCCAGACCCCCTCATTCGCGTTCCAAGCCTCTATTTATCCTAACCCTAGCCTACCTAACTCTTCTAATCTTATTCCTCTTAAATTTATGATTGATTCATTATTCTTTCACGAATCCACATCTATGAGACCTAGATTCTTAAGAGTGGTTGTTGAGATGGCACCACGAAGAGAGAAAAGGCCATGGGTTATGGATGTATATGATGATATCGAGCGGAACTTCGATGAAGCCTCTTGATTCATGACATAGGAGTTCGTAGAGAGATTCAGACAAGAATTCTCTCATAAACCAATGTTGATCAAATGGGGAATAAACGCCACAGAGGTAACTTGTTCTATTGCAACTAATCTGATAAACTATGGATGGACTTGGATGTTCACTAACCTCGTGACATTGAACGATAGCATGGTGAGGGAATTTTATGTGCTTATTCAGTTTAATGTGATTTTATCCTCATATTGACTATTTTGTTACATATATTTGAGGGATCCTCCTCATAGGTACCATACTAGATCTACCTAGGGTTGAGATTGATTACCTTAGTGATGGCCCTGTTGATCTATTGCCTCCTCTCAATGTAGTTGCTACCGAATTGTATGGCTTAGATCATCCTGAAAGAGGATCACTCTAAAATTCTTTCAAAAATTATTGACTCCATAGTACAGGATGCTTAACCTCGTAGCAAACTACAATATTGAGTCAAATACCCATGTTTCTGACTTTCCTGTTCCTAAAGCATAGATGTTTTATGCCATAGGTAAAGGGTTTGGTCTTATCTATGAATTTTGGGTAAATACGTAGAGCTTTTTTAGAGGGACGAGTATCAAATCTTTTGCCTTTTGGATATTTTATTACTCGTATATACAAAGCAAAAGGTATAGTGATTCTACCTAGTGACCAGTTACATAATCCTACGAGGCATTTGAACAAGAGTTCAATGAAGTTGAGTAAGGCCCAAGCTGGATATTTTGAGGAGAGAGAAGAAGCAGTAGAAGAGCCACTACTGTACTTGAGATTGGTATGTCTATGTATAGTGTCTTGATCACCACGTGTATAATCGTAAGAAAAGACGCATATTGGGTTCTACTTCTTGGAACAACACATTTAGTATGTCACGTGAACCAAGCTCATTAAACAGACTATTTGATGCCACGACTAGTAATGTTCAAGTCAATACACACAAGGAGTTCCTAAAAAAAGAAGATAAACCTGGACGTGGCATGATGACAAAGACTTCAATGTCATTTGGATATGATTTTCTAACTTATCTATATGAAAATGATCCTCAAAATTACATGAGAGCTATATCCTCCCCTGAAGCTCTTTATTGGAAGGAAACTATTGATATTGAAATTGAATCCAAGTCGGTGGTTCAAATGACAAGTACCAATCTAGACTTGTAGCCAAAGGATACAAGCAAAATGAATGATTTGATTATTTTGACTCTTATTCACTAGTTACTAGAATAACATCCATACAAATTCTAATTGTTATAGCTGCTTTGAATAGTTTGAGATACATCAAATGGATGTAAATACATCATTCTTAAATGATAAATTAGATGAAAAAATATACATGACATAACCTGAAGGGTTCATTTCCAGTGGACAAGACAAGAAAACATACAAGCTTGTTAAATGTCTTTATGAATTAAAATAAGAATCAAAGCAGTGGCACAAAAAATATGACTAAACAATGTTGTCAAATGGGTTTAAAATAAATAAGTGTGACAAATGTGTATATGTTAAGAGCACTCAAAGTGGGTACATTATTGTATGTTTTTATGTAGACGATATGCTAATTATAGGCAGCAATAATGAAGTCACTAAAGCTATCAAACAAATGTTGATTAATAGGTTTGACATGAAAGACCTAGGTGTTACAAACGTTATAATAGGAATGAAAATTTGTAGAACATCAAATGGTCTCACGTTATCTTAATTTCACTATATTCATAAAGTAGTTGATAAGTTCAAGAAGTATGAGATAAAACCTATAAGAACACCTCTTGATGTTAATCCATCTTTCAAAAAATAATGGCGAAAGCATATTCCAATTAGAATATCCACACATAATATGTAGTCAAATGTACATCATGAATTGTACCTATTCGGATATAACATACTATGTGAATAAGCTAAGTCGATATACAAGTAACACCAGAAAAGACTACTTGAAAGTAATAATTAAGTTTTGGATATTTAAAATATAACCATAACTATGGTTTGCATTTCACAAAATTCTCAGCTGTACTTGAAGGATATACCGTGACTAACTGGATATCCAATAGTAAATATTCAAAACCAATGAGTCGATATGTCTTTACTTTGGGAAGTGCAACTGTCTTGAAAATCTTCAAAACAAACATGTATTACTAAATCTACAATGGAATTTGAGCTCATTGCCTTATATAAAGTTGGAGAAGAAGTAGAATGGTTTCGCAACTTCTAAGAGGATATTTCAAATTGGCCAAAGCCTATGCCAACAATATTTATATACTACGGATGGAAGGGCACAAAATAAAATGCATAATGTCAAGTCTCGACATATACGTCGTAAACATATTACCATTAAACAGTTGCTCTTGAATGGTATTATATTCGTTGACTATGTGAAGTCAAAGGATAACATCGTGCATTTGCTTACAAAAAGTTTGACTAGAGAACAAGTATAAAGGTCATCGAGGGGAATAGGCTTAAAGCTTATTAATTAACCAAGAGTCACTATAACAGCAACCAAACCTAGCTGACTGAAGATCCCAAGTTCTATGTTCAAAGGGACAATCAAATTATGTGTGACTCAGAGATGCACTAAGGAGGTTTTGAACTCATTCCCATTCCTATGATGAGACCATGCATATCTGCCACGAGAACTAGGATAAGTTATGCTTTTAATACCAATGAGTCTTTAATCCAATGGTACTCCTTGTCTTGTGAAGACTTTACCTTCTTAAAATCAAGGTTTTAAGTCTTCCCTCCCCCTCCAAAAAAAATTTATGCTTTTGATGATTTATTTGACTTGGATAGGTCCAAGTAAGGTATAACAGGATACTCTCAATTAGAGATAAACTATGCGAGTAACAAAAGGGACGTTTCTATGAAAATCTTAGTTGAATTCTCTAAATTACTCATGAAACTAAGTGGTGTTCAAGGCCAAAATGAAGACAAACATGAAAACCAACTGTATCCGAAGAAAATTGTGTGAATTTTGTTATTTTGGTTTACACAAACAGTTGACAGTTCAAAAACATCAAGTCCACTAACTAGCCAACCCAATCTGATAGTCCTTCACTAAGTAAGGTTCAAGGCCACTAGGTTATTTATCTCGATGCAGTAACCTTCAACTATATTTGAACTAGTGTCTCCATTTTCATACAACGAATATTCATTCATGTGGGGGATTATTGAAAAAATTAGTTTTGAAGATAGTAATTTGGAGCAATTTTAGACTTAAATAAAAGTAAAACTCACACCTTGAAATTGGTGGAACCATGTTTAACCTTGTTCTTCTTCGCGAGGAGATTAATGTGGTGTATTTACTTGTTCAAAATCATTAAGCATTGAATGGGAAATTGTATCTCAAAATGACTAACTTGAATGGATGTAAGAAACTAAGAATGATGTAGTGTAGTATAACAAGCTTGTCCAACAT
This sequence comes from Ilex asprella, assembly GCA_023539305.1. Classification (NCBI taxonomy): domain Eukaryota; kingdom Viridiplantae; phylum Streptophyta; class Magnoliopsida; order Aquifoliales; family Aquifoliaceae; genus Ilex; species Ilex asprella. The sequence continues at coordinate 42,332,389 of CM042185.1, forward strand.
TGGTTAATAACCAAAAACTTTAATATACTTCTAGTTGGCTCCTAAGAGATGGACCCAGTGGGTACCCCAATTTTGTGAGCAGAGAGAGCATCTACACAAAATTGCTAACCACAAGCGCGTGTTGCTCGCTAGCCTCACTACGACTCAACCCAGGCTTGGGTTTGGGTCAACAAGAAAGTATCTTTTTACTAAAATTGTATTTGAAGTTGTGTGGGTTATGAGTCAACCAAATGGATCCGGATTCGGATCGCACTTATTCTTCCAATTGAAATTCAAAATTCATGTATGTTATTTTTGAGCTTGGCGCCATTTTGATTGTGTTTGTTCTTAACCCCAGAGATAGCTTTCCATTGAACAGTAGTGTCTCTTCAACCCAGAGATGCCCTTCGTGATTGTTCAGTGAACAGGAGTGTATCTTCAATGCAATTTGAATAGACACAAGAGAGTCAATAAAAGGACTCCCTTGAAGCCATTTTTCATATAGAAAATTCTTGCACCCCTTCTCTCTCTCTGCATTACATTTCTATTCGGTTCAAGTGCAAACACTTGTGTTCGTTGATTTTTTAGAGATTAAATTGCCTTCTTCAAAGATGAAATATGTTATATCTGGGGAGATAGTTCCGTATTAACCTTAAGCACCATGATGGAATAAATTTGTCTTAAGGAAACTGTGTTTCACAGGGTTCGAATTATTTCTTATTTTTGTTATTTCTTCTTGCTGTTATGCATTCAAGTAAATGCATCACTTCTATTTTTATACATTATGATTTATATAATTGATTTGCATAAAACAATATACATAGAGATAAAGATTTACTACAAGTATTGTCTAATTCTGATTATAATATTGCTACACCATTTGCACCATTTGTAGGAGTAAATCATTATAGACAATTGACATTACTTGGGTGTGGATTATCTCAAATGACGACACAGAGACATTTACATGGTTATTCCAGTATTGACTTACCTGTATGAGTGGATGTCATCCCATTGCAATTATTGTAGATGAAGACAGAGCTTTGCAAAATGCCATAGAGGCTGGTTTTCCAATGCACGACATCGGTGGTGCTTATGGCATATCATGAAGAAATTTCCTAAAAATCAAAAAGGGTATAAACAATATAAGTCTATCAAAATATATTTGCAAAATATGGCTTATGATTTGTTGACGATAGAAGAATTTGGAGAAGGTTGGTGTCGATAGCAAAGGATGGCCTTGAAAGTAAGAATGGTTACTTGAATTGTATGAGAGATGTCGTTTGTTGACTGCATTTGTGAAAGATATGATTTGGGCAAGCATGTCTACCACATAGTGAAGCAAAAGCATAAACGCATTTTTTATGGGTATGTCAATTCGAAGACCACCTTGAAACAAGTTGTAGAACAATATGAGAATGCATTACGAGATAAGGTGAAAAAAGAAAATCAGGAAGACTTCAATTCTTATAACTCGTGGCTCTCTTGTATAACTGGTATGAGATGGAAAAACAATTTCAAATTGTTTATACAAAAGTAAAGTTCAAGGGAGTTGCAAATAGAACTAAGAGAGAAAATATTTTGTAATTTGTCTTCATGTCAACAAGGTATTGATGTATGAAGTAGGTGAAGATGTACATTTTGGAGAAAGTTATCGAATTGCAACTTTCAAAGTTTCAGTGGATGAGGGCAACAATAATATGAACTGCGACTCTCGATTGTTTCAGTTTAGAGGATTATTGTGTAAACATGTCATTTCGGTGCTTCTATATAAAAAAACTAGTTATTGTCTGTGCTTAAAGGCACAGTGTAATAAAAATTGGTAAATAATAAACATATTTGTATTCATATCCAAAATCAAATAACAAATATAGAGAAGAGATAAAAGAATTTAAGCATTAATTTGTAATGGGGGTGAGATGTGGTGGGCAGTAGTGGTGGTGATAGGAGACGGTGATGGTTGTGGTGGGTGGCAATGACCTTGGTGGCGGTGGTGGCGGCAATAGTGGTCGCGGCAGCGACGACAACGTCGGTGGAGGCATGGGCGGCGGCGATGGTGGGGGCGACGACAGTAGTGATGGTGGTGGTGGCGGTGGCGGCAACGACGACAGCGGTGATGGTGGTGGTGGCAGCAGTGGTGGCGACGGTGGTGGCAGTAGTAGTGGCGGTGGCAACAGTAGGGGTGGTGGGGGCAGTGGTGGTGGTGGTGCTAGCGGCGATGGTGGCGGTGGCGATTGGGGCGGTGGTGGTGGTAAAGGTGGCGGTGGTAGCAGCGACAACTGCAGTGGTGGCGGCGACGGCTGCAGTGACGCTGGTGGTGGTGGTGGTGGTGGTGGGGTGGTGGGCGTAGAGGTAATTGTGGAACGGTTTCAAACACTATTATTTTTTTTTAAATACTTATGAGAAATAATTTTATAAGTATTTTTAAAAAATCACTCCAAACACACCCTTAGGAGCCTATTTTTCCTATTAAATTTAGGGTGTTAATATTAGCCGTTAGATTAACTTTAAAGTAAAATTTAAAACGATCTCAACCGCGAATAGCAAAAGTCATTTTATTTATCTTTTGAGATTTGAATTATAAGATACTTTATTTTATATACTAGTTATTGTCTGTACCTGAATGCACAATGTAATAAAAAATAGTAAACAATAAACATATTTGTATTCATATCCAAAATCTAATCACAAACATAAAAAAGAGATAAAGAAATTTAAGCATCGGTTTGTAGTGGGGATGAGAGGTGATGGCGGTAGTGGTGGTGGTAAGATGATAGTTGTGGTGGGTGGCAATGACCGTGGTGGAGGTGGCGGCGATGGTGGTGGTGGCAGCGGTGGCGGTGGCGACGACGGTGGTGGTAGTGGGGGTGGTGGTGATAAAGGTAGTGGTGGAGGCGGCGGCGATAAAGGTAGTGGTGGTGGTGGTGGTGGTAGAGGTAATGGTAAGACGGTTTCAAATACTATTATTTTTTTTAAAGTACTTATGAGAAATAATTTCTAGAAGTACTTTAAAAAAATCACTTCAAACACACTATTAGGTGCCTATTTTTCCTATTAAATTTAGGGTGTTAATATTAGTCACTAGATTAACTTTAAAGTAAAATTTAAAGCGATCTCAACCGCGAATAACAAAAGTTATTTTGTTAATCTTTTAAAATTTAAATTGTAAGTTACTTTATTATATAGATTTCAAAAGTGCTTGACAAGTATATCTTACAAAGATATTGCAAGATTGTCATAAGAAGTCACACCAAAGTTCGTATAAGTTATGTTAACTGGTCTACAACACCTAAATCACAACGATTTGATCAAATGTGTGATGTCTTCTTTGAGGTTGCTGATTTGACAACAAATATTGAGGGTTGGTGTTCAAAAGTGATGGCACAAATTTCTAAATTAAAAGAGTAGCTAAACAGAGATGTTGATGTTTGTGGAAGCTATCAACCCAATTTGACATTCAAAATAATTCAAAATCATGTGAAAATGACATTGGTATTTTAAAGGAGAGTAAAAGTATTCTTACTCCAATAGTTGTTTGTTCGTATCAAGGGTGGACTTCCAATTAAAAGAAAGTAGTCTAAGGTTGAAAACGAAGTGAAGGAAAAAAAAGGGAACTAAAACCGAAGGTAGATGCTTCAACTTTAATATTGTAACCCAAGCGCAGGTTGAGCAAAGTAATATATTCTCGGAAGTCCGAGGTCGATCCCACAAAGAATTGTAACAAGAAAACAATCACACAAATAATAATTTAAAAGTAAAGGTTTTGTTTGGAGAATCGTTGAATGGAGATAATTGATTTTAATAATTAAAATAGTAACAAAAATACTAAAGCATTAGGTACTTCCTCTCAATTTCATACAGTAATAATTAATGACTCAAATCTTAATTTGAAACAGGAATCAGATGCGGTTAATTCAAGTAACAAATCAAGTAATAAAACCAAAGGTTATAATCAATAGATCATTCAGGAACCTGAAAAATCAATCAATCATATTATTTTATGAAATAATGCTAATACTTCAAACGTGGAATAACCAGTTATTCATTCGCAGGGAAACTAAAGCAATCGATGTACACGGCACAACAACTCAAGAGTTTATACAGAATAAAAACTTTGCTAAAATATCTGAAATTAAATTAACAAAATATCATAAATCATTAAGTACAAAGTCAATAAAAATACCGTACTCCGTTGAGAGGTTTTCCCTAACCCTAGCTTAACCTTCTAGCCAGACATGATAAAAGAACTGAAGAATAAAACTAAAAGAATTCGTTAACCAAAAGGTCCCTTTTACAAGGTCTTGTATTCGTATTTATAACTTCCTTCGAGAGAGAGAGAGAGATTGATTTTCATCAGAATTCCAAGTCTGGCGTCAGCAGATCCTTGACACTCGTCCGGACGTGTGATCTTCTTTCGTCCGGACGCCATTTCTAGAATGCTCCTTCTGGTGCTTTCACCTTTCTTCCATCCGCGTCCGGACGCGTACTCCCCTTCTGTCCAGACACGTATTCCAGTGTGATTTCCCTTAAACTATGCTTCATCTCCGAATTCATGCTATTAATCTGCAAATAAACACAACTTATCTTTTATTAGTATAGTATCAATTCTTAATTAAACAATTATATTTATCACACTTTCATAACTAAATAATCAATCTTTCCATTAATAAATGTAAATATTAGACCTAAATCACACCCCTCCACTTAGAACTTGCTAGTCCCTAGTAAGGCAAAGCAACAAAAAAAAACACTAACTAAAAACCAAATAAACCAAACCAAAACAAAGCAAAACCACTTTCGTAGGACTCATGATTGCATTTAGCGTATGCAACAAGCCTTTAAACCCCTAGATTTCTCCTAGTGGACGAGTTTAGTCTTGTGAGGGTTTCCAGAGATGATACCCACGAACATCACCCTATAATCAAATATCTGAATAATAATTTTATAACAAAAATTGCTTACCACAATATAAAAACTCTAAGCTGCAAGCCTTTTCATGAGCTCATGCAAAGCAAAATATAGAACTCATACACTATGTAATCGTATGCACTCGTCATATTCTTATAAAAACTCGTGTGTAGTGTGAATTAACTCTACCAAGTCAATAATTTATCTAGTACTCACCTCTACAACTATCAACTATTCATCTCAATGTCAAACCTCAGTAGATAATTCACTCATGAACAATTCTCTCAGATTATAATGACTATACACTCAAGTATCACATGTGAGTGGAAGATATTTAAATCAAAACAAAATATTGCTCACATGTTCCATAAAAAAAGTAATCCAAAAGAAAGAGGCTTTGACATAATCTCATGAAAGGAAACCAACACACAATAAATAAACAATCATCCTTTTCTTCCTTATTCACACAAGTCATGCATCCATCAATACACTCTTGAGATCAGATAGATCTTTGTTTAAGGTTGTAATGGTGTCTTGGGATTAGGGTTTCGAAACGAAGGGTCTTTAGGAATTCAAAAGACTATCCCAAGAGAACATGTACATTACACAACCAAATTTATTTCCATAGCCTTTCATTCTCCATCCTTTAGAAGCACAATTTATAATGCTTGCTCATATAATTTTTTTCTCTTTTCAAACACATGCTTGCTATATTTTTCTCTTTTTTTTTTCAACCAACATCTCCCAAATTACATAAACAATAAAAAGTTCAATCTCGGGATAACCAAGGGTAAAGGATATTATTTTTTCATTGACAGGGTTATTATATGTTTGGTATAAGAAATATTTTTTTTTTCAAAGGCTCAATCATGGCTTCTAGGGATAATAATATTCAAAGAATAAGGTTTAAGCTCAAATAATATCAAAGATGACCTAAAATCATATCTCAAGAGTTCTTGATAATACACTTCTCATGCAAATAATTTAAAGTCAAGCAATCATTCACAATATTGGTGTTGACCAAAACAAAAATAATGAGACTATTGAATGAGATTAGCTGAATAAAAATATTCTTTATTGAGCAAATATAAATAACCCTCAAAGAAAGATTGGATCAAAACTCGCTAGGATTTTTATGCATCTCCACTATATGTTTCAAGTTCTCAAGGTAAAGTACCTAACAAATTTTAACTTGGTAAAGTCTAGAGTGTACAAATTATGAATTTTTATAAGAACATGATATGAGATACAAAAATATCGAATAAAGTTCTATGTGATGCTTAAACAGTTACAAATTTTAAGCTAAGCAAATTATTTCTATATTGTGATGTCAATTTATGCATAAAAATGTTATTTAGATATTTGATAGCACACCAAACAAAATATGAATTGCATATAATATCTGGAGTTCAAGTACAATGCATATTCAAAAGATAACAAAAATCAAGCCTAAACAAAAATCTACCCAAAATAGGCCTTGATTTCTAAAAAAAAAACTAAAAAGAAAACACAGAAAAGATCATCAACTCTGGGACATAGAAGACACACACTAAGATGAGGGGTTTGCCTGATCCTGAGAACTCTGCCCTAACCCCCTCATCTGAGCCCTTAACTCTCTCATCTCCTTTCTCATCTCTCTCAGACCTCTCATCAACTCAAATAAAATCTATCTGTCAGTCCTGGGATCAATATCCTCATCTAATGGAAAATCAAAATCCTCATTGAAATTGAAAAACTGATCCCATTCCTCTACCGGTACATCCCCCTCGGGTACAGCCTCCCCTGCTGCTCAGATGTCTGGCCTCTCTCCCCCGCTACTGGTCTAGCTACACTCTGACTCTTCATAGGCGAGCCGGAATTAAGCACAACAACTTTCTTTGCTCTCACCATGGTGGCATCAATTACTACCCCAGCTTGCTCACACAGAGCTGTGGCCAGGCCAGCAAAAGGAAGAGATGGTTTTTTCGGATCCACAACGGCTCTCCGCATTTCAGAAAAAGTAAGTGAGGGTAAGTCAATGGACTTCCCAGTCCCTATGGCGTACAAGAGTCGGGCTCGGTCAGGATATATGTGGTTATTTCTTAGCAAGGGAAAAATGTTGGAGACTGAAATTAAATTGAGGATCTTATACTAGCTAGTCAAGTCTCCCTGCTGAAGGAATCTCACATTGTCAGTCCACACAAAATCTTGGTCTCCAAGTAACTCTCGACCAACCTCATCTCCAGAATAATTTTAGGGATAATCCATAATGACCACTCGGGCCTGAGTCATTCCAGTCAAACGGGCAATGGTTGTGGCATCTATGCGAATGTGCTTACCTTGGACATATGTGTAGATCAAGCCATTACCGCAATCCTCTGCATTGCTAAAGAATTCTCGAGCTAACACCGGGATACAAATCCATTCCCGTCCCATGAACTCAGCCCACTGTCTTGAACATATAATATCCCGTATCCCCAACCTAGCAAAGTTCTCGTAGTCTATCTGAAGCTCTTGAACAAAAGGTTTGGTGACATAATATTGAAAAAATCTTACCCGTTCCTCTAATGTTTGGAAACGAACTGGGTCAAAAGTGGTGTCTTTGGGTTCTTGGGACTCCTGAGTGCTAGATCGAGGTCTCTTAGAGGTTGATGCTCTTGGTGGTGCCATAATGTGGGGGAAATAGAAAAGATTTTAAAATTGGCGGGAGAGTGTCTGTTATAGGCTAGAGAGAATATGGTACAAAAAAGAAAGAAAATAATTACCAGACTTAGTCTTTTATACTCCCCCACACGCGTCCGGACGCAAGAGAGTTACACGTTCAGACGCATCATAACTACCGCCTTAATTAACCTTAAAGACCATGAGTTCAGATGCGCAATAAAGTCCCGTCCGGACGCGCCTCTGGAATTCGAAACAGTCGAGTCCTGCGTTCGGACTCGTTAGAGAGTCCCGTCCGGACGCAAATTCCAGAGAGTTGCCCCTTTATGTGCACGTCCAAACACGATTTTCAGTAAGTTTTGTTTTATATTATTGCGTCTGGACGCGAAGTCCAGTGAGTTGGGCACTCCACACTTAGGAATTTTTTTAGTTTTTCCCCTTTTTCCTCCCAAATTGTTGTGCCTTAATCCTAAAAACTACTAAGACTCAAAGAAAAACTAAAAGAGTGAAACTCTAATTTTTTTTTAACAGATGCTGGTGCACAATAAATTATACCAATCAATCAGGTATGCTCCACCCCCCACTCAAAAATCTGCATTGTCCTCAATGTAATTATACGCAATGTAAGATCAAATAAGGGTTAGGAAGAACATACCAGATGCGCGTATAATGTGCTCATATATCTATGGAAAAAGAAAACAAAATACACTAATATACAAAAGAGTACAGAAATGGTTAGAGACAAATTATTCATAGTTGGGATCCATCAATTCGATGGATTCCACTTCAACAATACCTTCCTCCAAGAATGGTTTCAGTCATTGTCCGTTAACTTTAAAGGTGTTCCCATTGTTTGGATTCTCAATCTCTACTGTTCCATAGGGGAATACTTCCTTAACAGTTTACAGACCATTCCACCTAGTTTGAAGTTTTCCTTTGAAGATGTAAATCCTAGAATTGTATAACAGAACTTTCTGCACAGGCGTAAACGTTTTACGCACAATATTCTTATCATGAAACACCTTCATTCGCTCTTTACTAATCCTAGAGTTCTCATAGGCTTCATTACTAATCTCCTCAAGCTCATTTAATTGTAATTTTCGTAGGGCACCAGCTTTGTTAAAACTAAAATTGAACATCTTAATGGCCCAATATGCCTTATGTTCTAGTTCCACAGGTAAATGACAAGCTTTTTCATTTTTCATAAACCAATTTGTACGGAGACATGCCAATCGAGGTTTTATATGCAGTTCGGTACGCTCATATCGCATCAATTAGTCGTAACGAACAATCTTTACGATCAGGACTTACTGGTTTTTCCAAAATGTAAGAAATCTCCCGATTGGCTAGCTCTGCTAGACCACTTGTCTGTGGGTGATAGAGGGTTACAACCTTATGTGCTACACCGTATTTCTTCATTAAATTCTCAAAGGGTTTGTTACAAAAGTGCAATCCCCCATCACTGATAATGGCTCGAGGTATACCAAATCTGGACAAAACATTTTCTTTTAAAAATTTCAAAACAATTGTATGGTCATTTGTCCGACATGGTATAGCTTTGACCCACTTAGATACATAATCTACTCCCACTAAAATGTACATATATCCAAAAGAAGGGGGAAAAGGCCCCATGAAATCTATACCCCAACAGTCAAAAATTTTTATTATCAGAATTGGGTTTAGAGGCATCATATTTCTACAGGTTAATCCCCCTAGTCTTTGACATCACTCACACACATTACAAAAATTATATGCATCCTAAAAAATTGTCGGCCAATAAAATCTGCACTGTAAAACCTTTGTAGCGGTCTTTTTCATAGAAAAATGGCCTCCACCTGCTCCCGAGTGACAAAAAGATAGGATGCTACTTACCTCATCATCGGGCACACATCTATGGATAATCTGATCTGAACAATATTTGAAAAGGTATGGGTCATCCCAGAAAAAACTCTTTACTTCAACTAGAAATTTCTTCTTATCCAAAGCAGTCCAAGTTGGTGGCATATTACATGTAACAAAAAAATTTACAATGTCAGCAAACCATGGTAATGAAGAAATTGCCAACGACTGTTCATCGGGGAAAGTGTCCTTGATTGACACTGTCTCAATTGGTACATCACTCACGAGTCTAGACAAATGGTCAGCCACTATATTCTCTACTCCTTTTTTATCTTTAATTGTGTAACACCCCACTCTCCACATGACATAATATTGTCCGCTTTGGGCACACTGGCCCTCACGATTTTGTTCCTCCTAGTACCCCTGGAAAAAGGCCTTATGTCATGTAAGATAGGGGGCTTACTTGTAAACCTAGCAACTTTTCCCTCCCTAACTGATGTGGGATACTAGGATCTCACAATCCACCCCCCTCAGGGCTGCACGTCCCCGTGCAGCACAGGCATACTTACGAGTAACCTCCCGCCCACACGCTAGCATGGCAGGGTCCCACACTCGGCACCGCCAAGGGGTCAGCTCTGATACCACTTGTAACACCCCCACCCTCCACGTGTCACGATATTGTCCGCTTTGGGTGCACTGGCCCTCACAGTTTTGTTCCTCCCAGTACCCCTGGGAAAAGGTCTCGTGTCATGTAAGATGAGGAACTTACTTATAAACCCAACAACTTTTTCCTCCCTAACCGATGTGGGATACCAAGATCTCACAAATTGTTATACCAAATTCTTGAAGTAGGAGGATCCACCTAAGCAGTCTTGGTTTGATATCTTTCTTTGTCAATAAATATTTAAGAGATACATGGTCTGTGAAAATCACAATAGGGGATCCTACTAAATATGACCTAAATTTGTCTAGTGCAAATACTACTGCCAATAATTCCTTTTTCGTGGTGGAATTATTCATTTGTGCACTGTTTAAGGGACGACTAGCATAGTAGATGACATGTGGCATTTTCTCATTCCTTTGTCCTAAAACTGTCCCCACGGCATAGTCACTGGCATCATACATAATTTCAAACGAGAGACTCCAATTTGGGGGTTGCATAATCGGAGTAGTGATGAACATGCCCTTCAGCTTATCAAAAGTCTCTTGACAGGAATCTTCCCACTCAAAAGGTGTGTCATTCCCTAGGAGATTGTAGAGTGGTCTAAAAATAGAACTAAAATTTCTGATAAATCTCCTATAAAAACCAGCATGACCTAAAAAATATCTAACATCCTTAAGGGTTTTAGGAGTGGGTAAATTAGCAATTAGTTCAATTTTGGCCTTATCTACCTGAATAGAAGAGACAATGTGACCAAGAATAATTCCCTTCCGAACCATGAAGTGACATTTTTTTCAGTTAAGTACAAGGTTCTTTTCTTCACATCTTATGAGCTCTTTCTCAAGATTGGATAAACAGTCATCATAAGAGTCACCAAAAACAGTAAAATCATCCATAAAGACTTCAAGAAAACGTTCAACCATATCACTGAAAATACTAAGCATACACCTTTGAAACGTTGCAAGTGCATTACAGAGTCCAAAGGGCATCCTTCGATAAGCAAAGGTGACAAAATGACAAGTAAATGTGGTTTTCTCTTGGTCCTCTAGGGCAATTTCTATTTGGTTATATCCCGAATAACCATCTAAAAAATAATAATATAAATGTGAAGCTACCCTTTCTAAGATTTGATCCATAAAGGGTAAAGGGAAGTGATCTTTTCTAGTGACAGAATTTAATTTCTTGTAGTTGATGTACATTCTCCAACCAGTCACTGTCCTAGTTGGCACAGTTTATTATTTTCATTAGCAACTATAGTGACTCCAGATTTTTTTGGAACTACCTATGTAGGACTTACCCATTTGTTGTCTGCAATAGTGTAAATTATTCCCATATCTAGTAATTTCAGCACATCTTTCTTCACAACTTCTTTCATATGTGGATTTAGTCTACACTGCATCTCCCTAGATGTTTAGCATTATCCTCCAAATAAATCTTGTGAGTGCAAACCAATGGACTAATTCATTTTATGTCCACTAATGTCCACCCAATTGCATTCTTATGCTCTCTAAGAAGTTGTAGTAATATACCTTTCTGTGTTGAATTTAATTGAGAAGAAATTATTACCGGTTAAGTTTTATCATCTCCTAAAAATGCATACTCTAACCGGTAACTGCTTCAGATCAAACTTGGGAGTTTTATCACTGGATGGGATTGGTGGATCAGTTCTTGGTGGAGCTCATCAAATTTTTGTCTCAACTCTCTCATTTCAAGTACCTGTAAAGAGTTTAACAAATCAGTCAAAACAGAAATTACAGAATTATTCTCATATTCTCATCTATCTCTAACAAAGAAGATTGTTCTAACAAGCATGCCTCAAGTGGGTCAAACAAAGAAGAATCATATACTCTGTTTGGGACAACAGACTCAATCATGTTAACTTCATGCACATCCTCATCAACATTCCCTGGTTGTTTGCACACATTAAAAATATTGAGCTCTAATGTCATATTCTCAAAAGTTAATTTACCTGTACTAAAACATCCTCCACCATACCCCTCGGTATTTTTACTGATCTATCAGCTAATTGAAGTGTAACCGAAGTGGGTTTTAACTCACCTAACCCTAATTGTTCATATACTGAATAAGGGAGCAAGTTCACACTAGCTCCTAAATCCAGTAAAGCTTGTTCAATTCTGTGGTTGCCTATAATACAAGAAATAGTAGGACAACCTAGGTCTTTATACTTCAGTGGAGTTCTATGTTGTATGATGGAGAATACCTGCTCAGTCAAAAATGTCTTCTTTTGCACATTTAATTTCCTTTTAACAGTGCATAATTCTTTCAAAAATTTTGCATAAGAAGGTATTTGTTTAATGGCATCCAACAAGGGAATATTGATTTTCACATGCTTCAATATCTCTAACATATCATTATGCATATTAGGCTTGGTAGAGGTACGCAATCTCTGTGGGAATGGTGCAGATGAGACATACTTCTCAGGCTCATTAACTTTAGATGGGTTAAGTTCATCATCACCCTCCGTAGGTTTTGAAATCTTCTCAGATTTTTGAGTTTTTGAAGGAATAGTTTTATCAATCTCTTTCCCACTACGAAATGTGGTGATAGACTTTACCTACTCATGCACAATATTAGAAGTGCCAGTTTCATTCACAAAAAATTGACCATGTGGATTTGGTTGTGGTTGGGCTGGGAACTTACCTTTCTCCTGATGGCACGGGTCAAGAGTCAGTTTAGTGATTGCACTCCTAATATCTTCAATAGCCTGAGTAGTTTTTCTATTATAATTCTCTTGTTTATTGTTAAAAGTCATCTGACTCTGCATGAACTGTGTCAATACTTCCTCCATATTTCTGTTAGGGGGTGGGACATAAGGTGCAACATTTGAGAAATTTTGTTGAGGTGGTTGTAATGCATGATTTTCATTCCTCCAACTAAAATTTGGATGATTCTTCCACCCCGGATTGTATGTATTTGAATAAGGATTATTGTAAGATTTTGAAAAATTATTTACAGCATTTGTTTGATTATGCAAAACTTCCTTTAAAACAGGTAATGTTGGACACTGGGTAATTGGGTGTCCAGGGTTCTCACAAAAAAATACAAACTTCTTTGACAGGTATTGTGTCAACCTCATTAACCCTTTTGTACTCCATGACTTCTACCCTCCTGGCTAAGGTGGCAATTCTAGCCCCTAGGTCATCTTCTTCCCTTAGCTGATACTTACCCCCACTAGATGATGATTGTGCATTTTTACCTTTAGAAAGTTCTTGGGATGTAATATCCCAAGATTGTGCATTCTCTGCTAATTGATCTAAATAGTAAAAGGCATCATCTGGTTCCTTATTCATGAATTCATCATTACACATCATCTCAACAAATTGACACAACTGAGAGCTTAAACCCTCATAAAAGAAAATTATCAAGCGTCAGCTCTCATAACCGTGATGTGGACAAGATGCAAGAAGGTCTTTAAATCTTTCCTTACTTTGATAAAAAAATTCAGACTCTTTTTAAGAAAAATTCATTATTTGCCTTTATAAAGAGTTTGTGCAATGTGTGGGAAAAAAATTTTCAAAAATTGTTTCTACATCTCAGGTCATGTATCTATGGTCCTAGATCTCAATGAATATAACCAAGTTTTAGCTTTTTCCTTTAATGAAAAAGGAAACAACTTTAACCTAACTATATTCACTGAAACATTCTGCTCATGGAACGTAGAACATACATCCTCAAATTCTCTGATGCGTAAATATGAATTTTCTTCACCTATACCAAGAAACTTTGGGAGTAATTGAATCATGCCAGGCTTGAAGACAAAATTAGCGGCATTCAATGGAAAAATAATGCATGAGGGTTCAGTGAGATGTACGGGTTGTAGATATTCACGCAAAGTCCTATCCTGAATAACATTTAAATTGTCTACATCATTCTCATCATGATTGCTTACTCTATCAATATGATCCTCATGTTCGGGAAATTCATTTTGCCTATTATTGTTAGGATTAGCCGCCATTATATGCAAAGACTGATTTGAATAAGATGAATCAAGTAGATTTCTAAACAGAGTATCTAATTCTTCTCTTATTAAACGTCCACTCAAATCACGATGCCAAGAGCTCATAAAACAAATAACAAACTAAATAAAAACAAAAATCTAAAACACTAAAGAAAACAAGTAAAATAACTAAAAATTGGAACAAAGTTACCGGATTTTTGAAGAATCGCAAATACCGAAAAACCTCAAGTAATGTGATGGCTCCTTGTCCTTCAATTCCCCGGCAACGGCGCCAAAAACTTGTTTCAACTTTAATATTGTAACCCAAGCGCAGGTTAAGCAAAGTAATATATTCTCATAAGTCCGAGGTCGATCCCACAAAGAATTTTAACAAGAAAACAATCACACGAATAATAATTTAAAAGAAAAGGTTTTGTTTGGAGAATCGTTGAATGGAGACAATTGATTTTAATAATTAAAATAGTAAGAAAAATACTAGAGCATCAGGTACTTCCTCTCAATTTTATACAATAATAATTAATGACTCAAAGCTTAATTTGAAATAAGAATCAGATGTCGGTTAATTCAAGTAACAAATCAAGTAATAAAACCAAAGGTTATAATCAACGGATCATTCAGGAACCTGAAAAATCAATCAATCATATTATTTTTTGAAATAATGCTAATACTTCAAACGTGAAATAACCAGTTTTTCATTTGCAAAGAAATTCAAGCAATCGATGTACATGACACAACAACTTAAGAGTTTATATAGAATAAAAACTTTGCTAAAAGATCAGAAATTAAATTAACAAAATATCATAAGTCATTAAGTACAAAGTCAATAAAAAAACCGCACTCCGTTGAGAGGTTTTCCCTAGCCCTAGCTTAACCTTCTAGCCGGACATGATAAAAGAATTGAAGAATAAAACTAAAAGAATTTGTCATCAGAATTCCAAGTCTGGCGTTAGTAGTTCCTTGACACGCGTCTGGACGCGTGATCTTCTTCCGTCCGGACGCCATTTCCAGAATGCTCCTTCTGCTGCTTTCACCTTTCTGCCATCCGCGTCCGGACGCGTATTCCAGTGTGATTTCCGTTGAACTATGCTTCATCTCCGAATTCATGCTATTAATCTGCAAAATAAACACAACTTATCTTTATTAGCATAGTATCAATTCTTAATTAAACAACTATATTTATCACACTTTCATAACTAAATAATCAATCTTTCCATTAATAAATGTAAATATTAGACCTTAATCAGTAGATAATCAATGTGGTGCTGAAAACTTGGCCAGATAAAGGGAGACTACAACTAGTGAAGGTATTTTTTTACGTCGTCTTGATAGTTAAGTCCATCGTCTTAACAGTTCACTATAATTACATATTCTAAAAGTGCTAAACAAGTGTAACGCCCCAAAAACCACCCTGGACGGCATTACATTCTAAAACTATTTATATAATGAGAGCATTAAGATAATTCATCAATAAATAAATTTCATTCATCGTATATATATAATGTCCACAACATTATCCCAAAAGAATAGACGCATTTAAGCCTTTACATTCCAAAAATCAACTAATGTACCACAGCGGAAATAACAAAAGAAAACTAGACTTCACACAGTCTCAAAATAAATTCTCAAATCTGGTACAAAAAAAAGCTATATCTCTACATGTCCACCTCGGGATCTAGATTTCCCTTGGGTGGGGCCTCCCAATACCCCTGCTCGTCAACTCCAAGATTCTCCTCTAGAACCAAATCTGAAAAATGTTTAACTGTTGGGGGTGAGCACGAAGTTCTGTAGCAAAATCCTCCCAAACTCAAATAAGGTTTAGAAAAATGTAAAACAGGTCAGTCTCATTCATAAGTAACATATATAGCTATTGAAATAAAATTGGGACATTTAAACAGATCTCAAGTTTAAACAACAGTGATAATTAAATGGAAACAGTAAAAAATATTTCTCAACAAGAAACCCTTTCCAAATGGTTAGGAAGGGCACATGTCGTTGCATTATCCCATACCAATGCACCGGCTCCGACGGAATCCAATCTATGTTCTCATATATATATATATATATATATATATATATATATATTGGTTCATCCCCGTGTCATGTACGTTGATTGTTTATTGGTGAGCACGAAGGTATACCAACCCTAGTTCGAACTCCAGTGAACGATAATTGTTGCATTACCAAATGACAACTAACTACAAGTGTTAGACAACCATCTCACCCCCACTGGGATAGACTAAATTTTAACACTCTACGACATCTCTTGAAGGTAATTCAAGTCCGTCACAACAACCATACAATAAGGAAACCAACATATTCTCAATTTGCAAGCATATTTTAAAAATCCCCAAATTCATCATGTGACAATTCCAATAACCAATTATGAAAAATACAAGAGATCACAACCACCTCATTTTATTACTCCACACAAAGTTCTATGGTTCCAACATCAATAATAAAGAAAGAATTTAAGAAGAAAATCTATCACTCTCCAAAAACTAGGGTTTTCAAACCCAAAAAGATATTTCATGGGTATTCAACCCTAACTTTGTTGAAAACATGTAAATTTTTGCCCAAAAGACTAAGAAATGATGATTTCATATCATATATATAGCATTTAGAGTAATACATACATAGATACTTAAGCCCTAGCCTCAATGTAAGAGAAAGAGAAGAAATCTCCTACCTTGTTTCTTGAATAACTAGGGCTTGAATCTTGAATCGCTCTTACACCTCTTGTTTTTCCCTTTTGATCTTGTGTTTTCTCCTTCTTTATTCCTCTCTTAATGTTTCTAGGGTTAGAGGGGCCAAAATGGGGCTAAAGGAGGCGTCCTAATGTATTTATAGGGCGAAAATAGACCACAAATCGCGACTTTAAAAGGTCATATCTCTTTCGGCAGTACCGGTACGGTACAGTTCCGGAGCACAATACCGGTACGGTTAACTCACTGGACCAAATGGTTCCGGAACACAATACCGGTACGGTTCAGTACCGGTACACAGTGCTAGTAGAGTTTGCCCAATTTTGCTTATATTCTCTGTTTTTCATTTCCAATCCCTTCCTAACCTTTTCAAAACCATCTCATACATTTTTAACAAGGTTTTTCACATAAATCTTAATACCTACAAGTTCTATTGAAAATATTTTCAATTCTTTACAAGTCAAAACTAAATTTTAGCTAAATATTTATTATTATCAACCTTAACACCTACCAACTATTACATCACACCAATGATTCGCCTCACTCGTATTTATTTATACTTTTCAACTCTATACGATTTATGTCTATCTCATCACCTCTACTATCATGTGAAAACTAATTAATAAATAATTATATCGCTATATGAATATAAACATATGGGGATTTACAACAAGACCCTCGGAATTTCATTCAAACTGACAACACCAAAAGGAGCACTGCAAAGACAAATATGCTAGTTATCAACATCGTCCAAAGTTGATTCACTTCGGCTTGAAGATTTGCTAACCCATCCCTTTCAACTGTATTAATAGGAACAAACATAGGTTGCATATAGGGATGCATTATAGTGCTTGCTCATACTCATCGCACCACCAGATGAAATTATTACATGCCTGTATTTTTAAAAATGTTGATGAGTTACTATGTAAAAATAATAATTTATATGAACAAATCAAACTACACACTTACCATAATTTAAGGACAAAAATAATAGTGTTTATCAGAATTCTATGTCCTCGTGTGAGGAGAGAGACAGAGAGAGAAAGAGAGAAATTGCCAGATCTGTAAAATGTACGAATGTCACGAAAAAATAACGAAAATATATTGGCTATAAATGGTTTAAGAATGTTCCGAAGAAATCATCAAGTACCTGCCGGAGAAATTGCCGGATCTTCTCGCCAGATCTATCGAAGTTTTGGGATGTCATTGAACTATATGAGAGCAAAAATACTTAAATGTGCATGTGGCAGTTGTCTTTAAAACTTCAACTTGGGGCGAACTAATTTGTAAAATTTCAACTCATGTGCAGCTCTAACTTAAATTTAATCCAAGTAGTATCCATGTTTAAATTTTAAACCCAAGTTGACATCGAGTTACTATTAGGGTTTGATTCTTAAGTTATATAATTCAAGCTCGAATTTCAATTCAGTTTAGATTGAAGTCCAATTCAACAAAGATTGAACCCAATTTTGATTCTTAAGTTACATACTTGGGCTAGAATTTTGGTCAATTTCGTTTCAACTCAATTGAACCAAAATTTACATATTTGGTTTGAGTTTAGATTGGTCCTGATAACCCAATATTAAAATTCTAGTCCAAATTCAAATAAGACTACGATTTTTTGTCCCAACTTAATTCAAATACTCAACATCTACGCCCCAAAACTAATTGCAATTAGTGATTTTGGCTATTCACATTTCACGTGCCATGCACGTGATAGGCTTAAGGGCAGTTGAATAAAAAAATAATAATGATCTTTTGACGTAATCACCAAATTGACATCAACAATGATGTTTCGTTTGGCTAAGTGCGAAGCAAGGTTTGTTTGCTGAGGGGCCCAATTGGTGACGCAATAAAAAATTTATAGTTGAGTAAAACACAATAAACTCAACGTCTAAATGATACATTGTAGTATTAATTATTTTTAACAAAATTAAGAAAATTAAAATAAGCTTGTTATATTAATTAGGGTTAATTACATTGGGGGTCCCCAAAGTATGGGGTTTGTCTTATTTTGGTCCCCAATATTTCAATTGCATCATTTCGGTCTCTGAAGTATTGAATATGTTTCTATATGGTCTCTCAAGCAGACATCCTTCAGATTGCTAGCGATTTTTTGCTATAAACTTATCACATGATACATAAATATGGACAAAAAAATAATTTGGATAATTCTTAACCAAATTTATACTCAAACATTAGTTAAATAGCAACCCAAATTACACAGTTTTAATCATGAGCGATCCAAATTTTGGTCAAAAGCTATCCATATTGCACATTTTTTGTCAAGAGCTACCCAAATTTTGTTTAAGAGCTATCAAAATTATTTTTTGTCCATATTTATGTATTACATGATAAGTTTATGATAAACAATCGTTAGCAATCTGGACGTTATCTGCTTGAAGGACCATATAAAAACATATTCAATACCACAATGACCAAAATGATGTAATTGAAATATTGAGGACTAATATGAGATAAATTCCAAAGCATGGAGACTTCCAGTGCAATTATCCCTATTAATTAAATGTAACATAAGTTCAAATCAATTTATCAAACAATCAACAGTTTAAACTCAATTCTATAATTACTAGAGAAAAACTAACTTGCAAATTTCAAAAAGCCAAAAAAAAAAATTAATATAAAGAATGTGAAGATCTCCCAATTATACATATTCTATATGACTTTGTATGGTATATATGTAGAGTTTATGTAAATTATACTTTGTCTTGTAAAATTATAACATCACTTTATTCATCGACTATTGGTTTGAACACATTGGAACCATAAAAATATTCTAGTGGATTATTTATCTCAAATTTAACCACTTACTCAATACTAAGTTTAACAATTTGTACAAAAAAAATACAAATTAGAGTGATTAATGTTACACGACATTCAAATCAGTAATCAAGAAATAAGAAAATCTGGATCATTATCTAAAGTATAAAATATAATATTGAAAAGTTGAGAAAAATTATGCCCTTTTAAGATGAGAGGTCTATCCTGTATATTTTTAAGGCAAAAAGTCCATAAAATATGCAGTTAATAAAAATACTCTTAATAAAAAAGTTATTTAAAAACTTCCACCATATCCCATCACCACCACCCATTCCCATCGACAGTAAACTACGTAATAGTGAACTAAGAAACGTAATGTATTTTGTTATAGATTGTGAATTAAAGAAGAGTTGAATTTTTTAATTCACTGTTTTTTAGTTTACTATCTTTAGGTTACTATCGGTTGGGGGTAGGGGTGGGGT
>CM042185.1:42352459-42371876 GCA_023539305.1 Ilex asprella
TGGGGGGTGGTGGGTGGTGGTGGTAGATTTCTATGGAAAAAGAGTTGGATTTACCCATGAAAAAAATAATAACTCTTGGTTGGGCAAAGTACAAGACACAAGAAATAATATTGTTATTTAAAAGAAAAAGAAAAATTAATGTGGACATTTTGCCTTAAAAGTTCAGCTGAGCTAGACTCCACGCCTTAAAAAATATATGACTGGTCTTATTGACAAATTATGTACGAATTTTATAGTTTTGAACAATTCTCACTAATTGTTAAAAAAAAAAATCTCACCTTAAAAAAATGATGCAATTAGATTGGATTACAAGGCAAAAAAAACCATCTGACATGGTTTCAATGCCTTAAAAGTACCTTGCATGGAGTGAATGACTTAAAAGACCGTCGGACTGAATTTTTGACCAATTTTCGCTATTTAAAAAGTTATAACTTGTTAAATCATGTGGGCCTAATTTGTCAATTATACTTTTACTCATTTCGACAATGGAAATAATTTTACTGATTTAAACGTATTGGACCTCCCAATATTCAAATATATGACACTTTACACATAAATTTTGGATAAGAATAATTTATGGTAAGTCTAAAATTTAGTGATTTATTTTTGTGTCAAATTCGAATAGCTAAAGTTATATGCGTTCAGATCAATGTTTCAAAAGACAAAACAAAAAAAAAACCGTAGTTTAAAAAAAGTGAAGGGTAATCAGCCGAAAAGATACATAATAAGGAAGTAATTGGTCAGTTAAATATCCAAGAAAGAAAAAATTGTTAGTTTGAAGAATATTTCTGATCTTTAAATTATTTTGATGAATTTATTTTCAATTTTATCAATTCATGAAATAATGAATGGAAAATAGACTCTACATGTGTCTTATCTTGTCACAAAGTTTGATTTCCCTAACTTGTTTGCCGTTTTTTTTTAGCTTTTCTCAAATTGGATTGATTAAAAAAAATTTAAAAACTCATCTATTCATCTGGTATCTACATAGGTATATGATTCATTTTTACATTTACTAGATTGACTCAAAAGGATGGTACATTTTTTGCACTCACAAAACCAACATTAAAATTGCAGGATTGCAAACCATGCTTCTAGATTGTATTTAATAAAAAACTTTTTCATCCCACTATTCGCTGTCTGAATGATTATATATATATATATATATATATAAAGTGTGTATGGAAATGATTTCGGACAATGTATGTCGAACTTCCAACTCCGCAAGTCACATTCCATACAATAGATGTCCTAAGATTAATTTTTTAAGGAATAAGAACTTCTCTAATACATTTTTTTTTATATTTTTTTCCTTAGTAGATCACTCACCATAAAATATATGTGAAACTCACTTTGTATAAGTGAGCCCCACACTAATTAATGGTGGGTGATCTAACCACCAAGAAAATTTAGGGAAAGAATCTTGAGAGAGGATTTTGATTCAAATTATGATTTAAGTGGCATTATCCTAATTCAGGCTTTTACAAAAATTGAGAATTTGAAATAAGACAGAATTTCCACGAATTCGATTTGTTGTTTGCTATTGTCACTTTAGGTTTTTATTTTTTGTCAATTTTTATCTAGCATGGTTTAGGAGTTATGAATATCAACATCTCAGAATAAAGAATATTTTTTCTAAAATATAGATCATCTTAGGTAATAAGTTAAATTAAATAGAGTGACATTTGTTAGAAAACTCCAATGGAGCTCTCTATTCTAGTAGGAATAACATTTAACGAATAATATACCTGCATCATTTTTTTTCATTCAGTGATTACAGAATTGAGTGAGTTTTGTTCTTTAAATGTAGAAAGTCAAATTGGACTCTCTACTTTAATTGATCCAAATAAAGAGCCAATTGAAGATAAATTTATAGGCTTTGATTATGTTAAATAGAGAATTGAGTGGAAATAGAAAATCTATTGAAAATTATCTAAGAAAGCTTAATTGTTTGGAGTTATCTAGCATGGTTTAATTGATTTCTGTACAAAAGATGACTTGTGAGCTCTGCTCGGTCTTGCTTTCAGTTCGGTCATATTAATAGTTTGGCTTATTGTAACACCCCGTATTTTCTTTTATATAATGTATAGATATATGTAGAAAAATATTGTTGTGAATGTGTGGATATGTATAATAAAGTAAGGATAAACCATATAGATTTTTAATACTAGGATAAATACTAGAGACGCACATTGATTGGAAAGTTTGAGTTTCAAAGACGTTGAAACATGAAAATGGGGATTAGATGAATTTCTAAATGCTTTTAGGTCAAGATAATATTCCATTGAATCCGGAAGGTCGAAAAACCTTGGGAAAGGTAATAGGAAGTGCATTGGAAACTGGGAAGACAGAGGAAAACTCTGTCTGCTGAGTAGTACCGGTACCGGGTACCGGTACCAAATGGTACCGGTACTGGGTACCGGTACCCCGATTTCAGAAGATTTTTGGTACCGGTACCCCGATTCCAGAAATTTTTTGGTGCCGGTACTGGATACCGGTACCCCGAAGGTTTTTGGTACCGGTACCGGGTACCGGTACACCCGATAAAAATCTGAATGTTTTAAACCGCGACGTGGTCCGACTTTTGAGCCTATAAATACTTTAGGCCGCCTCCTTAGTCGTCCATTACTCATTCTAAACCTTAGATAACTTGAGAGAGAGGGAGAGAACTCAAGATCAAAGAAAAATTTCAAGAGATTACGGGTAGATCCAAGAACCCAAACCCTAGTTCTTCAAAATTCATGGTAGGGGGTTTTCTCTCATTCACTTACATTGAGGCTAGGGCTTATATATATGTAATCTTTTCACCTTAACTTATACATGTATGCTATATAATCATTGTTTCTCAATATCTTGTGATCATTACCATGATTCAAACAAAATTGTTGTTGGATGAACCCTTGAATCCTTTTTCTTGCCTAAAAACCCTAGATTTCAAGATAGATGAACTTTTCTCTAAATTGTTCTTAGTTATTGATTTCAAATACTTAGTGTTTGATATTACCTAACCAAAATGATGCTATAATGATCTCTTGTGCATTTTCCTTAAATTATTCTATGGTATGTTACATGAGAAATTGTGGAATTTGGTAATTCCTTGAAATTGTTGTGAATTGAGCATATTCTCGGTTTCCTCATTGTATGGGTGTTGTGATGGACTTGGATTACCTTCGAGAGATGCCGTAGAGTGTTAGAGGTTAGTCTACCCCAATGGGGGTGAGATGGTTTCCTAACACTTGTAGTGGGTTGTCATTTGGTAATGCAACCACTATCGTTCACTGGAGTTCGAACAAGGGATAGTATACTTTTCCTAGGAAGGGACTCGTCATTGCCATTGTGATGGTAGACGCCTCTTTCTAAAGAGCTTGTGACTGTGATTGTGATTGTGATTGTAATTGGTGGACTAGGTATAATCGTAGGGTAGATTCATGGGAAGCAAACATCATACATGGTATGAGGATGAACTGAAAATACCTGGAACTATGAGTTGGGTCGTTCTTGCCGATGCATTGGTATGGGACAATGCATGGGGAAGAAGCCTTTTTTTTCTAAATAGCTTAAATTGGAATATTGGTCACTGTTGTTAAACTCATTTTTATTCGTTTATTTGATTATTGCTATTGTTTAAACTTGAGATCTCTTTTAAAATGTCCTTGTTTTATTTCAAAGGTTATATATATGTTACTTGTGAAATGAGACCGACCGTTTTCTATGTTTTAAAACCTTGTTTGAGTTTGGGAGAAATGTGGCTACAGAGTTTCGTGCTCACCCCCCTACAAATTACATTTTTCAGATTTGGTGCTAGAGGAGGATCTCGGCATCGACGAGCCGGGACATTGGGAGGCTCCACTCGAGGGGAACCTAGATCCCGAGGTGGACATGTAGAGTTGTAGCTTCTTTTGTACTAGACTAGGACATTCTTTTAGAACATTGTGTAGTCTAGTTTATTTTGTATTTCCGCTGCAAGATTGACTTTGATATTCTTTTGGGGATGTAAATGCCATTGTTGGGCATATTCTTTTGGATGTTATTGTATATGCCTGAATGATGAAGTAAATTCTTTTTGGATATGAAGTTATGTAGTTGCTCTCATGATTGTAAATGGTCTTTAAATAGTAATACTGCCAAGGTGTATTTTGGGGTGTTACACTTATTCAACCGAATGCTTCGGTCATCTACTCGGTAGATTGCTATAGAGACTGTGATTCCCCACGTGCCTTTCGCATGTGCTTTTTGGCATGTGCTTTGGGACACGTGGCTTCATTAATTAGTTCAACTATGCGTTGTAGTTTTATACACCTTCACTTGTCTTTTAGGTAATGTGTGCCATGTGGCACATGTTGACTAACATTCTTTGATATTTCATCATTTTCATATTTAATGAATTTCTTCCTTCTATTCCTATTTTGGGTATCCTCTCCTTGCCTTCCCCTACGCCTTTATGGGATTGAACTAGGTTGGCACTGAAGGGCTCGTGTTTCACTCCGATACGGTGGTCTAACATTTCAGAGGCCTCGGGATCCCTGAACTTACCTAAGGTTGTCCTCAACGCCTTGTTCTCATGCCTTAGTTCTTCTGCCCTTTCTTGGGACTTTTTCAACATATCATCATGAGCATTAGCTGTTCCTGGAGAGATTGGACTAGCTTCATAAACAATGAGATTCCCCATCGACGCATGGGTATCTCTCTTTGGTATCCCTTGTCTTTTTGGGTCTCGTCCCTAGGTCCATTTGGTTAAGAAGAAAAAATGATGGAAAGTAAAAATTATATAAAATAAAGTGAAAGAAAAGAAAATGATAGAAAATATATTTTCATACGTGTATTTGGTTAGAATGAAAAATTTACTGAAAAATTTTAAAAAAAATTCATTTTATTGTTTGAAAGAAAGAAAAGTTATAATAAATTTTTTTAATTGTCTAAATTACCCTTAATTATATTAAATTGGTATAAAAAAGAAAAAAAATATGTAATTATAATTGAAAGTTAATTTTTTAAAAAAAAATGGCTCGAAACTTAATTTTAAGACAATCACCAATATAAATTTCTTTGGGCCAAATTATATGATTAATCAAATTCATACTAATTTTTTTTTTAAAATTAATAACCAGTAAAATATGTAAATAAAAATAAGGGTAAAATAGAAATTTCGTTATAGTTCACAACTTTCTTGTATTTTATTGTGTTTTTTACAAGAAAAAAAAGTTGGTTATTTGTGAGAAAATTCAAGCATGAAGGAAAATTATTTTTTTCATCATTTTCTTTTTCATGCTAACCAAACACAAAAAAATTTTAAAAAAATTCTCTTTCTTGCATTTTCTATCATTCTTCTGCTAAACAAATAAAGCCTAGGATAGTTTTTTCCTGAGGTCATATTGTTACGCTATGTTTGGTACATTGTATTAGGCCTTAGGAATGGAATGAATATTTCATGGGAATGCTTATTCTAATGTTTGGTTTGCAGTATTTAAAATTCATTCCCATTCTAAAGGAATACCTAATCCCACTAATTATGGGATTAGACATTACCAAATCAACATGGTATTCTCCATTCCCCAGCCACTCGGTAATAGCCCAATCCATCTGGAAAAAAAAAATCCGATCGCTCAAATTACACGCTTGATTTTTTTGCTCTCTAGTCTCGTCTCGTCTCTCTCGCTCTCTTTTTCTCTCTTTCTCTCTCTTTCTTTCTCACACACTCTCATCAAATCTGCATCTGCCTCTTAGATCTGAGACTCCATCTCTGTAGAAGCCCGCTGTTATCAAAATCGGAGCTTCACTCTCGACGAAACAAGGATAAGATTTGTTACAAAGAACAACTAAGACGTGCTCAAATCTAACACAATTTCATGTAATTTTTAGATTTAACCATGAATTGTAGAACTTTGTAATTTTCGTCGAAAAATTTTGCTTTATGAGTAATTTTTAGCTAACCTAGATCCAATTTTCTATAGCAATGTTTTTTGAATTTGTTGATTGGATAGGATAAATTGGGTTTCTACAGTGGCTGACTTTTGATAGTTGAAGTAAAAAGTCGGTTTGATCCCAATACTGGAGGAGCAGATCCACATAGGTTTTCAAAAGCTTTCTCTGAACTTGGTTAGAGTATGATTTTGATTTTGTAGGTCAATTTGGCTTTACAATGGCGGTGGTTGTGGTTTAGGGTTTCGATTATGGTTTGTGGTGATGTTTGTGAGATGGATTTCTTCATGGATTTGGATACGGGAATATATTGATTCATACTTTTTTTGGGCTCGAGAATGAACTGTTTAGATTTGATGTTTCAAGATGTCTGATTTTGTGTTATATGATAAATTAATATTTCAATTAATTTTGCATTTGAATATGATGCGCTCAGATTTGCAGTTTATGTTTTAATTTGAGTAAATGAAGTTTTAAAATAATCTTGTTTGCATGTTGGCATTGTTATGTTGCTCTAATCAGTCATAATATATTTTGGTATGCAATTTGTAGAGACCTTGAATTTGTGAGAACTCTCCTATGTAGTTCAACTTTCTCATATACAAGTAAAATGGTCAACTTACTCTGAAAGTCTATTCTAGGATTCTCTCATTTGACAGTTTTTGATGAATTTATCAGCAAAGATAACATACTTGGTCCCTAATGGCGTAAATCAAGTCTTTTTCTAATGTTTTCACTAATTTTCCACAAACAATGATCATGTCATTGTTTTTTGTTTTTCACATGTCAGATTTATGTGTCCTTGTTGAATATTATTGAATGTTTCAGTATCCTTTTGTTAAATTTCAGGGGAATTTATTCTCCCTCAGACCACAATGTCTTGAATAAATGTTATTGTGTAAAGAAGAACTTTTGTTTCCATTGTTCAAATGTTATTTTTGATAAGCATGGTGCAAAATCTTTTTTATTTTGGTTTGTCTATTTTTCACATGAGTGTTGTAATCTTATTCATTCCAAAAAGGTTTCTATCTTGTGTTTTTCATTTTGCGTCTTTTTACCTTTTTAGTCTTAAAAAGAATTTATGGCATATCCTAATGGGTTATCCTTGTTTATTGACTACCTGAGCTGCTATTATAAATTGTGGATATGATACATTGTTCTTTTAGTTGAAGAGTGATATCATTTTGTTGTTACTTTGTTAAGGAACTTCTTGACAGAACGGATTGTCATTTGATGCATGTTTATAGGAAGGCTAATTGTGTGGCTGATTGCTTTAGCAACAGGGCAGTTCGAGACAGATGATGTACTGATTTTTGATCATTTACTGCACTTGAATTTAGTAGTTCATATAATATTTTTAGAAGCATATTTAGGAAAGCTATCGTGTAATATAAAGAATAAACTTGTTTGTCTTTGTTTTTTTCATTGTATTTATGGTATACTGTTCCTCTAACTGTTTCCTTCACATCTAAAATAGCATATTTACAACAGTACATAACCTCTAGCTAGCAAATCCAATTTTTTTGGCTTTGTTTGTGACATCCCAAATACTGATTTTTTTTCTTTGTATTTTTTGTGACAGTTATGGCTCGTTTAAGTCTAGCAAGAAGGAAAATGATAAAGAAGAAGAAATTGATTGCATTATTTGTGTTGTGGATCAAAATCATGAATTTAGTCAATTGTTTTTTCCATATGATGTCTACTGTCATCCTTTACTATATGAGAAAAAAATCATTAAAAGGCCAAAAGAATCACAATAACTTCTTTGCAAGGAGGACTATTGTCTATGCTTATACGAGTGATAACATATGTGTTTCTCAACTTAGGATGAATAGACGAGCATTCATTAGGTTATGTTTCATGCTTGAGACAATAGGAAAGTTAAAACATACTAAAAACATGGAGATTGATGAGCAAGTGGCTATTTTATTGCATATCCTTGCACATCATGTGAAAAATCGAGTTATAAAACAACGATTTAAGAGGTCTAGTGAGACTATTAGTAGGCACTTTCAGAATGTATTACCTGGTTGAAACATACTAATGTCTTAGGAGTATGCTCACAAGACATGGGCTTCATTTTATGTATTACCTGATTGGGATGGGCCAGCGGCAGATGGTAAGGTGCTTAGAGATGCCATGATTAGAAGGAATGGGTTGGTGGTGAATCGTGGTACCTACTACCTTGGGGATGGGGGATATACTAACGGTGAGGGATTTTTTGCCCCATTTAGAGGTCAAAGGTATCACTTAAAAGAATGGAGAGACGGTCACCAATCTAGGACACCTGAAGAGTTCTTTAACATGAAGCATTCTTCTGCTAGAAATATAATTGAAAGATGTTTTGGGCTGCTGAAGAAGCGTTGGGTTATTTTAAGAAGCCCGTCTTTCTACCCCATCAAAATACAGAGCCATATAATAATAGCTTGTTGTTTCCTTCCCAACTACATTAGGGATCAGATGCAATAGACCCAATCGAGACGGAGGTAGATGCAGCAGGTCTCGTGGTGGAAAATGATGTACATGATGATCGTGTTGCCACGATTGAAACATCCAATGAGTGGTCAACATTTAGATTGAATTTGGCAAACAAAATGTTTGATGAGTGGAGAGAAAGTAGACAAAGAGTGTAATTTTTTGTACCCATATTTGATATTGATTTAGTTTTTTGGAATTCTACCTCCAATGCAATTGAGATGAAATGAATGAAATTTAAGAATTTCTATTTTTATTCAACTTGTTCTTGTTTTCTGTATACTGTTGATTATTTTTTAGACTTGTTTTTCATCGATTTATTTTTTGGTTCAACCTACAAGTTCGGATGAGATTCCTAGTTGCCTTGATAGTTTTCTTTTTGGGTTTGCACATGTGCTCTATCGAATTCACAAAGAATTATAGTTGTTCATTTGAAATGAATGACCAATTTTAAATAATTTTTTATTTTGATTTCTTTTTGTGAACCTATTTTTAAAAGAATTTATTTTCTAATTTTTTAAAATTTATAGGGGTTTAAAATTTTTCAATGGATTCTCATTTTTTCTAATTATAAATTTTTTTACACAACTTTGAAAGGCAATCGCAATCATAAAAAAGATGTTATTAATTATTTTTAGTCACTATGGATATTTTGGTTAAAGTTTATGCTATTCCAATGAAAAAAATTGTTTTATTCAAACATAAGAATGAAATGAATTTTCATTCCAGCACTTAATCTTAAACAGTTCCCAAACATTGGAATGGTAATGAATATTTTATTCTATTCTTAAGTTCATTTCATTCTCAAGTTTATTCCATTCCTACTGAAAAATATTATCACGTACTAAACGCAACTATTATTATACGGTTCTTTATAATTTGTGGCTTTTGGACATGTGAAGGGCTACTTTTCAATGGATGGTGGTTGCACATTGGAATCAAAAGAGACGGCAACACATGGGCAGCCAACTTTTGTACTTACTATTAATGTACGACGTGCGTTGAACGTAAACAAATTTAAATAATATTTTTTTATAAAAAAACTTGAATTAAATGAGTAATTGAATTAAAGAATAAATTAAGTGTCTAATAATTAATTGTTATTTTAATGATTACTAAATTTAATTATTCATTTATTCTATAAGTCTTTGAATAACTAATTTATCATTTATTTAGGTATCTCTTCAATCCCTTTAGTCATTTGTCTATCTAATTATATTATAGAATTATTAATTTTTATTTTTTTAAATAGATTGATTAGATCACCTATAATATTATTATATTATTTCATACTAAAAAATAAAATATAATATATATTTGACCGTGTAATTCAAATTGGTAATTACTTGTGTATAATAATTTAACATATATGACTTTACTTCTTTATATACATATAAAAAATCGTATGTAACTGTACTACTAATAAATGAGTTCAAAAGAATTTAGAAGTCTTTATAAAAGAGTCTAAAATAAGTTAAAAGTCAAATACAAGTAAAAAATAAAAATTAGATGAAAGTATACAAGTTGGTATAATTGATTTTAGTATAATAATGAAGGATAAAATAAGAAATAAAAAGTTTTTCACAAATGCTGACATTTATAAGTAGTATATATATATATATATATATATATATATATATATATTCGATAATTATGTTTATCACCTAAAAAATAGCAATTTGTTTTCCTTCTAGTTGAGTTTACCAATTGAATGGAAAAGAAATGTAGTGCAAATCATAGAGATAAAGTTTATCTAGCTAATATATAGTTATAAAGTTTATCTAGCAAAAATTTTGGAATATTATTTGATGATGCACAAAAATGTCTTCGTGCAAGATCAACAGTCAAGTGTGTGATTAATGAGTAATAAGCGAGCAATCAGTAACAATCAATGACAAAACAGTAAATATATAGTCAACACAGAGATTTATAGTGGTTCGGTCCGGGTGACGTACTTCCACTCTCGGGAACGGTAGCGGTGGCCTCGTGTTCTTTATTGATGACGTCGCCGGGAGAGTAACTCCGGTCGGTGTTACAATGCTTTGGAAGAGAGAGAGAGAGAGAGAGACAATGTGTGTAGGAACGTGTAGTGTGTGTAGAGATTTGAATGTGGTGCCGAGGTCCTCCCTTTAGAAGGAGAGAGTTTACATTATATAGGTGTGATGAGGCGGTGACGTGAGGAAGAGATCTTCCACTATTTTGGTAAGCACACTTTTGGTAGGAATAGACTTCTTTGGTAAATACACTTTTGGTATGATTAGATCTCCGTGTTGCGTATCCCGATTTTCTCTCCCTCGTGTCCCTATTACTTCGGAGGATGATTCTGAGTTGGATTAGTCTTGATACTGATCTTGAGGCTGGACCTGGAGTAAGCTATGCTTATTTGGACTTTGGAGTCAAGAGGATGAATGAGGACGGACCAGAACGGCCTGGCCTTGGGCGGCGCCCTCTTGGGTGAGGTCCCTTGGGCAACGCCCTTTGATGCTTGGGCGGCGCCTTTAGGTGAGGTCCTTCTTAGGTGAGACTTGCTTGGTGATCCCCCTAGGCGTTGATCAAGTGAACTCCTCCTGTGCTTTGGGCTCGGACTCTTCTGAGTACTGATGATTTGGGTTTCCTTCTAATGGGTTGACCCAGCTCTGGTCAAACTTTTCTTGGGCTTTCTCGATTCATTTAGATTGGGCTTGACTCGGTAAAATTCGGGCTCATCATTAATGATAAAATTTAATTAGCAAAAAATTTGAAAGTCATAGGGATAAATTTATCTAGCTATTATTTTGTGGACATAATTACGTTTAAGGTAATAATTAGGGGTGAACTAGGAAATCAAATTTTTTTCACAGATACTGACATTTATAAGTAGTATATATAAAATGAGACGTACAAGGCAAGACAGAGGCATTAAAGCAATGTTATCATAACTGAACCGGTCATCGAACCGGCAAGGGAATCAGTTCAATGGTTTACTGGTTCGACCGTTGGGTTAACTGGTTGGACCTGTCATATAATAAAAAAATAAAAAATATATACAATAATTATAAAAAATAATAATTTAGCTAAATATAAAATATGTCTAAAATGTATACAATTTGCCATAAAATTAATGAAGTTAAATAAAAAATACACATGTGTCAAATATCAAAGTTCAACTTTAAAGCTCCAAACTACTAACATAGTCACATTAATTTCTTAAAAATTAACAAACTACTCATATAAAGTAGTAATCACAGAGTAAGAAAAGATAAATTGACACTTATCTAATAAAATCATAACAAAAGATAAATATAAACAAGGTTGAATGACACTTTGTAACCTAAAAATTTTTTAAAATTTTACTTTACACCTGAAAAGATTAATTAAAATTTTCACATTATACTTTCAATGAAATAAAAAGATAACAAATAATAGTCCACGTGCATCAGAACCTTCAAGACTGTTAATGGTTGCAGCCTCAGCAGGTAGGGGCAGGGGAGGCCACTGTCTCATGTTCTATGGCCCTGGGACCCAACATAGCCCTGTCCTTTTCGATGACCATGACTCATGGAATGGCAGTGGGGTCTTCGTGATTCCCACCCGAGCTCCCCTTAGTGTCCTTTTCGATGTCACTATCGGAGGAAAATGATACTTGGTGGTTTTGGGCAGGGTCGTATTCTTAAGCATTCTGATTGTTACATGGTGATCCGATTATATTCTGTAAGTGTGACATGATTGATTTTTGTTCGTCTTTCCACATACGGCTTCAATTGTAAGAGGAAAAAAATCTCTTACCTCTTGATTTGAATTTGATTGGGAAAAAACGAATTGCAATAAATTCAACACATTCAATGTTGCATAAAGAGAGTTTCACACAATGCATATATCATAAAATCATCCAAACAAGGCAATTACTTATGAGTCTAGGGGGGGAGGTGTGGGTGTGTTTGAGTGTATGTGGTAAGAAATTTTTAGTTCTGCAACTCCAAATTCAACAAAGTTGTGCCAAATTATCTGCAACTCCAATTGTAAACAATTTCAAAGCAACCCATGATCTGTGAGACATAAAACGACACCGACCTTGAACTGATCCAATCCGAACACAACTCAACACGAGACAATTGTCACGCTTGAATTTCTCTCTCATTCTCTTCTCTCTCTCTTCCTTCACACACTTTCTCTCCACCGTCTTCCATCTCACTCTTTCTTACTTAAATTTGTGTGGAAATATTTGAGAACTCTATCTCCATGCTCTCGAGAAAATGAAATAGCTGCAAAGAAAATCCGCAAAATAGTTTAGCTTAAAAATCCTTGTGAACAAGTATGTGAAAGTGGTGTTTTTTTTTACTCGTAAAATAATGGCTTACCAAAATAAAGATGTTAAAAGTAATCCCAACTAATGGATATTCTTCCCACCATGATTCAGAAGCTTTGATCTCTGACACATCACCTCTTCTACCAAAACCAAGGGACTAGGTTGCAATGACGATGAGGACTATTGACTTTTGTTCCTCGAACTAGAAGGGGTAGTTCACTGTCATGTTCTATTCTCAATATCGAAGCCAAATACTCACCATTGAAATTGATCAAAATCAACATTTGATGCCCTCTGCGTGTGTGATCTAGGGTTTTTTGAACTAATATAAAAAGATTTAATTAGTTCAAAAAAAAACATTAAGGTTAATCTGGTAATTACAAAAAGATTTAATTAGATTGAACTAAAAGGAAAAAAAAACCTGAAATGTCCTTAATTTCTTAAAAGTACCTTGCTTAGATTTACTGACTTAAAAGAAAATTTGACTGGAGTTTTGGCCAATTTTCACAACTTCTTTCTCATTTGCCTATTTGTTAGGATATGCTGATAATATTCACCTATGATTTAGGCAACGTTCTTATCAGTTCAGCTCCATCTCTGATTTCTTGGGATAGCCTAACTATCTAATTCACTTAAGGATCTCCGTACGAAAGATGACTTGCGAGCTTAGCTTGGCCTTGCTTCTAGTAGTTCATATTAACAGCTTGGCCCATTCAGTCGAATGCTTTGGTCATCTGCTCAATTGATTACAATAGAGACTGTGATTCCCCACATGGCTTTTATATGTGTTTTTTGCCACATATTTTAGGACACGTGACTTCATTAACCTTTAACATCCAGATTTTGGGCAAGTTGTATGAACGTATAGCATGGTTTCTTTATTGTTAAAGAAATTACGTAATGGAATTTGAAGCCTACCTTCCACTTCCCCATTGTCCCAACTTTGCTAATAGGATAAGACATCCATTAGGATTTTAATTTTTTTATAGGAAACGGCAGAGATATTTATTAAATTAATATTGTAGTACATCAGCTTCAACTTAGGGCTATGAAAAAGAAAAAAGAAAAACTATGCTCTTGGCCTCATAGAATAGAGTTTTAAGAAAATTAAATACCATCTTTGGTATGAGAAACGAAAAATAATAGGGATAAAAAATAGAGGTGATAAATTTTTCATTTTCAAAGGAAAGGAAAGATTTTTTTCTCCTTAGTTAGTAGGAAGGAAAAAAAAATGAGAAGGATGGTTTTTTATTATTTATTTATAATGAAAAAAAAATATAACGAAATATTATATGTTAAATACAAGTAGTACCCTCAAGTTAGTTAAAAGTCAAAAGCATGCATGTGGATCCCATCGTGCATTGCTTGTTTGTTGCCACCCCTTTTTTTCAATCTATTTTCTTTTCCCAACCACACAAAGAAAACATTTCACGAGTAAACAAGATAATTAAAAAAATAATAATGCTGATGTGATATAATTATTTAATAAAAAAATTATAAATTGGATAAAATGACTCATTATTTATTATAGAGGTAGTTATATACTACATAGCTGAATAATTATAAATTTTTTGTGACACTCACTTATAAATTTATTTATTTATTAATGGACGGTTATATCACGTGACACTACTTACGTAATGTAATGGTTATGCTTAATATTTTGTTCACTTGTTGAAAATGTTTCTGAATATTAATTATAAAACACATCAAATCGACACTCAATAGCCCCTAGTCATTCAAAAGCCGATAGAATCATCAACTTTTTGCAAGATGGAATTTAGTTCTGGATTGTTCATTAAACATTTACTCCATTTTTGGGGGTTTGGGTAACAATAACCTTCTGTTGGACATTCCTTTCTGGATTGCTGATCTCTGTGTTTTTATTAGTATCGGCATGACTGCTCTTCCCCCATAGCCAGCACTGTTAGATGGCCTTAATTATGCTCTTTCTTCTTCTTCTTCTTGTTCGTGTTCTGCATCTACTGCATTGCAGCTGCTCCCCCTTCTATTTCTGTTGCTTCTTCTTTTTATTGTTCTTCATCTTGTTCCTCCTTTTCTTCAAATTCTTCTTCTTTTTCTACCTCCTCCTTTTCTTTCCATTCTGCATTCAATACAAGCTCTTTCTTCTTCTTCTTATTCTTCTTCTTCTTCTTCTTCATCTGTTGTTGCTACTGGCCCTTCTGCTTCTGCTTCTGTTGCTTCTTCTTTTTCTTGTTCTTCATCCTCTTCCTCTGCTTCCTTTTCTTCTTCATTTTCTACCTCCTCCTCTTCTTTCCATTCTGCATTCAACACAAATCACAGAACATATAATCATACAAATTAGAAGTAATTTTCCTAAAGATAACTACATTGTTTGGGTGTTTCTTGACAGTAAAACAGCCTAAATCAACTGAGTTTTATAGTGATCATTGCCCAAAGGTTTCATTTCTAGGCAAAATTGTATAAATTAAAATTTTGGGCAAAACCAGCAGTTCTGCAGGGTCTATCATCTATGGGTCATTTTAAGATCATATAAACCTCAGCCAACATTCTTATTATATTCATAGTTGTTGTAAAGCATGATTGGAGAGGAGACACCAACCTAATAGGAGCGGGTAATTCGAATCCCAGCAACACAACAAAGTATTACAGTATTGCTTTATTTCTTCTACATCTTCATAGTACAAAAGGTGGGCTCCACACTCCTTTATTTGTCCCTCAACCTTCATCTCAAACAAAACCTCCACTTCATCACCTTCTTCAAGTGGAACCTCAAGCCCCAAATGGCATAACCATACAATATATCCATCTGCTTCTGGAACACCGTAGCACCTTGGTCTATAGGGCCACACAAAATGCTTACTCTTGTTATGGACTTTAAGCTCTATTGGAAATTGTAACCAAGTTACGATGTCGGAAAATGTGTACACTACGCACACATTTAAGCCTCGTATTTCGTGATTGGAAGGCACATTTAACGTGATTGTGGGCCCATTAGTCTTATACTTAAACCAGCATGGAACTTCTCGTCCAGGAAAATATGTGTTAAATAATCCACATTCCCATAGAATCTGTAAAATAAAACTCACAGTTTAGCCTTTAATCATTAACGAATGAATAGGAAGAGAGAGAGAGAGAGAGAACCTCAACTGGACGCTTCACTCTGCTCCACACAATACAATTTGCAATCATCACTTCAACATCTGCCATGGAGTCCAAGCTGAAGAAGCCAACATTGTTGATCAATCTTACATCAACTTCTCTTACAGGTTTTGTCTTGAAGCCATATTGAACGTAACATAGGCTCATGCAAGCACCATGTTGAATTCTTAGTGGACTGGCCTCAGTATCATAAGTTATTTGTTGCAAAGATCTGCACTCCGTAACATTCAATTCCTCAACTACTATGGCTGGCCATTGAATCTTCTCGAGCCTTGGACACCAAGATAAATCTAGCATCTGGAGTCTTGACAAATTTCCAACGCCATCTGGTAGCCTACGAATCTGATTTCCTACAAGAGATAAGGACTCCAACATATTGAGCCTACCAAAATCCGTGCCAAAAGCATCATCGGTGAGATTGCAATTCCCAAGGCTTAAGCACACTAAAGAACTTGGGAAACAGGTCCATAACGTGTTTGGGTTGTTCATTGGTTTTCGTACAAAAGGCCAAACAAATCCATTCCCTACTGGTACAATATCATTGGTCACACCAAGTGCTTTATTTATATCAATTCTGTCAGCACGAAGTACTCTCATTGACTCCATCTTCTTGAACTCCCCTGCCGACAATATAAGATTTGAGCAATCGGAAATATCGATCTCTTGAAGAGATGTTACCTTACTAATGTTTCTTGGAAGTGCCCTCAAACCAATGCAACCTCTAAGATTCAAGAGACAAAGTTTTTGTAGGTTCACAATGGATTCATCAATCCCAACCAATCTTTTACAATGTTTCAAAATCAGCTTCTGTAGATTGGGAGTTTTTGTGAAGTCTGGAGTTTTGTTAAGATAATGGGAATGACTGAGGTTTAGAATTTTCAGCTGTCGAAGAACCTATTTTAGAACATAGAGAGAGAGGGGGGGTTAAAGGTTGTCTACTCACACAAATAATTAAACAGTAGAATCCTTTAAAACGGCAAAAGCAAATTAGGTTCCATACCTTAATTGCTCCTTTCCAAAGTTGTTCCAATTTGCTATTGCGCATGTCAAGAGTTACTAAGTTATTTAGAGGAAGGCCACTAGGCAAAAATCTTAAAAGAGAACCACGCCAATACAAGAATCGTAAACTCCGCGGAAATAGTCCATCATTTTTAGAGAATTGTACGTAACTGAGCTTAAGTAATCTGAGATTGAGCATCCTTTCAAATGCACTAACTTCTAAGTCACTCTCACTTGAATTTCTCGAAGCTGGATCTACGCGGTGCCAAAATAATTTGAAAAAATTATGACCAGAATTTGTTATAGCAGAATCATCTTCCTTCAACCTCTCCATGTCAAGAATGAGGCCTTCAATTTTTTCTGTGCCCTTATAAAGACAAATACAACAAAAGAAAATTGGATAATTGAATAACTACATGGACCCAAATTATTGCGGGCACATAAGAAAGACGATTCTTACAGTTTTGTCTCTCAAAATTTTGAAGGATTCCTCGTGACGCCAGAGTCTGCTACGCTCCTGAGGGGGTGTAGATTCTTCGTCAACTATTGCTTTTCCCATGCTTTGCAGCAGTGGATGCATTGACAACTTACCATTTTCAATTTTTAAAAGATTTCTTTGAATAAGATTTTGAATCCCAACCACAACAAAACAATCACTTCCATCTAGGGTTATCACCATATCAGTTTTTTTCTTTCCAACGAAGAAAAAAGCAATATCGAGGAATAGTTTTCTATTATGCCAATCTAAGTCATCATAGCTTATTCTGAGCTTTTCTACAATTTCAGAGTCAGGAATAGCTTCCAATTTGTTTAATTTGCTCTCCCATATCGCCAAACTTTGCTCTCTTACAGAAGAACCTAAAACTTCAAGAGCTAAAGGAAGCCCATTGCAGTGATGTAGAAATCTCTTTGCATGTTCTGTGTAACCATCTACAGGATGTTTATGTCCAAAAGCATGCCAACTGAAAAGTTCAAGTGATTCAATGTCGCTCAGTGTTTCAATGTCATAAGTGATATCAATTTCACTTTTCTTTAGCAGGCCCTCCTTCCTAGTTGTTATGATAATTTTGCTTCCTTGAAAAAACAAATCTCTTTCTTGACCTAGTATTGCCTTTATTTGGTCCTCGTTTTCAACATCATCGAGAACAATAAGAACTCTTTTTCTTGACAAGACAAATTTAAGCCTCCTGTGGCCATCATAAACATCATGTACTTTATGCTCTCTTTTATTTTGAAGATTAGACAGAAGTTGTCTTTGCAAATGAAGCAAACTATTGGGGTTTTCAGAAACTTGTCTAATATTTTCGAGAAAACTGCTTCCGTTGAATGTGCAACAGTGCCTATTGTATAGAGTTTTGGCAATAGTAGTCTTTCCTATCCCTCCCATCCCGCATATCACAAGTTTGCTAACAGGGGCTGAACAATTCTTGAACCACCAATCAATTTTATTGACTCGAGACTCCATTCCAACTAGGTGGGTAGCAACACTTACGGTCTGCAAAGTTTTCTTATATTTAACCCATTGAACGACTTCTTGGATGAACTTCGCTTCATGCCTAAAAATTCAAGTCAAAGATGAAGAAAGAGCAATATATATATTAAAATAAAATCAACAAAATCACATGCAAATAGATAAAAGAGTGATGATGTCCTGCCACCATTACACCCAATATTTTGTCACGAAGAATCTACTTTTCTCTTTTTTGTCAAAAAATGAGTGTTGAAAACTGTGCCTAAAAGCCCAAAATGAAATAAAAAAAATAAACATAGAGCACCTCGATAAATGAGTTATTTACCAAAATATAATCTTTTTTAAACTTAATTATCGATATCCAACACTTTTAAATTTATTTACTAAATTATGATATTTTTTAAAATTGAAATCAATAAATCTGTTTTTGTTAAAAAACAGAGCCAACAACCCCTGTAGTTATTGACTCCCATCAATCCGTTTTAACAAAAACAGAATCAACAACTCCGTTATAACAAAAGTAGAGTTATTGATTCTATTTTTAAAAAATATAATAGCTTGATAAATAAGTTTAAAAGTACTATATATCAATAAATAAATTTTAAAAAGACTATTTTGATAAATAACTCCTCGGCAGATATCATGTACCATTTATGTGATGTGAATAATGGACATGCTAATTGCACAGGCTTCTGACATGTTTTGAACAAAAAAAAATATCTACATTTCAAACTTGCTAAAACAAAACTTTCGTTTGAATTTTAAATTTATTTTAAATGCTCTAATTAATTTTTTCCATGTTAAATGGTAGAGACAAATATGGGGATGTTAAAAAAGCATATTTATGCTCCGTTTGGTACGATGAATGAAAAATAGGAGAAATACAGCTTCTATTTTTCAAGGAAGAAAAATATAAATGATATATTTTCATTCCTTTGTGTTTGGAAGGATAGATGGAAAATAATTTTTTTCTTGTGCTTAGTAAGATGGAAAAAATATTTTTTTTATAATTTATTGTTTAAAACTTTTATTTTAAATTCTTTTTTTTAAATATAAATATATATTTTATCATTGTTTTTATATATGAAATTAATGTATACATAATATAATATATTAAATGATAT
>CM042185.1:42371976-42388131 GCA_023539305.1 Ilex asprella
GTGGAGGAGAGGGGGAGAGGGGGAGAGGAGAGGAAATTACCCATCAGCTTGGTTTTTCAAAACCATCCCTGCTAGATTTACAACCTCCTTAAGTGCCGCGCTTGATCTCTTCGCGTTGTTCATATGTTCATCTTGTCCTTTATCGGCAACCAGACCTTCTGCTTGCTTCTTAACTTCAGCGGGATCTACATCGTAAAAGACAGGCAAAATGACATGTTTAGATTTCTTACTATGTTCAAGAATAGTCTCCACTTCATAACGGCACGCCTTGGAAGACACATAGTCTTTTGAGAAGACAATTATAGATATCCTCGACATTTTGATTGCTTTCTCCAATTCTAAGTTGATATTTTCTCCCCTCTCAATTTCATCGTTATCTCTAAACGTGCGAATTCCATTATCGGATAAAGCCGTATAAAGATGGTCGGTAAAAGATTTGCGAGTGTCTGTGCCTCTGAAACTCAAAAACACATCATAGGTACACTCAGAAGCAGAAAAGAAGGTTTCATGGGAACTAGCCATTCAAACAAAAGAGAGAGTGAGTATCGCAAGGAGAAGAGTAAGAGAGCAAGCACTGAATTTGGGCAGTCAAGTCCAACATACTACGATTCTTTTAATGGGACGAAGGAATCGACCCACTTGTTGATGATAGTAGTAAAAAAATGCTCAACTCGAAAATCGAAGTACTTGACCCACAAATAATATATATATAACCGAAGGAATCGGCACACTTGTTGATATCACTTGTAAAAAAATGCTCAACTTGCAAACCAGGCTCCAACCACTTGGCATATGGGTTTTGGTGGGCTGTCAATTTTTAACCCAGAATACAAACCCGACTCGAATCGAACTTGACACAAGCTCGAAAAAAATATAATTAGTTGACACGGTAATAAATGGGTCAAATTCAGGTTCGACACGATTAATGGGTACTGTAGATAGAAAATAATTATTTAACGAGTATTATATTTTTAAATAAGAATTTTATAATTTCTTTATAATTTTTTATAATTTTTAAATAATATTATATTAGTTGTTGTCAAATTAAATAATTTTTTATTAACACGAATATTGACTCAAACCCGACACGTGCCGAAATGACACGACACGAAAAAAACACGACAAAAAGTTACACGACACGAAATTGACCCGACCTTACACGTTTGACACCCTAGGTTTTGGTCCCTTCACTGTTTTCAATTTTGTTTCTTGTACATATAATATTATACAAATTTGTGCATTCCAATAATTTTTAAATTTTTATTCACATGAATTAACATTAGTCTAAAAAATTCATCATTCAATAAAAATGGGTTCAACTAGCGTGTCTCGTACGTCCAATCTTCACTAGTATCAAAAAACCAAACAAGATTATATCAAAATAATTTATAAAAAAAACCTAACCAAAACCACTAGACTAGCCATGACGTGGGAAAAGTCAATAGCTTAATAACGTGATTCAATATTTGTTAATTCAATGACAATAATTAATTAGATTTTTAAATTAAATATATATAGTATTATTGCTAGTTTATATTTTAGATAAATGTTATTTTTTATTTTAAAATATTAGACTTATTTTTTTTCTCATACGACTTAAATTAAAATTATTATGATGAGATTTTTTTAGAAACACATCAATTCATCACTATTACAACATAGATAATTAACTATTACATCTTTTGAATAACGCATCAATAATAAATAAACAAGCACCCTATAAGAAATTAACCTTGACCTTAACAAGGGTTAACTCATTCACCTACTAGTTGATAGAATCAAGAGTAACCGAAAAAGATTATGTTTGACAAGTTATTGCTGCAATGAGTTTTAGTAATTCATAATCGATCATTCTCCTTAATTAGATTTTCTTGGTTAGTGTTCTATTTTTCTAACTTCTTTTTATCTCATCCCCTCTATTATTTTTGTTAAAGTGAATTGAAATTGGATCTTGATATTTGAAATGGTAATAAATTGGGGTTTGAACATGGAAATCATTATATTAAAAATTGAAATTAAAATTGAAGAATTACAAATTAAGTGTCAAATTATTACTTACTACTCAATGATGATAGGTCTTATTATTATCCCATTGCCCAATCAAAGATATTAACTAACTATTGTTGGACCAGAATAGTTTCTTAAGTGTAAAAATTAATTTTTTGTCGATTTTGAGACTAAATTAAAGTGGGACATATTCGTTATTTCGAGTAAACTTTCATGGGATCGTATTCTACTGCGTGAGGAGAATAATATAGTATATTCACTTGCTCAAATCGAGTAAGAAATGAATGAGAAAATAGGCTCCAAAGTGACCATCTTGAAATGTGAGATAAAGGTTGTGCAATGTGGGATTTGATACCAATCCCACATTGGTTGAGGAAGAAACTCTACATGAACATATATAGGCCAAATTTGCTCTATGAGATTGGGTCTCAAGGGGTACCATAGTTTTATGGGTGGAACGAACACCTGCATGCCTTCAATTGTGACAAGCTCTATCTTTTTGGAGAAAATTCGTTTAATTAATTGGCGATAATTTTTGAACCAAAATTAAATTTTGGTACTTGTTATATTTGAATTTGTACTGGTTTCGAGGGTAATTTCATTCAATTCAAAATTTTGAGTTATGTCTATCAATAGAAAACAGTTACACAAGTGGTGTCTTCTGATTGTTGTATTTGTCTTTCAGGTTGTGTCTTTTAGTATGGTGGCTGTCCGAAATAGTCACCAGACTATCTATAAATACCCAAGCTCTCATTACCATTCTGCATTCATTCAT
This sequence comes from Ilex asprella, assembly GCA_023539305.1. Lineage (NCBI taxonomy): Eukaryota > Viridiplantae > Streptophyta > Magnoliopsida > Aquifoliales > Aquifoliaceae > Ilex > Ilex asprella. The sequence goes on from CM042185.1 coordinate 42,374,759, forward strand.
TCATCAGCCCATTTTAGAGTTAAGACAAACATTAGTGCATGAAATTTTAGCATTAAGGTGGTCTACATTTGGAGATTGGAGTGCTACTTCTACTCATGTGAAGATAATTGTATCCTGGGCACCAAACTCTTTATATTCCATAAGCACCGTTTATGGGGGTGAAATTTGTCTTAAGGACATAGTGTCAAACACTAGCCTTGGTCTACATAAAGTTCAATAACAGTTCATGTTCTACAACCGAGTCAGTACTTATATTGGTTTGACAAACAATTACGTGTAACTATTCTTTAAGACTATTGTAACTGTTTTGTTAATTATTCTATAACTATTTTTATATTCCGTGAAACTGTTTCGCACTTGACTGTTATTGTTTTATTCTAAGTTACACAATATTAAAATTTTCAATAACTGATTTTACTATATTTGGAATAGGACAAACAACAACTACTCGATGATGATAGGTCTTATTATTAATGTTGCTATTTATATAAAAAATATATAACATTATATAACATAGTAAAATCAAGTAACAAATAGAATTTTTTTTTTCTTTGGTTTGGCCTGGGCGCCATAAGCTACTTATTCGTGACCCGAGTCATTGAAAGAGTCTCCAAGCTCATTTGTTACATTTTGGATGTGTTCTCATAACCATGGTTAAAAAATTTAACCAAGACTTGTGTGGGGTCACAAACAACTCGGTCATACTCTAGTAGTAGCTGGTGTTTAAAGTTAGCAAATGATTTATACACATATGTGTGGTTACTTCAAGATAAATCTGCCCATCAAATTGTGGGATAAGTGGAAGCCCCATTACCTAAAAATCTGCTACTAGTAGAAGTTAAAAACATTTGACATATCATGGGAGAACCACCAATCACTCATGCAACTTGACCCCTAGCCCACTAAAGCCTTATATCAGTTAATGTTTGCTCTCTATTTAAAGGGCGAAAAAAGCAAACAAAAGAGGAGATCTAAAGAGTAGAGATCTGGAGAAAAAAGAGTTTTAGACGGTTATCAAAGGAAGGCAAGGATGATGATTAACAAAGCAGGGGAGAAAAGAAAAAAGAAGAAGAAGAAGAAGAAGAAGAAGAAGAAAGGCGGTCTGCAAAAGAAAAGAAGTCTTGAAAACAAAGAGGCTTACAAAAAATAAAAATTCTGAAATTACATTCCAGGTATAATCTCCATTTTATTTCCCTCTCTTTGATTTAATCTCTTGAATGTTCGAATGCAGTCAATGGGTTGAGAACCACAGCAATTTGGAGCAAATGTGGCCATACTCGTTCCTTCCGAAATCGCAAATTATGGGAGTTTTAAACTTCATTTCGGTGCAGCCCAAAGAAATTACAAGAGTTTCATACTCTTCACGGAATAGGCAAGAACCCCACTACCCAAGCAAAATTTCTGCGATTGTTCCATCTCTCCTCAGAAAATTTTTGCGGCGTAAAGGCGAGCACGTTACGGTGTTACAAATGTCGCCAAAAAAAAAAGAAAAAAATATCAGCCTCTGCCGCTGGTCATTGTGTGGCAATACTTCAGTTGCTCCCGCCGAAGGCTACCCACCAACTCAAGATTAGAAACAGTCCTTGACTCTAGTTGAGTTCCCTTCACCAAAACAAGAGGGCTCCATTGAAATTTCAAAACTATTTTACTAACCTCTTTGTTGCAGAAAATTAATGGCAAACACAATTCAAAAAGGGTGCAAAATCAACAAGAGTCTTGGACTCTTTCAATTTCACCCATTTTGCCTGCTCCGACTACCAAAATTTTTGTTTGCTCACCGTTAAAGAGTCTCAAACTCTTTAAAATAAATACGTACCGGCGATCCCAAACTATTTCATAAGTTGCAAATTATAGGAGTTTAAAACTCCTTTGTTTTAGTGCTGCACAAAAATTGCAAGAGTATTACACTCTTTTGTGAGATCAACAAGAGTTTTCGAATCTTTCATTAAACAACAACCTATCATGAACTAGCTGGTGTTTAAAAGGGGCAGCAAGGCATTGATCCTTTAGGAGTTCTTTTAAAAAAAATAATGGTGGAGTTTCTAACTCCTTTCAGAGCTCGCAACAAGGCCCTTTACATCAAGAATTTGAAGGAGTTTCCAACTCCTAAAATTCAAAGCTGAGCAAAAGCCTTACAATCCGCAAGATGCTTTGGGCTGAGTTGTCAAACAAGAAAATAAGTGAAAGATAATGGCAGAATTGGCAAAGAATCTAGGACTCGTTAATGCCAACGCTTTATGTCAAGGACCACCATTTTCTTTGAAATGGAGTTTTAAACTCCCCTTTTATCCACTCTCTAGAGTCTTAGAGTCTTCAATTAATTCAAACCTTGGTTTTTCTAAAACCATAGGCAAAAAAAAAAAGTTTGCGGCGAAGCAACAAAACAATGGAATTTCTAATTCCTACAACACCAATGGAGTTTTTAACTCCTTATGTTAAGGGTCTAAGACTCCTTAACTTTCAGTTTAATTTTGCGACATGGAGTTACTCCTAAGTCATAAAACATGGGAGTTTTTAACTCCTAAATTCCCTGCTAAGAGTCTTGGTCTCTTCCAAAATCATGGCGCCAGTGCGCAGATTCTTTTCTTTTATAATCCGTGGTTCCCTCAATTAAAAAATTAAAGAGTTTAAAACTCACTGATGGATGCCTTGGGTTTTTCTTAGACCCATCAAAATTTCATGCAGCGGTGAGGACGTACGTACACATCAGGAAAAAAAGAAGTGCTGAAACTGAGGTTTAAAATCAGTCCATGTTGCTGTCCATTGTCTACAATACTTGGGTTCTTTGCCAAAAGACTTGGGTTCATCCCCATTTGATTTATTACTAACCTCCTCTATTGCAGCAGCTTTGTGGCAGACCAAGAAAAATAAATAAATGGCTTGGACTCTTTTTATTTTTTGCCTTTCGCTTAGGGCAATGGAGTTTCAAACTCCTTAATTTACTGGCTCTCAAGAGTCTTAGACTCTTTAATCAAGACTCGGTTTTTTGAAAACCATATCAAAGAGTTCTAACTCTTGAGAATCTTTTAATTTTAATGGCGTGTTTCTTTCATTGTTAAAAAGATTCTCTAACTCCTTCAAACCCGTTGGAATTTTTAATTCCTCTCTTCAAATTTTAAGCATATATTATGAGCTTGATAAAAAAAATGGTAACAACAACTGGTTTTCAAAATCTATGAATAAAAAATAGTTCTTTTGGCCTTTCAAAGACCACTAAAAAGGGGTGAAATTATTCTAAGAGTTGCACATTCTTTTCAAATGCAACTCACAAATAAATTTCTTGGAGCCTTCGACTCCTTTCGACAAAGCATTGTGATCCACTTTAAAAAGGGGAGCTTGGGATACTACTAAAAATGGAAATGAGTTCCTATTTGGTTAAAGAAAGCCATCGGGTTCTACTCAAAGAGACAAAGGTTTGTCAAAAAGGCCTTTGGGTGTAGTGGAGTTTTTAACTCCTATCCCCGGCTTTAACGATTGCACTCTAATACTCTTATTTGAGTTTTAAAAAAAGAAGGAATAGTCTCTCTCTGTTGTGATTTACAAATTAGAATTGTTTACAACTCCTTACAAATTAAACCTGTTTATAACTCCTACTAGAGTGAGGACCCACATTAAGAGTTAAAAGGGAGTTTTTAACTCCTACCAAAGTGTTTAACGACACAAAAAGTCTTGGGTGTCTCCATTAAAATCGAAGCAAATAATTTTTTTAAAATTCTTTTAACAAAGGTTATCACTTCGTCACTATTTTTGGAGTTTCAAGCTCCGACAAACTAAAAATGGTTCGGAAATTAGTTTTAAAGAGTTCCTAACTCTTCGCCAATCTTTAGAGTTTTTAAACTCCTCAATGATATTTATTAAAGATTCTTTCACTCTGGATAAGTTTTGGAGTTTCGAACTCCACATAAAATTGTATCCCGTCTTAAGTCAAAATTTAAGTGAATCCAAATTCGCATAATTCCAAATTTGGGTCACTCACCCATTTCAAATCAAATCAAATTGAACATCAAATTTTGGGTCACTCACCCATTTCAAACCAAATTAAATGAGTTATTCACTCATTTAAAAACCCACTCAAATTCAAAATTCTTCATGAACTACGTCAGACTTGATTCCATTTTTTGGATACGTAGGCAGTCCAACATCTACACTGGCGTAATCGCACTTTCAAATAAATTTTAAATTCTGATTTCGAACTACGTCTGACTTAATTCCATTTTGTTTGGATACGTAGGCAATTCAACATTTACACTGGGCGCAGTCGCAATTCCAAATCAACTCCAATTAAATTTCGAAAGTCTCCGAACTACGTCAGACTTGATTCCATTTGTTGGATACGTAGGCAGTCCAGCATCTACACTGGGCGCAATTACACGCTCAAATAAATTCCAAATTCTTTCCGAACTACGACTGACTTGATTCCCTTTCGGATACGTTGGCAGTCTAGTTTAACTATGCACAGTCACAAATCCTCCACAATTAAGTGGTCCTGAAACCCATATCATTTCAAATGGTCATTTACCCATTTCAAACATAATGAACATTTTTTCCATTCAAGATCAATGGGTCATCTACCCATTGATCTTACTGAAAATAAGAATAATAATAATAATTTAATCTCACCGAACTATAAATCGACTTGATCCCGATATCGGGTACGTAGAGCGGTCTAGACAATTAACCTAGGTCTAGCCACTATCACAAATAAAACTCCCTTGTGGTGTAAATAGTAATGTGTGATAGTTTAATTTCTTGTTAGAATCAAAGGGTATTCTTTTGAAGCAAGAGATTATAGTTAACGGATATATATTATCTAGAATGGGTCTAACCTACATTTAATAAAACTCGTTTAATTATTTGTTATGTGAGTGAAGTCGTGTTCGGAAAAATATTCAATTTTTTGCCCAACAACTTCATGAGCAAGCCTCTCCTACTTAACAGTCAAGTTTAGTTGGCTGAACTAAACAACCTTTGAAAAAAGGCATACAGAAGCTGCAAAAACCTGAAAAATATAAAGGAAGGTTAGCACCATGAAGGAGACACAAAGGCAAGAAATAGAACAGACACTTACCTAAGCTAAGCCTTCCAAGATGATGTCAATAATGCCCTCATTGCCCCGAGCACCAACCTGCCCAATCTCTACAGGGAATACAAATCTCACAAGTCGTTCCCTAATGATCTGCACATCATCTAGCATGGACACCATCTTAGAATCTGGCCCTGCAGAAGCCCTTGTCAAAGAATTAGATGTATGGGGGGCAAAAGGCACGGTCGTCTGGGTAGCCTCTGGAGGGGCAGTCACCTCTGGAGTAGTAACTGGAGGAACCTCTAAAGGAATCACTGAAAAAGTTGTCTGGGGAAGAGCCACTAGAAGGGTCATCTGAGAAAGTCCCGCTAGAACATCATCCACCCTAGCCATCTTGGGTGGAGGAGTACTCCTAGTAGAATAAAAAGACTCCACCATTGTTCTGTCCACTACAGAATGGTAAAGTGTTACCCTAATAAAAAGATAAAAAAAACTGAAGGAAGCCAACATCTTCTAATTACTAGCTTTTTTGTCTTACTCTAATACTATTTGGATCTAATTTATTAGCATAATTTATTAACCTAATGATTACAACCATTAGATTGATAGAGTATTCTAAAGAATACTAACACCCACCGTCAAATAACAAATTAGATTAATAGAATAAGTCTAAATAATACTTCTCTTTATCTTAGGAATAGGAAATCAAAATAGCCTAATGTCTTTTGTAATATATATTTTTCTCTATTTTTTTAGTGAATCATTTGTACTAAAATCAGGTGGGACATATTGCTTATAAATGAATTCCTCACTAAGACGGGGTGATATGTAAGAAAATGGAAGAAAATAGTATTAAAAAGGAATTGAATTGGAAAAGAAAACATTTTACTGAATTGGATACTGGATTTTTTCTCAAATTAGATTTTTAACAAACCAACAAGTATTGTTTTTGATAAATGATTATGATTATGACAACTTGACCTATATTAAATAGCTAGAATATAACATAATTAAGATTACCCACATGTAAGGTGGAGCCAGGAATTCTTCTAAGACGGACTCGGACCCAACCCCGAACCCCACCTTGGACCTTGACTTGACTCCGACTCCGAGCCCGATCAAGACCTCGTCTTCATACCTCAATCCCGGACTGAACCCGGGCCCAAACTTGACCCCGTACTTAGACCTAACTTGGATCCGGGCCCAACCACAACCCCAACCCTATGCTTAGACTTGGACCTGACCTCGGCCTAAACCCTGGGCTTAGACCAAGATCCAGACCCAACTTTAGACTCTAGACTTGACCTTGACCCCACCTCGGACACAGACCTCGACCTTGGACCTAGAGCCGAACCTCAAATTAGGACCCCGAGCTGGGCCTAGATGGTGGTGGGTGGTGGTAGCGATGAGCGATAATAGTTGGAAATAAAATATACCATAAAATATTTAGGAATAATAACTCCTATATTGGTGGGATTAGACATTTTATGATAATGAGAATGAATTTTCATTACTGCATACCAAACATTGGAATTACCATTAATAAGTAATGGCCATTCCATTCCAATGCTTCATTACCACCAACCAAACTCAATTTGTTGTTAAGAATCTTCTTAACCAATCAAAAAACTGTAATAGAACCACACATACGAATAATCAAATTCTCTTAAGAAACTCAAAAGATTGAAAAAATACTCATACCGAACAAAATCCAAAAAAAAAAAAAGAGACATTATTTGATCTGTATCATAGTCATTTAACTGGTAGTAGGTCCCAAACTGTAATGAGATTCATTGTTAATGCAATGTTAGAGAGTAATTAGGTCAACATATAAGGTTAGTAAATAACAATACAAAAAAATTACTGTAATGTTATGCTTATTGTTAAGGAGCTACTAGCCTTAGAAGAAGATACACCGCCCCTAGCATCTCTAGAAGGAGGGTCCCTAACCTCACCTTCTCTAGGCATAAGGGTCTCGTAGTCCCTTACGGGACAGGCCCTTATAGCCTGAAGCTTCCACTCTTGATCCACTGAGAGGTTGTACCTATCATCTTTGGAAGGACCCACCTCATTGGTACCAGAGTCTTGTCCGCCACTAAAATCCACTATCTTACAAACAGGAAACGATCCTTCCAGTTATGGAAGTTGGATCGCAACCCAACAATAAAGTTTCCTCCCCTCAGAGTGAAGTAATACCAGCTGCAATTGGGTGCAAGAGTTTCACTCAAAATATGAGCAGCATAAAACTCTTCAAGGGAGGCATCCTCTTAATGCACCCTCCTCCATAGTGTAAGAAATCCCAGTAGAACACTCTAACCATTGGGCGACAAACACCCCAGCGTGAGTAAAAAATAATGAAGGATCTGGAAAATAGGAGAAGATATGGAAAACCTTAACCCCGCCTCAAGTACCTCCTCATAAATAACAATGTCCCCTAAGGAATCATCAGAGGTTGGCTCGCCCATCCCCGCTCGACGGCACAACACCGCAGGAGGAATGCAAAAAGAGAATATAATCCTAGCAATCTAAGCATCAGTGTTAAGGGAGTTAAAGATAGAGCTTACCTTAGAGCCATGATCAGTAGACATTTTACCACAATATTTGCATCATCGTGGATGAGGAGCGGCACTACCACCATTATCTCTCACCACCTGTCCAGCCCCTATCTCCGCACGTAGCTCATTCCTGACAGCTAGCCTGAATGCCTATGTTGCAGCACCTACCACCTGTGCCCAAGCTCATGTACTTGTATCTTCCCATGTGCCAACGCCAACCACGATGCCCCGAGCGACCACGACCACCTCCCGGCCAATGCCCATGGTGCCTACGCCCGCGACGCCCATACCTACCTTGCTTGTGTCTGCTTCACTCACACCACATTTACCCTCCATCACTCTTCAGTCTAACCATCTTAAGGAATGGAACAAAGGGAAAGGTTAAGGGACCTATTTATAGCCCAACCTTGGAGTTATCTGGTAGGATTGGCATTCAAGTATCCTAATTGGAGAAGGATTGACATCGAGGAGCTTTCATTCACTTTGACAGTTACCTAATTGGATTGGCATTCAAGTATCCTAATTGGAATAGGAGTGACACAGTGGAGCTTCCATTCACTTTGGCAATTAACTAATTAGATTGGCTACCCTAGTTAGAGTAGGATTGACCTTGAAAAGTTCTCATAAAGATAATCCATACCAAAAAAGAAAAAATAAGCCTAATATATATCTATTTATATCAACAGTACAACAACATAATTATACTAATCAGTTGCAATTGTCATTTAATACACCAAACAGTTATTCATGTGTTCTAATAAACCAAACAGCTACACCAAACAATTACACAAATTTATAACACCAACTCAATTTGTCATTAAGTTGTTTACATAAACTAAATGGTTGCACTATTTAGTATCGCGACATCGTTACACCAATTATATATTTCAAATTTAGAATAATGGTAAAGTTTATTGTGTAATGGTAAACTCAATTTGGTGGATATGTCATGATACTAAATATTGTAACTCTTTGATTTATGTAAATAACTGAATGACAAATTAGATTGATGTTGTAATTTTGTATAATTATTTAATGTAATTGTTTGGTTTATTAAAACACTTGAGTAACTGTTTGGTTTATTATAGCGTAATTGTAACTTATTTGTGTAATTGATTATTGTAATTGTATTATTGTAACATTGATATAAGGAGAGAGAAAAAGGAAGATAACAAGGAAATAAGGGGAGAGGGAGTGAGAGAGAGAGAGAGAAATAGGGTGAGAGAGATTAAAAAATTAAATTAAATCTTTATATATTTAAAAAAATAAATTATCAATATGAGTGAAAGAGAGAGAGAGAGAAATAGAAATAGAGAAAATAAGGAAGAGAGGGTGAGAGAGTAATGGAGAGAGAGAATGAGAGAGAGAGAGTAATGGAGTAATAAATACCCTTTTAGTCTTTTTTTTTTCAAAAAAATACACTTATGCCCAAATAAGTTTCCTTAATGTATTTTTTTGATAAATAATTCCCAACTTTTTTCAATGTTTCATGTTACTATGTTTTTTGTTTCCCATGTTACAATTTTTTTTTTCATGTTACTATTTTTTATTAAGCATGTTATTACTTTTTCAATATTACTTTTTTGGATGTTGAAAAATTGTAGACTTCTTCCTTTGGTTATGAGTTTGAATACTACTATTTTTATTTTCAATTTTGTTCAATATTCCATGTTGTTATTATTTATTTTTTTTGTTAAGCATGTTACTGTATTTGTTGAACATGTTATTATTGTTATTTTTTTAAAATATTAATATTGAATGTTACTATTATGTTTAAATGTTACTATTTTTTTGTGTTTAAATGGTATTATTTTTTGTATTTAAATGATAACATTTTTTTTTGTATTTGAATGTTACTATAGTCTTAACTTATATATAGATATAGATAGATATGAGAGAGAAAATTTTTAAATATTAGTCAAACTCCTAAAATTTACGAGCTTTTAGTTTTACTTCACTCTTAAAGGGAATGGATAATCTGATAAAATTGACAAATAATGGACTTAATAACAAATAAATTTTATTGACAAACTTAAATTCAAACAAATTTATATAAGGAGATTGACCTCCAAATTTATTTATTTTTATTGGGTGAAGGGAGAAAGAGATAGAGTAATGAGTGAAAGACGTAGAGGTGTGGTGTATATTTTATAGTGGATGGAGTTGGGGCCATTAATGAAAAGAGAGGGGGAGAGGGCAAATAGTTAGACAAAAGTAGTTTTTACCTTTTTTAATATTTGACTGTCGGTGAAAGAGTGGTGAGAGAGATGAGTTGGGCCTACTAAATTTTTTTATAAAATTGGACCAAATAAAATTATGCATAAAAAAATATTAGAAAATTTTGAAAATCGATCCCCCTATATGGACTTATTTTAGCGATCAGTCCGTCAAGGAAACTTAATTGGTTTTAAATCTATTTTTTGTCAATTTTACTATTATAACTCTTCATTGTAGAAATGTTATAAACGACGTTTATGAACACAATAACCAGTCATATACATCTCCTTCGTAATCGCTTTCAAATCCGACTACAATCTTCCAAGCCACTATGTTTTCTTATCCTAAAAATAAGAAACTGGCATTTACCAAAAATCGTTCATATTCAAATTTCAAACTCATTACATTCCATAAAATACAATTTCAATTTACTATTCCAGTTTATTTTAGACTCCATCAATAAAATATTAATATTAAATATTAATATTTAAAAAATAACAATAGTAACATACTCAACAAAAACAGTAACATGGTCACTAACATGCTCACAAAAAAATAGTGTCATGGTAAAAGTAATAACAATTAGGGATTTAATTCTATCAAAGTGGACATTAACCTTGTAACAAAGATTCAAGAGAGCTTATACATTAGTAATAAATTAAAGTATTACAGAATTCGATTTTGTTAATTATTTTGTTACGCAAGACAATCGAGTATTCATTAGCTCTGTTAATGTGGAAAAAGTTCATGTTACTATACGTGAACCGAAAAATGGAATTCAGAATTTTGATATCTTGATATTCACAATTTGTGTTGAGTATCGTAATTCAACTGTTGATTGTGTGTTACTACTCGTCATTTTATAAATTTTCAAATTGTGGATCGTATTTTCACTAAAATTATTCAAAATCTGATATCAGTGTAAAAAACTATTATCTTGTATTTTGTAAAATTAGATGTGTTGTTGAGCACAATGCTTTGATGTTACTGTGAATATTAAATTGTATGTTACATAATATACGTCTCAAGATTTATAATTGTATGTTAAAATTCACTATAATAACATTAATGTCAGTATACTAACACAACTTATCATCACAACAGACAAAGGAAAAGCACGAAACGATAATGTAAAGCATCCCCAGAGATGCCCGACCGTATTGATTAAGGTGAGCCATAGAGATACCACGTGAACCATAGAGAAATGGAGTTTCAGATCTTAAATATATCCCTTTTCCCTTTAAAATAAGAGTAAGTTTATCTTTTTGTGTGGATTTATTCTTATGGACTTAAAAACTTTCTGCCCGTGCTTGTTGACCAAATAATTGCAGGCGGTAGACCTGCCGTCCATTTTCCCAAATTTATAAGAGAAGTATAGGTGATTATGTTTATGAGTGTCAATGAGTTTTGATTGAGAAGTTCACTGCCCATTTATGGGACCATTGCAGCATGTTTAAAGAGTAAAAACCTACTTTGTGCGTGGACTACAACTAGGGCCGTCAATTTTTGACACGACACGTTAACACGACACGAATTGAACACGAAATAAATGGGTCAAACACAAAATTAAATGGGTCAATGGATAAAAATGGGTCAACACGTATAAACACAAAAAAAAGCAGGTTGAGTTCATGTCGAAATCATATCAACCCGATTTTGACCTGATTAACCCGTATATTTTAAACAAGTTAATATAATTCGACCCGAACCCGACCTACTCATTTCATACCCGTTTAACTCATTTATCCAAATATATAAAAATAACAAAAACAGGTTTTTTTCTTCATGTTTTTGATGGATTAAATCCATTTAATTGGAAATGGATGTTAAGAATTGGTTTCCTTTTGCTTCTTGTAATTCTTTAAATTTTATTCAATAAAATCTTTTGATTTTTTTAAAGTTGTTAAACAAATAGAATTTGATATATGGGTTAAACAGATCGGGTTAAACAGGTTAAGCATGTTAACATGTCGTGTTATGTGTTAACTCAAACCTGACATGTTTATTAAACATGTTTATTAAACGTGTTAAACATGTCAGGTTCGGGTAACACGTTTAATAGCCAGGCCAGGTTAGTGTTTACATATTTCGACACGTTTATTAAACATGTCAGGTTTGTGTTTAAAATTTTTTGACACAAACCCGACACAAAATGACACGACACAACACGTTTGACACCCCTAATTACAACCATGTATCGACCCAGACCCGGGTCCAAAACAAGGCCTAGGCAACTTGAAGGAGGTCATTTTCAGCCTAGTCCCCACATTTTTGGACTGGCCCATGGCCATCCCTGATTGCAACAAATTAAAATGGAAATGACTTTCCTCCATTTCACCGTGGGATTTTCTTTGCCTTAGATGCGTAATGAGTAAGATTGGGAATGAATTGTATCATGTGGAGCTCATTTCATATTTAAGTCATATCATATAAAAATTTGTTTAATTCATGTTCGACTCATATATAACTATGTATATTTCAATTTGTATTGTGTGTATATCATATTTAATCAGTCTATATAAATTTAACAAAAAATAAAGACCAAGTTGTTCATCACAAGTCCATTAAGTATAAATCTTAATTCATTAAGGGTGCGTTTGGAATAACTTATGAAATCCAAAAAATACTTTTTTAATAAATGTTTATCAAAAGTGTTTATAAGAAAAACTCTTTTATTAAATAAGTATTGTTTGGATATTTAAAATTTAAAGTACTTAAATTAATATATTTTATAAAAAGTACGTTTGGATGTGAAAACATTTATTTGGGTCACAATTGTTAATAGTATTAAATACACATATACAAACATACACTACACATATAATGATATAAAAAACCAAAGCCCATTACAACCAGCTGAAGAACCACCCATAAACCGGTGGAAAGACCGTTGAAACCAGTTGAACAGAACCGAGAAACTCCAAGAGCAGGGAGCTATGCAGGCCAAATAAAGACCAGCTGTAAATCCAGCAGAAACCAGTTGAACAAAAGGCCCAAAAATGACCAACTGCGATGAAAATGACGCGAGGAACCCAGCTGAGATGGACCATGGAGGACCAGCTGAAACCGATAAGGAAGTTATAGAAATCAGCTAAAAAAAACCAGCACCAGCAGCAACTAGGGATGTCAATGGACCGGGGGAAAACGGGTATTCGTCCAAACCCGCCCCGTTTGGACCGGGGATGGACTATACGTATTGGACGGTGGACGTATACGGGGATACCCGTATAAACCCGCACGGAGATGGAGGCGGGGATGGACTAACCCTTACCCCCGCCCCGTACCCGCCCCGTCCCCGCTACCCGCAAAAAAATATATATATATAAATATATATTGACTTGATTGAGATAATTTTACCACCATTATGTTGCTTTGGACATTTATTTGTGTTTTATTCAAATGTATAGTATTTTGAAGTAGTATTTTGGACATTTATTGTTTGTGTTTTATTCAAATATGTTATGTTATATTATGATGTGTTAGATTACTTAGAATGTTGTTGGATTATTTAAAATATTGGATTTAATTAGTTTGGGCTTGAGCGGGTACGGGGGAAGCGGGGACGGGGACGGGGATTA
>CM042185.1:42388231-42426009 GCA_023539305.1 Ilex asprella
GCCCCACCACCAACCACCGATTGATACTACAATTGTCCACCGCCACCATCCACCATTATCGTCATATCATTTCTATATTTATTATTACTACCATCATCATCCCATTACCATCGTCGCCCACCATCAACACCTACCATTGCCGCCAGCCATTGTCACCTACTATCATCGCCAACCACTGTCACCACCACAACCCAACACCACTATCGTCGACCCACCACTGCCACTACCAATCACTATCATCATCGCCCACCACCACCATCGTCGTCACCCACGGATGCCCCTACCACTATCGTTACCCAAAACTCTCCGTCACCATCACTATAGCCACTTATGACTGTCACCACCACCACCACAGTCGTCGCCACCCACCACAACCATCACCATCTCCTACCACCACCACTACTACCGCTCACCCCCATACAACTGATGCTTAAATTCTTTTTTCTTTTCTCTATGTTTAGAATTTGATTTTAGATGTGAATATAAGTAGGTATATTGTTGACCATTTTTTTTATTACTCTGTGACTTCAGGTATGAGCAATAACTAGTAAATAAATAAGTTCAAAACATAATCCTTGCATAATTAAACAAAAACATTAACAACAATAATAAAGATATATAGATTTATGCCTCTCATGTGCCTTGATTATCTTGAATTAGGGATGAGGATTCCTAAATTCTAATAGAGATATATATATCTTTATAGAGATAGATATTTATATATAAACGTAACGGGTCTAGTGAGGCGGGGCAAAAAAGGGATAAATTTAAGTCCACTCCGCATCTATCCTTGTTAGGATTTATATGGGTATTTTTGTATGCGTTCACCATCTAATATATATAGTTCATTCTTGATTCAAACAGAATGAATTTAGACATATTCCCATTTTTCTCTAATTCACTGCATCCCTAGGTACAACACACGATGCTGTTACAAAAACAGCACCATTAGGACATCGTATTTCCTGGATACAATGTCGCTTTGGTACTGATTTGGGAAGAATACCCTGTGTTATACAAAAAGAGGAGTTGAACCCATTTATATATGGATCCGGTTGGCTTTAGGTACCTGCCGGTCATAAATAACACGTGTATGCCAAGGATTGGATCAAAAAGTTCATGGAACGTCATTTTATCTCATACTAAGGTTGTATCCTCAACTTATAAAAACACTTTTTTTTTTGTCATTTTATCTATTTTTATATAATGATCTAAAATTCATTTCAAACACTTTTTTTTTTTGGCTAAAAACATTAGATTCTATGCACGACCTCTAATGCCAAACAAGTCACATCAACATATCAACACACTTAAATACTAAACAATCTTATTAATTTACATCTACCACTTTTTTCCCTCTCTTTATTTTAATTTTAAATTACATAATTAAAACTAAATAAATTACTATTTAAAATACAAATATTGTAAAATTAATATTCATTTTTTGGTATTATATAATGTTTTCAAACACAAGATTATCGCTAGTCCCTTTATCTCAGGGGTAAGACTTCCATGTTAAAGAGGTATTCTATTGAAGCTTATTACACTTTTTAGTCAAAATATAATTTTTTAAATTAACATGAATCAAGAAACATTGAGAATCAACCTTAAAATTTTATAATAAATTTTACCAAAAAAATTATATCCTAAAAAAAAAAGAAGACATAAATCACACTGCAATACCCATACATAACTTTTTTGATGCCTTAATTACCATGCGCAAGACATGTTTCTAATGTCAAATATCCAAATGGCTGTTATATGCTACCTTGTTCAGATTGATCACTCTCTTCTTTGTTCGAGCAAGATCATTAACCAGCCTCCCCCCCCCCCCCAAAAAAAAACACACACACACACACACACGCCCCACACTATCCAAGATCATTAACATAGTTCACAGTATCGGACGATTCAAATAGAAGTGCATGCCGTTTTACTAGGGTAATTAGAATATAATCCACAACTGGATTGAAGCAAGCATTAAGGGATCCCATGGTATAAAGCTAGACTGAAGGTTTTTGAGCAAAACAACTATCCAGTTTTATGTACCCAACAGCATTAGACATAATTTCTGGGTTTAAGGAAAAGAAAATAAAAAGTTTGGGCATTGTTAAGTTGTTCCAGTACTAGGGAGGAAAAGTGATGGTTGGCTTCCACCAACAGTAACTCAACCAAACATTGCCCACCATAAATCATCAGCACCAAGCTGCTTACACGCAAAAAAAGTTTGTGCTTTCAGGAAAGGTTTTGTTGGTTACAGCAGGATTAAAGCTATGTGGCTGTCATAAATTGAATCTCTCGACGCCTTACGATTAAGCATGAACATATAATCAACTCATGGGCTAGCGTATAAGATTAGGACAGAAGAGAAATAATTCAAAAAATGTATATCATTGATTGATGGGGGGAGCGATGCAATTTTAATGATTCTTCCATCTTCAATTATCAAAAAATTCCTACTTCAAGACACCGAGTTGAAATCCTTGCACAAAATGATGATAGGGAATCTGTGGGCACTTGCATCAAGTTCTGCAAAAATCTGATAATCTTCAATGACTAGGCCATGAAGAACAAGGATTCACTTCATAGCATTGATATTGACTGCAACCGGCTCTGAACAGTATGGACAATTCCCAAACAGAACATCTAATGACCTGCAATATAAGAATGCTTAGGGACAATACATCTAGCTGTGAATGTAGGAGAAGGTGAGGAAATCCAAGTTAAGGTAAATTATTGACTCAGCAGTAATGGGGACACAAAGAAATCACCGTTTCTAAGTGGATAGAACAAGCACAAACATGAATCCACACAAAGAACAAGAAAACTCCCTAGAAAGATATATTATTGAATGAATCAACTCGAAGTAGATTATTTGGATCGTGAAGAACGTTGCACATTCAAAGTGCAACGAAAAGTGGCAAAATAACGTGGACCCAAGACTAGTAGAATATTCTAGATTATTAGTTGCCTAATGGATGTCGATTTTCATAAATACTATTCGACAAGTGTTTTTAATGGATTTCACAAATTTCCTATTAAACTTTCCTATTTCTATTAAGCATTTATTTTTAGTGACATCCTTATAATTAGGGATTTAATTCTGTTTAGGAAATATTTTTCATGCTCCAAATAATCTGTTGCGATTCGTTCTACATCAATTATGAGATCGCCATGTCACATGCAAGTTGGACCAGTCACTGCTAATACCAGCTTCATTTTGGATTCACGAGCCAATTTTTTACGAACAACTCTCCTTTCCATAACACATCCAAGAAATTCTTATACCATTGAACTCAAGTGTATCAACAGAAAGGGAGAAAATACTTAGGATTATCGAAAGAGAAATATTGATTATCAAAAGAGAAACATTGATTATCGAAGGAGAAACATAAGCCATTGGACAATAGGGGCATAAAATCAAGAACTATACATCTTCAAATCTATGGCAAAAGGGGTGCAAGTATCGTTTTTCTATGAGGTTATGCATGCTTAAGCTTTGACATTTGGGGAATATTTAGAAAACTATGTCATCCAGAAAAGGGTGGGGGGCACAACGATCCAAGGAAATCAGTGATAAATTGTATCTCAAAAGAAAATTAGCCACAAGTATTCAATGATCAAAACCTTTCATTAGAAATTGAAGGGAAAAGGCAAATTTCCCGAATTGTAGTAGAAATCTGCACTCTAAATCCCCATCCAGAAAAAAACAAAACACACCAACACCTGTCGAGGAGATGCCTGAAGTCTAAATCTAATGCACTAATAATGAAAAAGGACAATAAGCAAGCCAGCACTGGAATAGGGATGGGGAAGATAACAGTTGAGACAAATTCATATTTGAGTATAGAGATTGAACATGATCAACAAACTTCGTGAATTGCACCAAAAGATTCATAATGAGTGCTGCTTTCTGAAAAAAATCAGGGTGGTTAGTCCTACTCATCTGCACGTGTGACATGCTACCATAGACAACGGATACAACCAATCACAGTTTTACAACCTCCACGGCACAAAAAATGCCACAAATACAATAGACAACTTAGATCATTCATTCATACCTTCCAAAAAAAAAACTTAGAATCATTGTCAACTTCTCACATAATAAGAAGAGAGATATGAAGAAGTAAACATACTGCCTAGTTGTAGTGATGGAACACAGCCAATCCCCAAGACAAACGCTATGGAAAGCTCTACTGCAGTCATCATTATCACAGGTGTAATCAGTTCCACTCCCACTCTTAGCTCCAAGTTCATCATCTATTAACACGAACCAGTCAATCATATGCCCATGATAAATAAGCCAGGTTACTTTGAATGATATATCATAGAAATTACCAATGGGAAGATATTGTGCATAACAAATTCCACATTCATTTTCCTGATCATTCCTCTCGACATCCGGAGGTCCTGGAAGTTGAGTCTCCAGTACACTAGAAAGATTTTCAAGGAATAGTTTGTCTTTTATCCTGTTGTGCATAAAAATTATAGATATGATAAAAGAAATTTCCAAGAGGACATTATTAGTAAAATGAACTTTCTAGTAGAACTATTCCATGTATAAGATGGTGACAAACTTACTCCAAGAGGAGGTTGCTTGAACAGCATCGAATCTCAGATAGTATGATCTATCTTGATATCCAAAAAACTGTGAAGTATAATTTTAATGTGAAACCGATCCAGCTACAACATATTATTAAATTGAAACTATGCAAGATATGCCAGTCAATGATATCGTTTTCCACATTAGCACCAGCAATGGGAGACCCTGCGTGTCCCTTGATAATGCTACCTAATGATTTGCTTAAAGCTTTCCATGAGAAATTCTACCAAAACAATGAAGACATTGCTTGATCTGTCTTTGCAGATAAACATCCAGTCACTTCCCAAGCAAATTGATGATAGGCAGCCTTTATAACAATGGTTAATCTCATTATCCACACAGTTGAGGGACATAAACCTAATATACTTCATCCCAATACTGTTACCTGTACGTCCCAATCTAATAATAAAGGCAGACTAATCATCATAATTGAAAATCAAAATGCTGCACGAACACGCAGAAAAGGGATTTGCAAGTATACCATCCTTTCCAGTTTCTCCTCCATGTCTTTCTCAACAAGTTGACCTTTGGATCTGAACCCATAAATCGACACCTACCACAGCTTAAATACCATTACTATCAACATAAGCTAGCAGCAGTAATGATTAACAACTGAGATGAATCCGTACTCAGGTAAAGATCTCGGATCATTGGCATTTATAGACAACATGACAAAGCAATCATTCCCTGTGAAAGAAAAGCAAACTATGATTAGTTTGTGCGTGTGTGTGTGAGACAGACAGAGAAAAACTCCACACATTCAATTTAGCAATCAATCACCTATGTTGATTTGACGATATGATGTAGCACGACATGATGGTTTTGGATCAACAACCCAGAGAGACTGGTCAATATCATCCAAAATAGACCAGAAATCCTGAAGCTTCTCCAGATGCTAGTTAAAGTGATAAGGAGTAGACATCTTTTAGTAAAAGAAATGGACTCGTGTATAAAACCTATTAGTAAAACAGAAAGCAACTCAAGTGGCAAAAAACAACAGCAAGGGAACATAATAATAGAAAGAAAAAGAAATGCAGATGAGGGAAAGCCGACATTTACTGCCCAGGGGACTAGCCTCAAGTACCTGTTGGAATTGCTGAACAACATCCTTCAATCTCAAATTTATTGACCATTCCAAGTCAAAAATATAAGGAACATCCTGAAGGATAAAAAAAACAGTATTTTGGTCTGAAATGTAAGCATTCAAGTAAAGAAGAGAATATAGGCAACTAACCGCTGACACAGAAGGTGGAAATTTAGGATAGGTTTTATCCAACAAAATCTCCATAACGTGTGTTCTTCCTTTCTTGTCTCTGGCACTCAAAAAATAGAAGCCTCAAGCCCATCAATCCAACCATCCAGTGAAAGAAGCATGAACAGAAAATGAAGGATGACATATAAGGAGAAGAGACTCATTCAAATACTGCAAAGTTGGAGAACATCCTTCTATTGTTACTTACATGTACAATCTATTTTTTCCTCAATCTAATATGGTATGATTTATACTATGATAGACATCCAGGCACAATTTGTGAGCAAAAAAAAGAAAAAAAGCTTATCTGTATTATGGTCCTGCCTTTGAGACTCAATTTGCCTCCTCTCTATTCGTGTTTGATTTCTTGTCTCCACACAGTAATCAAAGACAAAAATTATCTCCTAACATACTTTGGTGATAACATCTCAATCTTCAGCTAATAGTTTAAGGCTCTCCAAACAGCCAAGATAAAATATATAAAAATATAGTGTTAACCATTATTACACAAGTATACTCTATCTTACAAAGCATTTTCTACTGTGTGATCTACTTTGTATTGATCCTAAAAGAGACGCCTGCTTTTCCCAATGCTTCCACAATTGATGTCTCAATGATTCTGAGTTTTATTTTTATATTTCTTAACCATATAGCATTTTTCATTTTCTTCTAACTAGCACTTGATTAAGAGGAAAATATGATATAGTCCAATCACACCAATAGCTCTTTGAAAATATGGAATCTGTTAAGTTTAGAAAAGTAACACAATGGTAGAGACAAAGAGAGAAGTCAAAAAACATTAACCTAACTCTCATACATCACTTGTATTTATAGTTAACTCACAATAATAAGAATTACACATACACCCTCTTACTATTAACAATTTACACATACTACCTTAATATTCTTAACACTCCCCCTCAAGCTGGACTATATATATCATATAATCCAAGCTTGGAACAAATCGCTATAAGACGTGTACGACTCAATACCTTGGTAAACATATCTGCAAGCTGATCTTCAGATTTCACAAATAGAGTTGTAATTTTTCCAGCAACTATTTTGTCCTGAATAAAGTGACAATCAACCTCAATATGTTGGGTTCTCTCGTGAAACACCGGATTGACAGCGATATGGATAGTTGTCTGGTTGTCACAGAACAGCTGTAAAAGAAGTTGAACTGGAATTCCAATTTCCTGGAGAAAATTTAGTAGTCAAGTCAACTCACTCGTCGTATGCGTCATTGCCCTATACTCAGCCTCAGTACTAGATCTTGCTACCACAAATTGTTTATTACTTTTCCATGAGACAACGTTACCTCCTAAGAAAGTACAATAACCAGTAGTTGATCTCCGATCAGAAAGAGATCTAGCCCAATCATCACCTAATAAACCTTCCACTCTAAGATGTCCATTAGCTCGATATAACAGTCCAAGTCCAAGAGCACATTTGAGATATCGCAGAATAGGAGTAACTGCCTCCCAATGTGGTCCTCTAGGACACCTCATGAATTGACTTACTATACTGACTGCATAGAAAATATCCGATCGAGTAATAGTGAGATAATTGAGCTTCCCAACCAATCTGCGATACCGACTCGGATTCTTAAACATTGCACCATCATCCATCAAAAGTTTTTATTCAGATCCATAGGAACATCAACAGGTCTGCCACCCAGCAAACCTGCTTCCTCTAGCATGTCAAGTACATATTTCCTCTAGAATAAACAAATACCCTGTTTAGATCGAACCACCTCAATACCCAAGAAATACCTGAGTTTTCCCAAATCCTTAGTATGAAATCGATCCTGCAAGAATATTTTTAACTTGGCAATCCTCTCAGAATCATTTCCAGTAATCACAATATCATCTACATAGACCACCAATAAAACATATCCAACATTTGTTTGTCTATGAAACACAGAATGATCTGTCTGACATTGAAGAAGACTAAACTCTAAAATTAAATCTGAAAACTTACCAAACCATACCCTCGGTGACTGCTTTAAACCATACAAAGATTTCTTTAACCAACATATACTCTTACCATACTCCCTCTGAGCAGTAAACTCAGATGGCTGCTCTATGTATACCTCTTCAACCAAGTCACCATGTAAGAAAATATTCTTGACGTCAAACTGAAACAAGGGCCAATCAAGATTAGCAGCCAAAGAAATTAAGATACGAAAAGAGAAAATTTTGGCAACAGGAGAGAAAGTTTCCTCCTAATCAACACCATAAGTCTGAGTAAAACCCTTTGCAACAAGTCGGACTTTAAGACGCTCTATAGAACCATCCGACTGAAATTTAACAGTATACACCCAACGACAACCCATAGTTCGTTTACCAAGAGGTAAAGGAACGAGATCTCAAGTTCCATTATGATGTAAGACATCCATCTCATCCTCCATAACTTTCCTCCAACCCGGATCAGATAATCCATCCTGTAAACGCTTAGAAATAGATATAGTAGATAATTGAGAGGTAAAACAAGAGAAGGCAGGAGACAAGACATCATATGAAACAAAATGAGCAATAAGATGATTAGTAACACACGAACGAGTACCTTTTCGAATAGCCATAGGTAGAGAGTCTAAATTACCTGATGGACCAAGATCATCAGATGACAAAGAAGACGATACGGGCTCCTCAGTTGATGGTCGAGGATGGCGAGAATATACACGAAGAGGTAAAGTAGATGGTAACACAGTGGGCAGTAAAATATCTAAAGATGATGAAAGAGATGGTGGTACAAGAGATAACCCAAAGTCCAGATCCAAAAGCTGAGAAGGTGCTGAAAAATATGGAACATATTCCTCAAACATAACATTGGCACTAGTAAAGTTTCGTCACAGAGAAAGACTATAGCAACGATACCCTTTCTGTGTGTGGGAATGACTAAGAAATACACAATTGGTAGCTCGAGGGTCTAGTTTATCAAATCCAGGACCCAAATTATGAACATAACAAACACATCCAAAAATCCTAGGAGTGAGAGAAAATAAGGGCTTACCGGGAAACAGGACAAAATATGGACTTTGCCTATTTAACACAGAGAATGACATACGATTAATAAGGTGACAAACAGTAAGAACAACATCATTTCAAAAATATCGAAGAATATTCATCTGAAATAACAAGGTACGGGTGACTTTCAACAAATGACGGTTCTTGCGTTCAGCAACACCATTATGTGGAGATGTGTAAGCACAAGAAGTCTGATGCATAATATCAGTTTTACTAGGGTAAGCTGAAAAAGGATCAGATTTATATCCCGAACATTATCGGAATGTAAAATACGTATACGACAACCATACTGAATTTTTATTTCCTTATGAAATGTCTCAAATATAGAGAATAATTCAGACCGAGTTTTTATCAAAAATAACCAAGTCACACGAGAATATTTATCAGATGAAATATTCTTTATTGGACCCTATACATCAGAATGTACTAATTCAAATAGACTAGACACACGATTATTGACTCTAGATTGAAATGACACACGGTGATACTTACTAAGTTGAAAAGCTTCACAAGGCAAAGACGACACATGATTAAGGTTAAAAACTTAACGTTTCAGATTCTGGAGAGAAGAATGACCAAGACAGCAATGTCATTGAAAATGAGACAACGAGGTCTGTAGAGCCCAGGTAGGTGAATCAAAGTCAAGGTAATATAGACCACCAGCTTCATGTCCCGTACCAATCTTCCTCTTCGTCTTGAGATCCTAAAAGACACAATAAGAGGGATAAAAGTCACAGAACAATTGAGAGAACGGGTAATCTTGCTAATGGAAAGTAAGCTAAAAGAAAACTGAGGAACAAATAACACAGAAGATAGGGATATATCAGGACTCAAGTGAGTAGTCCCCAGACCTGAAACTTTAGAACAAGTATCATTAACAAGAGTAACACTACGTGTAGAAGTAACAGACTGATAAGTAGAAAAAACATCAGACCTACCAGTCATGTGGTCAGAAACGCTAGAGTCTATGATCCAGGGATTGCGAATGGAGGACAATAAACAAGTGGAAGCCTAACTGGGCAAAAGTAACGGTAGGGGTTTAAAACAACTTAAACCCGGTGACTCGGGTATGGATTAGGGCTTTTATCCAAGCCCGTGAAGTCGAGTCAAGACTTTTTCTCGGGTCCGGACCTTCTCTTCTTCGCAACTAGGGTTTCAAGACTTTTTCTCGGGTCCGGACCTTCTCTTCTTCGCAACTAGGGTTTCAGTAAACCCTAGTCTCCACTGTACCTCGACCACTTCGACGACTGCGCCTCGACCACCATGTCGAACGACAGACCACCACAATGGACGCACCATCACGGCGCTACACCTCGACGAAAAAGTGAACAATACACCACCACAACGAACACACCACCACCAACGACGACAACGATGATCAACAGTAAAAAAGCACCACCACTAGCGACAACACCACCACCACTGTAGCTTCGACGATCAACGACCACCACTGTATCTCAGACAATCAATAGTACACAACAACAAATAGGATTAGTTTATTTTTAACCATATTTAGGATCAAACTTGCTCTGATACCTTGTTAAGTTTAGAAAAGTAACATAATGGTAGAGCCAAAGAGAGAGGTCAAAAAATATTAACCTAACTCTCATACATCACTTTTATTTATAGTTAACTCACAATAATAAGAATTATACATACACCCTCTTACTATTTACAATTTATACATACTACCCTAATATTCTTAACAGATTCGACTCTTTGTTTAGCTTTATAATTTAGAAATTCTGAGATTATTGACGAGCAGAGCCAAAGAATGTAAATGCCTTCCCAAAGCAACCACTTGAAAAGCTCCTTTTCATATTAAAGAGTACCTCTGCTCAAAAGTAAATCCCTTCTATCCAAGTAATGGACGCATAAAATCAGCTTAGCAGATTAATTTTATTTCAAGCGATGTCTTATTAGGGCACTTGTTCGTCCTTCGCCCCATAAAATAAATATATTAGAACCTGAAGTACCAAAACATATACTGCCTTTCCTTTCAAAGAAAATCGTCAAGCCCATTCATTGACACTTGTTTGGCCGTCTTAAAGCCAAATATAAATGTTCATGAAAATAGTATCAGACCAAAAAAAGGTAAAATCCCTGAAATCTGAAGTCCTGATAAAACATGTAAGGCATTGTTAAGTTTAGAAGATTAACACAACATTAGAGAGAAAATGAGAGAGGTCAAGAACTTAACCTGACTCTCATACATCACTTGTATTTATAGTTAACTCACAATAATAAGAATTACACATACTACCCTAACATTATTGACAATTTACATATACTACCCTAATACTCTTAACACTCCCCCTCAAGCTGGACTACATATATCATATAATCCAAGCTTGGAACAAATCACTGTAAGACGTGTACGACTCAATGCTTTAGTAAACATATCTGCAAGCTGATCTTCAGATTTCACAAATGGAGTCATAATCTCCCCAGTTACTATCTTGTCCCGAATAAAGTGACAATCAACCTCAATATGTTTGGTTCTCTCGTGAAACACCGGATTGGCAGCGATATGGATAACTGTTTGGTTGTCACAAAACAACTGTAAAAGAAGTTGAACTGAAAATCCAATTTCCTGGAAGAAGTGTAGTAGCCAAGTCAACTCACTCGTCGTGTGCGCCATTGCCCTATACTCAGCCTCAGCACTGGATCTTGCCACCACGGATTGCTTCTTACTTTTCCATGAGACAACATTACCTCCTAAGAAAGTACAATAACCAGTGGTCGATCTCCGATCAGAAGGAGAGCCAGCCCAATCAGCATCTGAGAAACCTTCCACTCTAAGATGTTCATTAGCTCGATATAACAGTCCAAGTCTAGGAGCTCGTTTGAGATATCGTAGAATACGAGTAACTGCCTCCCAATGTGGTACTCTAGGACACCCCATGAACTGACTTACTATACTGACTGCATAAGAAATATCCGGTCGAGTAATAGTGAGATAATTGAGCTTCCCAACTAGTCTGCGATACCGACCCGGATTCTCAAACAATGCACCATCATCCATCAAAAGTTTCTGATTCGGATCCATAGGTACATCAATCGGTCTGCCACCCAACAAACCTGCTTCCTCTAGCATGTCAAGTACATATTTTCTCTGTGATAAACAAATACCCTATTTAGATCGACCCACCTCAATACCCAAGAAATACCTGAGTTTTCCCAAATCCTTAGTATGAAATCGATCCCGCAAGAATATTTTTAACTTGGCAATCCCCTCAGAATCATTTTCAGTAATCACAATATCATCTACATAAACCACCAATAGAACATATCCAGCATCTGACTATCTATGAAACACAGAATGATCTGTCTGACATCGAAGAAGGCCAAACTCTAAAACTGCATCTGAAAACTTACCAAACCATGCCCTCGGTGACTGCTTCAAACCATACAAAGATTTCTTTAATCGACATACACTCTTACCATACTCCCCCTGAGCAGTAAACCCAGGTGGCTGCTCCATGTAGACCTCTTCAACTAAGTCACCATGTAGGAAGGCATTCTTAACATCTAACTGAAACAAGGGCCAATCAAGATTAGCAGCCAGAGAAATCAAGATACGAACAGAGGAAATTTTGGCAACAGGAGAGAAAGTCTCCTCATAATCAACACCATAGGTCTGAGTAAAGCCCTTTGCAACAAGCCGGGCTTTGAGACGCTCCACAGAACCATCTGGATGAAATTTAATAGTATACACCCAACGACAACCAACAGTTCGTTTACCAGGAGGTAAAGGAACGAGATCTCAAGTCCCATTATGATGTAAGGCATCCATCTCATCCTCCATAGCTTTCCTCCAACCCGGATCAGATAATGCATCCTGTAAACACTTAGGAATAGATATAGTAGATAATTGAGAGGTAAAACAAGAGAAGGCAGGAGACAATGCATCATATGAAACAAAATGAGCAATGAGATGATTAGTAACACACGAACAAGTACCTTTTCGAAGAGCAATAGGTAGAGAGTCTAAATTACCTGATGGACCAGGATCAGCAGTCGCCAAGGAAGACGGCACAGGCACCTCAGTCGATGGTCGAGGACGGCGAGAGTACATACGAAGAGGTAAACTAGATGGTAACACAGTGGGCAACGGAATATCTGAAGATGATGGAAGAGACGGTGGTACAAGAGATGACCCAAAGTCCAAATCCAAAGGCTGAGAAGGTGCTAGAAAATATGGAACAGATTCTTCAAACGTGACATCGGCACTAATAAAGTATCGTCGCATAGAAAGACTGTAGCAACGATACCCTTTCTGTGTGCGGAAATAACCAAGAAATACACATTTGGTAGCTCGAGGGTCAAGTTTATCAAACCCAGGACTCAAATTGTGAACATAACAAACACATTCAAAAACCCTAGGAGTAAGAGAAAATAAGGGCTTACCAGGAAACAGAACAGAATATGGACTTTGCCCATTCAACACAGAAGATGGCATACGAATAATAAGGTGACAAGCAGTAAGAACAGCATCACTCAAAAAATATCGAGGAATATTCATCTGGAATAACAAGGCACGAGTGACTTCCAACAAATGACGATTCTTGCGTTCAGCAGCACCGTTTTGTGGAGATGTGTAAGCACAGGAAGTCTGATGAATAATGCCAATTTTACTAAGATAAGCTGAAAAAGGATCAGATTCATATTCTCGAGCATTATCAGAACGTAAAACACGTATACGACAACCATACTGAGTTTTTATTTCTTTACGAAATGTCTCAAATATAGAGAATAATTCAGACCGAGATTTCATCAAAAATAACTAAGTCACGCGAGAATAGTCATCCACAAATGATACAAAGTAAGGATATTTATTAGATGAAATATTCTTTATTGGACCCCATACATCAGAATGTACCAACTCAAATGGACTAGACACACGATTATTGACTCTAGGCTGAAATGACACACGATGATGCTTACTAAGTTGTCAAGCTTCACAAGACAAAGATGACACACCACTAAGACTGGGAACTTGACGCTTCAGATTCTGGAGAGAGGGATGTCCAAGACGACAATGCCATTGAAAAGGAGACAAAGAGGTCTGTAGAGCCCGGGTAGGTGAATCAAAGTCAAGATAATATAAACCACCAGCTTCATGTCCTGTACCAATCTTCTTCTGCGTCTTGAGATCCTGAAAGACACAATAAGAGGGATAAAATGTGACAGAACAATTGAGAGAACGGGTAATCTTGCTAATGGAAAGTAAACTAAAAGGAAACTGAGGAACAAATAACACAGAAGATAGAGACATATCAGGACTCAAGTGAGTAGTTCCCAGACCTGAAACTTTAGAACAAGTGTCATTAGCAAGAGTAACACTACGTGTAGAACTAGCAGACTGATAAGTAGAAAAAACATCAGACGCACCAGTCATGTGGTCAAAAGCGCCAGAGTCTATGATCCAGGGACTACGAGTGGAGGACAATAAACAAGTGGAAGCATTACCTGACTGGGCAAAAGTAGCAGTGGAGGGAGACAGGATAGCGTGACTGGACACGAATTGAGCATACTCCTCTCGTGTAATAGTAACTAACCCAGTGTCTTGCTTGGGTTCCATAAGTGCAGCAAATAGACAAAGAAAATCACTAGATCATTGAACCGGGCCAAATAAGTTCACTAAACCATTGAACCGGACCAAAAGAGACCACTGAACCGCTGAACCGGAGCAATAAGTCCACTGGACCACTAAACCGGAGACAAAACAGGTGGAACCGGCCAAAAATTGATTGAACCAGAGGATGGAAGGCTGCTAGAGTACTGAACCGGACCGGATGGAGCCCCTGGACCACTGAACCGGACTGGCTGGGGCTCCTGGATCGCTGAACCGGGCCTGCTGAAGCCCCTGGATCGCTGAACCGGGCCGGCTGGAGCCCCTAGATCGCTGAACCGGGCCGGCTGGAGCCCCTGGATCGCTGAACTGGACCAGCTGAAGCTCCTGGATTGCTGAACCGGGACGGATGGGACTCCTGGATCGCTGAACCGGACCGGATGTGGCTACTGGACCGATGAATCGGACCGGTCGAGCTTCTGGATCGCTGAACCGGACTGGGTCGAATTTCTGGACCGTTGAACTGGGTCGGGTCTTGGGCTGGACTTAAAAGAAAACCCGTTGAATCCGGGTCTGGTATCCAACCCATTGGTCTTCTTTTTCGTTGATTAAGGTTTCTGTAACCCTAATCGCGACTGCGCCTCATCACCATGACAGCCCACCACGACACAACACCACCAAAACGAACACCAAACGACGACGAGAAGGAGGACCACCTCCACTGTTAGCGACAAACGACGACGAGAAGGAGGACCACCTCCACTGCTAGCGACACACCACCAGTGCCACGATACCACCACCACCACTGCAACGACACCACCACAGCACCCCACAGCCACCACAGCAACGACAACAGTGGCTCTTACCAACAATGCCACTACCACCACCACAGCAACAGTACCAACACCACAACAACGACGGCAACGGTGATCAACAGTACCATAACCACTACGGTACTTATTAATTAATTAATTTAGAATATATATTTATGATCGTCATGCTCTGATACCATGTTAAGTTTAGAAGATTAACACAACATTGGAGAGAAAATGAGAGAGGTCAAGAACTTAACCTGACTCTCATACATCACTTGTATTTATAATTAACTCACAATAATAAGAATTACACATACTACCCTAAC
Source organism: Ilex asprella (assembly GCA_023539305.1). Taxonomy (NCBI): domain Eukaryota; kingdom Viridiplantae; phylum Streptophyta; class Magnoliopsida; order Aquifoliales; family Aquifoliaceae; genus Ilex; species Ilex asprella. The sequence continues at coordinate 42,403,829 of CM042185.1, forward strand.
ACTATTGACAATTTACATATACTACCCTAATACTCTTAACAGGCATAAGTAACATGTTGATTCTTCTTCTGTGTAAAAAATTGTATATAATGCTGGCTGCAGCCAATCTTACATGATGCGAAAGCTGAGAAAGGTTAGATCTTCACCCAACCTCACCAGATGTTCCCATCCAACCTCTTCTATCTGTATGATCATCAAGTTGAGGATTTAAAGTGCTTTCCACTACTTGCAAAAGCACAAACAAATGAACAAGTATCACAATTTTCCTTGAAGACATCTATGCGCAATCAAGCCAAAATTATGGACAAATTTATGTCACAGATGAGTTAACAGCTAAAAATTAGTACAATAACTTGGTGCAAGCAACTGAGAGTCTTATGGCTTCTATCAAATCAAAACTGTAATCAGGCCACAAATCATCAACACCACAGGCAGGTAAAGTTATTATACTTACACCAACAAAATGTTATAAACTGGGGATTTCTAGGCAGAATCAACCAGTTTAATGCACACTCCTTTTAATAACTGCTACTGGTCCATGGAAAAGACCACCATAGTCTCATAAAATCAAAAGAGGCAAGTAACGTTCTCCTCAATGTTCTCAAAACGAAATTGATTGTGCGAAACACGAAAAATCATAAAACTTCCAAAGAACCTTAGGAAACCCGCATGGATAGCATATAATATGAGAACCAATCACAATCTATGAACAAGAATGTACATGTTTTATGTTCAAACTCTAAGGTTTCATTTGTTTTTTTGATTGGAAAGGAAATCACTAAGGAACCATATAAAATTATTCAGCAATAATTAGTCATGCGTTGAATTAAACCATTATCATAGGCGGCCCATCCTCAATTTTGGTGATGGACAATTATAATTTGACAAAATAGCACTTCTTTTATGCTTCAAACAAAACCAATGCAAGTTCTATAGAACCATATTATCGATCAAGCTCTCTAAAAAGTCTTAAAGTACTAAGCACAGGTGGATCTAAGGAAAACTTGAATGGAGGTGAACCCTACATGAGGCAGAGGTCGTCCTCTTTCCTAATAAGTTAGGTAGAATATTTTTCTCATACAACAGAACATAGTTTTGAACCAACTATTTTGGATCAGATACATGAATCATTTTTCTTCATTGTGTTCTATCAAGGATCGTATTTTCAATTAAACTGCAAACAAAGTAAAACATAACACTTAGCTCACCAAGGTTCCATGATAATACCAATAGCTAGTATTCATAGAGGGTAATCAGCTCAGAAATACACGCACACATAAAAATGGCATTAAATTAAATAACAAATGGAAAATTGATGCATGGGAAGTGAGTATAGGCATGCCACATCATGATACATAGTTTTCGATTATAACATGAACTTTTTCATGATTGGAATACGGCTTTGTAAGTATATGACAATGGTAGTCACCTCTAAATATATGGTGCGGCAAAAAGAAGATGACATGGCCAACTCTCGACATCTAGTCTGCTCAGTACATACCTACAAGACCAAAAATATGTGTTTCATGTATATTTATATAGACAAAAACATAAATGCATATCTATAACTGTATAAGATAAAGGAAGAACCTCCATTTGGAGTGCATTCCTTACTTAGGACAGAAATTACAGATATTTACCTCCACCTTAAGTCCAGGAGCAACGAAAAGAGCAAATGAAAAAAAAAAATATTAAATGTGCTGGAATCAATGACCTATTTTTTCTTGTTAACCAGATCAACTGTACCAAAATCGCTGGATTATTTGACAGATCCGCTGATACCAAAGTCAGCTGAATCACATGAATTTTGTCCAAATTATATATCTGCAATTTTGGAACATATTATGATGAATATCACAGGTCAAACAATCAAATCAATTTGAAACGGATTCAGTCATCAACCACACTAGTTATTAGCATTGTTGTGAGTTTCTAAATTGAGTCTTATACAGAGTTGGTGTGTGTGCTACATGTCCATCCCATTTTCACTTCAATTGACTTGACATGCTTCACTGCTGCCACGTATTTCAAAACTTCAGGAGAACACCCAAGGGTTACAAGGCCAACTGACTACCAGAAATTTGGTTTATGAGCTTAATGTTGTAAATATGTTAATCCATTTCAAAGAGAATTATAATTCAATTCCCACAGCTTTAGCCACAAGGTAAGCCCAGCGGATCAAGCTGATGTGAGCTGGCTATGACATCATTTCAGGTTTCAATCGTGACTGGCTTTTTTTTATCCCTTCTTTCTCCTTCAAAGGTGGTCATGTCATCAAGACTCTAAACACAACTCATAAAAGAGAACTCATCATCCATCAACAAAGGCAACATCAATGTGAGGCAAGTTTCAATGAAGCATCACACAAAGTCTACCAGTACAGATCACAACCCTTAACACAAACTACTCTGTGGCTTATCAAGCTCACTCACATGACCATAAGCTGACAAGGCCTATGCATAGGATTTGTATAGAATCTTACTCAAGCAAAGTTCAAATTCATCTTAAATATCACCATCTGGGTATCTAATTTACCAGTCATAAGATCAGTACTGTATCTTTCCCAAATTAATTTAAAGTTACATTGTTTTACATTTTTCTTCATCCTAGAAGCTATGGCAAAGGCTGGCTCTCAATAAAACTGCCAAAACGTACAAGGCACTAACCAACTCCATTACATGGATTATACTACCGTCCGACCCCATTCGATCCATGGGACATTCCCTTCTCCCCCCAATCCCCTTCTTCATCCTTTACTCTCTCCCACCCATTCCTTTATAAGTCAATAAAAACATTGTAGTAATTATTGGATTACAAAATTAGATGTTTAAAAAAATTTAAATTGGTGGTGGTTAGAGGGTGTTTATGGGTAATTATTGGAGGCATTTGGTAGAATGTGATCAGAGGATGGGGAATTTAATAATTCAAAATTCTTAAAAATTAGAAAAGTAGGAGGGAAGGCTTCTCAAGCCCGCTCCCAAATAAATTGATTGTTTTATATGTTTAGTATAGAAAAGATTAAACATATACCAATATATTTGCAGAAGAATAATAACGCAACAGTCATCAACAAGGAACAAAACCAACCAATGGGTGGACATTAAAAAATACATTTTTGAGACATAATACATTATTGAATATCAAATCCACAGCAATTTGCGAATAACGTAATCAGTCAACTTATCAAACAGCTTACAGGCAATATCCTATAATCATTTGAATTAAGCAGCAGAGGCCCAACTCGGCCATTTCAGTTATTCCAATGATACCCAGAACTTCTTTCCCCACCAAAAAAATCCAGAATAAGATACATTTGATGAGATTTATGTGCATGAAGGTGTGTGTAAGTATGTTTACAGAATCAATTTTGTGGAAGAAGTTACCATCTTGAGGGGACAACAAAATTTGCCAATTTTGTTACTGATAGAACTACTCGAACCAAAGAATCTTCATAGAAGACACACTGCTGCTCTTAAACAAGACACAGATCGTTTCACATGTGAACTTTTGAAGTGTTCAGCATGGGGAAGACGGAAGCCCGGCCATTTTTTTTTCTAACTTTTTGGGTCAATTATAATTTATACCTTACAGATGTGGCTAATTTCTATTCGACCCTTAAAGCTCAGTCAAACTGAGCTACTGATTGGCTCACTACCATTCGTTTAGACTCGGTTTAATTTTTAAATGTGCTTAAATTTGAACAAAATTTTAGACTTATTTAAAAAAACAGGTCTTATAAGTTTGGTTCAAAACTTGACAGACTCAATTCGTTTATGTGCAAATACTCATGCTCGACTCGAACTCAACTTATTTTTGGCTGATTTAGACTCGATTTGTTTTTTAAATGAGCCGAACTTAAACAATTTTTTATATTCAATTAAAAAACAAGTTTTTCAAGTTTGACTCGAACACGACTCACCACCTGACAGCTCCAATTACAATAATCAAAATTCTCTTTGTGTCTATTCCAGATTACAAGTATGCACCTAATTTAAATGTGCTTCAGTTTAGTTTGTAGATCAAAATTTACCAATTTATTATATCAATTTGGATAAAGGGTATATTTTTGTCTTGTGATAAATCTTTTACGTGTAGAATAAAAAACTTTATTTTATTTTATCTGATTTTAGTAAAAAAAAAAAATAGATAACAAACCCGAAAAAATATGTACACAGTGAGAATTTGAAATATTATGACACAAAGAGAAAAACTGATATATTTGATAGAGATATATTTTATTGGACAAATATACCCTTATAGATAAGTTGTGTAACGTCCCTATGTGGGAACAAATTAATAGATTTAGATGGAATGATTAGATTGAAACATGGTCAAAACTTTAAACATAAGATTGTTTTAAATTAAAATTTTCAAAGACCAATAAAAAAATATGTGTAAACTTTAAGGGTATGAATTATAAATTACCCTTGTATTTTTTCCTTTGCATTAAATTAGGCTAACACTGTAAAAGTTTCGATAAGGGTAAGCAAAATTTTAGCAATATGTAAAGCAAACTAATTATTGAAGATGTGGTTGGGGAAAAGGCCTCCAAATTTTTCTAAACTTTTTTAAAGCCCTCTAAAATTTGAGGCCCTATGCAGCCACCTTATCCCTATGTCAAGTGCCGGCACTGCTAGCAAATCAACAAGCAGCTGATGGCTTAGCGAAGGGGTTATAGAAGTGAGGCTTTGGAGCCATAGTAAATGCGCTCTTCGAAGTACTATCACCGACGCGGCCACCGATCCTTTCGCAGGACGGACACATGGTGAGGGTCGTTGCAGGCAACTGCATGTAGAAGGGTTGGTCTAGCTTTAGTGCCTTTAGTTCTTGTACTTCCTTCTGTAATCTTCTGTTCTCATTGGTTAGTGTCTCACAGCATGTCTTGAAGAACTCACAGTCCACTTCTGTTTGCTTGAGCTTTGTCCTATAAATTATAAACAAGAAAAAACCCTTTTAGATTGACTTGAAAAGAGTCAATAGCAAGAAATTGGTACACGGCCAAAACGCCCTCAGGAAAGTACTATCCAAAGATTCTATAGTATAGTATTGAAAGAGGAAGTTATGGTACCAAAAAATATAATTAAATAGATTTAATGGGATCAAATTATTAAGATCAATTTAAAACGTTAATTCCATTTTGAAAAATGTTATTTAGACCTAAAAATCTTACATAATTTGCTGACCTAATGACGTGATTTCATTGGAATCATTGGATTAACACAAAGTTCTAATGTTTGATAGAGTCCATAATCAATACAATGGTCATAGTGAATTAGATCAATAAATTAGGTCTCAATAACATTGCTCTTCCATTTTATTATGACCTCAACAACCCAAGAAACAAGATATTTGGTACTGCATTCAAACCCAACAAATAGTTTATATGCCAAATCCCTTTTTAAGCATAGTCTTAACTATTTTTGGCAATGAAAATGAATTTTTTTTAGTATGAGAGTGTACGGGTCAACTTACGCACATCTCGACTAATTTTTTGTTTGGTCCGGCAAAAAACAAATGATCTATGTTGGTACTCAGATATTCACGAGAAAATAATCCGTCATAGCATAGGGCATGATCCCAAGTGTTAAGATTCAAACTCATGACATAATGAATTAAGGATGAGAACCTGGCTCTTCTGTTCTGGAACCAAACTTCAACTTGTCGAGGCCTCAGCTTTAGCTCCCTCGCTAACTCTTGCTTTTGTTTCTGCGAGTCCAACAATCGTTTATTAGTTTTAATCAATAAAACTACGTAATAAATTATTGAGAGAGAGAGATTACAGGATTGAGGGCGCTGTGTTGTTTGAAGCTTCCCTCTAGAAGGGAAGATTGTGCTTTGGTCAGCCGAAGTTTCTTTCTTCCATTCATACCATCATCAGCTTCATCACTTACTTTTGAAATATTTCTCTCCACTTCTACCTCTTCCCCGCCGATCTCTCCCTCCCTCTTTACACTGACATTAGATAAGGACGAAGCAGCACTGTCTTGACAATATAAATCACCAGACTGGTCAGTACAAACCTTGTTCGCATCAGTCTTGTTAGCTACTTGATCATAAGTCTCACCGGAGAGACTCAATGTCAGCAATGGCTTAAAACTTATTTTAGTCTTTGCCAACTGAGTAAACTTTGGACATGGCTTCTTGGGATTATCTGTCTTCAAAGGAGAAGTCTCCATCTTTGATGAAAAACCTAACCCTAAAACTAGGCCTGTATTAGAAATACCATCAAAACCCATTTTACAGTTGAAGGGTACTGGCTGAAAAGAGAGAACTTTGTTGAGAGAAATGAAGAAAGAAAAGGAGGGTTGTGGTATATATGGAGAATGGCTAGGTTGTTGAAAGGTGTGGAGTGAGAGAGTGTTGGAGGAAAGAAGAATAAGAAGGGAATAGAATGGAGGAGACTTCGTGGGCTGATTTTGGTGAGTGGGTGGCTATCTAATATCTATCTATGATTAATAATCAAACTAATGAATTGAGTACAGAAATGAATATGGTGTGGCGGAACTATGAACACTCCCTCAACTTGTCTTTGCATGGGTTGACCATTTGTACCCAACTACGGTTTATATCCATCATTCAATAATATTGAGATTTAAAATTTTGAATTAATTTATTATTTTATTAAATTTTAATATTTAATAAAAATTATGATTAATTTAAAAATTATAATAAATTATGTCACATTTTTACGTGTTTATAAAAAATCGAAATTTCTCTCTCTTTCTCACGCACAATGTACAAAAATGGTACGTGGATTCACGTGGCAGTGGGAAACACACCAAGAGAATGATTCGTCAGCCTATCGCCACCCAATTAACGTACCGAATTTCGCCATTATTAGCCACGACCTTTTCCCTACTCATGATTCTTCTGTATTTGGTTTTACCTTACTTTATACCTATACACATTCCACTTATTAGCCAACTTGCCTTGCATTGTTTCTTCGAAAGGAGACATGAAATCCCAAGCATAGTTCAAGGGATATGAACCATAAACTCTGATGCTGAATATCTTAATTTTGATGTGAATGACATGATTTTAATCGAATCAAAAAAAAATTAGTCAAGATGCGCATAAACCAACTCGAATATCTCTGGCCGTCGAATTAACAAAAAAATCCCTGAAAGGAGACATGAACATTTTTCCCTTCAATGAAATATTTTTCCATAAAGAATGTCAATCTCAAAATTTGACATAATTTATCCGTCAAATAATATTGTGACAACGGACTTTTACTAATAACACTATTATAATTCCAACTTTTATACCTCTTCAATGGAAGGGTCCCTCAGTCCATGCTCGGTTTAATTAGCTACAGAAGGGGTCATGTGTTTGGCTACGAATATTGCTAATTGAAGGTGGTGATAATTCCATTAATGATGTGTGTTGGAAGATGAGATAGGGATGTGCACCATCTAGAATTGAATGATGCATGTGTTAAATTGTGGCTGAATATGTGACGTGATGCTATGCATCGTATCAGACTACTAATAATGGTTAGATTATTCCATATCTCTTTTCCACCCAAGAAATAATATTAAAAGAGTGATGCTATATAATTCAAATTTGTATCCTAAATAAATAAAAGAGATCATTGGATCAATGGGTCCCATTTAAAAAAATTGATGGAACTTACTGATCTAATGGTCCCCTTCATTTGGGATGTAATTTGAGTCGTAAATTTAGATTATATAATATTTTCCATATTAAAATTCATCCTAAAAAATTATTGTGTAGAGTCAAGTTACACTATTTTGCAGTGAAGTTACAAAGTTTTGGGTGTTTGGGATCGATCCTAAAATGTTGTGGCTAATCACAAACAATCAAAAAGTTAGAATTTAACTTTAATAGTTAATATTTTATAATGCAATACCTAGAAAAAAAAATGGGTACTGTAAACTTATCTTAATCAAAATACCAAAATAATAGGAAACCTTAATTGACATATTATATTATAACTATGAATGTAGGTCCAATAGGTCAAACCAAATATATCTGTCTAATTCTATTTTTCTCCAAATTCAGATCTGTAATGTTTTTGATCCCATATATAATTTAACAGCACGACTCCATTTTAACATGGCAAAAAAGACAATTGGGTAGAAGTCACCATTGAAGTCTCCAAGAGTAACAATGGTGTGCCAAAATATGATTCACCGGGAAGAATCCAAATTTTCTTTTTTCAACGGTTAAAGGTGTCTAGACCAATTTACGCACATTTCGACTAATTCCTTCTTCAATTCATTCAAAAGTAGACTATTCATTCTGGAATTAGAGTTTACATGAGGAATAAATCCTAACTATAAAGTTTGATGTGAATTTTTGGGAAATGACATCCCCAGTCATTAAATTTTTCCTCGATTTTTTTAATAGTAGATTATCTACTATAAATTCAAAAGAGACTCATTATTTATAAGTAAGTCTTTCATTCATACACCGTAGATGATCTATCATAACGACAAAATGAAGTGAAAATATAATGGATGACATCTAGATCCAGTATAACACAAGTGGCAACAGCATGATGTTGTATTACTGCTTAAAATGATGTTATGAGTTTAATTTGCTTGAATTATTTATCCAAACAGACCAGCCATTCATTTATCAGAAGGTTTGGAGCACCCTGTTTCTTGTAGCTGTAATGGCTATATATGTACGTACCTTTGAGCAGTTGGATTTTGAAAACTAAATCAGAAGTTAAATCTTCTTAGATTATTAATCATCTAAGACTAGCCTAATTGACCAACTCTGATACTCCCAAGTCCCAAGACTCCCAACTACGAGATCAGATGGCCGGGTCAGTACTTGCATGAGGCAGTGACTCGTGCTCTCTCTTTCATGATGCTTTTATTTGTCTCTCCTTGGGTTGTACTATGCTCTTATTTCATGCTTCTTTCTTACTTAATTCATAGTTGGAATGATTAGTTATCCCGCGCGTAATAGTTTATAGTATATTTATAATCGTCATCCACGTACCATTGCATGTAAAAAAAACTTCTTGAATATTTAAATTGGTTTGTCCATGCTTCCCTTTTATATCTAGAAGGTAGGCACCATGACACAAACTAGAAAGATTGTTAAAATTCAAACTCAGAACGTCTAAACTCGTCTCTATTATGCTTGAGGTTGAAATACACACGAATAAGAATCTTAATTAGAGCAGGTAATGGCAGACAATAAAAACAAATAGTAGATCTTATATATTCTATATTCTCATAAATAAAATAGTTGAGTCAAACAGGATTGATTCTCAAGGCATATTGATTTACATTCCCAGTCACAATGATCAAAGGTGTGACACAATTTTCGCATTTGACATGAGGTTAAACTATAAACTTATTTTCATATCTATTTTATACTACTTCTAAATGTCAACAAAAGTGAAAAAAATTTGTTTGACCAAAATAACTAATGTCTATCTTATATTTTTGTAGTTAATAACATTATTTAATTATGTTTAATTTTCACAGTTATGTGGACTTTTGGGTTGCTGACTATTGGGTTCTTATAACATACTTTGAATAACCCATCCATATTTTCAATGAATACACCACATAAAACCAGATCAAGCTAACAATCAGAAAATTGGATGTATGACTTCTACGGTGTTTTTCTTGTCTTAAGAGACCGTGCTTAAGAATGATTTATATTCTGTGCAAGCAGTTTTTTTATTCTTGTTTTGTGTTTTCCTTTGCTCTGATTCATAGCCACTTCCAATCTACTTTTTATGTCCAAGACTTCTCTCTATTTCATGTGCATACAAGTTCGTTGAATTGTGTTAAATTAGTCCAAGATATTTGTTGATATTTCAGACTTTAGGGAACTCGATAAATTTGCTTTCAAAAATAATCACAAACGCACATTTAGCTTTATGTATACATGTCAGAAGAGCATTTGTTACATAAATATCGGATAATACAAGACATTGATATTGTTTGCAACAACATTATATAACATTAAATATTTCAAATAGTCCACGTGCTTTTGCACGTGTGCATCAACTAGTACAATTTAAAATTGTATAACCCACCATGGATGGATTGGAAAGGAAAGTTGAGGTTAGTTTATCCATTGATCAGATTTTATTCTTAATTCACTCCAAGTTGATTAATTTGACTTATTTGACTTTTATATATTGATTAGCAATAATTTCGTGTTTGAAGACACTCAATAATTTCTAAAAGTGAATATTAATTGTGCAATATTTATAAAGTAGAGAGAGAGAGAGGTAATTGTAGATTATTGGGGGTTGTCCACTATTAGAACAAACTAGATAAAAATTTGTTCAATTTTGAACGTTATTATGCTTTTATAAGTTATAAAAAATCAATTTTCTAGTTGTAATATTATATAGATATTATTTTCTTGAAACCTAATGAATCCATTTAGGTTATATTTCATATATTAGATTTAGATATTTATTATTCGGAGTCTAATTTCAACTTTGATCGAGTAATTCAAGTTGAGTCGGATTTTTCTTATATGATTTACTCTTCTTTAAGGTGTGTAGATATAAACTACGACAATAAAATTCATCTTAATAAACAGATGTGAAACTGTATTTTCAAATAGAATTTAAATTCAGATCAATTGAAAATTAATTCCAACTTGATGCTCTAATCAGATGTCCTAAATTCATATATTAACAACCTCTTAAGACTGAAAAATTTATCACTCATGAATATACTAATCTCGACATGGTTGACCTGCCTTTGATTGAACTGAAAAAGAAATTAATTGAGGTGCACATAAATTGACTAATACACAATTGACTATTGAAAAAAACAAAACGTGATGCTCTAGAGTCTCGAGAGCGGGGCATGGGAGTGGACAAGTAGGACCCACCAATGATTTGGTATGATATGGGCATTGGATTCTATGGTGGATTGATGATTATGGAACGTAGAAATTGGCAATGATGGAGGGTAGAATCCTCGAAGAATAAGGTTTGGTGATGTCCACTCTTGGTTCCTGCCTTCACGGCCATACGACCAATGTTGCCCAAAAGTAGTCACTGCCAATATGATTCTCACTCTTGTTTTCCACAGATTATTTCTGACCTATAATTTTTAACACCATCCGTTCCTACGAAGTTAATATAAAATTAATAAGTTTGAGTTCATTTTTTATGGTCTCGGATTATAATTGATTAATTATTCAGATTTTTTGATAAATAAATCAATAAGAATTTGACTATCCATAATACCAACACAACTATACACGATTAATACAAAAATATACATAGCACGGCATGACACAGACTTAATTATATATGGTTAGATGAATATAAGTTGAATACATTTTAAACGTCTGAAATATAAAAACTACCGACAGACAGAGAGTCCGACGATATAATACTTAGTATATATGTTTATAACTCATATCCACTAAAAAACTTAAGCTTATAGATAAGAGTTTATTCATGCATATTAGAACTTTTTATTTGTTTTTGTATTCAATGTAAAATTACAACACATGCAATACTCTACAAAATCAATTGAACCATTTTTTTTTTGTCATGCTTATTATGTGTGCATCATAATAACTTAATTGTTGTTTAAAATAGTTAAACTTTGAAGAAAATTGTAATATTTCACGATACTTTCGTAGTTGACATTCACGACAATCCATTTTATGAAAGTTTGGCCGATGATAATCCTTTTTCTTTGACAACTTTACTCAAGTATCAGCAGGGCCGGCCCATCAAAAGGTTTAAAAAAGTCTGGGCTTTAGGCCCCATTTTAAAGGAAGACCCCAAATTTTTAAACACTATAAATAATTCATGTAAAAAAAATGAGTTTTTTAGGTATGGGTACAATTTTTTAGACTTATTTAGGCAAAAGTGTATGGATAAGTTATTTATTCTATTAAGTACAATTTTTATAAAATTTTTTGTGCTTAGGTACAAAATTCAAATGAATTAAAATCTTTTTTACCTAAACACCCTTCCTTAATTTATGCAGTCATCATTGACAGTTATTTGAGGAAACAAATATGTAAAGATTAACATTATATATATATATAAGTTTGTTTTACTTTAAATTTTATATACACACTATAAAGTTTAAAGTAAAACAAACTGATATATATATACAGTTTCTTTTACTTTATACTTTATACACACACACACACACACACACATATATATATATATATTTATTTATTTATATATAGTTTATTTCACTTTTCACTTTATACTTTATACACATACATACACACATATATATATATATGCCGTCCCATGCCACCAACCTTGCTTCCACGTCATCTGACCAAATGGAATAAAGTCTTTTACTATGATGATTGATCAAACCTTGAATTTTTTCTAAAAAAAAAAAATAGAATCGGTCAAGATGTTTTGTTAGATATTATGTATTGGTCGTTGTTGGGATGTAGAAAAAAAAGAACTTCTTTATTTTTTTTAATGGGTGTAACTATTTTTTTTAATAGGTGTAAATATTTTAATAATGGGTGTAATTATTTTTTTAAAGGGTGTAACTATTTTTTTAATGCGTGTAACTATTTTTTAAATGAGTATAATAGCTTTTTAATTGGTGTAACTGTTTTTTTTAATGAGTGTAATTGTTTTTTAATGGATGTAATTGTTTTTGAATGAGTGTAACTATTTTTTTAATGGGTGTAACTTTTTTTTAATGAGTGTAACTGTTTTTTCAATCTGTGTAACAATCACAGTCTCATGCAATTGTTGAGGCATGATGGTGTAACGATACTAAATGGTGTAACTATTTAGTTTATGTAAACAACTGATTAACAAATTGAGTTGATGTCATAATTTTGTGTAATTATTTTGTGTAACTATTTGATTTATTAGAATGCATGAATAACTGTTTGGTGTATTATATGAACATTGTAACTGATTAATGTAATTATGTTATTGTAATATTAATATAAATAGAGTAAGAGAAAATAGAGAGAGAGAGAGAGAGAGAGAGAGAGAGAAAAATTGTTTAAAAAAATATGCCCCTATTTTACCTCTCATTACTTGATTGAAGCTAACAAAAAAGGGAAATAATACAAAAGAGTTTCCATCCATATGTTGTTTACCCATGACAATAGTGGCATTTTTAAAAAATATGCACTTTATCCAAAATAAGTTTTTAACTTGTATTTTTGTCTAAATAAGCCTAAAAAATTGTACCGACTTCTAAATCACCCAAAAAAAATCTTATAAAAATATAAGTCCAATCAACCATTTTAGGCCCATAATTCAATCCAAACATTTTATATTGTAAAAAAAATTAACAATATACAAAAAAAAAAAAAAACTGAAAAGTCATGTCAAAGCCACCAAAAAAATCAAAAAATTAAATCATATCAAAAAGCCAATTTTTTCTTTCTCTCTCTATGTGCTTAATTCTTTTATTGAGTAGAATTAAGCTGTTATAATGGCTTAATTCTTTTATCTGTATCTGTGCATCGTTCGTTTCATGATTTGTGTTCCATGGATGATACAATTTTCTTGGTTTGGCCATAAATGGGTGCAGAAGTTCATTTTACACTCATAAACGAATTCCATATATAATTGATCAAGCTATTTTTTCACTAAAAAATAGATTTGAACAATTACAAAAGTACAAAAATATTTTTGATTTTTTATTTAACTTAGAAAAATTAAAATTATTGACCAATAATAGTTTAAAACAATATTATTTAGATCTCGAATGTTTCTTAAAACTCGAATTTTTTTCTGATATTGATGGCGTAGATTTATTTTTAGAAATAAATTTTTTTAAAAAAATTTACAAATGAAAGAAAATACTCAAATTGAGATACTAAATTATATAAGAAAGTTAATTTTTTTTCAAATGCATGCATTGCTTATAGAAAATTATTAACAATTCCTGTAACAGTTGCTTATGCGGAAAGAAGCTTTTCAAAATGAAAATTGATAAAATCTAACTTAAGATTGACTATGTCACAAGAAAGATTAACTGGATTAGCGATACTATCAATTGAAAAAGATATGGTAGCAAAACTTGAATATAAAACCTTAATTAATACTTTTGCAACTCAAAAAATAAGAAAAAATAATTTTAAATAAAAAATATTAACACTAAACATAGAAGGCCTCATTTAAAAGTATCGTTTTAGGTCCCAAATTGTCTTGAGCCACCCCTGAATATCAGTATTCAAACAATTACCACTATGTTCATATATAATGCCAAGGTACAAAAATCTGGAAATTGGGGTTTAACTATGCTACCAAAATATATATAAGTTTTTGATACTCTATTTTTTTAATCAATGAAAATATGACATGTATAAAATTATATTATTATATTATTTCACTTTACTTTCTTAATCTTATGGTCAATGACTACAAATGAATGAACCGAATATCTAAATCACAAATTTTTTGGATATCATAACTTTATTCAGGTTGGGACAGAATGGTTTGGCACTGACCATAGAATGGTTAGGAACTAACCATAGGACAAGGGTCCACTCTAAATTAAAGAAAAATATGGGATTCATCCAACCGAATTTTAAGAGTTTGAGTCAGTCGAGCTCATTTTTTTAAACTAACCTAAAAAATTATTCAAACTCAGCTTATTTAGAAAATGAGTCGAGTCCGAGCCGAACTTGTACCGAGCTCGAGTAGCTCGACTATTTTACATATAAATGAGCTGAGTCTTTTATGCTTTTTTTTAAATGAACCTAAAAAATTATCCAAGTTCAGCTCGTTTAAAAGACAAATCGAACTCGAGCCAAATCCTATCCAAACCGAGCTCAAGTAACTTGTCTCGATTAACACCCTAATCCCCAACTCACGCCCTTTCTTTCTTTTTCTTTTTCAAACTTTTTGTTGGACAAGGCTTTCAGTTGGAACTTGAAGCATCGTTGTTGCCTCTAAAAGTGGAGAAAGTGAGACATTTCCCTCCCCCACCCCATGTTCTTTACTAGGAGAAAATTTTCCATTACTTGTGTAAACAAGTTGTATTGTGTCACGAGTGTCGTATTAAAATTTTATTCAATTTATATTCGACTTATTTAAAATAGTGCATAATCGGGTTTGTATAGTGCATAAATTATGTATACTCAGATTTAGTGTGTTCCCAGTGAAGTGTATTAGAATTGACGCACCTAGTCATAACCCCACATTGGTGACTGGATAAACCCACTAGGTTGGTGACTTGAGAGAGAGAGAGAGAGAGAGCAACTTGGAGAACACGGGGGTTCTAGCCAAATTTGACTTTGGTAGGTTAGGGGGTTTGGGGCAAATACAGTTGGAAGGCTTTCCGACTCTATTGTGGCACAAATTTGTGGGGACTGTCCAACGATTGGAAAAGTAATATAGTAGGTGGTGGCGTCATGTGCAAGGGCAAAGAGATGTTTGTTATCTAGTATATGTATATAATTAAAATTAAATACTAATTATTATAGCAAATTTAAACCAAGTGTACAATTATATGCAAACTATTAAATTAAAACAGAATATTAAACATAAACTGAAATAGTGTACTTATAGTGACGTAGAATTGCACGAGTAATAAAAATGCAGAAATCCAGAAATAATAATAATAATAATCTAAGCCCTTTGTAATCACAGTTTCCTTAAGATAGATTTGTTCTCTCTCAGTGCTTAAGGTTGATAAACAATTGTCTCACAAGATATAACATATTTCGTTTTTGAATATGCAATACTTTAACCTCTAATATTCCAACGAACACAATTTTGTGTTCATATTTGAACCGAAATTGAAATAATAATGCAAAAATATGCAGAGAGAAAAGAAAAACTGAATACTTAATTCAGTATTTGAAATAATTTAGAGAATTAAAATGAGAAAGCAATTCTTCAATTGTTCCATGGTGTAATTTGGGAGTGCAAGGTATCTCTTATTTATAGACTCACTAATATTTTTTCATAGAGGGTGCAACTATTTGTAATAGTGTTTTTTAGTTCAAAGGGGATCAATAGTGACTTTATGAAAGGCACAATCATTTGAAATAGTGTCTTTTAATTAAAAAATATCAAAGGTGTCTTTTAACCAAAGGATATCAAAGGTGCCATTTGAAATGGGGCCTTTTAACCAAATGATATCAAGGTGACTTTAGGAAAGGATGTAATCATTTAGATTGGTGTTTTTAACCAAAAGTCGTCAATTTTAAATTAATAGCCTTTCATGTTATATTTATTTCTCATTCAATACTTAATGGTTTTTAAATAAATATATCATTATTTCTAACAATTTAAAAGTTGAGAGATGGATTAGAGTTAATTGTAAGACCCTGTATTAAAATTAAAGAAGTATAATATTATATTAATAGCTCTCCTAAGGTGAATAAAATGATGAAAAAAACTTAGAATAATTGTTAAAATATTGATTATGAAGTTTAAGTTTCAAGCGTATTTGACTTTCAAAATAAATGGAGTTTTGGAGATGTTTAAATTTGAGAAGCGTGACAAAGTATTAGGTCAAAATATGGTTTCCATTGAATCCGGAAGGTCGAAAAAAATTGGAAGATGTTATATGAGTTGTATTAGAAGTTTAGAAGTATTCTAGAGTTAGAACCTATTTTGGAGAGAATTTGGGTAGAAAAGAATTTGACATAACCTTATTATTTTGGCTATAACTTCTGACTCTAATGTCCGATTAACCTAAAATTTTTACAGTAGAAACTATACTTGAAGGGATACCAAAGTGTAATTCACAAAAATGTCGTGAATTGGCCTCTAACTAGATGAAAACTGAGTTAGAACTCAGGCGCAGAATGCTACCTGCGGCCACATGGAAATTCTCTATTTTTCAGCTTATAAATACCCTAGGGCTGTGACGTAAAGAGTCTTTACCTATTTTTCAACCCCAAGAATCCTAGGAAAGTTTGAGGAGAAGAAAAGAATGAAAAACAAGCTAAATCTTGAAGGATTAACACAAGGTAATCGCAACGAAATACGTTACGATCAAAGATCTCAAGAATCAAGGTAGGAGTTTCTTCCTAAACTTGCTCATTGAGGCTAGAATTAATATATATGTATGTGATGATTCTAAATCATATATATGTTATGAAATTATTGTTTCTTGAGTTTTTTGCAAATCGTATCATGTTTTCAATGAGGTTATCGTTTGACAGCCATAAAAACTTTTGTTCTTGTTATCATCAAAATCCTAGTTTTCAAGAAATATTATTATTACCCTTGAGATTCTATTGTTCTTGATTTAAAAGCTTTAGTGTTTTGTTGGAACAATAAAATTATATTTCTTGATGATTTCTTGCATATTTTCTTGAGTTGTTATGTTGGAAAAATGTATGTGGAATTATGGTTCTTGGTTTACCTATGATTTGGTGAACTGGTTTGATATTATATCTCTTGTGTAGATGTTTTGATGAACATTGGTGACCGTTGATCGAGTATTATAAATTGGGTAGGTGCATTTCTTACTCCAAATGGGTTTGAAGGTTCCCTACCACTCGTAGTGGAGTTGGTGCATTGCGATGACTAAACCACTATTTACTCACGGGTATCGAAGCTGAGGGCTAGTATACTATTCCTGAGTTAGATTCGTCACTGCCGATATGCTGGTATACGCCCTTCCTAAAGTTGTATATCCTTACGAGAATTGAGAATGTGTGTGTGGGTCAGGATATTCTCAATGTGTATATTCATGCGAAGTCTTATTATATACCTGAGATACAATGCTGATAATGGTTTGTTGTCTGAAAGTTGATTTTGTGTTTTCACTTAATTTATTGCTACTATGTAAATTTGAGATCTGATCAATTGTCACTGTTTTATTTCAAAAGTTATATATAGTTTTATATGTTTTCAAAACCTTATTCGAGCTTGAGATAATTTTCCTACAGAACTTAGTATTCACCCCCTATAAACAACATATTTTTCAGATTTCAGTCTAGAGGAAGAGTTTGAATTGGATGAGCAAGTAAATTGGGACGCTCAGATTGGTGGGAACATGGATCTCAAGATGGATGTTTAGAAATGTTTCCTTTATGTTATAGATTGGGAGGCTAATTATGAAATAATGTTAAGGATAATGTTTTATTTATTCCGTTGCAAGATAATATTTGGTTTTTTGATGCAATTGTCATAGTTTGACATTTTGGATGATGCTTTAGTTATTATGGATGATGAATAAAATTTAATTTATAAATTTTATTAGTTGCTCTCATGATATGAATGGTTGTAGATGGTAATATCTTCAAGAGTGAATTTTGAGACGTTACATTAATAAAAGCCCAATAATAATTAACTTTTTTTTAACCTAACTATATATGGCAGGAGGGGGGACCTTAACGTCCAGTAAGAGGAAAAACCTCCTTAACATAGAAAAATCAGAATGAAAATCATATACAAATATGTAAAAAGTGCATTCTATGAGTGAGTTATTTCATACTGGGATTCCACTTGAATTAGCTCTGGGTAGCCTAATAGCCTCAAATGTGTGGTATGTCTTCGAAATTTTAGTACCGTGTGGCGCAACTAGCTGGTATGATAGCCTTATTTTTAATTTGAATTCTTAACCTATAATTATTTATATTTGAAAATAATTTTTTTTACAAAAATGAAAAATTGCAAAGATGTATAGTATACACTACTTATTTGTAGCAAAATACTATGCAAAAAATCTTTTGTCGGTAAGTCCTCCTAATTGTAAATGTTTTGTGACTAGATACACATTGATTGTTTTATTGAATATTTACTTTACCTAAATACCATTCTTCATAATTCATGGACATTGTATTCAGGCAATTACCTTATTTGTGGGATTCAGTTTTATTATATCGACGATTTCCTATTTTAATGGATCAAGATATTTAAGTTTTGAATATACATCTTTTTTTTCCTATTCAATGTCTGGTGTTCTATCTAAGCCATAAGCAAGTTTTCATCAGTCATCAATATCATCATCTGTTATCACTGTCTAATTTTCATCTTTTTTCCAATCAAGAAATTGAATTCAAATATTGTTACGAGTATTGCTTCAACCTTTCAGGGACGTATCAACAGATGTGTGATTTTACAGTTGAATAACAACATCTAGTTTGGATTCATATGTTCTCTGTTAATGTAACGACCTGTTAATTTCAACTGGATAGAATATAACATCAACAATTAATTTTTTTTATATTATTTTTTCATGTTAATCAGTCGTAGTTGTTTTCAAATCTAATAAAATCATTTGTTGTTATGATTACTTTTTGTTTACATGTGTTCTATGTTTTGTTGTGAACAGCTTTTAGCATGTTTTATCATAATACCTATGTTTCAACTATGCAAAAAAAAAAAAAACTATGTGAAATAAAGTAATTTCAAATTCAAATTCAAATTAAAAATTTTATTTGAATGATTTCATGAATTGCACTATATCAATATTTTTTCTTGTGTACCCATTTACATGTATGATGCGTATCTTAGTATAATGTCACTGTTTCATGGATACTATTGTTTTAGTTTTTATAACAATTTTAAATTTATTTCTAATAGGTTTTTTTATGGAGGATGAAATCCTATTTTTATGCAGATATGATAGATATATTGTCGCCATCATCTAAGCCGCAACTTGGGCGTCTGAAGAAACAGAGAATCAGGTCGAGGGGTGTACTCACTAGACAGATTTGTTGTGGGCATTTGGTAGCCACAAAAAAAAAAACTTGTAATGCGCCGTTTTTAAAATTTTATATTGAAAGATTAATGACATTGTAATTGGTATTTATTTTAATTTATTTTTCATTGAAATACATTATTATTGATCTTAAAGGCATCAAGAAATGGTTATCATACTTTGCTATCAAACTATTAAAACCCACTTATTTGTTGAAATGTCATTGAATCAATGTCACACTGCATTATCACACTATGTGCAACAGTGTATTCTGTATGTCCAAGCAATGAGACAATGATGTCACACTATGTTGTCAAACTCGTACAAGCAAAGTAGTGTATAATACCATTTCAATTTATGTGACAATATGTTGTCACACTGGGATATATTATTGTGTGTTTCCAAACAACAATACAATGTGACAAACAAAGTATGTTGTGTATATGCAGTCAGACATTGATGTCACACTCTGTTGTCACACTCTTACAAGCAAAATAATGTCCCAGCCCACCTCAATTTTTGTCACATTGTATTACGCAAATCATTTTGTGTGCAAGCAATTAGACACTCCTATTGTGACAGTGTGACTAGAAAAGTAATTTATATTACACTCTGTTGTGACATTGTTACAAGCAAAGTAGTGTGTGTTATGTCCAACCACATAATCATGTATTTCACACACTATTGTTAAATGATTATATCAATATATTATATATATCAAAATGAACAAAAAAAAATCCAAAGTAAATAAAAATTAAACAACACACACATGGAACACTCAAGAATTTTAATTTAAAGATCTGCAATTACAAGTGGAATTATTAATCATATAACCATAATTTTTTTTTAATTCTTATCGTACTTTAAAATCTTCTTCAGGTCAAGACTTTTGATGATTCAGAAACTTGACACTATTTCAGTTCGAAAGTCTTTTAATTGTGCTTGTGTCAATTTATCTTTTACTTTTTCTTTTGCAAATTTTGTCATAATGTAGCAAACATAGACACTGCAATCGACACTGCAATATGTGTTAAATTAATGAGATCCAATATGTTAAATAAAATAATAAATTAATCAAACATTTACGAGTTTGATTTTTGTTGTGGACATTTTTCACATGAGATGCATTGTCTTGTGTGTCGAGGAGGTTGGCTTTGGCAAACATTGACTCTTTATCCTTATCTTCTACATAATGAAAATGATCAAAAAAATTATGAAAATGATAAAAAAAAATTGTT
Source organism: Ilex asprella (assembly GCA_023539305.1). Taxonomy (NCBI): domain Eukaryota; kingdom Viridiplantae; phylum Streptophyta; class Magnoliopsida; order Aquifoliales; family Aquifoliaceae; genus Ilex; species Ilex asprella. The sequence continues at coordinate 42,424,653 of CM042185.1, forward strand.
ATTATTATTATTTTTTTTGGTGTTTGGTTTACCAATATGATTGCACCTTGGAGGTACGCGTTCTGGACACTTTTTTTCCTTTGTCATAACGAGTTGTGGTGTTGATTCTGTGAATTTCAACTGTGAATTACCCGCCCCATCAAACAATTTCAATCTTTTCAAATTTTAATAAACATGTAATCAAAATTTAACAAAGTGTTGATTCCGTGAATTTCAATTGTTCATACCGTGACACCATAATATGACTTTGCAATTTGAATGTTATGAAGGTTAAAAAGAAATTCATTAACATGCATTATCGATAAATCTTGATGATTTCAAACAGTAACTAGTTCAAATTCCATATTTAGGTATTCTAACTAAATTCAAAGTATATGAAATTACAGACTTTTAATAAAATTTAGCCAAAATTATACTTTTATTTATTCTAAATAATAATGTGTACCTGATTGTTGTTGCTGCTGGTGGAGGAAGTTGCTGACAGTGAGTGTTATTCACAATGAAACCCTCAACTTCAGTGGAATCAAACGAAACGACTATTTGGTAATGTGACCAGTGAGAGATTGTTTTGGGGTTTGAAATATTGCATACCGGTCGAATTTCAAATTCTTTGCTAAAATTGTGCGAACTTCGGCCGTGAATGGTGGAGACCTTGTAACCTTTGTCTTCCTCTTCTCGTAGTTCTCGTCGGTTTCCTATTACAGGTATGCTAACTCTTTAACTTCAACAAGGGCTAAAATTGACTTTTTCTACTGTAGTTGGACTTTTTAACAAAAGTTTTTACATAGTGTACATTTTCCTAATAAGTCTAATATTGTGCACTAGCCTCCGTTTTTCCCTTAAATAATGGTACTTTAGAAGTCGGTACACTTTATAGGACTTACTAGAGTAAAAGTGCATTAAAAAAATAAATAAAAGTCCACTTTGAATGAAAATGGCTATAATACCCTCTAACAATACTCACTAAAGCAAAAAAAACCAGTTATGGAAACCAAAAAGAAGTCTTCTAGAATCACGTCAACCATTCTTCACTACCCTCAGACACAAAATCCGATTCGATCTTCAAACGGAAAGCCATTGATTTCGCCCATTCTAAATTTCTGAATCAAAACAATATTTTTCGGTTCCATTGCTTTCGGAATCGTGATTTTCAAGATTTGATATTGTTAAATTATGTTATATTTAAATAACAAATTGAGTAACTTGTCACATTTTTTTAATATGTTGTCACATTATTGTTGAGTAATTTGTCACATTGTTTTTTATGTTGTTACATTGTTTTTGAGTAACTTGTCAAATTATTTAATATGTTGTCACATTGATTTTTATATTGTTATATTATTTTCAAAAAGAATTC
>CM042185.1:42426954-42439803 GCA_023539305.1 Ilex asprella
GCAAGGACACAAGCATGTTTCCTCCATATGATTATAATTACACTTCTGACCAAGAGTGGTGCTGGAAGAAATTCCATGTCAAACCAAGGCCTACATGGATCACTACAGAATTTGGTGGACATGTAAGAGAATGATGGCCTACATGCTTTGTAAAATGCTATGCCTTTAGAGTCTATTAGCAATCTTATATTGTCCTCTTCCCTTAATCCTTTGATGTGGTCAAAACAGCCAGAGTTTTGATGTTGTAGGGAAACGTAATGCTAGTGGCATCCTTGTCTGCTTGAATTGATGTATCTGAGAGGGTCCCGCATTATCTTGAATTTTAAATTATATTCAAACATTTTTATTGGGATAGGATACAAATGAAATAAATAACTCTCAATAGAAGTCCAAAGATGACTGTCTCTTTTCATAAGTTAAAAAGATAGTGAAATGCTCTGCATTAGGATTTCTAGAATATGTAACCTACCTGCTAACTTTCATATGAAGATATGGATAGCAAATTTTCTGGATAAAATTTCTGCTGACCTTCTAGGTAAATCAATGTATTTGGCCCGTGCCTTGTAAGAACTGGGTATCAAAGAGCCAGTGCTGGATGCATACATCACTGCTCATGATCTACTTATGTTCATGTTTTTCTTTCCCACCTCAGTTGCCTCCTATTTTACTGTAGATATGCTACGAAGGATATTCATAGTCGCATGATTTCTTCTTCTATGAGCTTCCTTTTGGGTCTTGCACAACTGATCTCAAACCAATTGTTTGTGTCATCCTCATATTATGTATGTATTACTTCAAATTCTCTATTCTGAATTCTAATGCAGGATTTCAAGAGTGCCTTGAAATTGTTTGGAAGTAACATCATATTCTCCAATGGCCTATTGGATCCTTGCAGTGGCGGCAGGTGACCTGTTAGTCATTTTATTTGGCTACAGTATTGTCAGAAATATATATATTATTGTGATGGATGCGAATATCTGGTGCAGTGTTCTGGAGGATGTATCTGAGACTATTGTTGCCCTTCTTACAGAAAACGGTAATGCTATAATTATGTATCATTTTTCATTTTTGGCAATTAGCTACGTTGAAGTCATGCTAAAGCAACTGTGCATTGTTTTCAATTGCATCATCAGTGGGACTTGACACTTGGCTCACATATTATTTCTATCTATATGTATATCTTTAGAATTTTTAATTTGGCTATGTCTTTGTCGCCCAACCCATGATCGGTTGATTGCCCAAAAAAAAAAAACCCATGATCGGTTTGACATGTGGGTGATTAATTTCGTCATCATTTTGGTTGAACTATATGCTATTGGTCATTCCAACAATGCATTCTACACATCCTCATTACTGTGGACAAGAATTGCATAACAACTCTATGTATGCTCGAGTTTGAGAACCACAGAACATGTTTGGTTACTCATTGGGCCATGTAACCTTCTCATTTTCTGTTTGTACTATAGGTCGCATAGGTGTAACAGGTCTATCTAATGTTACTGCATTACTTGATGGCCATGCATCTTGTCCATTGAAGCATACGGGCTTGGAGGTATGGTCGTATATTCAAGCATGGCCAAATACACATGCTTGTCTATTTCTGATGACCATGACCCTTTTTTGTTGTCATTATTGTGAGCAAATTATTAAATAACAACCTTTACCAAATGAACCAGGCATTATTTCCCTACTAAAGCACTGCTTCACTTATATATTCCATAATCTGGACTTGTATTTCAAATTTGGTTGACAGTATCTTAGTTTTTAAACTCAGCTTGGACATCAACTGGGCAAAGGAACTGGGTTAATGTGTCATTGGTGCAACAGTTACGTCATTGGTTGGACTGGTTATGTAATAAAAAAATAATTTTTAATGATAATAAATATGCTAAAAAACATAATAAAATAAAAAAAATTAACAGGTTTAATGTATATTATATCAAACAAAAACCCATAAGCATCCAATTTCCAAGATTCAACCTTACAATGTGCATACATCCACATATGAAAATAATTAAAAACTCATGCAGTAGAGTATAGATCAATGCTCAACTCGGTTTGACACCAAAATGATCTCAAGATTCATCAACAACAAACACAAATGAAAAAAAAAAACAATGGAACAAAAATTAGATCTTCAATATATGAGGAAAGGAAGAGAAGAGACTATCACAAAACCTGAGAGAGAATTGCACAATTGCATCGAAAAGCCGACGATGCACTTGATCGCAGCTCAAGCAAGAAAACACGAAGTGGGACATAATTTGATGACATCCGATGACCTACCCTTCTTCGATTCAAGTGGATTTGAACATATTGAGTAGGAATGATTAACCCTTCTTCGATTTAAGCATTGTTAACCCTTCTGCTAAGGAAACGAAAAATGAGAAAGAATAATTAGTAGCAAGAGATCATGAACGGACTGATGATGGTGGACTTGGTGGTGACTGCTGGGACGATCGAGGGATCGAGAGACGAAGGGAGTTTGAGATTAGAGAGAGAGAGGCTGAGATGAGAGACTACATTTTTGGCCTGAAATTGCATTTTATAAGCCTTCAAGTGACTCATCCAATTTTTCCTAAACCCGCCTGGTTTGGACAGTTTATTTAAAAACGCTCGGTTAAACAGGTCTTTAGTGGGTTTGATGCTCAAACGATCTAAGTCATGAACTGGCCCGGTTTAGTGTTGGGTTCCCTGGGTCAACCTATCGGATCGGGTCGGTTTTTAAAACACTGAACAATATATCGATGCACACATTTTGGTACTTATTGTGGCCATTGTTTAAAATTGGAATCTAGTCCATGTGACAAGCCACATGGACTTGATTGGGATGGTGTGAACAAATACGTGGCCACCTCAGCAACTACTAAGTTTTGAATAAATATGGCTAAGTAGTTTCACCTAAGGCCAATTATGTGGAATTTGTTGGCTCCTGACTAGTTAGTAGTTATACATAGTTACATTCATATCATGCAAATTTCCTTTTTCGTTACTTAAGTATCATTTCCGGTTATCATGATTGATTTTTCGGCAAAGAAATTATATTCTGAACTGAATCCAGATGAATTGTCCTGTTTGATGAGGCTCTGGACCCAGGCATATGAGAGTGGGGAGTAGAGAAATATGTACTTACACTATCAGTGTTGTCTGATAGAAGCAATGTAGGTTTCAAAAGATGTATATAGGCAATGCAAGTTGCTACATGGCTTTCATCGTGCGATAAAATAGGGTGAATGTGTTGTGCAATTTGATTCCGCTTACAGGACAGCTTCTTTGAATAACATTCGTAATTTCAAGATGTTAGATCAATGGCTTGGCAGTTAGGACAAACTTTGTAGTTGTGCTGAAACTGACACCTTTCTTTAATGGTTTATTAGGTGCCCATCACCTAGATTTGCGTGCTGCAACTACCGAGGATCCTGATTGGCTGTTGCAGCAGAGATCAACTGAAATCAAGCTGATTGAAGGCTGGTTGAACAACTACTATCAGGCAAAGAAGGCAGCTTTTGACGTATAAAAGTTATGATTTTTGGTTATTTTCTGGTATATATGCCTCTATCTTTGTGACCTACTCCGCTACTCGATATTCCCAGCTTACATCGCCATATCATCTTTGTTGGAAGAATTTTCGGTGCTGTCATTGAGAAAAACACAGCAGCACTGTATCAATAACTTTAACTGCTACCATCTGTTGGGAACATTTGTAAATACAAACTCCTGATGATGAAGTGTTTCTCAGTGCTTTCTAATAGCAGCAGATGATGATAGTCCCTCATGCTTGGTGTGCATTCAAGAACCAGCATTATGTTTACCTCCATTTCAACTGTGTGCTATTTGGACTCGTGGTTTTTATGTAAACTATAGATGCATCGTTCACTAACCACGATCGTTGGTTGAATTCGGATTTTATTTGACCAATGAGACTTGAACTTGAAATATGTGGATTTGCATCTCATATTTTGTCTGACCACTGTGCATGTTAAATGTGTTTGCCTCCTTTAGATCAGAAATTATACTTCATGCATCCCTTGAATTGACAAATTTTAAAACCGACTGGTATTGTAATCCAGAAAGAACTTTCTTTTAACTGAGATGATGATTTTTCCTGTTCTAGTATTGGCTCCATGGACTGCTAATTCCAGCATTAATTAAAACACCATTCTGACTTCTGACAAATGGTTTTTGAGAATAATTTTGCAGTTTTATGCTGTGATTTATTGCTCCTACAGATGCACATTCATAGCTTCGTCCTTGTCCCTGTGTATCTAACGACCTTTTATTTTCTTCACATCATCATACTTCAATATCTTTTTTCCCTGTAAGGGATGAAAATTCTGTTTCGTTTCCTCTGAAAAGACCAAAACCCGAGTATCACTGTTCTTATGTTTCGAGTGCCCTTACTTGACTTTAAGGGATATGGGTTGATTACAGAAGTAAACAAAGGAAAATCGTGCTTGAAGTTTTCGTCTCTCCATTCTATTCTGATCTTTGTTTGTGATTGTGCTTAAAGTTTTCGTTGTCTCTTCTATAGTGTTACTATGGAAGTGAAGATTGGACAAAAATTTTTTTTGGTAAAGGGCTGAATAATGAGTGGTTTTCAGATTACAGAATGAAATACATTTGATTCATTTTCTTGTGTTTTTAATTAGTTAGGTATGTTATGGTTGATGAAGGCCATTGATGATGCTGTGTATTGGAATCAAAGAGGGGTGTTCCTTAAGAAATTTAGAGATGCAAGATTTTCTGTGGGTGGAAATGGAGGCAAGCAAATATGGTGCCTTTTTTGGAGTTACGAAGTTAATGAATAATGGAAGAAGGATGGGATTAATTATCCCTAAAGGTGTAGATGAAAAGGATGGATTGAGTTTGGAACATTATTGGAACTTTCAGTGGGAGGGAAGAAATAAAAACTGGAGGATTAAAGAGGGGATCGAGTCAGAAGAATGGTAACGATGGAAAGGATCCGATGCCGTAGAGTCAATTGTATGCTTTGGAAGATGAGGCAACGTTTTTTAAGGAGGAAAAATGGAAGAAGGTTGTGGTATGTTGCAGACATGGTTTGTTTCATCCTTGGAATGTAATAAGCAGGGAGTTGGGAAGTATTCTGAAGATGGGAGTGGATTTAATCCATTCCAAGTAGAAAAAGCAGTTTTTTTTTCTTTAATTCACACAGGCAGAAAAGATATGCAAAGAAGAAACTAGTTTGACGCAAAATTCTGTTAATGTGAAGTTGCAGCAGTGGAGACCAGAATCCAATGCATTTAGAAGCAAGGTTTCATTGTTGGGAGGTTAGATTACAATTGAAGGGCTTCCATTTCATCTATGGCAATTGGAGGTTGTTGGAATTACAGTCTAATTTATCTGGGTTTTTTCGCTTGTTTTTTTATTTTTATCATTATTATGACTTTTATGTTTTGTCTAAACCAAAGGGGTGTTCAGGTCATTTTATACCATTGTTTGACTATATATACGAGACTCTACACTTAGTTTGTAACCTCTTGACTCAGATATCTCTAGTTGGTATCAAAGTCAAAACTCTAGTGATTAACCATCAAAATTGTTATTTCAAAAAAAAAATGATTGATTAATTTCATATTATTTATAATTAAATGTATTAGATCTCTTGATTTTCTAGTTTGATACTTTTTTTAGTTGTTTGGTTTATTTTGCAGGTAAATTGGTTAATTTAAAGTAATAATAGATAAGACAAGTGAAACAATCACTAGAGGAAGAATCATAATTGATAACGATTGAAGAGTCAAGAATAAGTTAGGAATATTTAAAGATAAAGAGACAATTTAATCATTATAAGAGTCTAAATTAGAAGAAAATTCATTTAAAGTTGGATTTAGAAAGTATCATAAAAGATAAAGATTTGACACGTTTTTAGTATTTTGATTATAACTTTTGACTCCAATATCCGATTGACCTGATTTTTGTGGGGTTGAAAAGAAGACTTCAAGGGCTACAAATTGTGTATTTCACAAAAATTTCGTGAATCGGCCTCTAAATATGCAACATTCAAGCTCGAAGTCTTGACAGATTTTATATCCGGGGCCCTAAGATTTTATGTACAGAATTTAACCTTAAAAGACTTCTTTTTGGAAAAGAATTCTTGTCAATCCAACATTATTTCTTCTACTTATACCTAGGATTTATTTTAACATAAATAAAAGTTCTCATCTATAGAGAGGATTATTATTATTCTTTTTCAATTTTTTCTTTTCTAGTTTTTATGGCTTGCTAAAAGCCCAACTAAAATTAGGGGAAATGCTTTCAATGAAACACGGTATTTATAATTGATTCAATGTTCTTTTTAATGCATGATTTATTATTTTAATTTAATTCTCGTCTTTTAGTAAAGTTTTTGTTCTGTGTAATTTCTTGATTTATTGTGTCACGTAAATCGAATGGTTGAGATTCCATGCGAGTCAAATAACAGATTATTTCATGTTTGAATTAATTAATTAGAATTTCTCAAAAGATAATTGATTTATTATTTACAATAAAATAAGGTTTACCTGTTGAAAAGCTTGATTTATTGTAGACTTCGGACACGATGAATGCTTGTCATCCACAAGTAATTTTTTTTATTTATGCAGGTAATTCATTAATTATAACTTTTGATGTTTACATATATTATCACTGCTAAATATTCTGATTGGGATCACTCCTCAGTTGATTCTCAATTAAGTTAAAAAAACTGGATCATTAATAATTATTGTGTGAATTTGAAAGGGTATCTCCGACGCTTTAGTATTTTCAATTATTGTTTTAAAACCAAATTTATTGTTTTCTAATTTCAAAATCTCTACAACAAATTTTTCAAAGCAATTTTGTTTTATTTTTCTTTGTGTTCTAAGTTTTCTCAATTCCCTGTAGTTCGATCTCGGACTCTAGAGAAATTTATTACTTCGCACAACCTGCACTTGGGTGATTAATTCTAAAATTGTAGCATCTAGCCCCCACCTCTAACCCTAAACGACAACTCTAACCTTAGCCTCCACCACTTGCAACAGTTTGCCGCCGACAACCTCTGCCACTACGCCGCGACTGCCCAGCCATCAGACCAGCAGCACCACAACAACAAACACTTACAGCATCACAGCCCAAACAGCACCACATCCTAGACTGCCACACAACGACACCCAGCAGCCAGACAACCCAGCAAACCAACGAGCCAACCCACTACCCAGTGAAACCAGTAACCCAGCAGCCAGTTAACCCAAACAGCCACACAACGAACCTAATACCAACTACCATCCAACCCACCACCAACCAACAACCAACCCACTACCTAGTGACACACTTACCAACTGCCAGTAGCGACAGCTTAACCAACCACTGCAACCAATAAAACCAGCCCCATTCCAGCATAGGCACCCCACAGCTAGCAAACCCAACTCAACCTCCCCTCAGCAGCAAAACCACTACCCAGCCCTACATCTTTGTGCTTCTCATTCTTCGTTGCAGTGTCGCCATCTCTTTGCAACATCATTTTCTCCTAGAGTTGCAGCACCTAGGACATTTTTAGGAGGGTTTAGATTCTCTTCTCCGTTGATTTTCTTCGTTGATCTGCTTTTGATGTTAGTAGATCACTTATATATTTACTGAATTTCTAGACACCGTGACTTGATTATGTGAAAACTTTCTGGACCTTATTTATTTGTCACTACTGTTCGACTGGTGGTATAATTGTTATCTCTTATTTTGTCCCTCTATTTATCTTAGAGTGTATTTTTTTTGTTACAAGTGCTCACGTATTGTTGTTGATATGACTCCTACTACGGGACTTGAGACCCCTATCATTGATATTCCTATTTTGTTAATACTTCCACCTAGAATGTACCGCATAGTTCTCCCACTTTTATGTTTGACCAATATACAGTATCTACTGACACAGTTACATTACCAGCAATGTTGAGTATGATCTCTCAGAAGCTTATGACACAATTGTTGAATGATTGTAACTTTGTTGAGTAATCACAATCATTCCAGCTTTTCTTAAGCCGTTTAGGGAAGCTGGATTGGCTAACGAGATCTCACTCAAAGGAAGCTAATGATGACCTTGGATATTCTGCTTGGTTCTCTAAGAACTGCACTATTCTTAGATGATTACTTGGCTCGATGGAGCCATCTGTTTGTAGGATTCACCAATTTTATAGTTTTGTTTCGAAGTTATGGAGCGCATTATCAGAAAGGTATTCTCAGTCAAGACGAGGAGTTCGTGTTTATGAGCTATCTCAAGAGCTCTCATATACTCGGTAGGGATATATGACAGTTCAAGATTAGTATGGCTATTTGACCTAGTGTTGGCTTGAATATGAGACTCTATGTCATCTTGCTGCTATTTCGAGGATAGAGACTAAGGGAGCGACATTTCTGCATACTCGAGAGTAGGAGGATAGAATTTACAAGTTCTTTATGGGGATTCGTGATGAGTTTGAGGGACGTCGTTCCCAAATTTTGTCGATAATAAGGCTTTCATCTCTTTATAAGGTGTATGCGATGATTGAGCAGCATTAGAGCCGCTTACGTATTGCATCACTTCTAGTTGTGACTTTAACTCCTCAGGCTGACCAGATGGCTCTTATAACTGCTACAGAGTCTCGTTTAGGACCCTCAGCCAGGGGTGGGCAGCGCCCAAACCAGTGCTTGCAAAGCGCCCCAGATCAGCGCAGATATGAGGATTATCGTCAATGTAATTATTGTGACCGATTAGGACACCTCAGGGTTGCTTACTAGAAGCTCCATTCGGAGCTTAAGCCGTCTCCTTGTGGTCATATTGCTGCAATTGCTGAGGTACCACCACCTACTGTCGCTGCTCCAGTTATTGTTGCTACTCCTCCTCCTCCTCCTTAGCAAGATTAGCACAAACAAGAGGATTCTTGTTAATATGATTATTGTGGCCAATTAGGACATCTCAGAGTTGCTTGTTAGAAGCTTCATCTGGAGCTTAAGTCGCCTTCTACAGTCGTACTACTGCTATTGTTGAGGTACCACCACCTATTGTGGTTGCTACTACTACTACTACTACTACTACTGCTACTGTTCCTCCTTGGTAGAGTGATATAGATGCTATCATTTCTCGATTTTATATACTTATATCAGTTCTGACTTCTTAGGGTCTGACTACTACTGCGGACCATTATAGGTATATCTCGTGTCTTTCATACTTACGTCAATCCGTCTCTCCTTTAGATGCTAGACTTGAGTGCGAATAATCACATGATAGGTGAGGCTCATCACTTCACCATTTTTTATGAGCAGTTACATATATATGTTTAGCTAGCAGATGAGACACATGTCACTATTGTTAGTAAGGGTACAGTCTGCATCTCAAATGACTTTACATTACGTTCGATTTTTCATGCGCCAAAGCTGGCCATGAATCTATTATCTATACATTAGTTAGCCAGAGATTTTCACTATGCGATTGTATTCTTATCTGATTCGTCTTATTTGCAAGACTTGAGTACTAGGAGGATTATTATCAGGAGATATGAAAGAGATGGACTATATTATCTAGGCGATTCATTTCCAGTTTCACCAGTTCCTACACCTACATCACATGCACCTGTTTTATCTTTATCTATTTCTAACTTGCATGCTAGTATTTTACCTAATACTTGTCGTTATGATTTTTTGTCACAAACTGTTTAGCTTTGACATGACTGTTTTAGGCATATAAATTTTAAATATTTATGTATGTTGTTTCCTATTTTGAGTAATGCTTTTGTTGGTGATAAGCTTGACTATGTTATATGTTCCCTATCGAAACATGTTATGATCAGTTATATTCTTCGCATGTACCAGTCACTTAGGCCATTTGATGTAATACATTCTGATATTTGGGGACCCTCCCCTATTACTACTCTGTTAGGTGCTCGATACTATGTGACATTTATAGATGACTATACTCGTTGTACTTGGGTCTATCTTTTGCATAGGAAGTGCGATGTACTCCCTTTCATCACTCAGTTTCTCCAGATGATTAAGACATAATTTGATGTCATTGTTCATGCTCTTTATTCAGATAATACCAAAGAATATGTGTCTGATGCCTTAGTGTCTCACCTTTATTCTTAGGGTATCCTTTAGTAGCTCACTTGCCCATATACTTTTGACAAAATAGAGTTACTAAAAGAAAAAATAGGAGTCTGATAAAGATGGTACGTTGTATGCTTAGAGGTATGGGGGTACTAAAATCTTATTGGCATATTGATGTTTGACTTCTATTTTTTTGTACAATAATACACTGAGTCGTGTTCTTCAGCATAGGGTTCTCTTATAGGTCTTATTTTCTGAGTGGACACTTTTTTTGGTTCCCCCTCGTATTTTTTACTGTACATGTTTTGTGCAGAATATATCTCCTACTCATCATAAAATTGATGATAAATCGTTTCGTTGTGTCTTTGTGGGCTATTGTCATCAGTCTAGGAGATATCAATGTTATGATCCTATTAAACGTTGTATGTATCACAATCTAAATATTACTTTTCTTGAGTATATTCCTTATTTTTCTTTCAGTCCTGTGTCTGTCCCTCCAGTTTATGATACTCTTAAGAACTAGAGTCATTGATCACTGTCACTACAGAATCATCAGTCTCTCCTATTCTAGTGCCACTTGTCCCCGTCACCACAAAGTCACCAATTTCACCTTCTTTGCAGGTTTATGTTCGTCGCTTTCGCTCTCATCCCCCTACTGATGTCCCCTCTATCTTAGGCGATGTAGATAATATTTCTTAGTTTGTTGAGCATATTAATACACTTGTTGTTAGTACTGATGAAATTACAGGTAGTAAGCCATTTACTTTACCTTATAAGACGTTGTCAGTGGAGGATGATGATTTAGGGCGTCGTTATCCGCGACGTAATCGTCGTCTAGTTGTTCGTTATGGTTGAACCGCCAGGAATTTATATCCAATCTCTGATTATGTTTTTTATGGCGACCTGCCTCCTACATTTTTGAGCTTATAGTATGCCCTTATCAGATACGCCTGTTCCTCGCTCTATTTCAGAGGCTATGCGGGAGCCCTAATGAGTTCTTGCCATGCAGACGAAAATGGATGCTCTTTAGTGTAATCATACGTGAGATCTTGTCTCTTTACCTTCATGGATGAAGCTTATTGATTGTCGTTGAGTTTACACCCTAACGTTTCTTGTAGATGGTACTGTTGATCGTCACAAGGCTAGACTTGTGGCGAAGGGCTTTATTCATGTACTAAGTCGTGATTTTGGTGCTATATTTGCCCCTATGACAAAATTAACTACTGTTCAGTTGATTATTTCTCAAGCTGCGAAGTACCCTTGACCTCTTCATCAGTTGATGTGAAGAATGCGTTTTTTCATGATTATCTGAACGTGACTATTTATATGGATGCACCACCGAATTTTCATGGTGAAGGAGAGTATGCTGAAAATGTGTGTCATTTACGTAAGTCTCTTTGTGGACTGAAACAGTCACCACGAATCTAGTTCTCTAGATTTAGTGGTGTAGTTGTATGTATAGGATTCACCAGATGTTATTCTGATCAAATATTGTTCATTCGATGGAATACTTCTGATAGTGTGTTATCCTTTTGCTAGATGTGAATGACATTATTATTACTGAGATGATATTTTTGGGACTGTACAAGTTAAAGTCGACCTTAAGAAGGCTTTTGACGGACATTGAATTTTTGCAATACTTTTTGGGATTAAGACTGCTCCTAGTAGTAGGGTATTAAAAAATAAAAAAAATAATCTATGCATTCTTGGAGTTGTTCTTTTTTTTTTGGACAGATGTTAAATTCTAATTGGTAATTCAACTCAACTCCTTAAAAGGAGAAGATGTGAGCATCACTATATACTCTCACACACACCCAAAGACTCCTGATGTGAGAATCCCAGCCCCGGCTAGGTCAGAGACCGACACCTCATAGCGCATCTTTGAAGCCAAGTCACATCGAAAGCGTTTGGGTACACTTGCACAATAAATGCTTCAGACAACACTGTTTTTTTGACAAATGTTAAATCTCAACTATAACTCAACTCAACTCCTTATAAAAAGAGAGGAAAAGAGAAGAGGTCAGCACCTATGGTCTTGGAGTTGCTCTTAATTATCACCTTTCACCGTCTTCGACTCTTCGGTGAATTCATCAGAACTTCAGAACATGGCAATTCCACTCTCTCTCCTACTTTCTGTCATCTTCCTACTGTCTTTCTCGTCGGAATCATCAGCTCGATCTCCCAAATTTTCCCCTCGGTTCCTCGGAAAATTCTCTCACCTTCGTAAACCCCAATTACTAAGAGGAGCACCGCAGTACCAATATGAGACGCGCTATTTCGAGCAGCGACTGGACCACTTCAGCTTCGCCGATCTTCCTTCGTTTCGGCAACGCTACCTGATTAACACGGAACACTGGGTGGGCCCTGCTCGTATGGGACCCATTTTCCTGTACTGCGGTAACGAAGGTGATATTGAGTGGTTCGCTGCCAACTCAGGCTTTGTTTGGGAACTCGCTCCTCGATTCGGCGCCATGATCATCTTCCCTGAAGTAAGCCATAGTGTTGTGCGCATTTGTGTGTTTGAATTATAATGCGTCTTGAAATGAAGTTGGTGAGGATGATCATTATGTTAAAAATTTATTAAGAACTCATTCTCCAATGGCGTTTCCCAAAATATCATATCATAGTGAGAAAAAGCAGGAAAAGTGAATTTTTTTTGGCTATCATTGAGTATTGTGTTCTAGTCGCTTTAATTTGGTAATGGGTAAAACTCTGTTCAGCTAAGCAAGATGATTGTTGAACTATGAATTAGTTGGCAGAAAGGGCAAACAGTGATGGTGAATGGATTAACTTCATGGT
>CM042185.1:42440074-42465301 GCA_023539305.1 Ilex asprella
GCAAGGACACAAGCATGTTTCCTCCATATGATTATAATTACACTTCTAACCAAGAGTGGTGCTGGAAGAATTTCCATGTCAAACCAAGGCCTTCATGGATCACTACAGAATTTGGTGGACATGTAAGAGAATGATGCACTACATGCTTGTAAAATGCTATGCCTTTAAAATCTATTAGCAATCTTATATTGTCCTCTTCCCTAAATCCTTTGATGTGGTCAAGACAGCCAGAGTTTTGATGTTCTAGAGAAACATAATACTAGTGGCATCCTTGTCTGCTTTAATTGATATATCTGAGAGGGTGCCTCATTATCTTGATTTTTAAATTATATTCAAATATTTTTAATGGGATCAGATACAAATGAAATAAATAATTCTCAACAAAAGTCCAAAGATGACTCTCTTTTCATGAGTTAAAAAGAAAGTGAAATCCTCTGCATTAGGATTTCTAGAACATGTAACCTACCTGCTAACATTCATATAAAGATATGGATAGTAAAATTTGCTGGATAAATTTTCTGCTGAACTTCTGGGTAAATCAATGTATTTACCCCGTGCTTTGTAAGAATGGCTATCAAAGAGCCTTTGTTAGATGCATACATCACTGCTCATGATGTACTTATGTTCTTTTTATTTCCCACCTCAGTTGCCTCCTCTTTTAAGGTAGATGCGCTACCAAGGACATTCATATTCGCTTGGTTTCTTCTTCTATGAGCTACCTTTTGGGTCTTGCACAGCTAATCTCAAGCCAAATTTTGTGTCATCCTCATATATATATGTATTACTTAAAGTTTTCTATTCTGAATTCTAATGCAGGATTTCAAGAGTGCCTTGAAAATGTTTGGAAGTAACATCATATTCTCCAATGGCCTATTGGATCCTTGGAGTGGCGGCAGGTGACCTGTTATTCATTTTATCTGGCTACAATATTGTCAGAAGTATATATTTTATTGTGATGGATGTGAATATCTGATGCAGCGTTCTGGAGGATGTATCTGAGACTATTGTTGCTCTTCTTACAAAGAACGGTAACTCTATAATTACGTATCATTTTTCATTTTCGGTGATTAGCAACGTTGAAGTCATGGTAAAGCAACCATGCATTTTTTTCACTTGCATCATTAGTGGGACTTAACAAGTACCTCACATATTATTTCTATCTATATGTATCTCTTTTAGAATTTCTAATTTTTCTGTGTCTCTGTTGCCCAACCCGTGATCGATTCGACATGTGGGTGACTAATATCGTCAGCATTTTGGTTGAACTATATGCTATTGGTCATTCCAACACGGCATTCTACACATCCTCATTTCTGGAAAGCACTACACATCCTCGTTATTGTGGACAAGAATTGCATAACAACTCAATGTATACGCGAGGATGAGAACCACAGAACATGTTTGGTCACTCATTGGGCCGCGCTTTGTCATGAAAATAATTGCATTGGAATCGTATGATTCAATTCGAGTAAAAGGAATCACACGATTTGTTTTATTATTTTTTTAAACCCTATTTCTAGTAAAACGACGTCGTTTTGCTAGAAGAGGCCCACCCCCAAAGTATAAATGAAACACTCCAAAATTTACCTTGGAAAAGCATTAACTATCTATACAACATTCCATCATGAGAGCATCTAAAATAATAGAAGTATTCCAACTGACTACTAAAAATATTAATCCTAAGACATTATTTCAATTATCCACAACTAGGAATTTAGAAATTTAAATCACAACCAAATATCACTAAGCATCCACTTTCGGATCCACATACTAATCTGCCTTAGCGTCCCAATCAACATGCTCACCTAATGAAATAGATTTATAGTATAGGATGAGCAAAAAACTTAGTAGAAAATCTCCTCAACCCCAAGTAAGGTTTCAAAACAGTTAAACCGGTAGGTCTCATTTGATAAAATAACCTAACATAATTTTGAAATAAAAATAAGGACAATTTATGCACTTAATGCAAACTTCCTTTTCTGTCGCTTCCAAGTATCATTTCCGGTTATCATGACTGATTTTTGGGCAAAGAAATTAGACTGTGAAACCGAATATTACTTCCAACCAGATGAATTGTCTTGTTTTATGAGGCTCTAGACCCGGCATACAAAAGTCATGAGTGGAGAAATATGTACTTACACTATCATTGTTGTCTGGTAGAAGTGATGTAGATTTCAAAAGATGTATAGGCAGTGCAAGTTGCTACATGGCTTTCATCGTGTGATAAAATAGGTTGAATGTGTTGTGCAATTTGATCTGCTCACAGCAAGTAGGATGGCATCTTTGAATAACATTCATAATTTCAAGATGTTAGATCAATGCCTTGGCAGCTGGGGCAAAACTTTTTAGTTCTGCTGAAACTGACTCCTTTCTTTAATTGTTAATTAGGTGCCCATCACTTAGATTTGCGTGCTGCAACTGCTGAGGATCCTGATTGGCTGATGCAACAGAGGGCAACTGAAATCAAGCTGATTGAAGGCTGGTTGAAGAACTACTATCAGGCAAAGAAGGCAACTTTTGACGTACAAAAGTTGTGATTTTTTGGTTATCTTATGGTATATATGTCTCTATCTTTGTGACCTACTCGATTCCCTACTTGTATCGCCATATCCTCGTTGTTGGAAGAATTTTCTAGTGCTGTCGTCGAGAAAAACACAACAGCAGTGTATCTATAACTTTGACTGCCACCACCTGTTGGGAACATTTGTAAATGCAAACTCCTAATGATGAAGTGTTTCTCAGTGCTTTCTAATAGCATCAGACAGTGATAGTGCGTCATGCTTGGTGTGCATTCAAGAACCAGCATTGTGTTTACCTCCATTTCAACCGTGTGCTATTTGGACTCGTGGTTTTTATGTAATCAATAGAATTGTTTACTAATTACCTTCGTTGGTTAAATCCGGATTTTATTTGACAAATGAGATTCAAACTCCTAATGTGTGGATTTGAGCCTCATTTCTTGTTTGACCACTGTCCATGTTACTGTTTTGCCTCTCTTACATTAGAAATTATACTTCCTGCATCCCTTGAATTGAGAAATTAGAAAACCAATGTTTTAAGTAAAGAAAAAAAAACTATACTTTATGGACTAACTCGTGTTGTAGTCCAGAAAAAACTTTCTTTTAACTTAAACTAAGATGTGTTGTAAATACAAAGGGTTGGATGACTATAATGTATTGATACTAAGCATGAAGACTGCTGCATAGTACTAATTTTGTAATGTAATTGAAAAGATAAAACTACTATGCATAAAGTTATAAATATTACTTTTAACCTTTTTTTTTATTTATATAAAGGGAGTCATTTTATAATTGGTGAAGATACAAGAAGAAGAAATGCAATCTTCCTCCTTTTTAGTATTCTTCCAGTATTCTCTATATTAGCTTTTGTATTAGTTGTTTGCATCTAATTTATTTGCTAATTTCAGAAGATGTTATCAACACGAAAGCTAACCGAGTCATTGTCGAGTAATTTTCTATAGCCGAAAGATAAATTTAGATATATGAATTGATCAGTTTTAATATAACATTATACATGTTATGAGAAAATATGATGTGGGTGTTTGATTTTTAAATTATCATTATAGTTGAATTAGTGTCTGAAGCACAGAAATTGTGTACATGTAGTATATAAATAATTTTATATAAATTATGTTCCTGAAGAACATGATAGAAAAATTTAGTACTTAAAGTATATAAAAATTTTAGTATTCTAGAAAATGACAAATAAAAAACTTTGAAGTTTGTAAATTATTGTGATGCGAGAAGATCACAATTTAATTTATAGTTCTTGAAGCTTGTAAATTATTAAATGCATAAAATTGTGTCAGTAACACAAGATATTAATGGATGTTGGCAGCATTTTTCTCATTATATTCATACTTATTTATTTTATTTATTTTTTGCAAAATTTGTTCAGACCTTTCGGTCTCTCCGATATGATTAACCCACCTTGAAGGAGTAGAGGTCAGTAGTTTGAATATATTATCTAGCAGTTACAATGAAAAACTTGTTTTGATACCACATAGAGCTAAAAGACTACGGTGGGCTTAATATAGCAATTTATACTTTAACTCTCTTATCTTATAATGAGTACTATTTAGGTCCCTTGACTTTTGAAAATTCTATTTCCACCTCAATATCTTTCTAGCAGATTTATAAATAGAGTCATTTTATGGCAAATCAACATACATAAATGAGATCTTTTACTGATACAAGGTAATACTACTAATTTGATAAAACAAAATTACAAATAAACTATAACTTTTTAGATTACATCAAGTAAATTTGTAGGAATCATTGTCGCTGCAACGCTTGATTATATAAAAAAAATGAAATCATTACTACATAGAGAATGAGAATATTAAAAGAGATTACAAAAAGTATGATTCGTTTTTAAAGCCATAGAGAAATTAGAAGATGAAGTTGAGGGTTTTTAGAGAGGGAGAATAGGAGCGTTGAAGCTTTCTAATGAGAGAGTTGAGATGTGAGATCTGATATTGTTGTAGGGTTTTTTTTATGCTTATATAGATAGGAGATTGGGGTGAATTGGGTTTTTCAGCCTGTATCCACTCATAAACTAAACTGACTATGTACCGCTCGTTTGCTTCGATTTAGTGTCGGGTAATCGAATATTAAAGTTTTTTTTGAACAGTCCTATATATGGTGTGTACCCTATAACATATTTATACACATGATTGAAGTGACTTTAGAATTAAATGAATATATTGAATACTTGATGTACTTGTGATCAAGCTGTTATTTATAACGGCGATTTGACAAGTATATTTTATTTATCTAACTCGATTATTTTATTTCATATATTTTTTGCAAAAATGATCAATATCACGAAATTGAAATTTTCTAATCTAGACATATTGGGATACAACTACATGTCATGGGCTCTAAATGTCGAGTTTTACCTTGATTCAAAAAATCTTGGAGATACCATAAAAGATAAAAACATGACAACTCTTAAGAATTGCACAAAGTTGTCAAGTTTTCTCATCATCATCACATCGCATACCCGAAAGCCCTAAGAAATGCATGAGAAAGGTTAGATTCACCCCGAAAAAAGTGATCTAAAAATGGACTAATCCTACCTGCCTAACCCTAAGTTGTCCCATCAAAATAATTCAATTCCTAATAGTTTTTCTTAAAACCATACTTTTCCCAGCCTCTTACTAATCCCTAACTCTCCGGTATGGAGTCACCTCCTTCGTCCGATTTGTTTTTTTTTTCCATGCCCATCCCATGTAGCAATGGCGATAGTAGTAACCACTACTATTGAGCGACAGTTGCAATGTCGATACCCTAGCTTCGATTTATAGCCATCAATGTCCTCCATCTCGTATGTATCATTTTAATTTTTTAGTGAAAATCTAGTAAGATTTTCTTAGTCTCGTACACCCACTCAAAATGGTTACTAGACAAAGTTGGTCCTTTGCTGATAAAGAAATCGGATTTGTTGAAGAATTAAAAAATGAGTACCTCACTGTTAAAGATCCATTAAAATTGTGAAAAAATTTAAAGGCCTAAGTTTGATTACCAAAAAAAAAAAACATTCATCCTTCCAAAGGGTAGGCATAAATGATTTAGTCTACAATTCCAAGACTTCTATACGTGAATAAAATTGAGCAGTACATAGAATCACTATTAGATTGGAATGGTGTGGTCAGTTTATACCAAATTCATAAAAATTGGAGAAAACATATTCTATATTTCATGCATCAAATATTTTATTGTAACAACAATATCGACAATATGAGTTTAAGATATATAGTGAACTTATAACATATTTTTTGCTTGTCAAGAAGAATAATGAATTATTAATGAGGAATCAAGAGACCTAACCAAACACATTAAAATTTTAAAAAATTTCTCTTTCTTGTATTTTCTATCATTATCCTGCTAAACAAACAAACTCATAGGAATAATGTAATCAAGTATGCTTTTAAGAGAGACTTTATGTCGCCCTCAACTAAGTGTAATTTCTTCTTTTTATTAATAATATTTACCTCGCTCTGTCGAGGTTTTGTTAAAAAAAAAATAATAGTAGTTATCATACAAATGTCAAAAATTCATATGGTGTTGATAATTCCAAGTAATACCAAAAATAGTCAAGATATTGAGTGGTTTCAACACCGAATTGCAGTTTGCGTACACGCAAGTGTGCTAACTGAATTGACATGAAGAAAAATTAATCAAACCTTTGCATGTGTCTTTTTGTTCCTCCTCAGTAGCATACCTAACACCACGACTTTTTTGTGTCTTCTCAGTAGAATAATTCCAATCTAGAGGGTGATATGATTCCTGTGTGGAAACGAAATATAAAAAAGCTTTGAATTTAATCCCACATCACTATACCAATTATTATAATTTTCAGTGTATTTAAAACAGATGAGAAAATACTCGAATGCAACGATGACACCACATTATCATGGTCACGTGATATCACCATTCAATTAAAAGACTAAAAATGTGTAAAGTGAACCCCACTATTTTCATAACTATTAATAATCACCACATCTAATCCGCAATGCATAGGATTAGTGTGATCCACTTTATATATTTGTTGTCTTTTAATTGGATGATGGTATTATGTAACGGTAGAGGTGTCAAATG
Source organism: Ilex asprella (assembly GCA_023539305.1). Classification (NCBI taxonomy): domain Eukaryota; kingdom Viridiplantae; phylum Streptophyta; class Magnoliopsida; order Aquifoliales; family Aquifoliaceae; genus Ilex; species Ilex asprella. The sequence goes on from CM042185.1 coordinate 42,446,698, forward strand.
TATCTGGTTAAACGGGTGACGGGTGAAAAATATGTAAACTCGTACATGACACGTTTAATAAACGAGTGAAAAATCTCAACACGAACACGCCCCGTTTAATAAACAGGTAACACGAAACGACTCGTTTAGTTTTAAACGAGTTGTGTTGGGTAGGATCGGGTTAACACGGTAAACAACCCGTTAGACCCATTTACCTATTTTAAAAAAAATACTATATAACTTTATAAAACTAATAATCTAACACAAAAAAATGTGATATTTAGAGATACACACCATATTATAAAGTACAAACCACAATCCAAAACAACCAAATTCCACCAACATCTATGGGAAGAACATGATAGTCAGAGAATCTGAGGATACCTATTCACATTCAAGGTATACTGAGGAGTAAAACTTTCTGTATATTTCTACTTCTTTTGATGGTGAGACTCCGTTGAAATCTTATAGCTGAGACTCCTAGAAAGCCATAGTGAAAGACTCTGGTTTTATTCTCTTTTCCTTCTAGTTCTTCTCTTCTATTTACTGTGAAAAAAAAACTTACATGAAATATTTTTCCTCTTTGCTACTTACAGACATTTTTAAAATAATTATTAATTTATTATTATATTAATTTTATTTAACGGGTAAACGGACGATAAACGGGTTAATATATCTCACATGAACACGACCCGTTTATTAAACGTGTATGAAGGTCAATCCGTTTATCACCCGAACCCATTAAGGTATCACCCAAACCTGCTTAATTCGTGCCGATTCGTATTAGTTAGTCGTGTCGAATTTTGACAGGCCTATATGACGGTGATGGCATGATATCTACATGGTCGCTCGTACAAAGCCTCATACAGAGCCATGCCAATACTGCTTTGATAGTTGTTGTTGTACACAAATTCTACTAGTGGAAGATGTTCTTTCCAATTGCTTTTGAAATCTAGAGCACAAGCTCTTAACATATCTTCCAGTATTTGGATCACCCTTTCAGATTGACCATCTGTTTGGGGATGGTAGGCAGTACTGAAATGCAACTCAATTCCCATGGCTTTTTGTAAACTTTGCCAAAATTGAGCCACAAAGCGAGTATCTCGGTCTGACACGATTGATAAAGGTACCCTATGTAATCTCACAATCTCCCGTATGTAAAGCTGACTTAACGTAGCCAGAGTGTCAGTATTCTTCATGGCTAAGAAATTGGTTGATTTGGTGAGTCGATCCACTATAACCCATATTGCATTGTATCCATTTGTAGTTCAGGGCAATCCAATCACAAAATCTATAGTGATATGGTCCCATTTCCATTATGGGATAGGTAAGGATTGTAACAACCCACCAGGTTTTTGATGCTCTACTTTTACCTGTTGGCAGATGGCACATCGAGCTATAAATTTAGCCACATCCTTCTTCATTCCTTTCCACCAATATAGGCGCTTCATATCTTGATACATTTTCGTGCTACCAGGATGTCTGAAAAACTTAGAGCGATGACATTCCCTGAGTATCTCTTCTTTTAATTGGGCATTATCGGGTACACACAGCTTTCCTTGATATAATAATTCCCCCTTTTTTAACTCCAAATTTTCAGGAGCGTTCCCCTCTTCCAGTTGGGTGCGGATGGATTCTAGGTAGGAATCCGAACGTTGCAGTTCAACAAATTTTTGTCGGAGGATAGGTTGGGCAAGGAGATTAAACAGACGTGGCTGACCTTCTGTTTCATCCATCCAAATGTCATAGTCTTCTAGTGCCTTCCTCAATTGCCATTTGTCCTTCATCACGTTGATTACTGCACTTTGAGATTTTCTGCTTAACGCATCAGCTACCACGTTAGCTTTCCCCGGATAGTATTGAAGTGTAAAGTCATAATCCTCGAGATACTCTATCCAGCGTCATTGTCGGAGATTCAAGTCTTTTTGAGTGAATATATACTTGAGACTTTTGTGATCTGAGTAAATCTGAAAAATTTTCCCATATAGATAACAAGGCCATAACTTCAAAGCAAGGACAACAGCTGCCAGTTCTAAATCATGGGTGGAATAGTTTCGTTTATGAACTTTTAATTGTCTTGATCCATAAGCCACCACCCTGTGATCTTGCATTAGTACACATCCAAGTCCTTGTAATGAAGCATTTGTATAAACATCATACCCGATACCACTTTTGGGTATAGTAAGGACATGTGCCGTGATCAACTTCTCCTTTAAGACATTAAATGCATGTTCACATTCTTTGGTCCACTCAAACTTTTCTCCTTTTCGGGTGAGTCAGGTCATGGGCAAAGCTATTCTGGAAAATCCTTCCACAAATCTTCGATAATATCCTGTCAATCCTAGAAAACTTCAAACTTCTGTTGCATTCTTAGGTCGATTCCAGTTCATTGCTGATTCAACCTTAGCTGGATCCACTGTCACCCCTTCTTCAGATACTACATGCCCAATAAATTTGACTTCTTTCATCTAGAATTCATACTTACTTTTCTTAGCATACAACTTGTGCTCTCTAAGTGTTAATAACACTTGGCGAAGATGTTGTACATGCTTTTCATGTGACTTTGAGTAGATGAGAATATCATCTATGAAGACGATTACAAACTGATCAAGATAGGGTCTGAATACCCGATGCATCATGCCCATGAAAGCTGCAGGTGCATTTGTAAGTCCAAAGGGCATCACCAAAAATTCAAAATGTCCATATCGAGTACGGAAAGCTGTTTTGGAGACATCATCCTCTCTGATTCTCAATTGATGGTATCTCGTTCGAAGATCAATTTTTGAATAGTAATGAGAACCCCTGAGTTGATCAAATAGGTCATCAATACGTGGTAGAGGATATTTGTTCTTTATTGTTACTCGATTCAACTTCCGATAGTCAATATAGAGTCTCAGCGTATTGTCTTTCTCTGTCACGAAGAGCACATGAGCATCCCAAGGTGACGTACTTGATCGAATGAATCCCCTAGAAAGAAGTCCGTCTAGCTGCTTCCTTAATTCCTTCAATTCTAATGGTGCCATATGGTAAAGGGCAATAGATATTAGCTCCGTACCAGGATATACCTCAATGGTAAATTCTATTTCTCTTTGTGGGGGTAATCCCGGTAATTCCTCAGGAAATACGTCAGAAAAGTCACACACTACCAAGATGACATCTGCTGTAATCTTACCTAGTTCTTCCCCAATTAAGTTGGCAAGGAATTCCAAATTATTTTGGTTTCTTGAGGAGAACGAATGTGAATGGTGACGTTCGCCTATGAATTTGAACTCTATATCTCCCGAGTTACAGAATTTGATTTTCTTACCGTAACAATCCATGATGGCATGATAGCAAGATAGTAGGTCCATTCCGAAAATTATGTCATATCCAATTAATTTTAGGGCAATTAAGTCCACAACCAACTCACTCTCCTCAATTCGGATTATGCAATTTTTGCATACCCTAGCCGTTTTCAAGAAATCCCCCGTAGGTAGGTTTATACACAATGTGCGACCTAAAGGTTTAAATTCTACTCCTAATGCAACAACATATGATGTGCGAATGAAAGAATGGGTTACCCCCAGATCAAACAAAATATGTGCCCAAGAATTGTAAATAAGAATGATACCTTCAATCACTTCGTTAGAGGTGTCGTTATCCGGTATAGCCATTGCATAGATCTGAGGTTGGCCTTCGGTAACTGTTGTTCTACTTCCTGGCTTTTTCTGCTGGGCCTGATTTGAAAATGACTGCGAAGGTCCAACTTGGGTCGTCGGTCTTGTCGCCTGAGTAGGATAAAGGCATTGTGATGGACGAGATTGGTTGAATGGCTGATAGGAACCTTAATTGGCCAACGTGAAGGGACACTGATTTGTAAAATGTCTAGTTTGCCCACACTTGAAACATCGTTTTATATCATTGGATGCTCTGTTCCAATATTCAGAATTTTGTCACTGATTCGCATTCCTCCTTTCATTGGTATGTTGCCCTGGCCGTCGATATGGGCTCATTCTTTGGTGACTATTGTTGCCACCATTTCTTGTCTGACTTCCTCTGCTTTGTTGACGACTTCTGATATTCTGGGTATCCTCCAGGTCTCTTTCAACCAGTATAACCCTTTCCACCAGTTTCTTGTAGTTCCTTAGTCAATGCGCTACGAGGCACCCTGGGATAGAAGGCTTAAGGCCTTGTTCAAATCGCTTGGCCTTCTTGGCATCCGTGGAAACTAATTTCGTGGCAAAGCGAGAGAGTTCAACAAATTTAGACTCATACTGTGTGACTGTCAGATTACGTTGTTGTAACTCCAGGAAGTCAGAGAACATTTTAACCCTTACGGATTATGGGAAATATTTATCATTGAACACTCTCTCAAAGGTGTTCCACGTCATTTGGTCTACGTCCCTCATTCTTTTGACTGTGTTCCACCAGTGATCAGCTTCACCTTCAAAAAGATAAGAGGCCAAGGTAACTCGTAATTATGTGGCAATATTCATGCCATCCATCACCTTTTTCACTTGTCGAAGCCACCTTTCTACCTCAAGTGGCTCTGCACTTCCTTGGAAAGTAGGGGGACGTTGTCGTAGAAATTTCTTGAGTATCATCATTCTTCGTGTTTCAGTCACATTTGCTTGTTCCTGAACTGTTGATTGTATTACCGTAGTATGGTTATTATTTTCTGCTTGTTGGCCTTCCAAAGTGGTCAGTTCTCTCAAGCACTAGTAAATGCCGCTCATGGTGTCCTGCGGTGCCGGAGGGGACTGGTTATTGGTGGACGTCTCCTGTTGGTCCTGAGATGTGTTTTCCTCCATCCTATAACACATAGTTCGTGATATTATGAATGCATTACAAACTGTAATCAAATCCAAAATTTAAGAAAAACAACTCTAATTTCATATAATTAACAACTAAAATACATTTTGCTTCCTATCCTAGATGTTATTTACATGGAACACAAAAGTCTAGGATAGTTACTTCTAAGTCAGGTAGTTATATATTTATCTCTACTATTCCAAGAGTTACCACTATTTACAGGCAAAATTTCTTAGAATAATAAGGCCGACAGTACAGTCAAGGACCAAGAAGTTTCATGTCTCTCCCCCTGGAGACACATTAACTCGCAGAACCTGCAGAATCTGCACGATGGTTTGCTTCGGGTGGTGTGGCTACAGGGGCTACGTTGGGGTCATGAGGTTGTGGGTCATTTTCTTCATTATTGTCCAGGTTAGGGGATTCTATTGGCTGTCCTTCATGAGCCTCCGCAGGTGGCCACTAAATGTCTTGCACTGACAATCCGTTCAGAATTTCTTGGTACAGGTTAGGGTTCCTCTCGATACTTAATGCTTGGAGGAGCACCCTGAGCTGCGAGGTCAACCTGTGATGTACTAACTTTTTCTGTTTAGAGATTGGCATGAATGGCCAATTTTGGGATACATCTTAAATTTCGTGGACTATCAAATTATAGGCCTCTATATTAACTCTAAGTGTCCGGTATTCAGTAGCCGCCTCGAAGCCCATGTTACTGTGAGTCATGTAAAGATCATCCCAAGATGTCATACCTATAATCATAAAAAGTTAGTTCTGTTGATATATAAAAATAATATGTTCGTAAAACATGTTCAATATTAGTAAATTAACCCCACTATTTAGTCTATATATATATATATATATTATGTTCTATCTGGAATATTTGAGATAGCCATGTGAAAATTATGTACTCGTATGCAGAATATAATAATATAAGGAAAGTTATCATGAATTCGGTGTGAATTTATTAATTTATTTTTTTTATCACGCCCAGATATTCTTTTTTAAGAAAAGAAAATTTTCAGGTCGTGACAGACTGGTATCAGAGCTTAGGAATTAGGTCTTACATGGCAAGTATATATATAAGGAGTAATAACAATGGCAGACTCTATCCGTTGTCCTTTCAGCCTATCCTCCTGCCCGACTTCATATTTCTGAAAAATGTTAAATAGGGATGAGCTCACCAGCTCAATAGAATAACATTTATCAATGACTATTAAGGTTTTAAAACAATTCATAATATAAGTAAATCACAAATAATCGCAAGAATAGGGTAAAGTAACAACTCAAGTAAAGAAATAAATTTCAGCACATATTGATCATATCAATCCATCAATTTTCTAGTTCACGCATGAACCGCCTCCGGAGAAAACTTTGGGGTCTTGCATCCTAGGGAATCCAATGCCCTTCTTGCTTTTCTGAAAACACCAATACCGAGAATTATGTCGTGACACACAGGCTACCACGGCAACCGATATTACTAACCAGTGAATCCAAGGACTAGTAGGAATCCTGTAAATCCTCGCAAGGATCACGCATCTACTAACCCCTACCCTCGATTATGTGCATTTATAGTAATTTCATCAAAATCACAAGATAAAATCATATCGTAGTCAGACCCAACAACAAACCAATCATTAAATAATATCAATAATAAAACATTTGTTATGCAACGTGGTTTCACAAGATAAATAGGATCTCGATATAAATAAAAATTAGAACATGTACATGATCACGATTTATTTATAAAACTCCAATTTGACCCCATGATTAATACGATATAATAATTCATATAAAAAAATAGATTTAATATGAAGCCCCCAAACATGCATGAAATGCATCAATGATAGTAAAAGATAAACGAAACCTACCTCTGCCTTGACCTGTACTCGATACCGTGTATTGTAACAAAATAATCGAAATAATATTTTAGAATAACAATAGATAATAAGAGTTTAGTTAAGTTAAAATAATTTATGGAATAACTATCGAAAAATAATGATACTTAAATTTGATCCAAAAATATGAAATGATGATCAACTTTAAGAAACTCGAACTAATAAAATTTACTAAGTAATTACTAAAAAATCTTACCCAAAATTTTGATCGTAACCGCGAACTCTTAGGTCAACAAAATTTTGACCCTTTTTTCTCTCTTTCCTTTATCTTTCTTCCCCTCTCTCTCTCCTTCATCTCTTCTTCTCTATCGTGCCAATTGCTTGGCCTTGAACTTGGCTTTATATAGCCAATATTTGCTTGGGGACCAAGCATCAAATGGACAGTTGTCCAGGTTCTCACCATATCTTTTTTCTTTTTCTTTTTCTTTCTTTGTGCACGTTTTCAATTCTAAAAAATCTAGAAAGGACATTATCCTTTTTCATCAACACAAATATATATAGATATAAAGATATTATATGATTACGATATTTGCCATAAGTTATAGTTATTTGACTCTTTTTTATGCGAAAAGTCTATATTTGGGGTCCATTTGTACTTATAAATATTTTATTATATATATATATATGTATATTTAAAATAAATCTCAATTATGTAGTATCATAATTGACGACCTAATTAGCGTGTTAGTGATTATTTAATTATTATTTTTTTGGGTCGTCACAAGCAAGCATTTAATGAATCATCAGTTGAGGATATCGCCGATGACTTGAGAAGCCGAAAAAAAGGGCATTAAATGCTCCAAAATCAGGACATTTAATGCCTCAGCATTACAGAAAGAACATTAAATGCCCCGGGATCGGAGCATTTAATGTCTATTGCATAAAAGGAAGAGCATTGAGTACTTGGGGATCCGAGTAATTAATATTGGGGTCTCCCCCATGCAGATAGGGGGCACACTGCCCCATATCTGGATGCTACCCACTATCTAGACCGTCAATAATGATGAGCCTTTAAAGGTATAAATAGTCCTCAAAAATACATTACAAAGTAAGCAAAATCATCCCACTAGAGTCATACAATGTCTTCTTCTTCCCCTCTCTCAAAGAACTAACTTGATCGTCGGAGGGGATACGCCAAAAAATACTCCGGCACCCTTCTAACCTATTTTCTGTGTTCCAGGTGCCATTCACAACTCGCCGGGATCGATGGGACAGCCCAGGAACAATTTATCACCACTCCTTATACCCCTTTTAGCCCTCTCAACACTTTTCTTGTTGTGGGATCGGCCACTTTTCTGACGAACATGAGTTCACAAGGGGAGAGATCTGTCATTTTTATATATTATGAGAAAATCATCACACACAATTTGGCACCGTCTATGGGAAACGACTAAGTTTTTTAAAAAATAGTGACCGTGGTGAATACTCGTCAAAAAGGGAAGGGTCATCAACAAAGGAATGTTGATTTACCAGTTCCTTCGATTTCAAGAATGAAGGGCCATGTTGACAGTGTCGACAAGGGACTTTTCGCTCATTCAATGGAGCAAACCTGCCAAACTAGTATGAATATTGTGTCTGAAAGATCCGCCCCACTGGCCCGTCAACTGCCTGAAGTGATCGAAGAAAAGTTTGGGGATCGATTACGACAATTGGAAAAGACAACGTTAACGTCCTAAACCGACTCGATGAGTTTGCATCCTCCGACGGTGGATTTCGAGGCTTACCACAGTCCCGGGAACCACTCTGTTAGGGAGGTAGAACCTAAGGACTTGAGGGACCACTTGAACAACAAAGCAGGGAGTTCCAGGGCTCCGAAGCGCCCGAGGGCCAAGGGGCAGCTCTCGGAGTTCCAGCCAAAAGGCCTCGGCCATTGGCTTAGGGCGACCTCCGTCGGGGAATGTATGGACGAGGGGGCGTGGAGGACTCTGAGGAGGGGTCGTCCCTCTCCGTCCGGTACCCAGGGATGAGAGACCATGCTGGTCGGCACCGAGGACATGGAGGGGTGCCTCCCGAGCAGGAGGATGACCTTAAAGCGCAACTAGATTCCAAGAGAAGGAATCAAACTACGGAGAAAGGTGACACGGATGACGAAGTTATCCAATCACCCTTCACAAGGAGCATTGTGGAGATGTAGGTACCAAGGAAGTTTACGGTGCCGAGGTTCAAAGTCTATGATGAGCGATCTAACCCAAAAGCCCACCTTAGACAATACAAACAAATGATGTCTCTATATCATTCAGACCACCGGCTACTGTTTCGTGTGTTCGCAATGAGTCTGGGATACTCCACCATGAAATGGTTTGAAATCCTTCCAGCTAACAGCATAGGGTCTTGAAATGAGCTAACCAGACAGTTTACCGCTCGGTTCATCACAGGAAGTAGGCAACCCAAGGACGTGGGATCACTACTCACCCTGAAACGAAATGAGGGAGAAACCCTCCGCCAGTGCGCCACTCGTTACTAGGACGAAGTAAACGAGGTGGAGGGATGTTCAGAGGTTATGGCAGCCGCCTCTTTCAAACTTGGCCTTTCTTGAGACACTGATCTCTACCGATCCTTAACCAAGAAAATGCCGACGAATATGGGAGAACTGATGGCCTGGATAAATAAATATTCTCCGATCGACGATGAGATGGTGGGGGGCAAAAGGAAGACCCTACCCCCAAGGAAGAAAAAAGAGAAGGAAAAAGAGGGAGGCCCTTCCCGAAAAGGGTTGGTGCCTCTATCTGGAAGCTCCTTCAAATTAGTTCATACCGTATTCAAAGAGCCCATCTAAAAATTGCTTCATAAGATAAAGCAAGAACCCTTCTTCAAATGGCCGCCCAAAATGCAAGGTGATCCATCCACCCGAAACCAGAAGGTGAAATGTTCTTACCACCAGGACTTTGGACACCTTACCAAGGATTGTAGAGTTTACAAGCCTTTCCTGAAAAATCTAGTCCAGGATGGGCATTTAAAAGAGTACATCAAGGAAGCAGAGCCAGAGGAGATCTGGAGCGCCAATGACCAGGTCGCTGTTCGAGGCAATGTAATCGACATTATCCACATCTGCCCACTAGATCGATCGACTTCTAACACCCTCAAGTTCGACCTTAAGAGGGTAGTATTCACCAGGAAGGTTAACGAATGGGAAGGGAGTCAGCCCAGCAAGAAGCCCTGGACGGATGAGGAGGGGATCACTTTCTCTGATGCGGACCTGGCAGGTGTGGTCTTCCCCCATGAAAACACCTTGATCCTGACTTTGAAGATTGATAGCTTTTACGTCAAGAAGATCTTAGTGGATTCCGTGAGTTCATCGGAGGTAATGTATTTTGAAGCCCTGAAACGCATGGGTCTGGGTTCTCAGGACCTTACCAAAGTTAGCACCCCCTCGTTGGATTCAATGGTTCCTACGCCTTGCCCTTGGGTAAGATTACACTGTCGGTTACCATGGGGACCCATCACAACCAACACGGAGTTCGTGGTAATCGACTCTGACTCACCTTACAACATAATCATGGACTGGGCATGGCTGCATGCACTCGAGACAGTGCATTCCACCTATCATTTGAAACTGAAATTTTCCACATCTGTGGGAGTGAAAGAGATTCGCGGGGACCAAACGTCCATTAAGAGTTGTTTCTACTCGGTAGTAAGGATAGGGGTCGCCTCCAAAGAAAAGGAGCAAGTCCCAGAAGAGATCCTGAATAAATAATAATTACAGACAAGGCGTCTCAGAATTGAGGGGCCGCGGATTGATCCATTTGATCACTCAGTGGAGGATCTCCGGAAGGTATTCTTGGTGGAAGGAGATGAAGAAAGGTACTTCCTAGTCGGCTCCACTATGTCCCCAGCCGAGCAGGAATAGATGGCCAATTTTCTGAGGCAAAATGTAGATGTGTTTGCCTGGGAAGCCACAGGGAAGAAGGGGATTAGTCCCGATGTTATAACCCACAAGCTTCACGTTGTCCCCGCTCACAAGCCGATAAAGCAAAAGCCTCGGTGTGCGGCACCGCATCACGCCCAGGCGATAAACGAAGAGGTAGATAGGCTCCTAGAGACCAACGCCATACGGGAGGTTTAGTTCCTGGAATGGCTGTCGAACACGGTCTGCGCGAAAAAGAAGGGTGGGGAATGACACGTTTGTGTGGACTTCACCGACCTGAACAAGGCTTGTCCCAAATATGAATTTTCCCTCCTAAAAGTGGACCAGCTGGTGGACGCCACAGTGGGGCACCGACGCATGACCTTCTTGTACGCCAGAGCCGACTACCATTAGATTCCTCTGCATCCATCTGATTAGGAGAAGACTACCTTCATTACTCCAAGGGGAGTTTATTGCTACACGGTCATGCCTTTTGGCTTAAAGAACACAGGAGCCATGTACCAAAGGCTCAAGAATCGGATGTTCAAGCCGCAGTTGGGAGACACCATGGAAGTATATATAAATGACATGCTAGTCAAAAGCAAGGGGGAAGGTGATCACCTTATAGACTTGGAAGACACCTTCTCCGTCCTCCGAGAATATGGGCTAAAGCTGAATGCGGCCAAGTGTGTCTTTGAAGTTGGTTTTGGGAAATTCCTCGGGTATTTTGGTAAGTTGGCGCAGGGTCGAAGCCAACCCAGAACAAATACAAGCTATCTTGGATGTATGGAGTCCCTGGACTGTCCGAGAAGTCCAGAGACTCGTAGGGATGTTGGCTGCCCTAAAACGTTTTATCTCTCGGTCGTCAAACAAGTGCAAGCCCTTCTTCGGGGCTATCAGAAGAGCTGGTAAGGACACCTGGACTCAGGAATGTGAAAATTTCCTTGGAGAAATCAAGGAATATCTCAGGGTCCTCTCGACCCTGTCTGTCCTAACTAGAGGGGAAATGTTATTCCTCTACTTGGCTATATTGAAATTTACACTTAGCGGGGTGTTGGTCCGCTAGCATGAACACTAACAAAAATCGGTGTACTACGTGAGCAAGGCTTTGTTGGACGCAGAGATAAGGTACCTACCCTTGGAGAAACTAGCACTAGCATTGATCATGGCTGCGAGGAAGTTAAGGCACTACTTCCAAGCGCACCTGATCACCGTTCTGACAGACCAACCTCTGAAAGTAATTTTAAGGAAGACAGATCTCTCAGGGAGAATTGCTAAGTGGGCAGTGGAGATGGTAGAGCATGATATTCATTTCAAACCCCAAGCTGCCATAAAAGGACATGTGTTAGTAGATTTCATAGCGAAGTTTTCAAGAGAGACTCCCCTCCTAGAAGAGCCTTCCCTCCTCGGGGAAGGGACCTCGACAGATAATCAGGGGCTCTCCTGGAGCCTATGTGTAGACGGATTCTCCAACGGCAAGGGCTCTGGAATCGGGGTATTACTAATTTCCCCAGATAGGGTGCTCACAGAGCAGGCCATCCCGCTAGGCTTTAAGGCATCCAACAATGAAGTAGAGTATGAGGCTTTCATTTCTGGACTTAAGCTAGCCAGAGCAGCGGGGGCCATGATGCTGACCGTCCATTGCGATTCCATGTTGGTGGTCAACCAAATCAACGGGAAATTCGAAACAAGGGACTTTAGGATGAAAACATATCACTACCAAGTAAAGGCTTTACTCCACGAGTTCAAAGATGTCGAAATTAAAAAAGTCCCTCGAGAAAAGAATGCCCACGCCCACGCCCTAACTTGCTTGGCCTCAACGCTCGACTCCACCATGACACGAAAGATCACGGTGGAGTACATTCCCAACTCCAGCATAGATGAAGTTTCTGGGGTAGCCATCATCCAGGAAGAGGAAGAGTCCCCAAGCTGGACCGACCTGCTACTTAAGTTTCTCTTTTCCGGAGAACTCCCCGAATTCCCCAAGGAAGACAGGGAAATAAAGTTAAATGCCCCTAGATTCTAGGTTTTCCCATATCAGAAGTTGTACCGGCTTTTGTTCTCTGGACCATACCTGCTGTGCGTTCGGGAAGACAAAGTGAACCCCTTCTGTACGAGGTATATGAAAGAATATGTGGAGGGCACTCAGGTGGACGATTCATGACCTACTGCATCATATCCCAAGGATACTGGTGGCCACGAATGCAAAAAGATGCGCAAGCATATGTCAGGAAATGTGATCAATGTCAAAAGTTTGCCCCATTCATTAGGCAGTCAGGCGGTGACTTACATCCACTGACTAGTCCTTGGTGATTTGCTCAATGAGGGCTGGACCCCTTCCAAAGGCTCCTGGAGACAAGAGGTTTCTGATAGTAAGAACCGATTATTTCACGAAGTGGGTCGAGGCGGAGCCCCTAACCCATGTCAGGGACATAGACACCAAGAAGTTAGTATGGAAGAACATTGTGACAAGGTTCGGAGTCCCCCGTACACTTGTCTCAGACAACGGAACCTAATTCAACAACGGACCCTTCAAGTCCTTCTGCGAGCATCTTGGAATTCGTAACTGCTACTCCACTCTTGCATATCCATAGGCCAACGGACATACGGAATCTTCCAACAAGACAATCATCAACGGAATCAAGAGGAGGTTGGAAAAGGCCAAGGAAAAGTAGGTGGACGAGCTCCTAAACGTCATTTGGGCATATATGACCACCACTCGAACCTCCATGGGGGAAACCCCTTACGTCCTTGCATATGAGGTGGAAGAAGTAATCCCATTGGAGGTACGTATCCCGACCATAAGAACGCAAGTCTTTGACACCGGGGACAACAATCACCAACTCGACTTGGATATGGACCTTATGGAGGAAAGAAAGGAAGTGGTCGCCTTAAAACTAGCCAAGTATCAAGAGGGGGTTTCCAGACTCTACAACCGAATGGTCAAACCTAAAAAATTCCAAGTAGGTGATATGGTACTCAGGAGGGTGGTAGCAAACACCAGGGAACTAGCAGATGGAAAAATGGGGCCTAACTGGGAGGGACCATACAAAGTCACATCAGTTGAAGGCTTTGGGTCATACAGGCTGGAAGACTTGGAAGGAAATGATTTAATTCGTCCTTGGAATGTAATGAATTTGAAGAAATACTACATTTGAAGAATAAGAACTCGATTTCATGCTATGAGAAGTGGTCAAAGGGCATGGCCCTGGACGCAGAGTCAAGGACTCCTGTTTCTGAATAAGAACAGGAGCAAGCCTCCTGGAAAGGGCATGGCCCCGGAAGCAGAGTCTCAAGGAATCTTGCTTCTGAATAATAACAGGAACAAGCCTCCTAGAAAGGGCATGACCCTAGAAGCAGAGTCTCAAAGACTCCTGTTTCTGAATAAGAACAGGAGCAAGTCTCCTGGAAAGGGCATGACCCTGGAAATAGAGTCTCAAGGACTCCTGCTTCCAAATAAGAATAGGAGGGAACCTCCTGGAAAGGGCATGGCCTTGGAAGCAGAGTCAAGGACTCCTGCCTCCGAATAAAGGAACAAGAGCAAGCCTCCTAGGAAGGGACATGGACCTGGAAGCAGAATCTCAAGGACTACTACTTCCAAATAAGATCAGGAGTAAGCCTCCTAGAAAGGGCATGGCCTTGGAAGTAGTCTCAAGGGCCCTGCCTCCGAATAAAGGAATAGGAGCAAGCCTCCTAGGAAGGGGTATGACCCTGAAAGTAGAATCTCAAGGACTCCTGCTTCCGAATAAGATTAGGAGTAAACCTCCTAGAAAGGGCATGGCCCTGGAAGTAGTCTCAAGGGCCTCTGCCTCCTAATAAAGGAACAGGAGCAAGCCTCCTAGGAAGGGCATGGCTCGGGGGCCGAGGCTTGAGAACCCCTGAATTCAACTAACACGCAGGGGCATGCCCCTTGAATGGAAAATAACCCTTGAAGAAGGGCATTGATCGGTTATTAATTGGAACGAGAATGTTTTGCCATAGCATATCACGAAACAAAACGTGGGTCATTGAAAGCTCATCTCGTTTGAGATTCATTGAGTGTGCGCTTGACTAGGGGAATGAAGCCTGGAAACATGGGTATAATTACCCCTAAGAGTTCTCACGAACTTCGAGGTCGGCCACAGGTATGCTTGCACAAGTACATGTTTGCCGGTGTCTTAAACTGAATGTTAGTAGGACAGGTGAAAACCCCACCCCCTCGGATCGACCCATGAGGAAGATGAAGCTAACCAGAGTGGAAGTACTTTGTCAGTGTCCATGGAGCCGAGGGGTACATCTATGTTATGCAAATGTGTCCCATGAACCCCATGTTACATGACCCCGAGGGTCAGTACTCTGAGTTAGAAATTACAAACAAAATATGCAAGCATCAAATAAGAGCATACATGGAAGAACAAAATGATCTTTCATTCCAAAAAGGGGTTTTGAGTCCCCAAGGCTACAAAAAAAAAAGAGTACACATGCAATAGAAGTAAAAGCTTATGTCTGAGCCGATGAAGAAGGAGGGCTAAACACTTCACTGGCATTAGCAGGAGGAGCCTCGCTAAAAAGCTCTTCTATACTAGGGGAGGAGACAATGTTGGCGGCGTCGACAACAGGCGGCACTGTCGACTTGGGAGCTAGAGGGTCACCCTCAGGAAGGACGACAGCGACTAGTGATTGATGAAATTCCTTGTTGTTTCCTAACTTCTAAACATCATCCCTTAAAATGTATAGTGTATGGATGAATGAAGGGGAGTGTCACGCTCCCTTAGAAATGATGTCAAAAGAAAGGGCAAGGAGATGGAAAAAATGGAATGTACAATGAAATGAAGATATGCGTATGAACAAAAGTGCTCCCCAATCGCAAGGATTCTTTTGTGTGTCGTTGTTTTACTTGGAAAAGTATTCCAATGTCGTTTCCTCAGGGAAGGAAAGTTCAAGTTGTGTGAAGGTGATTTTTGTGAACAAAATAAAAAGTGTAAAATCTTGTAGTTGGTTTTGATGAGTTTTGTTCTTAATGAAAATGCAAGAAAACAAGTGTTGCCTAATCCTATGGGTTCATTCCAATGGGAATGCCAATCAACTCCAAGCCTTCCTCCAATGGTGCATAGATCAATGATTGACTCGTGGGAAGCTAGGGATGAGATGGTGAGGATCCAAGCATAAACCGTGACTAGGCCTATGAAATATCAAAGACTCACAATCTCATCCACCCTCAACCTAGTCAAACCGAACTATCGTACACCGAGAAGAGGAAAAAAAAGGAGTGGATATAGCACACCCAAGAGGAAATCTCCCTCGGATTAGCCAACTTAAAATCTAGCTATTCATGTAAGCAAGAAAATATATGCATAATATAAAAAGACATAATGAATAAATAAAGCATGAAACTTAAATTAATGCAAAAAAACTTAATCTAAGAAGAAAAATATGCAATACCCATTTTAAAGCTAGGAAATGGAGAACTTGAGAGCAACAATGGTGAAATCTTAAATATAGAACTAAACTTGCAAAGTACTTGAAATAGATGAGATTAAAGTGCAAGGATTAAGGATTACAAGAAATTTAAAGCTTACAACAATTGAAATGGAAGGGAAAATGCAAGAACTTAAGCACTATTCATTATCTTCTTCATTGAGCTAAGATTACTCCTAAGCTTAGGTAGCCACCCATTCAAAGTTTGTGAATGCTGAGTATATGCAGTGTGAGAGCCTTTTATTTTCGTGCATGGTGGTCCCCCTTAGGTGTGTAAAAGGCCTCCCATCAAGAGGGGCTGAATTGAATGCATTGGACAGGCTAGGAAGAACTAGCCTGCAACTCCCTGGCAGCCCACTTCCTCTCCCATCCTCCTTGAATACCAAGCCTTAAAAGTCTTCAAATTGTGTCCCGAGGGGTGTTTTGAGTGTTGGGCGTGTCAGAGGAGTGTGGGAGACTTGATGATGGGACCCTCAAAGCGGCAAAGGAAGGCCTGCAGAAGCTGGGCAGTTTCAGAAATAACTACCGGTAGATCGTGGAATAACTACCGGTAGTTATGACTCCAATAGCCAACTGCTACCAGTAGTGACTACCGGTAGGTTTTTCCTTGTGCTGCAAAATCCTTGATTACTTCACCCTTCAAGAATTCCTTAATACTACCGGTAATTGTTTCTTGGTTTTGCTCAATTCCTGCTTCCTCCTTCTTCTAATCCAATATCAAAGCTCGTTCTTATCTCCATTCATCTAAACACCATGAGATGGCTTACTCAGCACTAAACGACCCCTTTTATCTGCAATCAAATCAAAACTCCATTAACAACTCAAACCATGAAATTCTGCTCATTTCAGCCACAAAAATAAACAAAATAAAGATGTACAAGCACATAATATATGTAATATTATAAGCTCATCAACTAGGATTGGGGCCGCAACTTCAGAGGGTTCCCCCGGGCCCTACACTTGGGCGTAAGCTGCGTCTTTAGTAGCGACCTCAGCCGCAGCCTATAGCATCTCCTCCGAGGGCATGTACTCGTGCATTAGGAATACGAAGGACTCTGAAGGAACCCCTGCCTCCCGAAGCACCTCATCCCAACCCTTCTTGAAGAATTATCTCTTGTTATCTTCAAGGGCCACTAGGACGTCATCAACACATTCATCCCTGATTTGCTCCTCCTACTTCCTGTTGGCCTCCACCTCGACCCTAAGCCTGTCGAGCTCTTGAGTAAGAGTCGAGCATGTCTATTTCGACTCCTTTGCTCTAGCCTTGGCTGAAGATAGCCACTGTGTTTGCTTAGTTATCCTCCTCTCGTCGTCGGCAAGGGATGCACTCAGCTTTTCAACGCTAACCCTCGTCGACTCACCATCCGTCAGTAGCTATTCTATCTGGGCCGCCTGGGTAGACAACATTGTAACCCATTTTACTTTAATCATTTAATTCATTCAAGGTCCAATATGTCTCAATATAGCTCATTTAAGGTCCATTTGTATCATTTGAACCAAAGAAACCAAAGTCCAAAAGCATAAGAAAATAGTGTTAAATTTTCAGAATTTTGGAGACAGTACCTGTACACAATAGTACCGGTATGAATTACCGGTACGGTGAACCTTCTGGACCATAGCGTACCGGTACTGAATCGTACCGGTACTATCTGCCCAGTTTTGCTTGTTTCTCCTGTTTTTCATCCCCAATCCATCCTAAACTTTTTCACAATCACTCAATACATGTTTAATAAGGTTTTTCATACAAAACCTATCTTGTACAAGTTACATTACAATCACTTCCATAAATTTATACATAAAATGGAATTTCTTTCACAAAAGCTTTACAAAATAACCATAAAAGCCACAAGTCGGCTTTCTTCATCATTGGGGCTCGAAATGGGAGTCGTCTGCCTGTGTAAACCCCGTACCTGAAATGTTTGTCCCATAAAAGGTGAGCCACGCTCAGTAGAATATTTCCTACAGAGGCTCCTCCCCAACCTAAATGCATATGAAATGTTCACATGCAACATTCAACAACTCATATCATTCCAAGCAAGATTATGCATCAAATGTTGGAATTTACTATGTCATGCCATGAAATGAGATGAGACTCACCTATGCAATTCAACCTGAGCCCTTCCCGACTCTCCAACACAAGCAATTGCCAATGTGTATGAGTCTGTCATTTATGATACACATCAAATGACTTTTTTCATTCTAGGGTCTTTTGTGGGGTAGACATTTATGGACTTATACCAACGGCACCCAACCGACACGGAATTCATGGACTTCTACTAACGGTTTTGCGTACACCGACACACTTTATGGGCTTGTACCAATGGAAGTGCGTATCCAAATCATCGGGCCTCGCACCCGAGGGATATTCTAGCCCTTCTTGCTAACCCCGACCCCTCTTTACCTTGCAAATCGTGCGACTCGGCCAAGTCATCGACCTACTTAATGCAATGTAATGTCTCATATCAACTCTACTACAATGTTTATTATGTTATATATGCCATACGAACTACATCCAACACATTTCATATAACCCATGACAAATTATATCAAAAGCATATAATTCTCATAATTCTCACAATGTCAATATATAAACGTGCATATATCAACATTTCATCTCAAATCCAAACCCAAGCATGCCATC
>CM042185.1:42472935-42533834 GCA_023539305.1 Ilex asprella
AAAAAAAGGTGTCCATGCCTACATTGTTTGGGGTGTTCAAATGGTCCACTAATATAAATGATAGGCCATAACTTTCAAGGGTCCACTCATGTAAATACATTTTGTCAGGTTTGAAGCTTAATCATGCCACTATAAAGTCCATGGCCAAGCATCACGGGGTCTATGCAGAATTTATACGATGGCTACATATGATTTAGTGCTTTGGCTAGGGTTTAATGTGATAGAGTTTTCCGAAACATGATTTGAGAAATTTTACATCAATGAACTTTACACCACCAAGGTTGGGCGTGATATCAAGTTGAAATGAGGTCTAGTTAAGAGACTGGTTTATATTTAATACCAAAGATTACCAGATGGAAAAAACTGCCACTGCAGAACTGCTGAGAGTTTATGAGATGGCCATGATAAGGTTGCATTGTATCCTGAGCATTGGCGAATTTTCATAAATTTGTTTGTTGTTGTCAAGAACTGATGAAACAGTGGAAATTTCATATAGCATATGAGTTTCAAAAGAGGAATATGATGTGTGGTTTTGTATAGGTGTTTATTACGGTAGGGACTGTGTTGAGGTCCAAATGTTGCAAGACTTGTATATGAAAATAAGTCATAGCAGCATGTTAATATTTTAAATATGGGTGTTATTGAGTCGCACAGTCTTCTTGCCGCTGCTTACTACTTCTAATGTTCATGATGTTGATGAGGGTTTATTTCTACTGAACAGTTAGTTGGGATACAAAAGGATGGAAGTAAAATATTGATGCTTTGCTGAAAATTCAGAAGATGGTTTCATGCAAAGAGGATCATGTTAATGTGACTTACAAGTTTTAGAAAGGTTTACAACTTTAAATAAATCTAATGATTGTAGAGATAATCTCACTGATAAAGATCATGGTTAGGTTTATGATCCTCTCCAATCCTACATTTTTTTCAACAGAAGAACTCCCCCCTGAAAAACAAAGGTTCTCTATAGGAAAGAGACATAAACAAGTTACAGCGCATAAGATCTTCTTTTTAGTTTGGCCAAGGGATCCGTTTGTGCCATATTGGTTCTAGTTAGATTTAGATAATTAGGCAAGCAAAGAATAATTTACTCAAATGTGCATGGGAAGTTGAGTCTCCCAAAAACTGCCAAGGAAATCAAAGCAGCAACTCTAGTGATGGTCTTATCTAGTACACTATTATATGAGGCACAAGGGACACCCACTTCATTGAATGGTAAAAGGTTGGAGGTAAAGCATATCAAGACATGTTAAAGGCATCCACTTTGTTGAACTTTTGATGAGGTTAAACTTGTTCTATATCAACCCTTCCAAACACCTCATTCTAATAGAATCAACCTAGGTGATGCCTTTTGTTATACAGTAAAGAGAGCAGCATCTTGGCTCAATGTCTGGAAACTTCCACGAATAGCACCTCCTTGAAGTGTCACAAATTTTGTCACATAAAGCATAATAACTATATGATCTATAAGAATGGTTGGACTGTGCGAGAATTTTTTGTCAATCAGGATTTGGTGCTTCAATATGAAGCACAATAGCTGATTTTTATGGTCATATATTTATCCTTAGTTCCCCTGAAAATTTATAAACATTAATTGTATACTGAACATATTCCATTATGCTTTTATTGAGTTTATGTAGTGATGTGTAAAAGATTGCAAACAATATCTTTTTTTTTTTTTAATTTTATTAAGCTGAGTTGTAAGTTTCCATTTGCAGTAATTTTCGTTCACTCTAAATCTTTCAAAGGAACAAGGCTCACCATTACAACGTGACCTAATCTGCCTTTTGGGTAAATAAATGGTTGTTCTGATTGAAAAATGCCATACAAAGTGTAAGCTGACATAGTTGATAGTAGGATGCCTATACAAGGCCATTTCGAAGTTTTGCCCCCATAAATCAAGGCTGGTGGGAAGGATGGATTGGTGAAACCTAACCCCTGGCATGTTTTTGTACAAAGTTACTACCCACATATTCGAACCATATTCTAGTGACTGTTTGCCTGAATTTTTAACATTTCCACAGACAATGGTCTCTGCATATATTTGAAGTTTCATTTTACTTAGATAGTTAGATATCCTTACCCTGTAAGGTTCAATTCTGTTTGACTCTATTCTAATCTGCTTTTGAAACAGTAGTAACTTTTACTTTTATGGAAAAAGAGAATTAATAAATAAGCCTCTTTGGATTATAATGCTAAATTTGCATTAGAATTAGAAAATATTTTTTGTCTGGACTTGCTTACATTTAAATACAATCTTTTGTGATGGTCCATGGGCACATTTTTCTTCATCATTTCTGATAACTTTGCTTGAACTTAATACACGTGCACTTCTGTGTGCACTTTCCAGGAAGAGTTTCCTGGGTGCAACTATAATATCCACTGGAGCTGGGTTTTTAAGTGCTTTCTCGCCAAATTACATGTTGTTGCTGATTCTTCGTTGTTTGGTTGGTATTGGTCTTGGAGGTGTGCATGTATTCACAACATGGTTTTTAGAGTTTGTTCCATCACCAAACAGAGGCACTTGGATGATCATCTTTTCAAGTTTTTGGACGCTTGAAACAATCTTTGAGGCTTCACTAGCATGGGTATGTGATGTTCCTTCAATTACATGTCTCTTACAATACCAAAGGCTGTATTGTTGCCATTATATCTTGTTAAACAACCATCAACTTCAAAAAACTTAAGTTGTTAGAGAGGGTGTAATTTAAGTATTTATACTTTAACACGTACCCTCGTGGGTTGGCTAGATTTTTGGCCTAACACGTGAAAATTCTTTTAATAATTAGGGTGGCGACGAGATCCGAACATAGGATCTCCTCTTTTGATATCAAGTTAAAATAGTAAAAGAGATATTAGAGTTTGTAAAAGAGAAGAAGAATGAGAGAAGCAGGAGAATAGAAAAGAACAATTAGTGTATATTATGCATGATGCCCTACACTCTATTTATTACTCTACATAAATATAAAACATAAAATTAAGAACTCTAACATATCTTATCCCACATCGGTAAATGACACCTCCCAAACTAGTATTTGAGTGGGCTTCTCAACTTCCTTCCAAATGTTTTTTTGTTGGATGCTTTAACTCGGTATCTGAACTAGACTTCAAGCGGTTTCGGGTAAAATTCTCAGTTGCAATTTCCTTAATTTCATAATTTGTTCTTCCTTTCCGGGGGAAAAAAAAATCATAATCGGTTCATTATTCAAAGCAGCTAGCTGATATGTATACTTCGACACTTAGTTATTCTGCTTTTGTTTGTCTTAGATTCAAGCTAGTGTGGGATCCTCCCCATCAGCTAGAGGGGGCATGTAAGAGGGTAATAAGTGTGGTATGCTATAGGTATATTTGTAACTTCAAAGGTTAGTCCTTATCGGGTTGATTGAGACTGTCACTCATCTTGCCAGAATTTTTCACCGTATAATATACTTCCACCCCAGCATTTATTCATCCACTCTATCCATGCAATGGAATGTAGAAGTAATGGAGAACAAGAAACAAGTGGTTGTACATTGTGAAGGCGTCTTAGGTGGTGAATAGGACTACTTATCAAATTGTCGCTTTAACTCTGATATGTGGTTCTCTTTGGTGAATTTTAATACAGTATTTTTCTAAGGGAAATTTCGTCAGTTTAACCAAACTCACGTTAATACGCAAGTTCAATTTGAGTTCATATATGAGTGGCCACAATTAACCTTGGTTACACTCAGTTAGGCACAAAAACAACAATGATGTTTGTACCAACCTAGTAATACTAAGGCTAGTCGACTGGTTCACAACCATAGTAAGTCCTCTAAAGATAGGGAAAACACTCAATGTAGGTGAGGCTAAACTCCTTAGATTGGTTCTCTCCTTAATGCAAACGTTATAGTGCAAGTCCACCAATGTCATCGGAGACCTCGAAGAAAAATATCGTGTTAAGCTTTTGGAGGATCCTATGATATTTCCTAATTACTAAAGCTACACCATCCTGAGGTTGCTAAAGATATCATTCGTACTAGAAACACTGTGTTTCTAGTGATGTTTTTATTAGAGCATCTAACCCAAAACTAATTGGCAATGAGTGGAGTTGCCACTCAAGTTTATAAACCAAACTTAGTGGTCCTAATTATTTGCTGTGGGATACAAACTCTCTCAATACCTTCCTGCAATTAAGACCTGGGCTCGCACCTAGGGTCAACAAACAAACAAATAATCATTACATACCAAAAAATTCAAATGGGTAAGAGACTTAGCCCTCTGACTATCCAAGACACAACTTTGATACTATGCAAGGATCGAAATTTCATTTCGAAGTACCGTTTCGGTAAGCTCAAAAACGGAAACGTTTCGGAAACGCAGAAAAAATATGGAAACATATGGAAACACAAATAGAATCCATTTATTTATAAAGATAAGTTTAATAATTGATTAATTCAACATATTTATTGGGTTAACATTCATTTATACAAGAATAAATTTAAATTAGAGGAAAAAAAAGATTGACATGAGACGGAAATCATTTAAATATGATATGTATAACACTTTTAAATTAAAATATTATCTAATTAATAATACTATTTTATTATAATACTAATTTAGTAATTAATAATATTAACACTTTGTGTAGCATATTATTATAATACTAATTTATTAATTTAAATTGCACCTTCAAATTAATAAAGAATATTATTTCATTAATATTAAAATCATTGTATACACAATTTGTACACACATAAATACTTAATTCTAGATATTTAACAAATAAGGTATAATTAATAAAATAACTTGCAGTTATTTAATATACCAATTTAATAAATAATAATAATATAAAAGAATAATTACAAAAAAGGAAAAAAATAATGAAGGGTATTAAATGAAATTAATGATACTTATGTATACCTAAAAATTAAACGTTATAATATATTGGGGTATAAAATGTAATTTTTTATAGTTATAACAAAAAAAAAAAATACAAAAGCCAATCAGTCGTGCCTCTCACCCACGAACACAGACAACGACTGAGAGAAGAGAGAGGGGCGATGGTGAGGTGAGGTAAGGCGAGGCGAGGCGAGGCCGGTGCCAGAGAGAGAGAAGAAGAAGATACCTGGTAGCTCGTGGCTCGTGGGTCGCAACTCGCAGCGATGAAGACCCAAGTCCCAAGCCCTAGGTCTGCATGGAAGAAGGTTAGATCTGCTCAAATTTGGACTCAAAGAGGTAAGCCACTGAACTCTTCTCCTTCAATTTCTGTTGTATAGCCTGTATATATGTCTTTCTCTCTCTCTTCGATTTCATCTGGGTGCGCCTTTCTCTCTCTTCTCTCTGCTTTTTTTTTTTTGCTTGGAAGACATAGACCTGTGATCTCTGATTTCTCCCTCTTTTTTGGGCTTGGTGGACTTTGCCCTGGAATGTTGTCGAATGTTTTGTTGAAATGGTACTGTTTCGATCGAAACGGTACTGTTTCGAGCGAAACGGTCCGACACAGCCACGTTTCGACCGAAATTTTGGAATTTTGGGATTCAAGCATGTTTCGTTTCGGTGTGTTGAAAATCCGAAACGTTTCGGATGTTTCGGACGTTTCGACACGAGATTTCGTTCCTTGATACTATGTTAGAGCATTAAACCTAAAACCAATTGGTAATGAGTGTAGTGACCCCTCAAATATATAACCAACCTTGGTAGTCCTAATAATTCGATGTGGGATACAAGCTTTTTGAGCAATTTTTTCTCCTCCAGACCAAAGGAAATCTCAGTCCTCATAAGGCATGTTATCTATGTTTAGATTAGAGGACTTTTGGTTATGAAGTTTTCTCACTTTTTCAAACTTACCACAATTTGTACTCTTATAAAGATAAAGATAAAGCTTCAATTAGTAAACTGTCTAAGCACACCTTTTCTGATACCAGTTGAACAAGTCCTAGAGGCCTAGAGGGGGAGAATAGGACGACTTCTAAATTTTTTGCTTTAGCTTAAGTTTATGGTCCTCTTTGGTCACTTTTGAAACTGATTATCTAAATAAGGGTATATTGGTCAATAATGCTACAAATTAAATGAACGTGTAGTGAGTGCCCAATCCAAGTAATGTGATCTTTTAGACTTAGTGGCTTGAACTCATAGGGAGGGTGAAATGAGGCACAAGGTTCCAATTATTTGGAAGGTGGGTTTGTCTGTGATTACGATAGAGTTGGACCCTGTTTTTTTAAACTGCTAGCCTCCAGTTAACTTGTATACATTCAATCGACTAGACCTAGTCGACTGGCTCAAATCCAGTCAACTATCTGTGTTCAGCGATGAAGTCTTCAACTCTCTTGGGACTCATACTGGCTTTTCGAGTGATGTTTGCTAGTTTTCCTCATATTTAAGCACTATAAATCATGAAATTGCCAACATAAGGTGGTAGACTTAAGACATTGGTAAGTGAAGAAGCTAACCATGTATTGTTAAAATATGTTGCAATATGTACAAGCAAATAAATGTCAAACAATTATGTTCACTTCAGGAACGTCTATGCTAAACAAACACAAGATTCATACATTATAAAAAATTGACACCACATTTAGTCCCCATTAACGAGGGTCTGGGAGGGTTGATCTAGCGCATTCCTAACCTTGAACAAAGTGATTGCCCTCAGCTTTGAACCCACGGCTGCAAGGTTATTAGGCCGAATTTTAACCACAGAACCAGCGACTCATTGTTACATCATATATCATATATTTGTCATAGGACCAGCTTCCCCAGACATGAATATAACAGTTTATGTCAATTATGTTAGGACTTTTTGTTCCTTATTTTACACGGCACATGGAGGGAGATAAGATAATCTCCAATCACAATTAAATTGATTCTTACCTCGGCATGTGTGGTATCAATTTGTGTTTGAAGATGCCTAGAATGCTGTAGATCTGGGAAAAAACACTTTATAGTTTTAATAAAGAAGTTGCACCTTTACCAGAAGGGAGTTTGTTCCCCTCGTTGTATTACTTACCTTTTATTCTCCATTGAAGGTGGCAAAGATAAAAGGCCTCGCTAAACAGGAGACACTCGTGACATGCCTTACAGTTACAAGTGCTTTTGCTGGTTTTTGTTGTATAGGGCTAAACAATTTAGGTGAATTTCTTGAGAAGTAAGCACTCAACTTTCATATATATGGTTCTTTTGTCGTCAACCGATACATGTACACATGATAAAAGGTACAAAAGGAAGTTCGTCCACTTCTGGATTTCCACATAGTTTTCAAGTGCAGAAGTTCTAATCATTTGGAGTATCACATACTTTATAATTGTTTTTCCTGTTGGCAAGACTAGAAGTAGCATTTTCACTATTTTTCTTTATGGTATGGCAGATAGTTATGCCAGGATTGGGTTGGAGGTGGCTGCTTGCACTGTCTTCTCTACCATCTTTGGTTGTCCTTCTTTTGTATGGCCTTACACCAGAGTCTCCTAGGTATCTATGTGTGAAAGGAAGAACAAATGAAGCACAGGATGTTCTGGAGAAAGCTGCAAGACTCAATCAAACGGAACTTCCTCCTGGCAGGCTTGTTTCTGATAGTATAATGGATCTGAATGACGATTTTGCTTCATCTGCAAGTACCCATTTATTCTCATTCAGAAAGAAAACCCAGGATTCTGAAACAAGCCCCTCATCATTGTTTATCCTTTTTTCACCAAAATTAATAAGAACGACATTTCTTCTTTGGTTTTTATACTTTGGCAATACGTTCTCATATTATGGCATCATATTGCTAACTTCGAAGCTGAGCAGTGGGCAAAATGAATGTACCTCAATCCCTATGCTTTCAGAAAACATCAGGGATGCTGACCTCTACATAGATGTATTTATCACTAGTCTTGCAGGTATTGTAGGTTTCAATTTACCTTTTCATTGCATTTTTTTTTCTAATAATTTGGACAACTCTGTGATCATATTTTTTCTGCCTTTCTTAATTTTACCCAATGAAAATTATTTGATATGACTTTATTTCCAGAGATTCCTGGCCTTGTTTTATCAGTATTTATTGTGGACAGAGTGGGTCGCAAGCTTTCCATGGCAATTATGTTTGTGTTTGGTTTCATTTTACTTCTACCATTGGTTACCCATCAGCAAGAGATTTTGGCCACAATATCATTATTTGGAGCTCGCATGTTCATTTCAGCAACCTTCACAGTTGCCTGTATTTATGCCCCTGAGGTACACGACTTTATTTGAAGTTGCTGTGTTTTAAAATTTATTTTACCTGCCTTTATAATGGTCAGTTTCTTACTTCCGATGGCAACACAAGACTCCTTGGCATTTGAGAGTGGAAAAAAGTTCATTAGTTTGGTTGACAAAACCTGTAGATTATGTATCCATCTTTATGAATCAAGATTTAAATTCAAATTTCGTGAAACAATTTCTCATTACTCTTTTTTCCCTTCTCATCGTATGTGCAACATAGGAGGTAATGATTTGCTTCCCGATGCCAATTTGATAATAATTTAAAAAAAAAAAAGAAAAGGAAATGTTAGTTTAACGAATATCATTGAACACTTGAATGCACCCTTCATAATATGAGGACATGTTTCCTACCCAAATTCTTAAGGCTGGCCAACTCAAACTAGGCGGTTGGCATAATTCATGGCCAGGAAAAAATAATACGTATTCTTTTTTCTTTTGGTCCGAGTATAGACACTCATCTTTTCTCCACTTGAATAAACACCCTCGCATAGGATTTTGTTGTTTCTAGTATTTTCTCTCATATATTTATCTTTCTTTTTGGTAGGTGTATCCGACTAATGTGAGGGCAAGAGGAGTTGGAATTGCAAGTGCCATGGGAAGAATTGGTGGGATGATATGTCCACTTGTAGCTGTTGGATTGGTAAGTGGTTGCCGTCAAACAGCTGCAGTTATTCTGTTTGAGGTTATGATATTTCTATCAGGGCTCTGTGTTCTATTTTTCCCATTCGAGACAAAGGGGAGGGAATTGACTGACACTGTACATTGACTGACACTGTACATTTATCAGATGCAAAATAAATTTGTATAGTCAGTGATATGTAAAGAGTTATGGCATGTAGATGTAGGTGTAGGTGTATGTTCTATGGCTGCGGTGAGTCTTGCTTTATAGCAAGAGGTCTTACAAAAGGACAAAAGTCCTTTTCTTTTTTATCTATCTTTTTGACTTAGTTGACAACCCTGTACCTTGGTTATTACATAGGTGTCGAGAGTTCTTCAGGTATGGTCATTTTGTTATAACCACAGCCGATGGTTGTCATTATTTCGAAAAGTGGTGCCTTCCAAAGTATTTTTAGGTCATTTTTGTTGATTGTAAATTATATGGATCCATTTCGCTCTTGCAATAATGTTGTTGAAATCAATGTTTACGCTCTGGTATAATTACTTTAGCTTTTGACGTCAAGGCTTGTGTTATGGTTCTATTGTATTTTCTAAATTATGGTAATAAGCACTATCTTCATACGGATTTTGGCTGAATGCATATTTTCTCATTTTTTTAACTTCATTAGCGCACATTTGTATACTAAACTGTAAGCCGAGTTGATTCCATTTAATTATGTCTTGCAAAAGTTTTTTTTTTGCGGAGTCATTGTTTTTTACTTCGTTGATGGATAATTGGATAGTCTGAAATAAAAACTCCTCTTCCATCAGTTATTTTAGAAGAGTTTTTTTCTTTTTCAATCTTTGTAATGTGGCTTAATTCCAAAAGATTGTCTACACAGTATTGTTGTATTGCTAAGGTGTCTGTCAATTCTTCTTTATTTTGAAGATCTTCTTCATCGGTAAAGTCACTATCTGTGGCTTTCTTTAGTATCCAAATTTGATATGCTTGAAAGAATGTTTCTCTTTGACGCCACCCGATAAAACTATAGATCCATAATGTATAGAAAGTACTTGAATACCATTGGGTTGGATGGCATAAGATAACATAGTCTTGATCATCATAGGGAACTGTTGAAACCTTTCCATATGGCTTATGTCAAAGGTTATTTGATTGACAAGTCCTCAATCTACCACATCATAATCCTAATAATCGGATTCTAAGAATATGGTTAATTTTGGAAATCCATGAAATAAATTCAACCCAGGGAGTTCTCGTTTGAATATATCTCTAATTATTTTCTTATGATCCTTAATTCGGGTGAAAATTTCATTTCCAAAAATCTTTGTTGGTAAAACTTGTTTGGTTTTTTCAAAAAGGCAAATCCTCTTAATTTTTTCAAAACTTATAATCATGATATCTGTTTGATACCAGATTTGCAATTTGTAAAAACAATGTTATTTTTTCACAAAAAAATTCCTTGTTCCAATCCATTTTTTTAATAAGACTGAAGCAAAGAGTTTGAAAAATCATCAAGTTGATTCTTGGATTTATTGAGGTTAGATATTTGCTTTGCTATCTCATTGGCTAATTTACTCATATAAATTTAAAATTTTCATTTTCGCTCAAGTATATGACTTTTCCATATTCCATTGAGGTTTTCATAAATGGAATGAGATAAATTTGGATTATAAAAGTCTAAAACTTCGACTAGAATAATAACTTTTTCGTTCTTGTCTAAAACCAGAATTGTTTCTTTGGCTATCTAAATCCAAGGTTTTTTTCTTGACCATAATTCAACTGTTTTTGCCTTTATCCATGCTTGTTAGTTCTTTTAACATATTCAACTTCAAAAGTACATACTGTTTAATCTTCATCCTTCTAGATTATTTTTTTTATTAGTCAAAAAGTCTCGTACAACTTGATTGTCTGTTCTAACAATAAAGGTTTTAGGGGCAAGATAAATTTGAAAAAAAAATTATAGCAAATTTAATTGCTAAAAGTTCTTTTTCAAAAATAATATAATTTATTTCATTAGGTTTAAATTTTCCTGAATTATATTCACATATTAATTCTTCTTTTTGAAGTTTTTTAGATGTAGAGCTTTTTCTAGCTCTGATACCAAATGCAAGGTGAGGATTTCTTTTTTTGCCCATATTTCTGCTGGTATAGCTTTGAGAACGCATCCCCAACATAAATTAGATGCATCAGTTTCTAAAATTAATTTATCTCCTTAGCTAGGAAAATAAACCTTAGGGATATTTTTAAGTTCTTCTTTAATTTTCTTAATGAAACCTTTATCTTTATCATTTCACTCAAACTCTTTATCTTTTTTGAATTTTTCTATCAAAGGAATTTTTTTTCTTGATAGATCATTGATAAAATTTCTTCCATAATTTAAAATTCCTAAAAGACTTTGTAATTGTTTCTTTTCTCTTAATTCTTCAGGAAATTCTTTAATTTTGAAATTATATGTTTCTATAATCTTATTCCTTTATGGTCTAAGATTATTCTTAAAAATTCAAACGACTGTTTCTCTATCTCGATTTTCTTAGGTGAAGGAATAATTCCATGTTTTTGGAAATTTTCATATATTATATTAAGATGTTTCCTATGTTCTTTTAAGGTCACAAAGAACACTAGAATGTCATCTATATATACTATACAAAAAATATTTAAGGTTTTTAAAGATTACATTCATCCATCTTTGGAATATTTGTGAAGCATTACATAGTCTAAATGACATTACTATCCAATAGTAATGAGCTATAGGAGTACTAAAAGCAGTTAATGGCTTTGACTCTTCTGTAAGCTGAATTTATCAAAATCCTGACTTATAATCAAAATAGTTTGTACCTTTAGGCTGTCTGACTAACTAACACATCTTTTTTAGGAATAAAATATCCATCGAATTCCAACAGATCGTTTAACCTTTTATAATTAATGATCATTCGACTTTTCCACGCCTAATCTCACTGACGTTTCTTACCATAAAGACAGTACTAGAGTGTGGACTTGTGGTTGTATCAATTAACTTCCTTTCTAAAAGCTTCTTGAGTTGAATATCAAACTCATCTATATCCTGTTTAGTATAGATCATTGGTTTAACCCTAATTATAACATTAGGATCTCTTAATTTTAAACTAAAATATCGAGGACTTCGACACCATAGTTTTAGTGGATTTTCACTAAAATTATTTTCTAAATCTTAGAAACCCAATGTGACTCGTCTAGTGCAAAAATGGGTGTAAGTGCATTATCACCATGTATGGTTGGCGCAAAACCTTTCTCACACTTATATTGGTGTTGTGGGATCAAAGGGATATCAACTAACTCTTTTTCTAAGGTTAGTTCAATAGATTTTGTATGGATATGTATTGGTAAATAATTATCAATGAAATTATTTCCAAGGATAAATTCATCATGCATTGATAGAAAACAAAGTATTTTTGGAATTACAAATCATTTTCTATTTAACCAGATTGCCAGTTTTTTAGCTTTAAATCCGATTAATGTTTCACTGCCATTTATACCTTTATCTAGTGTTTCAACTTTAATAATGTAAACTCAAGCGCAAGTTAAGCGAAGTAATATATTTCTCGAAAGACCGAGGTCGAACCCTTAGGGAATTGTGAAACAGCAACAATCACACAAATACTAAAACAAACTTGTGAAGACAATTTGTTTAAAAGATTGTTGAGTTGATAATAATGATTTAAATAATTAAAACAGTAAAATAAAAATACTAGAGCATCAGATACTCCATCTCAATTCTATACAATAATGATTAAAAACTCAATTCTTAACCTTAGACAAGAATCAAATGTCGGTTGATTCAAGTCATCAAATTAAGCAATAAAACCACAATTTATAATTAATGGATTATTCAGAAACTTGAATAATCATTCAATTATATTATTTTGTGAAATAAAGATAATCAACTTAAACATGGAATAACCAGTTATTTGACTCGTAGGAAAATTCAAGCAATCAATGTACATGGTACAATGACTCAAGGATTTTTACAGAGCAAAAATTTTACTAAGAAATCAAAAGTTGAATTAACAAAATATCACATATCATTAAGCTCATAAGTCAATAACATTACCATACTTCATTGAGAGGTCCTCCCCTAATCCTAGCTTAACCTTCTAGTCAGACATAATAAACTAAAATCAAAATAAAAAAATGGAAAAAGAATAATAATTTCTTCTAAGATGAGAACCTCTATTTATAATAAAATAAATCATAGGTATAAGTAGGAGTGGCAAATGGGTGGGTTGGGTTGGTTATGGGTTGGGTTAAATTTGATTGGACTAAAATCAATCCAATTCATTTTTCACTCACCTAGTAAATGGGCTTTAATGAGTTGGGTTTATAACGGGTTGGGTTAAACCAATTAACCCATAAAGTAATTAAAATTCTTAATAGACACATTAGTACACCAAAACACACACACACATTAGTAATGCTCTAAAATACAAATATATACACACACTAATACACCAAAACACATACAAATTAATATATTAAAAATATACACACTAATACACTAAAATACACACTAATACACCAAAAATATACACACATATATTAACATAAAAATTAAAACACATTTAATAAAAAAATACTCACATAATGGGTGGTCCGTGGGTCGACCCATGAGTTATGGGTCAACCCATGGGTCATAAGATGGTCCATGGGTTATGGATCATGGTCGACCTATGGGTCGTGGGCCGACCCGTGGGTCATTCATGGTGTACTAGTGTGTGTATATTTAGGTGCATTATTGTATATGTGTGTATTTTTTGGTGTAATAATGTGTGTATTTTTTGGTATATTAATATATTTATTTATTTTTATTATTTGTGTTATTTAATAAAAAGATAAACACTCAACTCAATGGGTACTCATTTGTAATCCATACTAACTCATTTAATTAAAATGAATCATATTACCCAACCCATTTAAACCCATATTAATTAATATAGGTACCCAATCCATTTATTTATGGGCGGGTTGGACGGGTTAATGGGTAATGGGTTAAGATTGTCACCTCTAGGTATAAGTAGTGTAAGAGGCAAAAATTAAAGATACCTCCTACAGGAATGATGAATGGATATTTCTGATAAAGAGTGAACTCTGAGCTTGATCTCCCAGTCTTTCCTTCCTACAAAATGATGCATGAATGTGCAGTGTGACGTGCAGGTTGTAGATAATCACGCAAAGTCCAACCATGATTAACATTCAAATTATCAACATCATTCTCATCATGATTACTTACTCTATCTTCGTGATCCTCATGTTCAGGAAAATTATTTTGCCTATTATTATTACTAGGATCAGCAGCCATTGTATGTGAATTATGACTTGAATCAGCTGAATCAAATAATTTTCCAAATAGAGCATCTAAATCTTCTTTTATCAAACAACCACTTAAATCACGATGTCAATAACTCAAAAAATAAATAAACGAACTGCATAAAACAGAAATCTAAATTTCAATAACAAAAAGAAAATAAATTACAATAAAATAAATAAAACTTGGAACGAAGTTACCGGATCTCCGACGAATCACAAATACCGAAAACCTCAAAAGATCAGCAATCACACAAATACTAAAACAAACTTGTGAAGACAATTTGTTTAAAAGATTGTTGAGTTGAGAATAATGATTTAAATAATTAAAATAGTAAAATAAAAATACTAGAGCATTAGGTACTCCCTCTCAATTCCATACATTAATGATTAAAGACTCAATTCTTAACCTTAGACAAAAATCAAATGTCAGTTGATTCAAGTCATCAAATTAAGCAATAAAACCATAATTTATAATCAATGGATTATTTAAAAACCTGAATAATCATTCAATTATATTATTCTGTGAAATAATGATAATCAACTTAAGCATGAAATAACCAATTATTTGATTTGCAAGGAAATTCAAGCAATCAACTTACGTGACACAATGACTCAATGATTTTTACAAAGCAAAAACTTTACTAAGAAATCAAAAGTTAAATTAACACAATATCACATACCATTAATCTCATAAGTCAATAACATTACCATACTTCATTAAGAGGTCATCCCCTAGTCCTAGTTTAACCTTCTAGCCAGACATGATAAACTAAAATCAAAATAAAAAAATACAAAAAGAATAATAATCTCTTCTAAGATGAGAACCTCTATTTATAATAAAATAAATCCTAGGTATAGGTAGGAGATCTAAGGTTTTCTTAGAAGGAATTTCTTTCCAAACATAAGTCTTGTAAGGTCAAATCCCGTGCATCAAATCTTTGATGCACACAATCTTTGGCCTAGCGGGTACACAATCTGTCCAAAATTCAAACTTGAATTTCGCATATTTAGAGGTTGAATCAAGAAATTTTCATGAAATACACTTGTGTAGCCCTTGGAGTCTTCTTTCTAACCCCACAAAAATCAAGTCAATATGATATCGGAGTCAAAAGTTATGATCAAAATACTGAAAACGTGTCAAATCCTAATCTTTTAGTATACTTTCCAAATTCAACTTTAAATGAGTTTTTCTTCAAACTTGAACTCATATAAGGATTAAATTGCTGATTTATCTTCAAGTCTTCCTATCTTCCTCATTATTCTTCAATCCTTATCAATTGTGATTCTTCTTCTAGTTATTGTTTCACTTGCTTTATCCATTATTACTTTAAATCAACCAATTTACCTGCAAAATAAACCAAATAACTAGAAAAAGTATCAAACTAAAAAATCAAGGAATTTAACACATTTAATCACAAATAATATGTAATTAACCAATCATTAAATATAATAAAATAACACTTCTGATGGTTAATCATCTAGCATAGGGCGTTTCATACTTATCCATTTTTTTGGAGGTAGCACATTCCATCTACATACAATTGTAGTGGCACTAATATCAATTAATACACTAAGGCTATATGACTTAAAACCTGCATAATTAAATTCTCCTAATACATAAGTATATCTTTTCTTTCCATAGCTTGGTGAAAAAATAATTTCTTCGCGACCTAAATGAAGATAAAATCTTGTGGAATTTATCTCTTCTTCTTTTTTTTTTGCCTTTCAGGTACGACGATCCTGGGAGTACAGATAAATCATCTCGGCCTACTGCTACTTCTTTTAAATTGAGTACTAATCTTAAGACCAAATTCTTTATTAGCTATGGTTTTGGTCATCTATCTTTTTCATGCCATACAAAATCTGTTGCTATTTTGTTTTTTTGCTAAAAAAAGGGTGGGGCAAGGAGAACGCTCAGAGACCATATTGATAAGCCTAGTGGAATCATGAGGCCCCTGACCGCATCTATTACTCCTCTCGGGAACGAACATAGCTATGCTAGCATAGCGATCAACCACCGAGCCTCAATATGGATTCCAAGACTCGAACCTTCAACCTCAGGGTGAGAAGTTCGGTCAGTGCTCCACTAGACCACCACACTCGGTGGTAATCTATTGCTAATTGAAAATGAAAATTCCAAGGTGAATAATGTATTTGGCGAGCCTGGATTTGAAATTGTGGAAACTCTTGATGAGATTAATCTTGATGATCAGGATGATGATCATTTGATGGGTGCTATCTGTCCTCTATTTATTAGTAATAAAGAAGTTGCTAACAACGAGCTTATTCATAGAGGAAAAATATTTTCAAACAAGAGTCAATTGTGAAGGACAAGTATGCTCATTATTGATTGATACTTTGGAGTTGCACAAATGT
This sequence comes from Ilex asprella, assembly GCA_023539305.1. Taxonomy (NCBI): domain Eukaryota; kingdom Viridiplantae; phylum Streptophyta; class Magnoliopsida; order Aquifoliales; family Aquifoliaceae; genus Ilex; species Ilex asprella. The sequence goes on from CM042185.1 coordinate 42,489,464, forward strand.
GGCATCAGAAGAGGTTGTCAATAAATTGAATTTAAAAGTTGAATCACATCCAGAATTATATCTTGTGGCAATGATTGCTAATACAAAGCTAAAAGTTTATAAAATATCTTCAGTTATGTTCACTATTGAAACATTTAAGGAGATGATCATGTGTGATGTGTTGCCTCTTAAGTTTTGCCACATACTTTTAGGTCGCACCTAAATATGGGATCGTGGTGCTCAACAAGTTGGGCATGTCAATACTGATTCTTTTATCATGGGAAAAAGAAATACACACTTGTGCTACAGATATGCTTCCAGTGTAATTGAAAAGACTCCATTATGCATTTAGCGTGCTTCTCCATAAGATGGTATTTTTTACCCTTTTTATTTGGCAGAGTTGAGTTCTTTTTAGTGGGATATAATTGATGGCGCAACCATTAATTGGTTAGACATGTATAATCTACTTGATGTAGCTTTTGAAGATCATAATCCTGCACACAACTCAACCAAATACGTCGTGAAAAACATATATATCAAAGACGTAATATAATCATAGGAATGGAATGCACCAAGAGAAGTAACAGGCCATTCATATGTAAGCAATGCTAGCCCAATTATGTGTGAGAATCTATAAATTTAGCGAAGATAGATCAACAACAAGTGTAAAATAACAAAACAAAAACAAACAAATAAAAAATAGTCGACTTCATATCAAGTTTGTAAATGTATTCCCCTTGAGTAATTTCAACAAATTCCCCCTTTCTATATTCTCATGCAACTAATCCCTAGGTCACCATAAGAATTTCTCCCAAAATTTACCCAAAACTCTCTCCCCTTTTGTCACGAAGTTTCAAACAAAACTTCATACCAAGCATGGTATAAAATATGAGATAATCATAACAAAGCATCTAGAAAGAATAGATAAGCTTAAGAAAACAAAAGAAGCAGAAACACGACATATAACATCAAAGTCTAAAGAGAAATATCCAACAAATAAAGCACAAATTAAGACTACGTCACAAACAAATAAAAACGAGTACAAAAACCAAGAACAATTGTGGTTTGTACGTAAACTATAGAATCGTTCACTAATCACCTTTGTTGGTTACATCCAGATTTTATTTGACCAATAAGACTCAAACTTGTAATGTGTGGATTTGCACCTCATTTCTTGTTCGACCACTGTGTATGTTAATGTGTTTCCCTCCCTTACATCAGAAATTATACTGCTTGCATCCCTTGAATTGAGAAATTTGAAAACCATTTTTTAAGAAAAGAAAAAAAAAACTAATGATATATGGACAAACTCGTATTGTAGTCCAGAAAGAACTTTCTTTTAACTTAAACTGAGATGATGGTTTTTCCTATTCTAGTATTGACGCCATAGACTAATTACAACATTAATTAAAACACCATTTAAGAAGGAATAGAGGTTTCAAGCCCATGGGAGAAACAAGGATCATCTTTCTTAGTAAATTTAAATGGCTATATACAAATTAAAAACTTGAGAAATCAACGTGACAATAAAAAAAATGAACACCAATATTATTTTTATCCACTTCTTTTGCTCAATGGAAGTTATAATCATGGACAAGGTGGATTTGGAGTTTTTTTCAATATGTTAATTTTTCAAGCCAGTTTAACTAATCCAAATAAATAAATCCTGTATAAAAGGACAAAAATTCATTACAATATATAACCAAGTTCAGAACATTTGAAGCAGTGAGGGGCTTTAAAAGTAGTAAGTAGGATCCAGATCACACAGAGTGGGAGCGGGAAGGGAGCGAGAGCAAGAGTAAGAATGCAAAAGTGACAAATTTTTTTAAAAATAAAAAATAACACAAAAACACTTTAAGAGCGTCATTTATATGCATGCATACCTCTACACATTCATTTAAGCTTTATTTTATGTAGTACATAGAAAGGTGGAATGATGGAAAGTAAGGGTGATACTCTTTTTATTTTCAAGGAAGTAATATTACCTTCTTTCATTTGTGTTTGGTAGAAAAGGATGAAAAATAGTAAGCATTAAATTTTTTTTTTTTTTTTTTTTGTGTTTAGTATGGATGAAAAAATGGAAGGAAGGAAGGAAAAATGTATAAATACATATTTTAACATTGTGTTTATATATTAAATTAACGTGTGCATGATATGTAATGATCAATATGATAAAATAGCTAGGAAGTTGAATCCTACAAATATACCCCAATAAACGACGGTTCAAATTATTTGATCAAGTTGCAATTGGGTTGGGGATCGAATTTGAATTTTGATTTTTTTTTCATTTTGGATTAGGGTCCAATGGTATTTAGTGTGATGCGGTGTAGTGTTTCGTTTCTCTTTCTCCTCCCAGTGAGATAGCAGCATGCTGTGGGTTAAGGGTTTGTGAGATTTGGTGATTTTTAGTTGATGAAATTTTCTTTTGTTTCATGTGGTTAATTTCGTTCACCCACTTTTTATGTGATCCGTTTGGTGATTGCTATCACCTGCAATAATTTAAATCAAGCTTTCCGTAGTTTTTGAAGTTGAATTTGTCAACTAATTCAAAGGTAATTTTTTGCTATTTTGCATATTTATGGATCTGGAGAATTAAGTCAAATGTGTTTCTCTACAATCACATATCATCATTCCTAATCCTACTGTATTTGGTTTCTTTTTACCTATGTTTGCTAATGTAAAGGAACCTCAGAGAATTTTATTTCAAGAAAGTCCTGCCAAAATAGCATGTTATGTTCTTCTGTGTCATGGGTAACCATTGCCAGATTCCTTTTGGCTGCTTTCTCTTCATGTGCATCTTCTTTATCTCCCCAGTACCTCCCCCACTAATTTATGGTGCTGATCAAATAGCCAAATAAATCAGTCATCCACATAAATTCTATATAACTTTTCCTTTAATAGTTCAGTGGATTAGGAGGTCAAGCTTCTTATTCTACGTCTTGTATTAAATCCTATGTATGAGTAAGTACCCACAAAAAAAAAAAAAACGGATATTATATCGAAAATCTTCAAGAGTCATTGAATTTGACTTGATTGATATGTAGTTGTAAAAATAAAATAAATAAACTTTTATATGTATTAAAATTTTATTAGATAAAAAGTGAATGTACTATATTGAAAATTTATTTTTTACAATAATAATCGGGCCCTAAAACTCGAAGAAAATATTTTGTATTTATAGGGTACCACATGACAATGTCATTTGATGTTCACAACGGATGAAATTTTTTTATAATTCTAATTTATTAGATATAATTAATTGAAAATGTATAATATGTTTTTTAGGTAATCTACACTGTCACAAGTCACGAATGTTGATATTTTCTCCAAAATTCCATATAGGTCAAGACTTTTTCTGTTGGGGTCAGGGACATATGTTTCCGTGAACAATTAGTATTTTACTCCAGGCATGGTCAAGGGTACTGTTAACGTTGTTATGGGACAAAGGACAGCAACTGAGTACTCCTTATACTGGGTAGGTACTCTTGGTCTTGGATAATGACAATAATAATGACAAATGATATTCTTAAATCTCTCATAGGAAAAAAAAATGTTCCTTTTTTTTTTAATCTCTACAAGGCGGGGTTATTTTAGACCCATCATTATGAGAGTAAATTCGAAATACCTATAATCACATACAAATTACAAGTAATTAAGCTTGAAAGACACTAACGAGAATCAAATCCTTCGTCCGTGTCTACTCGGACAAGTTCAACCTTGTACCATTGGATTACCCTTTATGGGTTAAATTGTGCCTTTTCAAATGAATAGAAAATGTGAGGTTTAGAGTGAGGCACAAGTGAGGAACTCCCTTTCTTTATTTTTTTTTATTCAATGGTCAAGTATATTTGGACTAGTTTACGCGCATCTTAACTAATTTCTTTCTCGGTTTAGTCAAAAACAGGTCATCCACTCCGGCACTAAAGTATTCGTGAGGAATTTATCTCTCATGACCTGACCTCAAGGGATTACCAAGATTTGAACTCAGGATATCTGAGTTTGTAGTTTATCTCTCTGTTACCACTTGAGCTATCATTAGAGTTGAGGAACTCTCTTTCCAATATGGCACCTTCACCTCTAGACGTTTTAAGAACTATATGCTCTCTCTACTCGTTTTTGGAATGAGATCCTATTTAATATATTTTGTTTTTAATATTTTTAGCAAAGTTTCTATCATTAATAAATAAGGAACACACTTGTATACAATTAATCTTACTTAAATATATGTTAAGTTATTCACCAAAAAAAAAAATTAAAGAACAAATGTATTGAATGAGATCTCATCCCTTAGTTCTCTAGAGTTCATAGCAAATAATTTTTTGGTGCCCAATAAGTCAGGTAGATATGTTCCCCCAAGCATGCCTGACATTTTACATACATCAAAAGCAATGTTATCTGATTATATCAAACCAAAGTTATCACCTTGCTTTATAGCACTTGCAATTTTATTTTCCATTGATGCTAAGGAAGTTGTTAAACTTCGACTGGAATCTTGGCTTTGTATAGGATTAAGTCTACAAGAAAAAATATATTCAACTTTCTTTGTAAGTACTTGCCCCAAAAGATTTTTTTTTTTTACATTATCTAACTTGTTTAGTCCAATTCCTTGTTATTGATTAATCTTAGGATTCAAATCTATTTGTCTAGCAACATAAGAACTTAAGTACATATTGATTTTTTTTTATTACTATAGAATGTTCAAGCTTACGCCAACTACTCCATCAAGCTTTAAGCCAACTACTATAATTTGAACTAGTTCAAAGATATGTTATTTGAAGAACAAAAGTAATTGATCCTTAGGGAGTGTAAAAAATATCAAATCTACGACTTATTATTTGAAAGATGACAAACTCAATCACTAGACCACTCCTAAAGGTTATGTACATATTGAGTCTCATAATGCAAAACTCACTCCAAAAATTTGGAGGTGAACCCCCTCATGTTCTTCACTTATAAGCAAAGTCTCTTGACATTTTTTGACAGATTGCTAGACCAATCCATCCGGGTAATTCAAGGGGTAATAAAAAAGAGTTGTAAATTTAGGAGTCTTGAATTTGAACTTTGACAATTCCTTGGAACCATGTCATTAAAGATTTTCTCCTCATAAATATTTTAGTCCCAGCATGGGTAACATTTCTTTGATAAAAACGAAGAGGAAATTAATCGAAGTGCTTATAAACTGTACTAAACACCCAAGACCGTTGAACAAAAAAAAAAAAAAAAAACTCTGTGCGCCAAAATTTTTACAGAGTTTTAGATGTTACATGATGTAGGACATTATTATTTATTAGATGATTAATTAAAATTTGTGGGATTCACTAATCTTATAATTCACATTAATTTAAAATATAATAAAATTTTTGATGATCTTAGCATTATTGTTGCTTTAAAAATGGAAAAGCTTCACCTACCACTATAACAAGCTAAGCTTCTCCGACATGGATCATCACAATGGAAAAATCTAGTAATTGGACCCACAACAACCTTATCACATTATAAGTCTAGTGAGATAGAGATCACAAGGTTGGGTGCGTCACTTATGCTTGACATCGTACAAACGTCTGCTATCACACCATTATTTGTTTTTTTATGTTACCGTGTAAGGCCTAAGTAACATGTCAATGTGTATTTAATTTGTTCACATTGCATATGAGAAGTTTTTTTTTTGGATGGAGAACTCTACATTATACTTTAATTATCTAAATAGGTGCCACCTATCCCAACTAAATATTTTCTCAATGCTCTTTTCTTTACTTAGCATAGAAAATTAACTTTCACTTAGAGCTTGACCTAATAGTAGATTAATACCATGAATCTTTGCTATAGTTTCTTTAGACATTAGGTGGGTTGATGCGTGGGGGTGATGGGGTGGTGAGATTTACAGAATAAGTATCCTTTGGAACATATTTTGTTTTAGAACCTATTCTTATCTCTCTTACAACTTTTGCAAAGAAAGTAATGTGTTGTTGTAGGCAAATCTTGAAGTAATGGTGCACACTTTTGGTGCTTGAAGTAATCGTGTTGTTTTCAGATTGTCTCAATGTTCATATTTGGATTGTTGGGAATTAATTGGCTGTTTTTATTTTGCTCCCTTAATGTTTTGAGTTTCTTTTTTATTGCATTTAAACAATTCACATTAGGTTTCTTAAACACTAGGTTTTTGTGTCAAGAAAAAAGGAAGAAATCTTGAAGTGGGTTTTTTAGTATCACATTCTAGGTTGTTTTTGTTACCAATCATTTGTTCAATTTCAATTTTGTTGTTACTGCGCTAAGTGGTGTTAATAAGTTCAATGTTGCTATGTTGTTAATTTTTTACTATTATCAAATTTCTTGGTATAGTCCATGCTATGCCCTTAGCTTTGGGATCACAACATTATTGGGGTTATGCGGTGGTATAGTTTTTGAAATTCAATGTACTTTAGAACTTAGGTTTCTATAAGATAGTACATGTTGATAATTGGGAACTAATTGTCGGTTTGCATATGATCTTATTGTTGGTTTGTTGGTTATTGTTACTTGCGTCGAATATATTTTTGTTTTGGGAGGCACATGTAGCATATTTGTTGATTATTATCCACACTCGTTTTATTTTTTTGACTACCACGCATTTTCTTGGGGAAACACATAGCATATTTTCTCTAACTCTTCCAAGTTGACTATCTCTCTTGAATTTCTATAGCTTTTCTTTAGCTTTGTCTTTGCAAAGATTTTGAGATGTATGAAAGTGGTGAAATCGTTCCCAGAGTATTGGTATAAAGTGGGATGATTCAGGTTCTCCTCCCACCCCACCCCCTCTCTTTGTGTTTTTCACAGCTAAATTATGTGACTCAGTGCTATTTTTTTTTTCATTTGTGTTATTGAAGTATTTGATTTCATGAATACAATTGAGCTAGGGATGAATGATGATTGATTGTTGAATTAGGTAAATTATTTGATATAGTTTTGTTGAAATTGTTGTTGAAAAATAATTCTTAAAATTATTTGTTGATTATTTGATTTAATTTTGGTGGATTATTGTTGAACTGCATTTTGTATAGGACCATGAAAATAGTTGTGATATATTCTAAATTGATCCAATGGTAAAAGATTACGCCCTAAATTTTCTTATCCCGCACATTTCTATCATATCGCACCTCCATCGTCACCTTCTCCCATTTTTCTCCTTCGTCCCTTCTTCGGTCGGCAACTCCAACACAGTAAGTCATGTTGATATCCCTTTCTCTCTCCCCATCTTTATCTTCTCCGACCACTCTCACCCAAAATCTCTCATAGCACACACACCCTCACACCCAAAATCTCTCATTTCTCTCTACTCTCTCACAATCTTTGATTTCCTCTACAAGTCTCTCTCATGGCATACACATACTACACCTACAACTCACACACATGGACACACATGCAAAAACTCACACACACACACACTACACCAACAACTCACACACGTGGACACATACATGTAAAAAGTCTCTCACATACACACGCATATTCATGTAGGTGGCATAAATTCCTTGAGAGTTATTGAAAACTTAGACACGAAATTCATATACTCACTAGATGAGTCTGAGTTCCTTTGCTCTTTATTTGGTCTTTGCCCTTACCTACTTTCTTTGGTTCTTTATCTTTGCCTTTGGGCTAGTGAGAAATGAAATCATGATGCCAGGTGAGCTAGAATCATTCTTCAACCTTTGTTCAGGTGCCTACCTAGAGTGATTCCTCTTCTATTAGCTAGTACCAGATTAGGTGATGCTAGACGTTATATCTCTCTTATCTTCATCATCTGCATTGTCTGGATGGTCAGATATATACTATAAACTCAAGTTCTTGATATTTCCCTGCCTAAGAGATCTAGTCTCGTCCGATTTTGGAGGTGTTGGCTATAGCCAGTTAGCGAAGTTTAGCCACACTCGTAATGCACACTTTGGGCATATTCTAGCTATGTGCACTAAGAAACATATCCCTTTCGAGCTTTGGCTTGGTAGGGGTGAATCCTTACATGGGGGATATCATTATTGATCTTCTCCATAAAGAGATACGACCAAAAGATCTTAGTCTAATATTAGATGATATTTTCAAGGTGGGTCCAATGAAGGACTTCCTTGGATGGTCGACCCTTCGGGCTCCCCCGTTCTATAACCCATGAAGATTAGTGTATTGATTTTTATTAATTTATCACTCAACACTCAATCTCAGACGAGGATTGTAACCAAAGACCCAAACCCTTAATACAATACTAAGGACGATAAATATATTCAAACAATTATTCAATCAAACACATAGTGCACATCTGTTCTCAAATTGCAAGTGTATATGAAAAATAGCAAATATTAACACATGCAATTGGTTGACACAGACACCCTCATCGAGGAAAACTGCATGGAACCTCTCAAGGGTTTACCAAAGTCTAATCCACTATCTCAAAATTAGCTTACAAGTACTCAAGTCTTATACCTCAACTAATACCATGGTTAGACACTCATTTCCTTCAATAAGCCTCTCTACTGGATACACCACCAATGTCTTGGATAGCTTCACTTGGATTCTTCACCGCAATTGATCCTCTAGGCCTCAAGTGATATTCTCTACTAAAATCCTCAGTATGCACACTTTCAATGGGTTTGGTCTTTAACCAAGCAAGCTCTTCTTCTCCAAGGTGTGATATTGGATAGGAATCACTAGATAGTAGCATTTGAATTTAGGGATTTAGGGTTTTGGTATGATCTCTAAGGTTTTAAAGGTAAGAATTTATCACATAAAAGAGATACCCTAGGTTGGAAAAAGCTCACTCTATTTATAGGCTCGGAATATGGTTTTGTCTTGGGGACCAAAAAATACAAATTCGTGAATGACCGCTCAAACAGTGGGAGGTCGATGGTCATTGGAATAAAAAATGAATTCCAAACCGACCTAAAAGAGCAATACCGCTCGCGCTACCAAGGACCACTAGAATGACCTCTAAGACTACTCGAGCAGCTCATAAGGTGACCTCTGTTTCTCCTCCATTAGCCTTTACACTACTTTTTTCTTAAGTCATTAAGAAACCTCTCTAGTGAAGGCTAGCAAACATAGGGTGGACCCTACTAGTTTGTTAAGCCTAAAACCAAACAAAAAATGTACCCTCTTGAACACTAAAGGGCGTTGCTGAAGAGGGTTCCAATAATGACTCAAATCTATGTTTTCAAAGCACACAAAAGGTTTAGAAAAAAGTTTCTTTGAAGAACACCTAAGAGCTATACTCGGATCAATTATCGATTCCATTTTAACACTAATCCTCCTAAGTCTATTAAACCAAGAGATCATCTTCGGTCTCTAGGTCATTACATTGTCTTAAGTAAAAAGGTGCATACGGAGTGGTTTTGATACAGTTTTGACGCATGATCTCCTCCCTTTAATTGATATTTTTGGATCTTCATCGTTGTAGCATCATGACCATGGAATATGTTGAGATTTTGTAAACCCCCATGTAATTATTTGAATTATATTAAATTATGATGAATTATGTTGATGTAGAATGAATTAAGAATGCATAAACTAGGTAGGTGGTGATTGTAGAAATATTTTAGATATGTTGAGAATATTAAAGCTTTAGGATGGTCACTTTGAGGAGAAATGAATTTACTTAAGTTTTGAACATATTTAGAGGAAAATAATATCAAAAATAGACCCGAAAGACCGAGAAACCTTGGGATAGGTGATATGAAGGCATATTGAAAGTTTGGAAGTATTCCAGAGTTGAAATGTATTGTGGGGAGAATTTGGGTAGAATAAAATTTGACACTAACTCAGTATTTTGATTTTAAATTTTTACTCCAATTTCTAATTGATCTGATTTTTGGACAATAGAAACTAGATTTCAAGGTATAAAAAAGCGTATTTCTTAAATTTTTGTAAATCGACTTCTAACAAGGTCAAAATTTAGCCAAAAGTCTAGGCCAAAAAGTCACCCGGTTCCGATGAGAAAAAAAAAGCATCCGGACGCATTTGGCAGAAAGTTTGTAGAAAAAGCATGCGTCCAAACACCTAAAAACGCGCGTTTGGACACACAAGGTAGAGATTTGTCCGTCCCGACCTATGTTAAGTTTTTTTTTTTCATTTTTTACATTTCAAATACCCTAGAGCTTTGCTTTGAGAGTTGTTTACCTATTTTTTAACCACAAGAAGCCTAGGAAACTCTAAGGACAAGAAAAAGCGGAAGAACGGGATAAAACGCGAAGGATTAACACACAGAGATTGCATCAAACACGTAGAAGCACACTATTTGCAGATTAAAAGGTAAGGTTTCTTTCTCAAATTTAAGATTGAGGATGGGGTTATTACTTATATGCTTTCAAACCTTATATACATGTTAGATGGATAATTATTGGGGATTCTTTTCAACTATGTGAATCGTTTCTTGAATATAAATGATATCAATCCAAGATTGATTTGTTCTTTATTGAAAAAATGTAGGTCTTGAGTTAAATCCTAACTTATCCAATGTTTTATATCAAAACTTTCATTTTCTTGATTTTTAAAACCCTAGTTTTGGTTATGATCAATGTAAATATATTTATTGAAGATCTCTTGCATGTTTTCTTGAGTTATTCTTTTTGAAAGTTTATGGAACCATGATTCTTGATTGTCGTTAGATTTTATGGAAAGTATCTCTTGTATGGTTGGTGTGATTAACATGGGTTGTAGTCAACTGAGTATTGTAGAGGGGTTAGATGAGTTTCTTACCTTGAGGGGTCACCAAACCACTATTTTCTCATGGGTGATTGAGGCAAAGGATTAGTATACTATTCCTCAGAAGTTACATCAATATCGATGCATCAGTATACGTGTTTCTTGAAAACGGGTCATCCTTTGTGTTGATGGTTTGATTTGTGTTCACGATCTTCAACAATGGTAGCTTAATTCTTCATAGAAATTCTTGTTGATCTAGAAGCGATTCGAGTTTTAATCTACTCAAGGGTGTATTCTCTTAGAGTTTCTCTAAAAATATCTTATCCTTAATAGAAGTTTTAGGGAATGACCTCTTTAAATAAGAATAAGAAATAAGAGTTCTTTTTGAGTTGGGAAACATATCCACATCATAACGCTCGATCCCTAAGCAAGCAGTTAGAAAGCGCTAGCCACTACAAAGCCAAAACAGGAACATCAAAGGGGTAGCGCTCGAGCACTACGTGAGCACTGGTCTCTAAACTTCTCTTTTCCTTTCATTCTCAATTTCCTAAGTCCTGAGAACATATGGAGAACGCTAGAGATAGATATCCATTAGTTTGATTGCAAAATCAAGACTCTAAATAATTCTTTAAGTAATAAAGGGTGCAATAACTCATTTCAAAAAATGTTTTCAAAAAATAAAACCCTAAAGTTTCAAAAACATTTTTACACAAAAACACATGGGTCATGGATGGATTAATTCACACTCTAAATCTAATTCTAACACCTAAGTTAAACCAAATTAAGGCAACTAGGTGTCTAGGTCAAACTTAACTTACCTAAACTTGATAGGATCCAAGAAGGATTCATTTGTGTAGCAATATAGCTAGAGCTTATTCACTATATCTTACTTCGGTCTTGAATCTTCATTAAACACTTGACCATGGATTTAGTTTAAATACAAGTTACATAGTGACCTCATGGAATTCGCCAATTACAATATTTTTCATAGCACACTGCATGAGTTTGATTAGGACAAGATATCCTTCATAATCCCTAGGGGGAGTTTTGCTACTAGGTAATGTCATTCGAACTAAAGAATGCAGGAGCAATCTATTAAAGATTGGTGACCTGAATGTTCAAGGACTTCCTCAGGGAAACCATGGAGGTTTGTATGGACGATATGCTAGTTAAAAGCCGAAGAGCCCCTGAACACCTAGCAGATTTGCAAAAGAACTTTAAGGTCTTTAGGGCCTATGATATGAAGTTTAATGCGTCAAAATGCACATTCGGAGTAAGCTTGACAAAGTGGTTGGGATTCCTGGTAACCAGGAGATGGACTAAGGCCAATCTAACCGGATTAAAGCCTTAGATCTCTACAGTCCCTGAAGACCATTAAAGAGATCCAAAGGATGGCTGGAATGGCTACTGCACTTAACAAGTTTATATCAAATTGTTTGACAAGTGAAAACCTTTCTTTCAAGCCTTAAAGAACAAAGGGGAAAGTTTATGGAATAATGAATGCGAACAATCCTTAACATAAATGAAGTCCTATCTGGAAAACCCCATTGTTGATGACACCCAAGCAGGGTAAGGTATTGTATGTCTATTTAGCAGTATCTAAGCACATGGTTAGTACGGTGTTGATGAAGAAAGACAAACAGAATATGAGGTACATGTACTACGTCAGCAACACCCTATTGGACGCGGAGACAAGATATCTCCCATTGGAAAGGCTCACTGGAATCCCAAAAGGCGACATAATAGAAAAGGTAGTAAGATTAGAATTTTGGAGCATTAAACAATGAGACAGAATATGAGGCTTTACTTGTAGGGGTAAGGTTGGCAGCCAGTTGATTAGCCATGAATATTGCATGATTTTTATATGAACTAATGGCTAATTACATTTGAGCAAGACATTAAATGTGTTTAATTGATCAAGTTTAGATATTATTATCTTTTTCTAGTGTTCGTTTAATTTTGCAGGTAAATAGGTTGAATTAATGAGTTGAAGGAACAAACATTCAAGGAGAAGTAACCAAAGATCAAGGAGGCAAAAATGAGCAATCTGCCTTTCGGACGGTGAACAAGGTGAGTCTGGACAGAAGGACCAGAGGCTACTAAACAAAGAGTTTAACACATGCGTTAGAATGGGATATCAAGTGTGTTTGGACAATACTTCCAGAGAGAATGAGGAAAGAACACTATTAAGTGCGTCCAGATAGTCTGAAACACATGTCCGGACGCGATGGACAGAGAGACCAAGACGCCAAGGTGCGTCCAGACACAAGAAATACACGTTTGAACATGATGACGAAGGTTGCCCAGTAACGCTAGAGACTAATGTTAATTAGGATTTTATTTCCTAAAGCCTATATAAAGAGGCATAGGCTATCCTTTGTATACTATTCTTTACCTAACCTCTTTTTTACTTAGTTTTTGTTTATTTTTTTATGGCTAGCTAAAAGCCCAACTAGAGTTAGGGGAGATACTTTCAATAAAACACAGTATTTATTTTTTATCCAATATTTTTAATGCTTGATTTATTCTTTTAATTTAATTCTTGTCTTTTAGTAATGTTTTTGCTTTATATAATTTCTTAATTCGTTGTGTCACATATATCAAATGTTTGAGATTCTCTACTAGTCAAATAACTGGTTATTCCATGTTTGATTTAATTAATTAGAATATTCATAAGATAATTGATTTATTATTTACAATAAAATAGGGTTTATTTGTTGGAGAACTTGATTTATTGTAGACTTTAGGCACGGTGAATGCTTGTAATATGCATGTGAATCCTAGATTTATTTGGACAATTTATTGGTTATAACTTTTAATGTTTTCATATTATCACTGCTAAATATTCTGATTGGGATCACTTCTTAGCTAATTCCCAATTGAGTTCGAAAAAATGGATCATTAATAATTGTTGTGTGGAATTGAAAGGGTATCCTCGGTGCTTTAGTATTTCAAATTACTGTTTTTCGTTCAATCAAATTTTGTTATTTTGAACAAACCAATCCATTACAACAAACTTGTAAAGCAATTTTCTTTTATTTTTCTTGCATTTCCAAGTTTACCCAAACTCATGAGGTACAATCTCAGACTTCTTAAGTTTATTATTACTTTAAGACAATGCTTGGGTTCATTAATATTTAAGTTGTAGCATCTGTTAGTATGGGCCCCGAGCAACTTTGTATTTGTTTGGACTCCCAACTTGCTGTGAATTAACTTTCTGGGGAGTATGCAACAAGAGATAAAAAAATGGTGTCCTACCAGTAGTTAGCAAAGAAGGAACTAGAACGGTTCGACAAAGTCACAGTACAACAAGTGGCTTGGGTTTAAGAATGCCCATGTCGATGCCTTGGCATGCCCTAGTATCAGCACTCAATGAGAACTTTACAAGGATGAAAATGGTGGAATCCAAGAGTGCCTAGCATTGATCAGGAAAAAATGGGGGAATCCATGATTGGAAAAGCAAGAAAGGAATGACAACTCATTGAAAATAAAAAAGAAGATCTTAAGCTAAGACTAAAGTCTGGTAGGTTATTGATATCACCTAGCAGAGACTGAAATGCGTTTGGTGATTTTTCTCGGGGTTGTACTTAATCTGTGTACACCCAAGTAAAGTTGAGAATTTCTTATCTAAAATTCACGAAGGGAGTTATGGAAGTAATTCTAGTGGGGGGATGGGGGAGATTATTGCCCATAGAGCAACATCGCAAGGGTACTGGTGACCTTACATGTATAGGGATGCTCTGAAATATGTTTGGTAGTGTGAGAAATGCCATTAATTGTTGCCAATCCCAAGACAACCTGCATAAAATTTAAACCCCCTAACTCGCCCATGGTCATGGTCTTTTGCGTAATGAGAGCTAGACATTGGGGGCCCACTATCAAGGGCATGAAGTAGCAGGATGTTCTTGATATTCGGAAACAACCACTTTACTAAGTAGGTGGAAGCCGACCCCTTGTCGAATATTTGTGACATAGACACTAGGAATTTTTTTTGGAAAAGTGTGATCACTCGGGTCGACATACCAAGAGCATTGATATTAGATAAGGATCCCAATTTGACAGCTGATCGAGAAATTCACCAAAGCTATGGAATCACAAACTACTATTCCTCCCCAGCCTACATGCAAAGTAATGGCCAGGTAGAAATATCAAACAAGACCATCCTAGACAGAATTAAGAAAAAGTTGGAAAAGGCAAAGGGAAAGTGGGCGGAAGAATTACTTGATGTCATGTGGGCATACTGAAACCACACCACGCCAAGCAATGGGGGAAACACCCTTTGCACTGGCCTACGAAATTGAGGTAATGGTTCCCCTAGAGGTCAAGCTACCGACCATCAAATCAAAAGACTTCAATGAAGGGGACAACAATAACCTAGTCGCTATAAATCTGGATCTCACTAAAGAAAGGAAAGACCTAGCTCCTATTAAGATAACATCTTATTAACATCAGATAACCCGAGCATATAATAACAAGGCCCGCCCAAGGGGATTCTTGGTTGGTGACATATGTTAAGAAAATCCATGGGAATCATGAAAGACAACATGGAAGGAAGCTCGGTGTCAATTGTGAAGGGCCCTACAGAGTCACCTCGGTTAGAGGAACCGAATTCTTATTGGCTTGAAACACTGGAGGAAAGCTAATTCCACAACCCTAGAATGCATCTAACTTCATAAATTTTACTTCTGAAGTACCTTTAGAAAAGTTGTTTCAAAACTGAAGTGCCTCAATTATATTTATTTCGAAGTACCTTCAAATATTGTAATTGCCAGTTATTAATAAAACTTCTTGCTTGCCAAGTGCCTTTGTTTGTATTTTTACCCTCTGATAAGGCATGGGGATTGACAATAAAAGTCTTTCATTAGGCAACAAAAACAGACACAAGAATGAGATTCTAGGTAAAAAGACCCAAGAATTCTCGGGCATAACCTAAAAACCTCTTGCTAAAGTAGAGGAATTTTTTTTTGGCAAAGGAAGGGTACCTAACCTAAGTGCAGACACCTGACCAAACTAAGGCCCGAGGCTAGGCAAAACAGTGTAAGCCTATGTGGTAAAGTTATGGGATAGAGAAGTGATGAGCACATAATATTGCATATTTGACAGCCTCATTACATACATTTTAACTCAACTTTTGCATATAAGTACTTAGAGTTAGCCGAAATTATGAATAATGTTGAATTTTTTATGTTGCAGGTAATTATAGCTTAAATGATGGATTTTAGGACTTTACAACTAGGTATAGATGTGTGGTGAAGGCATGGACACATTACATGAGGATTTGGAGGCTTAAAAGTGAAGAAATCAAGGAGGTATTGGTGCTTGGGAATAAAGGTACCAGCACCCACACCATTTGGTAGAAGGACCTCTGTTTTCCTCCATATTTACTATGATCTACTTTGAATATGAAAAATTTCAAAACATGAAAGTTGTATATATGGATGTCTTCTATATTATGTCAAAATTTTAGCTCAATCGGACGATTAGATAAAAATTTATGACAATTTTACAAAAATTGGTTCGGAGCAAAAGAGTACCGATACGCCATACTAGTACGGTTCAGCCACTGGGGTTCAGGGTACCAGTACGCCATACCGGTACTGTCTACTGAATAGCCCAAAATGCATGCAAATCATGCTCCACTTACTTGGGAGTCCCACCATTGATTCTCCCACTTGCCCCTAACTTTCCTTACACATCTACATGCCTCATACACCATGCTTGAAGACTTTGGAGGCAATTACATTAACGGGGATGGGAAAGAAGGGAGCTGCCATGGTGTGTTGCAGGCTTGGCTTGTCCTAGCCTGTGCAAGGCATCAACTCAGCCTCCTATGGATGGGAGGCCTATCACACAGACCTGGGGACCCTTATGGATGAAAATGAAGGCTCACACTCCATATATTCAACATTCACAAGCCATTTCAGGTGTGGCTACCTAAGCTTAGGAGTATTCTTAGCTCAATGAAGAAGATGATGAATAGTGCTTATGTTATTGCATTTTCTCTTCCATTTCAATCGTTGTAAGCTTTAAATTTCTTGTAATTCTTAATCCTTGCACTTTAATCTCATCTATTTCAAGTATATTTCAAGTTTAGTTACATATTCTTTAATCCACCATTGTTGCTTTCAAGTTTTCTTCATTTCTTGCTTTAAAATGGGTTTAGAATATTTTTCTTCTTAGTTTAAGATTTCTTGCATTAATTTAAGTTTCATGCTTTATTTCAATTATGTTTATTTATATTATGCATGTCTTGTCTTTTATTATGAGTAGCTAGAGTTTTAGTTGGCTAATTCAAGGGAGACGTCCTCTTGTGTTTTCCATTTCAACTCTTCTTTTTTCCTCCACTGGGTGTACGGTGGTTCAGTTTGATTGGGTTGAGAGTGGATGTGGTGGTGAGTCTTTGATATTCCGTAGGCCTGATCACGGTTTATGCTTGGATCCTCACCATTTCATCTTTAGCTTCCCACGAATCAATCGTTCATCTATGCACCATTGGAGGAAGGTTTCGAATTGAGTTGGGATTCCCATTGGAATGATCTCTTTGGATTATCCAACACTTATTTTCATTATATTTTTAGCAACAACTTCACTCACCAAAATACAAACAAAAGATTTTACACTTTTTATCTTTTTCACAAAATCACCTTCACCACAACTCCCTTCCTTCCTTGAGGAAACGACCTTGGAATACTTTTCCAAGTAAAACAACGACATTCAAAAGACTCGTTGCGCTTGGGGAGCACTTTTGTTCACTCACATATTTCATACATTTTGTACATTTCATTTCTACCATTCCGTTGCCCCATTTCCCACATGATTCCGAGGGAGAGTGATATTCTCTTTCACACATAAGTCATATATACATTTGAGAGTGATGTGCAGAGACTAGGAAAAATATCCAACGGAAATCACCAAGCAAGAAGTTCTACTGGTTGGTGTAAAAATTACTTAGCTATTCAAGAGTGAATAGCCTAACCCTATGAAAGGTAGGGCTTTTGTGCTAGTGGAAGGGGAAAACATCCAATTTTTAAACACAAAAAGACAAGTACATGCCAAAAAGGTCTTTCTTTAACTTGAACAAAAATTACAACTGTTGAAACCACCCCAGAAGGCCCCACACTTGGGACAAGAATAGATAGAGTGCCTAGAGTAAAGTTCAGATGACTTTTGGCACCCCTGCAACAAATAACCTTCATCCAACCCTACTTAAATAGGCCCACCTTTAGGATCAGGAGTTGTTTCTCAAGCTCCCTCGTGACCTTCTCCACCCTTTCTTTATAGACATCTTCTCCCCAAGCTTTTGAAGAAGTCTTGAAGGTTGTGAATTCTTCCAAAAAGGAGGCATACCCTTGTTGAACCCAAGCAACTTTAGCCCCATTCTCCTTCTCTTAGGACTCTAAAGACTCCAACTTCGAACCAAGATATTTGTTCTCCTCCAAAATTTCACTCATTAAGGCCTGCTAAGCGAGAACCTCTTCAAGGAGCTAGGAAATCTTAGAGTCCAAATGCTCAGATTTTTCAATCACGACCAACCAAGCATAATTAGTTTCCTTCACGGCCTTGCTGTTCCTCATGATGCAAGCCCTAACCTCATGGTTTCTTTAAAGACCCTAAAAGAAAAAGCATTTTGAGAAGCGAATCGCTAAGTGTTTAAAAATTAAAAATAAAAACCCTTACCAACATCACCTCTTCATCATCCATACTCTCAGAGATCTTGACGCAGGAGACAAAATCACACCTCTAGCAATGCCAACTATCACATCCATTTTGGCAATAGTGAAATCCTTGGTCATGATCTCCTAACCCTGGCCTTTAGAGTTGGTTGCTGGACGAGGGCGCTAGTTTCGTCATCATGGTCGTCAACATCAGAAGATTGACTGACCTCTTCAATACTTCTCTTTTGTGCAATGTGCTTTCGTCACACTACTTGAACATTAGGGGAGGGAGTCTCATCGCTAGGATGCTCAACAAGGACTTGGATGCCAGGAGTGCTCAGAGAAAAAGACGAGGAAACTTAGGAAGTTTTAGCAACTAGATCATCATCCAGAATAGAGATCGGTTCAGGAACGGTGGCAACAACTTTGGTAGGGGTAGACTCTGAGGACTGGACATTCTTAGAATGGATGGAAGGGGTTGAATTCAAGATAAGATCTATAAAAAAAATTATAACTCTTTCCTTGACCATTTTTAACTATGTAAGGATAACCGTTACCCTAATGTGGAATGGATCGTCCCTCACAATTACACACTACCTAGAGAGAAGTTAATGGATTAATTTCAATTCAAATGAAAAAAATACCAAATTATAACTTAATTATACCGTAATTGCCTCTTCTCAAAATTCAATTAAACAATTAAAGTTAAGAACCCTTTTATGCAAGAACAACCCAATGAACCATGATGTTTGATGTTAATGATTTTTCTATTTTAATGCTCAACACTCAATCTCTCATGGTGACCAACCCAAGGCAACAACCAAACCACTATGTATGATAAGAATGCACAAACAATCATATCAACAAACACATGGTGCACGTGTGTGCTACAAATCGCAAGTGTGTACAAATATAACAATAAATAACATAAACAATTTGTTGATGCAGAAACCCTCATAAAACAAACCGTGGGAAATAGATCAGAGTTCACCAAAGCCTAATTCACTATCTCAAACTAAATTTACAAGTACTCGAGTCTTATACATCAACTAATACTATGGTTAGATGCTTATTTCCTTACTATGTCTCTCCATCGAAAGTCCCTCTCCAATATCTAGTATAACTTCACTTGGACCTCACCGTCGCACGGATCATCTAGGCCTCGAGCACTCCTAGGACGTACCCAAGAATTTCGGTATACACACTCTCCAATAGTTTGATTGAAAATCTCAATCAAGATCTTCTTTACCAAGGTGTGAGTTTGGATTAGAGAATCAAGGTGGATAATGCCTTTGGATATCAGGGATCTAGGGGTTTTTTAGATTTCTTAGGGTTTAGAGAGGTAGAAAATAAGCTCACAAAAGAGATGCCATAACTTGGGAAGACCCCTTCTATTTATAGGCTCAAAATATTTTAGTCTCATCGACCAAGTAAACAAAAACTTGCAAACGACTGCTTCAGTAGTAAGAGGCCGGTCGTTGTTGGAACAAGAGAAACATTCATACAATTGCTTGAACGGCCTAAGAGTGACCCAAAGGGCCGTCTGTACTGCCCACTCATTCAGCCTTACCCGATTTTATCCCTAAGTATTCAAAGAACGCACTACTGAAAGGAAGCAAGCAGAGGGTGGTCCCTACTGGTTTGTAAGCTAGAAATCAAGCAAAAATTTGTTCCCTTGAGCACTAAAGGGTGTTACTCAAGTGAGATCCAATTAATGACTCAAATCTATGTTTTCAAAACACAAGAAAGTTTAGAGAAAAAATTCTTTGAAGAATACCTAGATTCATTATCGGATCAATCATCAATTCCATTTTAACCTGACCAATCTAGGTCTAAAGTTAAACCAATGGTGCTAAGATATCTAAGGCTATTACATTTGTCCTAAGCATGAAGATGCATACAGAGAGTCTTTGATGTGTCATTATAACTTGAACTCCTCCCTTCATTTGATGTTTTCGGATCTTTGATATTGTAGTATTATGACCATGGAATAGATTGAGATTTACACAAAGACTTCAGGAAATTAACCAATTCCAAATACGATCCTAATAGACTGCTTGGATCTTTTTTGGGGCCTAGAAGTAGAAGTTCTCTGGGATCGAGCAACTTCTTTATGATCAACAAGATTCATTGCAGATGTTTTGGGAATCGCTATAAAAAAGCGATAAGTAGGGATATAACCGAGCAATGTGTGGGTCACTTGGCAAAAGGGGCTTGGGTTGCAGGACCAAGCTTTTTGGTGGGCCTCTAAGTTCATCGAACTCTTTGGGATTTTGTTTTTAACAGTTTCACCTACACGAGCCAAAAAGGGATCAGAAACCAGAAACCAAAAACCAATGAGACCAAACAAAAAGAAAAATTGAGCCCATGAAAATCACCTGGAGCACCCTCCTCGTAAGGTCATCTATAGTGAGGCTCTTCACGCACTTTGTGCTCTTAGTTCCTAAAGACAAACATAATATCATTTTTGTGCTCCTTGTTGGAATCTAGGAGATGGGTGATTAGGTAGAAGGTTTTTTTCCTAACTTGAAAATAGTAGTTATTGTCTCCATCAATTTTAATCATATTATAGAATAGGATCTCCCAAAGGCAAATATTGACGTTGAGGAGATCATTCAACGTCACCACCCCCATTACTATCCTAAATAAGTTAGGACAACATTGGATGGGGAAAATTTGCAGAGAAGACAAAACCCATAGAAGAAGAGGATGGAGAGGAAACCTGACCCCACCTTCCAATGATGCCTCAAGTATGGATGGTGATGGATTCTCTAGAGCCAATGAGGGGATCATCCTTCTTAGCAACCGTGATGACTACATCATCAGAGATGAAAGGAGAAGAGAAAAATAAGAAGGAATGTGAGTAAGAAACTTACAGAAGCTTGGAGAAGAAGCTTGAGAATGGCAGCAATGGTGGAAAGGAGAGAGCATCCCCTTACATAGAGGGAGAGGGCTCCATAAATGACACCAGAAGGTGGAACGACTCACCTTTTTGAAATTGAAATGAATGTTTTTGACGATGAAATGATATAATGATGAATCTTCACAAGAAACAGTGCATCACATTTAATGAATGTCATGATTATTGTAGGGAATGTCTACTAGCGACTACCACATGGTAGACATATTCCAGGGGTAGATGAAGGGATTCAAAATATCCCTATGCATGATTAAACCATTTAATGAGGATAAGTGACAAAGGGCACATGACAAAATTAAGAACAATATGGAAAAGGCAAGGTGCCTTTGATCGAGACAATGATGCACCAACCGAACAAACTAGGTTCAGCCGAACAGATACTGTTGCTATCAGACTAGAATTGGAATCTCCCATATCAAATAGTTTGGTTCGTAAAGTTCTTGAGAAGTCGATAAAGACTGAGCAAACAAAGAATCAAATTCTGAATGGGACTCTAGTTCCACAATTTAAGGGATAAAGACTACATGCACCTGAACAGCGGAGAGCTAGGCTATCGCGAATAACCAGAGGTGGTCATCAACAACCAATAAGGAAACTACTTATTTTAAAGGTGCACATTATAAACATGTGACCTAAAAAAAATGACTAATGAGAAAAGAAACCTAGGGAATATCGTACTAAATGATAGGTGTGTCACTCTATTCCAGTCAGGATCTAAACCCTAAAAAGTGGGTACACTATCTTATAAATATATGATGAGCTTAAGTCAAAGGTACACATTTCTTTTCCTATTAATTATTTGCTTAATTTCAAAATCTTTTTTGACTTAAGCATCAGAGTGCGATCTGACTAGTCAAATCACAATCTGCTTAACTTCACACATACGATACACTACCCCCGACAATTCATTCACCTCAACACACATCACTCTTCTCGGTTTTTTTATACCACCAATTGTCTTATCATAAAATATCACTTTTATCCTAAATTTTTTTATTTCAATTGCAATCTTTTTCCACGTATTTTTTTTTGTTTATCTACATAAGAGTATCGTGTGCTTATGACCCCTAGTTATCATACAAATGTCAAAAACTTGTCTGGTATTGATAATTCCAAGTAATTCCAAAATAGTCAAGATATTGAAATGCAGTTTGCGTGCACGCAAAGTGTGCTAACGTCATTGACGTGAAGAAAAATTAATCAAACCTTTGCATGTGTTTTTTGTGCCTCCTCAATAGAATAGCTAACACTACGACTTAAAGAATTCCAATGTTAAGGGAGACATGATTCCGTGTGTGTAAACCAACTGCCCAGTTGGCCACGGGCTCTGACTTCCCAGTGGGAGGTAAGGGTTCAAAGTTTCTCGGGCATAAATCGAAAGTTAAATTAGTCGGTGAGGGACTATTTTAATTTAATCAGGATCTCGAGTTCGAGTCTTGAGAACGTAACTGTGTTCGGTAGGGAGAGTTTTGCGGCCCTTATGGTCTTACCCGACTCGAATCCAGATAAGTCGGAGCCCAAAATAGTTTTCAGATACCAAATGGTCTGACCAAAAAAAAAAAAAAAAAACGCGATTTTTTGATAGGATAAGATCTCAGTTGTTTAAATGAACTATATCTAAGTTTGTGGTGTAGGTCTTGGGTCTTGACTCCTCAATATTTAAATTTCTGGAATGGGTCTTGAGTCTCCGAGAAAACTCAAGTCTTAATTTAAATGGTATATTTCATATACCCGAATTATATCCTTAATTCTATTCAAAATCATGAGCCTGAATAACATATGTCTCTATTCGTGGAACACAGGCCATGAAATTTTTCCGTATTTTTTGTTATCTGTGTACAATGTACGGAAGATTTATATATGACTACTGGCACCACAGAGGTGGCATTTAATTTGTGGGTCAAAAGCGAGACTCCCTTCAACATGGAGACGTAACGAGTAAGAAGTAACGACGACTCTGTTTTGAAACAAAATAAACTAAAAAAATGCCACACGAATATTCAATCGGCATAATATATATTAATATCGGTAGGGTAAAGTCATATAATATATTCCATGAATAATCAATGTGATGTTGATGTGATTAGGTATATCTATTTGGCGACGCTTGTTCTTATTTGTTGCTTTGTTCTTATTTGTTTGGCTCTGCTCTGCAACAAGAACAACAGCGGGATTCACTTGGTAAAACTGATAATCCAACTGAGGCTTTTGGAGCAATCGTATTCATAGCTTAAGGGGCATATTCTCATTTTGGAAGGTACAATCCTGCTGACTTTGTTTGCCTCTCTTCTGTTTTTCGTTGAGTAATTTCGGAATTCCGTTTTGAAATCCTGATTCCTTTTTATGCTTTTATAAACTTTTATTGAATGAAATCAACAATTATGATCATAACATTAATTTGGCAATCCTTTTGATTGGCAAGAAGCTAATGTATATAGCACTCAGGCCTTTGTAGAAATCGTAGGAAATATTCTTTTGTTTCCATTGGGCATTTTTTTTTCAGTTGAAACAAGGACCAAAATTTTAGTTTGGAAAGTTGTTCCAGTTAGTTTGGAAAGAATTCTAGAATTTATTTCTAAAACATTGGTCAACTTATCTCAAAACATAGGAGTTTCGGTCTTCCATGTTGATTCGTTTCGGTTTTCATGGTAATGGAAATGTTTTGGGCGATTCGAATATTTTGAAACAAAATTTTGATCCTTTTAAGTTGAAAATCAAATCATGAAGTGAGTCCTTGCAAGGCACTTGGAGCAATCTATTTTTATGTACATTTCTGAGGCCTTTCAGTTCATGCTGCTATTTGTATTTTCTGAGTACTCAGACAATGTTAGCAGTTAGCTGCTTCTAATATTTAGTTTATCTTTCGTTTTTATGGAGACAGAGAATTGCCTCGGTGATATTTTTCTGACTTGTTATAATATAAACTTGTAATTGCATGATTATTCGTAAATCATGCACCTGGGTCTAATCAACGAGGAAGTCGAACTTTGCGCTTGAGGAAGTAATTCTGAGGTATTCACATCTGAGTTACTCAAATTATTTAAGGTATTGCCTAGATGTAAAGCTTGTTGTGGCTAAGAACTGTGTAATCTTTAGTTGTGAATGGGTTGGCTGGCCTACCTTCGTAGAAAAACATGCCATTCTCTTTTTCCACAAAAACTTTAGTGTGTATTTCTCTGCATACATTGTCAAAAATATTGTCCATCGTCTGGTAAAATGGTTGAAGTGTTGGGCTAAAAACCATGGCTGTGGCTTTTTTTAGGGATTTCCTTTGTATGAAAATGTCAAAGGTTAGGTTTGTACCTAATCCATTACTCCTTGCACCCTCATGAAATGGGGATCAACTAGGTAATGATGTTGTTAATACTCTCAAAATCTTCTTTATTTGATTATGTAGATGAGAGATCAGAGCGTTGCATACACTTTGGATGAAGCACTTTCTACAATTAAGTTTGGGAAATTCCAGGGTCTTGTGCTTGCATATGCTGGATTAGGTTGGACTACAGAAGCCATGGAAGTGATGATTCTCTCTTTTGTAGGACCGACTGTTCAGTCTGTGTGGGGACTCTCTTCTAGTGAAGAGAGCATGATAACAACTGTGGTCTTTGCTGGCATGCTGGTTGGGGCATTTTCGTGGGGCTTTGTATCAGATACATATGGAAGGAAGTAAGGCCTGTTACAATTTCCTCATCTTGCATGTCTTCTTTGATTTTGATGTACACATTTTCATATATAGATGAAGGGTCTTGAATGTTAAGCAATTGCATCCCATGTGATTGATTTAGAAGTTACAGTCATATTGAAATTACATTTTGCTTGAAGTGGTAACTATTATGATGCTCAAATTTTAATTCTCAGACACTTGAAGCTAATTGGAAATTATGCTTAGTTTTTAGTTGTCACACACTTAACTTCAACTCCTTGTTTTACGAAAGACAATGTTAAATTTTTTATTCTATCTGTCTCCTTTTGAAGTTAATTATAAGTACGGGAACTTTTAGTGCCACTGAGGGACTTGTTCAAAATCATTATGTTTATAGATTGGACATTGGAAGCTTCTCAATCCAAGTCTAAGGAACAGTTCCTTTTGTTTTTTTTTCTTCCATAAGTTTACTTGTTAGATGGCATCTGAGCTACCTGGTCATCCACGTTCTCGATCTGCAATGACTTTTCAGTAAAGCGTTCCTCATAATCACACAACGACTCTGCTCTCCCCTTCCCTACTTAAGGTTCAGTAGATTGGTTGCTGGCTTTCTGTGAGTTCGCCCTCCTATGAAATGGGATAGGAAGGAGTTACTCAATACAATAAACGAACTGATGAAACTTCGGGGGAGTCTGTTGAACCAGAGTCAAGTTGCTTCCTTAAGAGTAGTGGAAAATGCTCGACACATCTAGTTTGGAACATTATGGAGGAGCATAACAGGCTTAAAAGTCTCCCGATGATCGAAAGTGTCTTTTTTTCGATCAAATCTGTCTATTTTAGGTAGCTTAAACTTGGGGCAATAGTTCATGTGTTACATCATGTGAAAAAGGGGACTCCATGTGTTGGATTAGAGTTTCCACTATTCCAAGAATTTGGCTTTCAATGTATTGAGTACGTCCCAGATACGATCATTAACTTCTCTAAACTTTTAGTTTAGCGATTTATCTTTTTCTTATTAGCGAGGGGTATTGTTGTGAATATGCTTATATCTGGTGTCCTAGCCTAATCACGGTGGGTTTTCCCTAAATTGGAGGCAGTTGAATGATTTGCTAGGTTTGTTGAGCCCTAGGAAGCACCAATACTCCTCGACAAGTCGACGTGGTGTCCAACACGGAAACGTGTGGGATACAGCCAAACACGTGTCCGACACGAAAATGCATGAGATAAAGCCGAACACATGTCCGACACTTCCATAAGTGTCCTAAATAATGAAGAAACATTTGTTGTGGACGAATATGGCTCAGATATGGGGTGATACGGCTGAATACGGCCATAACCATGGATCTATGTTGAAACCAAAAAAAGGGAGGGGGGAGGAAGAAGACAATATAGACCTGATCAATCATATATCTCTTTCACTTTGAACGGGTATGTCGTCTTTAGATTGACCCCTCTCTCTCTCTGATGCCAGCAGATGAGATCTCTGTGATTTCTATTGACTTGTGAGTTTGCTCATGTAGCATGCCATATTTGTTAAAATGCAACAAAACGACGTCTTTTTCTTCTTCTTTTTTTCTTTTGAGTAAGGGCTTACCCTAATTACTTTTCAGCCCCTATTGTTTTCTTTTTTATTTTAGTTTTTTTCTTTGCGCTAGTTGCTAAATTACAATTTACAAGTAATCCTTGCACTTCTTATATTTTATGTTAAATTACAATCATATCTTATTAGTTGTCACTCATTATCCAATATTGTCCACTAACATATTAGTCTACTAATGAAATTTAATATTTTCTCATTTGTCCAATTATAGAATATTAATTAATTACTCAATTTTATGATTAGTGTTATTATCTATATAAAAATATACTATATTATATTATTTTAATTAGTCGAATCTTTGTCGTACACGTGTCCTAGATTTTGAGATTTTTTTGTATCCTATATTTTTTGGGGTTTTGTCGTATCTCGTGTTTGTATCATATCGGAGATGACACATGTGTCTGTATTCATGCTTCCTTAACTAGGCCAAACCCTCCATGGTTGGATTAATTGTAATTTATTTCCAAGTTAAGCATTCTCCGAGCTTCATGCTACTTACTGATTTGAAGGGGATCTTTTTCATGGTTATCCCTTTCTGGTTGCTCTTAAGAATGGTGCCCTCTGGGGGTATTGTTTTCGGTAGCCTCCATCGATCTGGTAGGCACTATTTAGAATTCTCCACTTAAGGAAAATTGCGAGAACAAAAAGAATTTCCGTCATTCCCACAAACAGCATAAATTTATTGATGCAGAATTTGTAGCAATCTGCACATTAGCTAGCAGAGCTAGGCCTCGACAAAAAACCCAAAGCCCAATGGGTCGTCTAGCCTATACATGTGGCGGGTCGTAGGCAGCCCGTTAGCTCAATAGGAAGGGCCTGGACTATTTTTTTGGGTTTGGCGCCCAATGGACCAGTTTGTTAAGAAGTCCAATAGGCGGGTCCAATAGCCGGCCCGTTAGCCCAGCCAATCAAAGTTGTTTTGCCGGTTTGATATTTAATCTGTAATTTTTAAAGGGTTGAGACTTGCAAATGATTGATAATTGTGTAGGCATCAACCTAATTGGGATGTATTCTATTTGTAGTAATGCAAAATAGTCTCATCCATCAATCAATTTAATATTGTAACTCTTGATGAATATTTTTTAAATTCAATTAATACGAATAATATTTTTATTAATTTATTTTTTATATCCAATTTTATGAAATTATGTTTTTTTTTTGTAAAAAAACCTATTTCAAGCCTTAATAGCTGCCCAGGCTTAGCCCTTGTTTAGCTCGCTTTTTGGCCCAATAGGCCGGCTTGTGGGTGAGCATTGGGCCTTAGATATTTTCACGACCGGCCTAACTTGGCATGGCTCATAGGTGGGCTATGGGTTGAAAATTCATGGGTAGGGGTGGCTTGGCTCATCGCTGAGGCCTAGGCGGAGCTCTGATCACCTAAAGAAAAAGGTAGAGCACATGGGGTCGACTCTTTGATGCTTAAGTCAGTATCTTATAAGAGAAATGGAGAGTGACTTTTGGAGTGGGTGTTGCGTACCTCTTGTGTGTTTTCCCAAACTCTATTTATAAATGTTAGGATTAGCTTCCCTCCAGGAATGGACTCTTGGCTCCCTGACAGGTTTGTTGGGAGGATAAGACTCCTCTTGATTGAAGAGTCTATGGCTCTCTCATCCACTCTTAAGGAGGGATGAGGCTCCTCTTTGGTGAGGGTCTTATCCTCCTTATCTCTCCACCAAGATGGTGCTTATTGCCCTTTTTGGAACAGGATTCATTGGTTTTTTGAAAATCTTATCCACTGATCCTTTATAAAAGCTCAGCCATGTGGTGCTGAGCTGATTACCCGGCTAGGTATAGCTCTGAGCTCTTTCTTTCCATGTTTGAGGTCTGCAACTCTTACAACGGTACTCTTTGGTAGGGTTCTTTGTGTCGGAGCTTTCCCAAGGTGTTTCTTTACTGAGCTGAATTTTTCCTCGTCAAATATCATTGAGTTGATTCTCTGAATTGCCTGAAACTAGGGGTGTCTTCCCCTAGTTTGCTCAATTTTTGCCATGCATCAATCTAATCTACTCTTCTTCGAGACTTTTGGATTATATGGCCCGAAAGTGCATTTAGGTGTCCAGGACTACATTGTTTGAGTTGTTCAATGGTCCACTAATATAAATGCTAGGCCATAACTTTCAAGGGTCCACTCATGTAAATATTTTTTGTGAGGTTTGAAGCTTAATCAGACCATTATAAAGTCCATGGCCAAGCATCACTGGGTTCATGCAGAACTCTTAGGATAGCAACATATGATTTAGTGCTTTGGCTAGGGTTTAATGCGATAGAGTTTTCCGAAACACGATTTGAGAAATTTTACATCAATGAACTTTACACCACAAGGTTGGACATGATCCAGTTAAGATGCTGCTTTATATTTAGTACCAAAGATTACCAGGTGGAAAAAACTGCCACTACAGAACTGTTGAGAGTTTATGAGATTGCTGAGAGTTTATGAGATGGCCATGATAAGGTTGGATTGTATCCTGAGCATTGGTGAATTTCCATAAATTTGTTGTTGTCAAGAACTGATATTGATTCTTTGGATAGAACTGATGGAACAGTGGAAATTTCTTATAGCATATGAGTTTCAAAAGAGGAATATGATGTGCGGTTTTGTATAGGTGTTTATTACGGTAGGGACAGTGTTGAGGTCCATATGTTGCAAGACTTGTATATGAAAATAAGTCATAGCAGTATGTTAATATTTTAAATATGGGTGTTATTGAGTAGGGGGATTCAAGTCGCACAGCCTTCTTGCCGCAGCTTACTACTTCTAATGTTCATGATGTTGATGAAGGTTTATTTCTACTGAAGAGTTAGTTGGGATACAAAAGGATGGAAGTACAATATTGATGCTTCGCTGAAAATTCAGAAGATGATATCATGCAAAGAGGATCATGTTAATGTGACGTATAAGTTTTAGAAAGGTTCACAACTTTAAATAAACCTAATGATTGTAGAGAAATTTCACTGATAAAGGTCATGGTTAGGTTTATGACCCTCTCCAATCCTACATTTTTCTCAAGAGAAGAACTCCCCCCGAAAAACAAAGGTTCTCTGGGAAAGAGATATAAACAAGTTACAGTGCATTTGATCTTCTTTTTACTTTGGCCAGGGATCTGTTGGTGCCATGTTGGTCCTAGGTAGGTTTAGATAATTAGGCAAGAAAAGAATAATTTACTCAAATGTGCATGGGAAGTTGAGTCTACCAAAAACTGCCAAGGAAATGAAAGCTGCAACTCTAGTGATGATCTTATCTAGTACACTATTATACGAGGCACAAGGGACACCCACTTCATTGAATGGTAAAAGCTTGGAGATAAAGCATATCAAGACATGTTCAAGGCAACCACTTTGTTGAACTTGAGATTAGGTTAAACTTGTTCTTTATCAACTCTTCCAAACACCTCATTCTAATAGAACGAACCTAGGTGATGCCTTTTGTCATACATCAAAGAGAACAGCATCTTGGCTCAATATCTGGAAACATCCACAAATTTAAAGCCTAATAACTATGATCAATAAGATTTACTGGGTTCTTGACCTTTGGATGCTAGAATTCAGCCGGTGGGTATTCCCATTGTTAGTAGGTGTTGTATGTGTAATCAGGAGTCTGAGAGTGATGAGCACTTGTTTGTGCAGTGTAATTTTGCCTAGCTTTATGGAGAAGTTTTGGTGACTTATTTGGGTTTCATCTTATAGCAGAGTTGCGATTGGTTAGGCTCAAGAGGCTTTGCAGAATTTTTAGAAAGAAGTCTGTGTGTCATGGGTTGGTAAGGAGTGTGCCTTTGTTGATTTTTTGGCAAATTTGGAAGGAAAGATGCAGGAGAGTGGCTGGGGAGGGTAAATTGCATTCTTAATCTGTGTTTCTCAAGATTTGTAGTCTTATGAGATAAAAGGTGAGAAACGTGAAGGTTGGAGTTAAGGAGTCTGGAGAGGATAAAGATGTATTGAAGCATCTGAAGGTAGAGGTTGTTTTTAGTGTTTTCACTAAGGCAGCTTGGTTTTGATGCTGCTTCTAAGTGGAATCCTGGTCCAGCTGGAGGAGGTGCTGTTTTGAGAAATGAATTGGGGGGGGGGGGGTTCTTGCAGCATCCTTCTATTATGGAGAATGCACTAATATGAAGGCAGAATTTTGTGCTTTGCTGGATGGTTTGAACATGGTGGCAAGATATGGATTGGTTGAGTATGAAATCTGGATTGAATGAGATTCCATGGTACTGGTGAATACTGTGTTGGGTAGAATGGAGTGTGCCTGGCCTTGTTTGAGTATTCTGGACCAGATAAAGGAGTTAATGGGTCAGTGGAAAAAAAAAAAATGGGTCAGTGGAACTTCCTGCTGCATCATGTTTATAGGGAAGCAAATTCTGTAGCAGATTGCTTAGCAAAGAAGGCAATGCAGGATGAGTAATACTATTTGGACCTAAAAATTTGACTTAATTTTGCTGACATAATGAAATGACTTCATAGGACTCATTGGATCAACAACAAGTTCCAATGTTTGATGGGGTCTACAGTGAATTAGGTCAGCAAATTATGTCAGTAAATTAGGTCCCAAAAATATTGCTCGTGCAGGATAGATTATCTTCTGATTTTTCTGTCTGTGGGCTGCCTACTGCTGTGAGAAGTTTGCTGGTGCAGGATCAGAAAATGTTGCCAGTTTTGAGAACCAAGAGGGTGGTTAAGTGCGAATATGGATATGGGTGATGATGGTGAAGGTTTTGAGAAGTTGAGGTCCTTGTGCTTGCTGAAGACTGAGGGTTTTTAAAGGATTGCTGCTGGTTGCTGAGAAGATGCATTGCCTGGCTGTCTGGGTACTGCCAACGGGATTTTAGCGTCCTATTCTGAGAAGCTAGAAGACTGTTGATGGGGAAGATGCAGTCTGCCCAGATTCTTGGTGAACTGTTTGTGCCGAAAATCCAAATTCCTTTATTCTTGATTTTTTTATTTTGGTCTAAATTTGTTGTAAAGAGCAGGTTTGTCTGCTTTTTTCTCCTCTAGTATCACTTTTTGACAAATGGAATAAAGTGTTGATTTGTTTGGAAAAAAAAAACTATGATCAATAAGAATGGTGGGACTGTGTACAAAGTTTTTGTTGATCAGGGGTTGGTGCTTCAACATGAAGTACAATAGCTGATTTTATGGTCACATATTTATCCCTAGTTTCTCCTGAAAATCTATAAACACTAATTGTATACTGAACATATTCCATTATACTTTTATTGAGTTTATGTAGTCACGTGTCTTAGATTGCAAACAATATATTCTTTTTTTAAAATTTTACTAAGCTGGGTTGTAAGTTCCGTTTGCGGTAATTTTTGTTCACTCCAAATCATTCAAAGGAACAAAGCTCACCATTATAACATGACCTAAGCTGCCTTTCGGGTAATGTTGGGCCCCTATTGTTGCACATGGTCCTATTTTGCATCATGTATTCAGAAATAGATAAATGGCTGTTCTGATTAAAAAATGCCATACAAATTGTAAGCTGACATAGCTGATAATAGGATGGCTATACAAGGCCATTTTGAAGTTTTGCCCCTATAAATCAAGACTGGTGGGAAGGGTAGATTGGTGAAACCTAACTCCTGGCATGTTTTTGTACAAAGTTTCTACCCACAAATTCGAACCGTGTTCTAGTGACTGTTTGCCTGAATGTTTAACATTTCACCAGACAATGGTCTCTGCATATTTTCTAAGTTTCATTTTGCTTAGATATCCTGACAAGGCTCAATTCTGTTTGACCCTATTCTAATCAACTTTTGAATCAGTAGTATACTTCAATGGAAAAAGAGAATTAGTATATAAGCCTCTTTGGATTAGAATGCTAAATTTGCGTTAGAATTAGAAAATATTGTTTGTCTGGACTTGCTGACATTTGAAAACATAATTTGGTGATGGACCATGGGCACATTTTTTTTCATCATTTCTGATTACTTTGCTTGAACTTAATACATATGCACTTCTGTTTGCCCTTTCCAGGAAGAGTTTCTTGGGTGCAACTATATTATCAACTGGAGCTGGGTTTTTAAGTGCGTTCTCGCCAAATTACATATTGTTGCTGATCCTTCGTTGTTTGGTTGGTATTGGTCTTGGAGGTGGGCATGTATTCACAACATGGTTTTTAGAGTTTGTTCCATCACCAAACAGAGGCACTTGGATGATCATCTTTTCAAGTTTTTGGACGCTTGGAACAATTTTTGAGGCTTCACTAGCATGGGTATGTGATGTTCCTTCAATTACATATCTCTTATAATACCAAAGGCTTTATTGTCGCCATTATATCTTATCCCACATCGGTAAATAACACCTCTCAAACTAATATTTGAGTGGGCTTCTCCACTTCCTTCCAAATGGTTTTTTTTTTTTATTCTTTAACTTGATATCAGAACTAGCCTTCAAGAGGTTTAGGGTAAAATTTGCTGTTGCAATTTCCTTAATTTCACAATTTGTTCTTCCATTCCGGAAAAAAAAAATCATAATTGGTTCATTATTCAAAGCAACTAGCTGATATGTATACTTCGACACTTGGTTATTCTGCTTTTGTTTGTTTTAAATCCAAGCTGGTGTGGGATCCTCCCCATCAGGTAGAGGGGCCATGTAAGAGGGTAACAGTTGTAGTTCGCCATAGGTATTCTTGTAACTTCACTAAAACTGATAAGGCTAGTCCTAATCGGGTTGATTGAGGCTGTCGCGCATCTTGCCAGAATCTTTTCATTGTATAATGTACTTCCACACTAGCATTTAGACATCCACTCTATCCATGCAATGGAATGTAGAAGTAATGGAGAACAAAAAACAAGTGGTTGTACATTGTGAAGGTGTCTTAGTTGGTGAATGGGACTACTTATTAAATCGTTGCTTTAGCTCTGGTATGTGGTTCTCTTTGGTGAATTTTAAAATGCATTATCTGTCTAAGGGAAATTTGGTAGTTTGAACCAACCTCACTTTAATACGCTCAATTTGAGTTCAGAAATGAGTGACCACAATTAACCTTGGTATGCTCAGTTAGGCACAAAACCAACAATGATGTTTGTACCAACCTAGTCTACTAGGGCTAGTCGACTGGTTCACAACCATAAGTCTTCTAAAGATAGGGAACACACTCCATGTAGGTGACGCTAAACTCCTCAAATTGGTTCTCTTCCTAATGCGGACGTTATAGTGCAAGTCCACCAATGTCATCGGATACCTCGAAGAAAATTGTCATGTTAAGCCTTTGGAGGATCCTATGATATTTCCTAATTACTAAAGCTATACCATCCCTGAGGTTGCTAAAGATATCACTGGTATTATGTTTCTGGTGATGTTTTTGTTAGACCATCCAAAACAAAATCAATTGGCAATGAGTGGAGTTGCCACTTAAGTTTATAAACCAAACTTAGTGGTCTTAATTATTCGATGTGGGATACAAACTCTCTCAATACCTTTCCTCATTTGAGATCGAACAAACAGACAAACAAATAATCATTACATAAAAATCAAATGGGTCAGAGACTTGGTCCTCTGACCACCCAAGACATAGTTTTGATACCATATTAGAGCGTCAAACTCAAAACCAATTGGTAATGAGTGGATTGACCCCTCAAGAATATAAACCAACCTTGGTAGTCCTGATTATTCAATGTGGGATACAAGTTCTCTGAATAGTTTCTCTCCTCTAGACCTAAGAAAATCTCTGTCCTCATAAGACATGTTATTTATGTTGAGATTAAGAGACTTGGTGATGTAGATTGGGAAGGACTAAATATTAGAGAATAGAAAGAGAAGAAGAAAGAATAAAGGGTGAAAGGGATTTACATCATTCTCGCAAGAAATCGGTGAAGAAATACATAAATTCTCAACAGAGAACTATTTTTTATTATATTACTCACTCTAATTAAAATAGTTAGAATTACACTACTATTTATAGGTCAAGTTTCCTACTAAAATAAAAACTACTTTCCTACTAAAATACTAAAAGAGTTTTATAATCAAACTCTCAAATTCCTATTCTACTAAAACTCTATAATAACTCCTACTTAAACTCTAATTAATACTCCTAATTAAATAAATATTTCTTAACTAATAAAATAATACTAAAAAAAATAATAAAATTCAATTCTTCAATTTAAGCTCATCCAATCCCTTTTTCATCTCTATCAATTCTCCTCGGCTAAAAAAAACTCATCTCCGAAGAGTTGGAAGGCCACAAGTACTCCAAAAAATCGGAAGAAGCTTGTGTTCCAAGAAAATAGCATTGTAGATCTCCATAGTATCCATCACAGTCTTATCCACATACACTATTATAGGTGAAGAAAGCATATAACCCAGTAGAGACAAAATAGCAACTCCATTTGTAGTAGCACTCATTGAAACTCCTTTAACTTCTTCTGTAAGAACATCCTTTGAGATTAACTTATCAAAAGCAATTAATGTATGATGAGGCGAACTTTTAGGCTCATCAATGGTATCTGATTTCAGCTTATTCAATTGAATTGGAACTTGCAGTTGTGGAGGAACTTCTTGGGGCAAAGCTTGTTCAACTATTTATTGATGATCAATAAATGAAGAAGATGAATCAAAATCTATCTTGTTCGCAAGATTCTTATTTGGGAGCTTAACTCCAAACATGACAATCAACTTGTGTACACCTTCATGAATATATTTCATTGATGTGTGGAGCGAATTCATTGATACTTGGAGCGAAGCGGGCTTAGCATCACGGGCCTCAAGTTTGACAAGTAATTCGGCATTGGTAACCATCTTGATTGAAGAAGAAACATGAAAAGTTGTAGAAAATTTTAGGATCGAACAATAATTTCTGAAAATTTTGGGGCTGATCTATAATTTTAAAATTCTTGAGCCAAAATGTAATTTTAAAAATTCTAAACTTGGGGGGCAAAAGTGTAATTTCAAAAACTTATGGGGGCCAAAGTGTAATTTTTAAAACTTTGGGGGATGAAAGTATAATTTCAAAAATTTCAAGGATCAAATCTGTAATTTCAAAAATTTACATGGCTGTATTTTTTTGGTAAGACAAAAAGATGGGGTTTTAGAACTAGAATAAAGGGTTGAAACACAAGATGTTAGACACATCTCAAAAACACAACGACAATCGAGAATGATCGAAGTTGGGCTCTGATACCAAAACTGATGTAGATCGGGAATGACTAAAAATCAGAGAATAGAAAGAGAAGAAGAAAGAATAAAGGGTGGAAGAGGTTTGCCTCATTCTCGCAAGAAATCGGTGAAGAAACACATGAATTCTCATCAGAGAATCACTTTTTATTATATTATTCACTCTAATTAAAATAGTTGGGATTACACCACAGGCCAAGTCCCCTGCTAAATAAAAACTGCTTTCCTACTAAAATGCTAAAAGAGTTTCATAATCAAACTCTCAAATTCCTATTCTACTAAAACTTTATAATAACTC
Source organism: Ilex asprella (assembly GCA_023539305.1). Taxonomy (NCBI): domain Eukaryota; kingdom Viridiplantae; phylum Streptophyta; class Magnoliopsida; order Aquifoliales; family Aquifoliaceae; genus Ilex; species Ilex asprella. The sequence goes on from CM042185.1 coordinate 42,525,323, forward strand.
CTAGTTAAATTCTAACTAATACTGCTAATCAAATAAATATTTCCTAATTAATAAAATAATACTAAAACAAATAATAAAATTCAATTCTTCAATTTAAGCTCATCCAATTCCTTTTCGATCTCTATCACTTGGTTATGGAGTTTTCTCAATTTTTGAAACTTACCACAATTTTTAGACTCTTATAAAGATAAAGATAAAGCTTCAATTATTAAACTATCTAGTTGCACCTTTTTTTGATACCAGTTGAAGAAGTCCTAGAGGCCTAGAGGGGGGAATAGGACAACTTCTAAAATTTTTGCTTTAGCTTAAGTTTATGGTCCTCTTTGGTCACTTTTGAAACTAATTATCTAAATAAGGGTATATTGGTCAATAATGCTTCAAATTAAATGAACTTATAGTGAGTGCCCAATCCAAGTAATGTGATCTTTTGGACTTAGTGGCTTTAAAACTCATAGGGAGGGTGAAATAAGGCACAAGGTTCCAAATATTTGTAAGGTGTGTTTGTCTGTGATTACGATAGAGTTGGACGCTGTTTTCCATTAAAATCCATCTAAACAAATTAATGGAGCATATACGTAAGTGTGTGTTTGTGTGTAGGAAATTGCATTGACTAGTAACAACTAGGTTTTTAAACTGCTAGCCTCCAGTTAACTTGTATACGTTCAATCGACTAAACCTAGTCGACTGGCTCAAATCCAGTCAACTATCTGTGTTCCAGATTCTGCTTTAGCTGCAGCAATGATGTCTTCAACTCTCTTGAGACTCGTACTGGCTTTTCGAGTGACATTTGCTAGCTTTCCTCATATCCAAGCACTAGAAGTCATGAAATTGCCAACATAAGGTGGTAGACTTAAGACATAGGTAAATAAAGATGCTAACCATGTATTGTTAAAATATGTAGTAATATGTATAAGCATATAAATTTCAAACAATTATGTTCTCTCAACATCATGAACGTCTATGCAAAACAAACACACGATTCATACATTATAAAAAATGACACCACATTTAATCCCCATTAATGAGGGTCTGGGAGGGTTGATCGAGCGCATCCTTGACCTTGTACAAAGTGATTGCCCTCAGCTTTGAACCCACAACTTCAAGGTTATTAGCCCGAATTTTAACCACAGAACCAGTGACTCCTTGTTACATCATATATCATATATTTGTAATAGGACTAGCTTCCCCTGACATTAATATGACAGTTTGTCATTTATGTTAGAACTTTTTGTTTCTTATGTTACACAACACATGGTGGGAGAAAAGATAGTCTCCAAGTACAATTAAATTGATTCTTACCTCGGCATGTGTGCAGTATCAATTTGTTTTTGAAGATGTCTAGAATGCTGTAGGTTTGAGTTAAAACACTTCATAGTTCTAATGAAGAAGTTGCACCTTTACCAGAAGAGAGTTTGTTCCCTTTGTTGGATTGCTTACCTTTTATTCCATTGAAGGTGGCAAAGAAAAAAGGCCTCTCTAAACAGGAGACACTCGCCTTACAAGTGCATTTACTGGTTTTTGTTGTATATGGCTAAACAATTTTGGTGAATTTTCTTGAGAAGTAACCACTCAACTTTCATATATATGGTTCTTTTGTCGTCAACCAATACATGTACACATGCACTTCTGGATTTCCACATAGTTTTCAAGTGCAGAAGTTATAATCATTTGGAGTATCAAATACTTTACGATTGTTTTTCCTGTTGGCAAGACTAGAAGTAGAATTTTCACTATTTTTTCCTTATTTTATGGCAGATAGTCATGCCAGGATTGGGTTGGAGGTGGCTGCTTGCACTGTCTTCTTTACCATCTTTTGTTGTCCTTCTTTTGTATGGCCGTACACCAGAGTCTCCTAGGTATCTATGTGCGAAAGGAAGAACAAGTGAAGCACATGATGTTCTGGAGAAAGTCGCAAGACTCAATCAAACAGAACTTCCTCCTGGCAGGCTTGTTTCTGATAGTATAATGGATCTGAATGACGATTTTGCTTCACCTGCAAGTACCCATTTACTCTCCTCATTCAGAAAGAAAACCCAGGATTCTGAAACTATCCCCTCATCATTGTTTATACTTCTTTCACCAAAATTAATTAGAACGACATTTCTTCTTTGGTTTTTATACTTTGGCAATACATTCTCATATTATGGCATCATATTGCTAACTTCCCAGCTGAGCAGTGGGCAAAATGAATGCACCTCAAACTCTATGCTTTCAAAGAACAATGGGGATGCTGACCTCTACGTTGATGTATTTATCACTAGTCTTGCAGGTATTGTAGGTTACAATTTACCTTTTCATTGCATTTTTGTTTCAATAATTTGGACAACTCTGTGATCATATTTTTTTCTGCCTCCCTTAATTTTACCCCACGAACATTATTTGACATGACTTTATTTCCAGAGATTCCTGGCCTTGTTTTATCAGCATTTATTGTGGACAGAGTGGGTCGCAAGCTCTCCATGGCAATTATGTTTGTGTTTGGTTTCATTTTACTTCTACCATTGGTTATCCATCAGCAAGAGATTTTGACCACAACATCGTTATTTGGAGCTCGCATGTTCGTTTCAGCAACCTTCATAGTTGCCTGTATTTATGCCCCAGAGGTACACATCTTTATTTGAAGTTGATGTGTTGTAAAATTTATTTTACCTACCTTTATAATGGCCACCCTCTTACTTCTGATGATAACACAAGACTCCTTGGCATTTGAGAATTGACAGTAAGACTCCCTAACAGTTTTTAAGTGAATGCCATAAATGAAATGGCCAGTTTATCGGCATTTGACTCTGCTAAACAATTACAAACATCAATGAATGTTGAGGAACTGTAAGACTTCAAACTTATACCTTCTGATGTCAGCACAAAGAGAGTGTCTATGTTATAAAACACAACTCAAGGGGTCCCTTGCCATTTTTCTAATGTCAGGGAATCTCTGTTGTTTTGCCAAAACGTAGGGAATCTCAGTATACTGCACCTTATATATATTTTCCTTGTGCCATTGATTCTGCATAGTACCAGCTGACGGTTGTAATCTCTATCATCATCTATGCAGTTTATTTCTCCGTAAGGATGAGTAACCCTGACCATTGGAACTTTCTTCAGACCATTTCTTCTTCCTTTTCATTTTTTATTTTAGCTAGTAAATATAGTTAGAATAATAGAACAAGTTAATATATTTTGTAATAAATCTCTTCTGCAATAAAAGGGTAAAGAAAGTTCTGGAGACTAAAAATAGTTCTTGTTTCTGAGGTCTCTACTTACATTTTTCGCCAACCTAAAGGAGTGTGAGCACCTTGGCAGTCATTGAGAGTGGAAAAAAGTTTGTTAGTTTGTTTGACAAAACCTGTAGATGATGTATCCGTCTTTATGCATCAAGATTTAAATTCAAATTTCGTGAAACAATTTCTTCTTTTCTTTTTTTCCTTATCATATGTGCAACATGAGGTAATGATTTGCTTCCCAATGCCAAGGTGATAATAAATTTAAAAAAAAAAAAGGAAATGGTAGTTTAACGAATATCATGGAACATCTGAATGCACTCTTCATAATATGAGGACATGTTTTCCTTATTACCCAAATTCTGAAGGCTGGCCAACTCAAACTAGGCAGTTGGCATAATTCATGGCCAGGAAAAAAATAATACCTCTTTTGTTCCGTTCTTTTGTCTTTTGGTCCGAGTATAGGCAGTTGAATAAACACCCTCACATAGGATTTTGTCGTTTCTAGTATTTTCTCTCATATATTATCTTACTTTTTTGGAAGGTGTACCCGACTAATGTGAGGGCAACAGGAGTTGGAATTGCAACTGCCGTGGGAAGAATTGGTGGCATGATATGTCCACTTGTAGCTGTTGGATTGGTAAGTGGTTGCCGTCAAACAGCTGCAGTTATTCTTTTTGAGGTTATGATATTTCTTTCAGGGCTCTGTGTTCTATTGTTCCCATTTGAGACAAAGGGAAAGGAATTGACTGACACTGTACATTTGTCAGATGCAAATTAAGTTTTTATAGTCACTGATAGGTTTTATTCTTCCACAATTGTACAGTTTTGCTTACATATTAGTACCCACAACAATGATACATTTTTGGGCTGATCATATATGTATTGTGATGATAATATTGCTATTTTTATATACGAATCAAATTTCTTGAGTTCTGCTGTGTAGGAAATTATTGTTTCTCTATTCCTAAAAATCTTTGTCGCCTTACCTGGAAAACCTATGTGGGCGCTTAGTATTTGTTATGTTTATTTATGTGTGTTCTCTGTCATTTTTTTTTCTCTCTTTTTTTATGTTTTTGTTTGATCGATTCTCTATCTTTACTCAATAACAGCTTTATATAAAAACGTCGATTCAAACCCCCCCCCCCCCAATTCTCCCTTTTTTAGTGTGAAAACGTGTTTACAAAATAGGACATATAAATATTGATGTAATCTATACTATTTGATTGGAGAGTTACATTAGTAAAGATTATTTCTCTGTAGAAAATATGTTTCTTAACCTAATCAAGGTTTGGTTATCTCGACTTTGCTATTTTTTCTTCTTATCCTTTCCCATACTGCGTCAATTTGTATCATAGCAAAACCTCGATCCAGTGGCCTGTTTGCTACTCTAGTAGCCTACGTCACAATTGCTGAATCTCGAAGACGAAGACTTGTGGGCTGTAGGCAATTTTTTGTTCCTATGTCATCACTACGGTAGCTGCTAGTGCTGTGCTGCTACTGATCCAAGCCTGGAAGATTGCTGCTTCAAAAAACAAAACAAAACAAAAAAAACATCAATCAGAGTCTTGGTCTTGCTACTCGCATTTTGATGTATCTGTAACTCCTAAAAATAAGATTATGAACTTACGAATCCAACTGCTAATTTTTATTTTTTTTACTATAGGGTGTTAAGGCTGACTATTCCATTGAGTTCGGATATTAGCCAGCTCAAGCGGGTTTGGAACATGTTTTGAGAAATAAGGGTGGGTGGCCAAGTATAAAAAGTGTTAAATCTGAAATCTCTTAATTATCAGATACTAGATTTAACTACTGAACCACTCCTAAAAATTTTCAACTATTAGTTCAAGAAAACGACTAATTGCTGCTAGCTGGATATTTAAAGTTTCAGCTCATGCCGCTCAACTCCAATCCAGCCCAAAAAGAAAAGCCGTCTAATCACAATCACTAGATCAAGTTTTTTAAATTGCGTAAACAGTTCTAAAATTTTTAGAATTTGTTGGTTTTGCACAACAGATAATTAATACAAATAATACTTGTTGAAAGATAAGAATTCAAATATAGGAAAACATTAAAAAACATGACACAAATATATAACGTGGTTCGATACAATATACTCACCTTGGTACACTGTACTTACATCCATGAACTAAAAATCTACATCGATATATTATTCACTGGAAAACTGATCATCTGATAACTGATTACATAATACTAAATCCTATTTTTAGGGATAAAATACTGTAACTCAAACCTATTTAGATACAACTTCATCTTTGTGTTTTCTATCACATGTCTAATATATCTATTCATGGTAGATTAAAACTCTTCCAATATAATCCTATTCCATATAGGATTCTCATATTGATTACCCAACAAACTCTCATTCATAACAATTAGAGAGTTTGAGTCAAATTCCAATAGAATCTATGTATTTGACCTTTGAAGTTTTTAAAATTATAGTTTGGCTCAATTTCAAAAATTATAGGAGAGAATTACACTCAAACCCCTTGGGACTTGTTTGGATGGATTTTTGGGAAGAGTTTGAATTGACTTCCCCAAACTTTTTTAAACTCAAACCCTTTTTTACAAAAATGGAATTCAACATTAAATTCAGTTCATATCCATATTTTGTATGAGCACGGATATATCACTATTATGATAATATATTTGTATATAAATGACTATTGTGCCCCTTCATCAATCTAATCAAAACTCATATTTTGTATACGTATGGGGTATAATTCTCTTTTTTGTATATTGAATCTGTTAACCCTCATTCGAAACTCACCCCCCATGGGTTTGATGAAACTCATGATCTATGGTTCAAGTTTCGAGCAAATAGTGTAAACCCCCATAAGTTTAAAGTAATATGATGATAAATTATTTGGTAATTTAATATAGGTAATGGTGTAGAAATGAATCACATGGGTTAGAACCGTAGGAAATGTTAATATTGTAAATAATAGTTAAAACTTGGTAAATATATATCGTAAATATATGAAATAATTTGTAATAGAACTTATATCAACTATTTTTTATGCACAAATATATATTGTATAAGTTTAGGTTGGTTTTGGAAGGGTTTAGAATGAATTGTAAATGAAAAATAGGGCAAAAAAGTAAAACTGGGCAAACTGCACCTGTACGCATACTGGTACGCCAAGGTCCAGTAGGCAGGTCGTACTGGTATGTGTACCGGTACGCTTTGTGAAAATCTGAAAGTTAACACTCACTTGCCAAGCTTTTGGAATAGGCATTTCATCGTTCGATGGTTTTAAATGGACAATGATAGAGTACCAATGGTGGTATGTTGGGCCTCGAACGGACCAATCAATTAAAGATATACTTAGCCCTCGTATTTTAAAATTTTGTTAAAAATTTACTTGGATATTAGTAGTAATCATAAAAAGTAAATATTTTTAGGTAAAACTAAGGGCTTTATTGAATTCGGAAGGTCAAAAAATATTGGGAGAGGTAATATGGGGTGTATTAGAAGTTAGGAAGGAATCCGGAGTGAAAACACACTTTAGAGAAAATTTGGGTATAAAGGATCTTGAACACTTCTTAATATTTTGGCCATAACTTTTTTATCTTGATGTCCATTGTGATATCCTGGTATCCCACATCGGCTGGAAGAGGTGGAATTGCTGGGCTTATATGTGAGCCCTTCGCCTCACTTGTCAACAGGCCTTTTCCTAAGGGAACTTGGGAGGAACAAAACCGTGAAGGCCAGTGGGCTCAAAGCGGACAATATGTTGACACGTGGTGGGTGGGGTGTTACAGAATGGTATTAGAGCCGACCCTTGCCCAGTCCGAGGGTGGGGCCCTGCACGGGTCACGTGGTGGGCGGGCACGGGGAGGAGAACGATAGTCCGTGACTCGGGGCTGGCAGCTACACGGGGACGTGCAGCCCTGAGGGGGTGAATTGTGATATCCTGGTATCCCACATCGGCTGGAAGAGGTGGAATTGCTGGGCTTATATGTGAGCCCTTCGCCTCACTTGTCAACAGGCCTTTTCCCAAGGGAACTTGGGAGGAACAAAACCGTGAGGGCCAGTAGGCTCAAAGCGGACAATATGTTGACACGTGGTGGGTGGGGTGTTACAGAACCTCATTAGAGGTGGTTGCTATTCACGGGCCTTTGTGCTCACCCAAACATTTAACATTTTTCAGGTGAGGATCAGGGGGAGAAGTAAGTCCTCGGATAGACAAGGGATTAGAAGGATTGAAGATTTATTTTATCGTAGGTCTTTAGAAATAAATGTCTTTTGTAGTTTTGAGACAAATATTCAATTGTTTTGTGAACAATATTGCTTAGACTTAGATTAGTGAACCTTATGGATTAATTATTGTTTTGCACGGGTTTAATAATAATGTCGATGATGTTAGTTTATTCCTCTGGTATTCATTAGATCGGTGAAATGGATCACTTTAGTATTTGTCTTCCGCTGTATTTTGCATTCTATTATGCACAGGTATGGTTGGTTAAGGCCTTGGTGGCCGGTCCGCCGCCCACCCTATGTGATCCGGGGTGGGGGTGTGACAAGAGTGGTATCAGAGCATAGGTTTATGAATTACTAGAAGATTAGGCTGGATCTGAGCGGTTGTGTAGGCATTAATTGACTTTAGATTGTGGAATAGAGAATGATGTTTGCTAGTTAATAGCATGATTGGTGTAGTGAGTAAGGCTAGTTAAATTGCTTGGTATTTTGTACAAACAAGAAATAGTTGTAAAAAGGGATAGCTAGGGTGTTGTAAGAAATGTGACTGACACTAATGGAATTTTAGGGTCTATAAATTCTTCCGTGTCTCCTAGAGTAGTAGTGTGATTGGGTGTGAAACCCAAAACACTTGAGTTCAATTTAGCAGTAGTAACTCCTACGAGTGATTGTGAGTTAGGTGATATCGTGTAGCCAATGTGTAAGGTCTATATTTGAGAATAACAATTACTAGTTATTGAGTATTTTTAAACCTTAGGGGTTTTGATATGATATTAATTATAGACTGGTTAATTACACAACACACGAAAGTTGGTTGTTTTGAAAAGAGAGTTATGTGAATTTAGTTTCGAGGGGACAAAAATTATTTAATCCTCAGTCTTAAATCTATGAGTGCAAACTCGAAAACGAGGAAAGATTTTCAGGAAAATATTGTTAGTATTATTGATGCACAGAACGAGGGAGTGTCTCTTAAGGAGATATCAATCGAAAGAAAATTTTTAAATATATTTTGAGAGATGTTGTATATGCTACCATTAGAAAGAGATAAAATTTACATTTTTTAGTAGCCCTG